>OZ010572.1:104313913-104488913 GCA_963932145.1 Acanthosepion lycidas
TCAACACCCACAGAGCTCACCTGCGGTTTATAGTATATAGTTGTACTAGTTACCGTTTCCGGGAGACAGCGTTGTACTAGTTACCGTTTCCGGGAGACAGCGCGATCAGCCACAAGGACTCTGATGCTTCGTGCTAACACAGCTATTGACGCCCCAATTTTACTCACAGGGCTTGGGTCAGAAAGTGGTATCCAAAGGTGCCACATATGACATAAGAATTGACCATGGTGAGATTCGAACCCGGCTTTCATGGCCAGAAAGCGAACGTTCTCACCATTCGACTACACGCCCATGCACACTTGCGTATTTACATCTATACACGCATATATAGTCCACAGTATCCCACAAACATAATTTAAATACAATTGGTAAACATTTTATACATATATTCAAATATAACACACAGAAACACAAATAGTTTCGATCAATTATATTAATGGTTAGGAGCTAATGCAAGTCAGCATCAGGAGTCAGTAGATAACAGTCGTCTGCGTTAGGGGTCAGGAACGAAGAGAGGTCTTACTGATAAAATAGCGCTATTTTATGTATTATACAAATATTTTGCTGATATTCTTTAGAAATGCTTTGTAAATAAGAAGAATGTTATTGTCAGGAATTCTTGCAACCGTTACTGAATTGGTCTATTGTAGGTTTAATATAAATTGCTTGCTAATGATGTTACTGCGTAGATTCATTGCATTTTTTTGCTATTTTTAATGTCGATGTTATGTAATCTAAAACTCTTCCGCCCGATTCATAAAAAAATTTTCTTCAGCCTATCTGAGGACACGATTTAAACTTCTAGAAAGATGTTTTCCACACGAAAAGCCTTGTTCTAAACGAAATTAAACTTGGAAAAGGACAATTGCTTTTTATACGCACTGAAATCTTTCTGCGAGATACTTATTATAAAGACACTCTTCTGTAAGTCCGAAAAGAGTTGTTTTAATTCCATGAGCTTTTCAAACGATTGTTCTAAGAAATGAGGTTATTTTTTTTTCAATAAAAATAAGCGTCAGCGTGGACAAGTAAGAAATAATAATGAACTTTCGGAGCATTTCCTCGTAGGAAATGGTGTAAAGCAGGACTCGCACCAAAACATTGCACTATATTCTTAAAAATGATGCTACCTGGGATCAAAGGAAATCTTGATACTGACGACGTTATCTACATGGGTTACCGAACTTATGGTTGCTTGTACAATCTAAGGTGTTTACAGGCACATACTCATTGGGGTAACTCTCTCAGTTATCGAGTCCTTCCTAATAGATAGATCCATGAAGGTCGTTGTTAATAGCCAATCATCAGAAACCCGTCAGATCAATGCCGGCATACCACAAGGTCCCCTCCTCGGTCCTACTCGCTTTCTACTGTATATTAATCTTCTGGCTAAGAGCATATTCCGATCATTAGTGAGTATCTATGGTGATAATACGACAGTTTACAGATGCACCTCCAAAAATATGGAAGACCAGAACCTAGCAGAACTGCCGTCCTGTGTAAGCCGTTAAACTACCACCGCTTCCTGGGTACGTCCAGCAGCGAGGTCTCTGATCAAGAGGTTTTGAGGAGCGTGGAGCCACCTCTTAATTGTTTATGTTCCCAGGTCCACCCTGACCCGGGGTGGTAGCATCTGTTAGGGTCCCAGCTATGGGTAAATAGTTAATTATTACCAGCAATACAATTTTGAATGAAAAATATTACCAGAAACAGATTTTTGAAATAAAGAAATATTACCAGCAATAAAAAATGTTGTCGACATTAAATGACCCATTGAGGTGTTGATATGCCACAAAACAAAATGAACCAAACCAAACCTAGCAGAACTGTTCTCCTCTGACTTGACCTAGGTGACCCCATAAGTAAAGGACTGGCTTGTAAGATTCCATACGGCCAGAACTAGTAACATTTTACTACCACCGTGCAAACCCCAAACTTATCCCTATCAAAATGGCTGGCTGTTCACGCAAGGAGGTTCCTTGTATTAAACCTCTTTGGGGACTCAATCTCTCCCCTGAAACGCATACATAAAATTATTGCTAAAGATGTTGGTAAAATGGTTGTTTCGTCACACCTCCCCAGTAAGTATCCGACCCCCCCCTGCTATACTCTATATTCGCAAGAGCCAGATCATATATGATAAAAAATGGGGTTTTGCTGCAATATCTGCAATGGATCTGCTCAGTTTTTACTTGCCTGTCTACATGTAGTTGTGCGTGATGAATTACTTTCTACTCCGGATTCACTTTCCCACAGACGAAACGTCGTCGCAAGTCTCTCGCTACGCTATCGCTAGATGTCTTCTGACGAGCGGCATTCCTGAGTCCTGACCTTTATATCTCGGACCCACCATGCCTCGTACACATGTAGGAATCACCCCAATTCCCTTCGTATTCCGATAGTCGTTAAGAAAATAGAACAACACCAATAGACATATTCTTGTCCCACACTTTTCATATATTAGGTTGGTGCAAAAATAATGTCGTTTTTCTCTTGAATTTGTACGTCAAAAAACGACATTATTTTTGCATCAACCTAATAGAGTCTACAGCTGAAGAATTGATTGGTTGAAACTTTGTCAGAAGAAAAGAACAAAAGAATGAAACCAAGAGTTCGAACACTTCTTGTTCGGAATTATTTCATGATTTGACAACCAATTTCAAAATATATCTTTCAAAAAGAAAAACTGACTGTGAAAAAGAAATATAACATAGATTTTAGAGATATTTAGAATAGACACTAAAAATTATGACCAAATTTAAATAAATACAGACATTTTAAAATTAATTGAAAAAAAAAAAAAACGTCTACATTTAGTAGAACAGCATAATGAGAGATGTTTTAAATTTTTTATTTTTGTTACTTTTTAATTTACAGTGTGAACAAAGGCAAAACGTACAACATACAGTAAATCAAAAGAGGCCAGGACTATGATTGTCGTTAACTTGCTTTTAACTTAGTCTCTGGAAATTCCTAAAAAGTTTCGCATACCAAGGTTACCACGTTTTTTATCAGGGTAATTGTGCACTAAATCTTTCATCAGCTGATAAGTAAATAATAGTGTTTTATGTTGATGTAAAGTTCTCAGTGTCATCTTTTGTACAATAAATTAAGAGAAATGTATTTGAGGTTTACTCTTTTATTTATATCTTGTACACTCTGTAATTATGTCTTAGGAAGAATTCAAAACTTTTTAAAAATTTATGTTCCGTCTAAATTTGCTAAAATAAAAATCGGTCTTTTAATTCCTACCGTAAAATTTAGTATCAATTACAAAAATGAATATAAAAAGCCGGTATTAATTATAGATCTTAAAAAATAAATTTAATATTAAAATTAAAATCCTGTATTAATTATAGGTTTCTAAATAAATCTGGTATCAATTATAGGCATTACCTATGGACTTTTAATGCCCACCGTCCAAAAAAATAGAGCATAAGGGATTAATAAGGTTAAAACCGTGTTTTCTCATCTTAAATTGTATCCTAAATGTGAAATATTAGGTTGGTGCAAAAATAATGTCGTTTTTTGACGTTCAACTTTATGTGAGAAAACGACATTATTTTTGCACCAAACTAATATAGTCACTACCAAGATAACGTAGCCCTTGAATACAAACAACATCAAGATATCCCTTGCTGCATTGTTCTGTGTCATTTCATGATCAAAATGAGTTAAGTACCAATAAAAATGGAATAGTACCGATCGATATGGAATTGAAAAAATATTTTTTTTTTAAATTGAACTCTATCGACAATAGATTTTCGTGCAAGGTGTATGAGGCGGCAAGGTACGTCACTCGCCAGCCATTTTGTTATATTTGGGTGGGAGCTGCCCAGACCTCACTCTACAAACTTAATAGCGTCTAAAAGCGTCTCCGACCCCTTGTACGTGACGAATTATTCTCCCCCGTTCAACCTCTCTCCTACAGGTGGGATGTGGCAAGCCTCTCGCTGCTCTAGCGTTACTTCCACGGAAATTGTTCGGACGAACTACATTACCTGGTCCATCCAAGTCCAACCTTCACGTCAAGAACACGCTATGCCATTTACGTAGTAGCAAACTACCCACACATTCTCTCCGTATTCCATTGGTGAGAAGTAAGTTCCATTCGAACCACTGCTTTGTAGAACCGTCTGCCAAGAAGATCTTTCCCCGTTCAATAAAATCTTAACCAATTCAAGGCGAGGGTTAACCGTTATATTCCACTTCTATGCACACAAATTGCCTCCTAACGTAGCCATCTACTGCGAGTGCCCCCGGGCCTTGTAAAGGGTGAACCTTACTGTAAAAGAAAATAATAGGAGCCAAACATGAGTGACTTTTCTGAGTCTTGAATTGTTGGTAAAGGAGCGAAATTTGCTTCAGTATCCACCCCAGGTTGCTCTTATCTAGGTTAGTGATTGTAGCATTCGGTCCCCTCCCCATGCTTTATTTTCAGTCTCTTGCGAATTTCCCGTTGTCATTTTCATTTTTACATTTTCCAGAGTTAATTTTTTTTATTTCCTTTCCAACTATATTTTCTTTCTTCTTTCCCCAGTTATTGAAGCTTCACTTGTTTCAGGCGGAAAATATTCCATCACCCGAGGACAATGGAAATTCTTTACTTTATGCATGGTTAGAAAGGGCTATAAGTTAAACCTTTCTTTTGTTTATTTTATTGAAACTGGGTGGTCTTGTGACCCTTACATAATATAATTTTCTATTTCAAATGGCTGACACGAGCTCTTATAGTTTGAAAAGGAGGCTTTTTGATATGTGGCAGCGCCAACGAAAGTGAATAAAGTGAATCCATTATATGTGATTTACATTACTGTATTACTTGTTCTATTGTTCTCTACTTTTTGGTACAGGGTGACAAGACTTTGGAACTACCCTGTACTATGGCCAAGAAACAGAGGATGTCTTTAATACTATACAATAATATAAAACTGATCCCTCAATTTTTACCATCCTTTCATTTGATTACATTGGGAAATATAGTGGAGTGGTTCATCAAAGTTTTCTGAGTTCAGAGGTTAGGGAAGCCTGTTATTTAACACATTGCTGGGGGATGAAGGGATGGATTCATACCTTTTTTGTGGGGTGGGGGCATTAGTGCGAAATAAACCGGAATTTAAACTCGGCTTGCCGATTCTACTTTACCCCCTGATGAACGTCACGCTATATGCACATTTCCAATATTAGGCAGTAGTTAGCTGAATTGAAGCTGGACATGCGTAAACATTAATTTCTCAAGTCTTTAACAAAACATATATTAACGAAGCACTGCTACCTAAATAAATACTTTGCATACGCACACGGATGACAAATATTATATTATATATATATATATATATATATATATATATATATATATATATATATATATATATTTCAATAAAGGTGCAATTATAATTTATAAATTCATGAATCATTCATGAATATATATATATATATATATCAGAATAATAGGGAGTAAATAAAATGACAAGGTAGAAAATCTCATTAGTTTCGCGAAAGATCTTCTCTAGTTTTATTAAGGAATCACTCTTATATATAATTCTATGTGTGTCTATGTGTTAAGAAAAAATAATGACAAAGTGTAAACATTCCGATGAAGTCCTAAATGGCGAAACTGGCCACGAAAATTTTTTCTACATTGTCATTAATTTTTCTAGCATTGTTCTGATATATAAAAAATTGTCATTTATATATATATATTGAAATGGATTAAGTCTGACAATTATTTAATTTATTATATTAATAACATTTACCAACCTGAATGTTTGAGAAATTTCATAGAAATTATACGTTTTCTAACAGGATTCGAACCTGTATTCCTATACGGAAAACGTTATTTGGCCTAAATAGGAATACAGTTTCGATCAAAAACAGAGCATTTACTTACATAAATTGTATCTATAAAAATAGCTTATAAACAGAAAATATATTAAATAATTGTCAGACTTAATCTATTTCATTATATGTTGTCATTGTTAACGTTAAGATACGTTTGTGAGCAGATATGACCGATCGAGAAAAATCGTCGAAGATTGTGTGTTTATAAACAGTAATTCGGACTTTGCTAACCAGACGCATCTCTGTAGCTGAATGATACAGCACGTCCGGTCAAATGACGGTTTCTGGAACATTCAGGACGGTAAATTTTATTAATACTGTTTAATTAAAAACAGAGCATTTACTTAAATAAATTGTATCTATACAAATAACGTATGAACACAATATATATATATATATATATATATATATATATATATATATACAAATTATGCAATGGATAAATTATCATCTAAATTACGCAAAACAAAAATAGCACTGACACCTCATTTTAACAGATATATTTACCAAAATTGCACAAAACATCTTGAAACAGTAAATTTATTCATTAAAATCGCCATTGGATTCAATCACAACCTCCAAACTACTCCAGAATCTCCTACAATTCTTCTGGGCAGTCTCTTTGTTTAAGTTAGTGAATGCCGCCATAATCATTGCTTTCAGTTCATCTTTGGTGTCAAAAGGAGTTTTGTTGGTTTCTCGATTAACTGCGCCCCACACATAATAATAGGGTCTTCCAGCAGCCACCCTCTTGACCCAGGTCAGCACTACCGCCTCAAGGTACTTGATGAAGGCCTCCGTGTTGAGTCTGAGGCCCACAGCAACAAATTTGGGAGTTCTTTTCTTATCAGGTCGATCAGAATGAGTTTTCCGAGCTGCCATACATTCATAAACACCATTAGATTCATTCTACTATTTCTTAATCCTCTGCACTGTCCTCAGATTCAAACCCACACTGAAATGTTCGTCTTGGAGCTTCCGGCACGAATGCCAAGCAGTACAGCATGCCGTTTCCAAATTTCTGGCGGAGTGAATTGTGTTATGATGCTCTTTTTCTCACAGACGGTGTCCAACTGACCCTACGATAATGTGCAGTCGATAAAATAAAACAAAAAAACAAGCATAAAATGACGACAATTTACCTATCGCACACTACTCACGCGCGTGTGTGTGTGTGAGTGTGTGTATGCGTGAATGCGTCTATTCAGTTTCTTCTTTGTCACCGAGTCCCGTTGATACAGTTGGTATGACGTTTCCGTTGTATGGTAACGGTCTGGGTTTGGTTCCCGGTAGGTCATGCGCAAATAGGATGAAACGGCCGCCAAGTGATTTCTGCATTCGGTTGAGGATTCTTCTAGACTCGATGAATTACTATTCTAATCCCACAATATATATATATATATATATATATATATATATATATATATATATATATATACACGTGTGTGTGTGTGTGTGTGTGTGTGTGTGTGTGTGTGTGTGTGTGTGTGTGTGTAATTATAAAAAAATTTATTGGCCAGAGTTTAACTAGACGAGGAAACAGTTGTATTCAAAATTATTTGCCCGTATAAAGAAAATAAAATAAATGAAAAATTTAGCATGAATAGCTTTTGTATTTCATCCCAGATTGCCTGAAGATACCAAATGGTTGAAACAAAGGTAGCGTGATTGTCTGATTTTCTAATTTTTTTAAATTATATATATATATACGTGTGTGAGTGTGTGTGTTTGTGTGCGCATCCACACATACACACACACATCGTCTGAAAACGAATGCTAATAGTTGTGTAACGCTATTTTAATGTCTGTTAAAAATCATTAAAAAAATCATTGTTGTCCGAAAAAGTCTTAGCGTCGAAAAATATTCTCTGGCTTTAAATAACCTAACTAAAAAGTTGATCATCGTAAAAAAAAAAAAAAAAACGACCAATCGCCCAATAAGAGAAATAGCGGAGAAATAAAGCAAACGTCGCTGTACGGTCGACATCGATACGTTGTTACATATATAGAGACGCTCAGCTTTTACATTTAAATTGTCTCTGTTTGAAGTACATAAACGCAAAACTTAGCGCACCTCATTCAGCTTATTATTGTTATTTTGCTTTTATTTTTGTTTTAATTTTTAACGTTATTGTTTTAAATTTCTCCCAGCAGTTTTGTTAGGACAGGCAATAAATTTTCTGTTTCTAGACATAAATCTATAGCTGAGAATTATATTTTGATATGACTGGCTTTCTTTTCTCATATACAGTGTCATCAATTAACCCTTAATGAAAAATAAGCATTTATTCTATACAGTACTATTTATTTCTTGCACATCATACCCTTTATTGTCAATGCACTTGAGTCGTAATCACAGAAAACTATATAGTTGCTAACTTCTCATCGTAATTTAATTAATAACAACTTCTCTGACTACGAACTTGTTGATAAGATTTCTTATGAATATGCATACACAACACATTCTTCTTCTATGTTCCATATCCCACCAGAACACCGGGGATCATGGCTCTCCACAATTTCCTGTCCATTGTAGCTTTTAGAAAATTTTGTTTTTTTTGTTATCTCTCCAAGACCTTGTTCAACTATTCATTTACTCAATCTCGATGTTGTTGATCTATGTGCTGTGAACCATCAAGACGTTGGGGATCATGGCTCTCCACAATTTCCTGTCCCTTGTAGCTTTTAGAAAATTTTGTCTTTTTGCTATCTCCCCTGAAACCTTTTCTAACACAAGTTCGTTAGGCAGGTTACGTGATGTTTTCTGCCTCTCTTGCCAGAAAATATATTTAGATTGTGAGAAGTATTTTATTGTTTTTTGGAGATAATGATACAAGTCTTACTAATAAACTCATAGCTGTGGAGAAAGATGTGGATTCATGCCTTCCACAAGGGTATTTGCGCCTAAGTGAATAAAAACATTATTTTTTACATCACCCTTACATCCAAGATTACAGTACCTGGTATTCCCAAGCGGTCACCAATCTAGGTACTGCCCAAGCACGATGTTACTTAAACTCGGTTTTCATACAGGAACCGGTGTTTCAATGTGATATGGCCGTAAGCCGGAATATTATTTGCTGCAGATATATTAATGGGGCGTTGCAATGAAAGTATACTTATTAAAAACTTGATGGAATTGTACAATTGTCGCTGCGATCAGAAATAATCTTTTTTTTTTTTTGCATTTTTTTGTTTGTTTTTTGTATTTTTTTTTTGTTTTTTTTTATATATTACTATAGAATATACCCTGAACAATTCCAACAAGCATGAACAATTTTAACAAGCCAACCTCCAGCAAAAATACGGCTTATCAAATGAGCAAATAATGTTTAATTCGTAATCTGGATTTTTTTTCCTTATATTACTGACGATTATGCACTCCACAAAAAGTTAGATTTTTTAATATATATTAAGAAAACACCTTACACGTGGATATTTATTTTGGCTTTTGGCTTGTGTGGGGTCAATTTAGAATGAATTAAGTAAGAAACCGGAACCCTTAATTTATGAAATTTAATATATATTTTTATATTTGTTATCTATTGAGCTTAATGTATAGTGATATGAAAGAGATTTTGAAAAATTGAATATTTCTGGTCACAAAGACTATTGTACAACACCACCAAAGTCTGTTATTACTGTAGTGAGTTTTCAGTTCTCTCTCGGTGCTCTACAATGTTGGCCTTGTGCCCAACCAAACTAAGCCTCGGTAAATAACTAAACAATCTATAAAAATGCTATAATTTTATTCGCAGACTTCAAAACTAATACTCCTCCCACTTCCTTTTGTCTTAGTCTCTCTCTTTCTCTCTATCTATCTATCTATCTCTCCCTCCCTCTCTCTCTCTTTCTCTCTCTCTCTCTCTTTCTCTCTCTCTCTCTCTCTCTCTCTCTATATATATATATATATATATATATATCAACTTTTAAAAATGTCATTGTTTGAAATTGTGGAAGTTCTTTGTCTTTCTCTCTTTCTATCTCCATTTCGACTTTTTAAAAATGTCACTGTTGTTTGAAATTACGCCATTTTCTTTTATTTGTTCCATTTTGTCTCTGCGAAAATAACCCGACTCCAATTCGTCGGATATGACATTGATTCGTGAAAGAGCAACAGCGAACGCAAACGGCATCATTTACAAATGTTAGCATCTCATTATTCTTTAAAAGTCACGTGACCGCCACACACACGTTCCAAACAAAGCAGGATGGCGGTTCTCCGGTTTGTGAGCAGCGGAAGGATACAACGCCTACTGTTTGCTTAGCTATGAGCATTTTCTACAAGCGACGGCTGTATTGATATTTACGAAATGTGCTTAGTATGACACAAGACCATGGGAGAAGGATTTCAGTCATTCTCGAACGAATATGTATATAGGGTAATTGGCTATGGTTAAATATAATTGGCAAAAATGCCCAACAAACGAAATTGATAAAGTTTCCAATAAACAATGAGAAAAGAAAGAAAAGAACAGGGCAAAATAATACTAAGCAAACAATATATATGCATGACAAAACAACATTAATAAAGCAAAAAGCTTACAAAGCAAGTGTTATCTTTTGCATATCTCTCTGCGTAGTAGTAGTTGTAGTAGAGTTCTCCGTGTCTTGAATAGCAACCGAGTTTGCTAAGCATAATCACCCGATGTTCGCCATTTGTTCTCTATTTATACTTGTCTATCTAATTTGCATACGATACTATAGTAAGAATAGGGCTAGCACGCAAAAGAGTCACATGAAAGTGGTTGTAAAGTTCTGACTTCAACACAAGAAAGAACATAAATATGGCAAAAGAGAACGAAAAGTGGCCCATTTTCTTCGTTAGGGAGAAATCCCAGCATGCATCTGGATGATTTGTCTATAAATTTGGCGAGGAGGCGTTTTTAGCAGTCATTCCAATGGATTGGAACAAACACTATAAATTAAGTTTTTCAAATTTTCTTCCAGTACAAGATTCCAGAGCCACTCATGTTAGAAATTTAGAAATGATCTCAAGATTGATTTGCTTTTTTACGGCTTATCAACCAGTTATTTCAAGCCATAAAATATTTTTAGATTATAAGAATTTTGGGAGAGATAATAATGATTTAGTGATATGTCTTACTAATTAACATATAGCTGAGGGGAGAAGAGATGGATTCATACCTTTTCCAAAGGTATTTGCGCGTAAGTGACTATAACAAAGCCACACTGAATTTCGAACTCAGCACTCCGATTAAAAATTCCACGCCATTATCTATTTCACCAGCTGCACGCCCAAGCTTACAGCACCTTCTATTCCCAATCTGTCATCCATCTAGTTACTGACCAGGCTTAAATTCGTGATCGTAGGGTAATGATGATTAACATGAATGGAAGAGAATTCCCGATTTGCGCTGTTTGCAGGTAGCTATAGAATGACGGTCCCATTTAGTGCGATAAAAAGTGATTAAAATTTAAGATGAAACACAATAATGGTTGGTAGTGTTTAAATTCAATAATAATTCAACATAATATTGTTAATGTCTATCAAATTCTGTCTATATTTCTGAGATGATGTATTGTAATTATTTGGACTATTTACATCGTTCGGACTGATGTCCTCATCTTTATGTCATATTCCCAAGTACAAGACGATAACAACACTCAGAAAATAGCCTCGGTCTCCCTACACTATGTGAAGGGCTTATCGGAAACGTTACATCTGAAGTCCATATAACATCAGTACAACATCCAGGAATGGTTCAACACTACACAGACATATCTACCGAATAAGACCATTCATAAGGGAGAACATGATTAAGGACTTTGTATACGCCATCTCGTGCAGCCGTGGCAAAAATATAATGTATAAATATATGCTTTTTCGTGAACTGTCCGAAGACAGACACACAACAGAGAAGTAAAGAGTTCCGCGCGAGGTGGCTGACCACTGTTAACAATAAAATGTTCACTGCATCCAAAAAATAAATGAACCCCAATCAAAAATTCATATGTTGAATACAAAACCCAATGTTCCAAAGCATTCACCCTTCCAAGTACTAATCTGGTTCACTGTTGCTTAACTACAATGATCAGACGAAAGCACCTATAGATTTTAGTTTATTTACTAAACTTGTCATATGTTACCACAAGACTTCATGCTGCATACAGTATCTAATATTCCAAAGCAGAACCTTTACAGGTACTGACCAGGTTCGTTGTTGCTTAACTTCAGTGATCAGAGAGAAACAGTTATACATTTACTAAGCCTTGATAATACTATCACAAGGCTTTATGATCCATACAGTATCTAATATTTCAAAGCAGTAGCCTTTCCAGGTTCTGACCAGGTTCATTGTTGCTTAACTTGAGTGATCAGTGTTTAGTACCTACAGATTTTATTTTATCTACTAAGTCTTGTTTATACTAGCACAAGGCTTCATGTTGCATACTGTATCTAATATTCCAAAGCGGGCGCCATTTGATGTACCTATCATGTTCACTGTTACTTATCTTCAAACCCAGTATTTCCAGCGTGGTTTGCTTGTAAACAGACATTTACAATATGTAGTCGTAAATTTACACAAAGCCTAAACAGAAATACACCCGTGATAGTTGAAATCACTACCCAGGTCAATTTGCTCATTGTCACTCTGAACTTGACACCGATATATGTGCTTTGACCTTGCATACAATTTACAAATATCGAGTTTTCGCTAAGAATCCAACTCACAACAACAATCTGTTGGAGAGTAACGCTTAATATCTCTCTAATCTAGTCAAAAATCTTGTCATGCATTTGAATTTCATTCTTGGGAGTGTAATATTTGCCATTATGTCCTGAAATTGAAATATTATTATGTCGACCAACTTATGCTCTTACACATAATCTTGATAGCCGGAGAATGAGAGAAGGTGAAAAGCTGGTGCCTCATAACCATTGCTACGGGTAACTGTCGCTCGACAGCGCAGGAAAGCAGTCAATCTAGGAAAATCCTGATTCTAAATCCCCACTTCCTTGTGGCCATATATTGAACCCCCCAAACAATAAAGAAAGACTACGAAATCATAAAAATACATTTTTATTATGAAGATGCCAGTCATACATTTTCATATATAAAAATTACCAACAATACATATTTATAGTAAATATATCAATAATACATTTTTAAAACAAAATAACCACAAACGCATTTTATAGAAGAACACACACACACACACACACACATATATATATATATATATATATATATATAGTAGATGTGAAATAAATTCGTTGGTCCTAAATAATATAAAAATGTTTTTTAAAAAATTGATCAATAAAGGAAGCTCGATATATTTTATTTGTACAGAGCAATATAATGAATAATCAAAAAAATTCTTTTTACTTCATGTCGGGAATAGGTTATTTCGGCAGACGATAAAAGTAGTCGTCTGTCTTTTCAACTATATCGGAGTTGAAAAGATCCACAAGAGGTAAAAAAGAATTCTTTTTTTATTATTCATCATATATTTTCATATTATTCATATATATATATATATATATATATATATATATATATATATATATATATATATATATATAGTTAAAAAGTGAAATTGATAGAAATATCTGTACAAAATCTTGCTGTATAAAAAAAAAAAGATTACGAAAAACGCTTAATGTTTTTATATGTTTATATGTAATATTTATAATATATATATATATGTATATTTACAGAGAATTATTAAAATTAAAATTGTTTTACTTGCATATGGGTTTTCTAAAATTTTTGACTTTGATGGGTTTTGCTTTTAGTTTTTAAAAAATTATGTAAATTCTCACGTGTTGTCGCTTATACCTCGAATAAAAGAAAAGAACCAAGGGGCGTAACTGGTTTTATATGTCGATTATGGTAAGGAAAGTATAATAGGGAGGATTATGTAATGAATTGAGTTTTGGTTTAAACTTGCTGATAAAAGATGTTTCTTTATTAATGCGCTTTTGTTCAGTGATTTTTCAGTCGCATTGATAGAATGGGAAGATTTCATATTTTGGCAGATTTATACACACACACACACACACACACACACACACACATATATATATATATATATATATATATATATATATATATATATATATATAGTTAATTTTCTTAAGCAATGTAATAGATAGGAATAGTCCCTGGTATATAATGACGTTTTTTTATGCTTCTTTGTTTGTGCTGTGTGTGTATGCGTCCGTTTTTATTTCTGTGTGTGCGTGTGCGTGTGTGTGTGCGTGTGTGTGTGCGTGTTTTCATGAATGTTGTTTCAATAGTGTCAGTGTTTTTCTTTTATCCTTCACAATTGCTATTCACAATTTATTATTTACCAAGCTTAGAGCAGTTTGGCACAAGACCACAAATATAAGACACTGAGGATCGATCTCAATTGTAATTAGTAAACAGATGAGCTCGCTAAACAGTACCCAATCCCAAGACACCTCTAGACAGAGTAAAATTATTCATGCAATTTTTATTCTACTTTGCCATTTCTTAATTTGATATTCTGTCCATGTCTTTTGTTCTACTTGTTCTCCCGCCCCTCAACCTGACAGCATTCATTTTTTTCCTGTTTAAGAATTTTATTGTATTTTTCTTTTGTTTTAAATGAATTTTCAAACTTTGTTTGTAGACTTCAAACGAATTAAGACCTTGTCATTAACTGCATGTTCATGAATACCTTTCATTGCATTTTCCATTGTCTGATCTATGACGCTCCACAGGAAATTGTGGAGAGCCATGATTTCCAAAGTCCTGAAAGAACACGTAAATATAAAAGAAGCATCTCTACTAATCTCATCTTCACGATAATCTCTGATATTATTCTGGTATTACCCTTTCAATGTATTACCCGATCTCTTATGTATTGATTGGAAGATATGTTAATATTCAGTTATTTTATCGTCCTGGGTGTGACGATAAAATACATCCGGCAGATAGGGGGGTTTTGAGAAGCGTGGAGCCAACTGCTGTTGTTTCAAGCTCCATCCTGACCTTGGTTAATAGCACCTCTTAGGGTCCCAGCTATAGACAAATAGTGAACCTCCCAAACAAAAATCAACAGTACATTTTCATAATAAAATGAGTAATATTTTTTATAGCAAAAAGACAATCAATGCAACAATAAAAAATATAAAAAGTATATTTTTATAGTAAAATTATCAACAATACACCTTATGGTATACAAACTATATATCTAAAGAAAAAAACATAGCTTTACCCTAGAAGTATAAAGTTATGTAGAAGATATCTGTAGTTGAAAGCATAAAATTACTTATAAAATATTTTATGATTTTGGCATTAAATAACCCATAGAGATGTTTATATGCCGTTAAACAAAATCAACCAACAAACCAGTTATTTTATAATCAAATGATTCTCAACCTCTGTATAACGGCACATTAATTTATCACGTGACCCTCTTCAGTGTTCCGCGGAATATTGTCAGAAAGTAAGTTCCTATTTATGTGTGTACATCTTTTTTAAAATCTATGGTATTACGTAATATTTAAATGAATATCCTTTAAAAACATTACTGTATCGGGATAATTTTCATTTTGCTCCTAGGTGTGCCGTTGCTTAAAAAGTTTGAGAAACTCTGGTCTCTTATATTCGTCTTCTTTATTTCGTTTCTTCCTGTATACGTAAAATATGCTTTCATTACACTTTCACATATGTAATCTCTGAAGTGGCCTGTAATCCAAAGACAATTATTTCAAATTGGAATTATGATGATCTCTACTACATTATTTTGCTACTTACATCGTTCTTTCCTGTAAACGTAAATTATGCATTTACTAAAACTTTATATATATATATATATATATATATATATATATATATATATATATATATATATATATATATATATATATATATATATCGTTTTAATAAATGCATAATCTACGTTTACAGGAAAGTTTTTAACAAATGCATAATTTACGTTTACATATATATATATATATATATATATATATATATGTGTGTGTGTGTGTGTGTGTGTGTGTATATATATATATATATATATATATAAAGTTTTAAAAAATGCATAATTTACGTTTACAGGAAAGAACGATATATATATATATATATATATATATATATATATATATATATATATATATATATATATATAAATTCTCCCTTCCCTCTCTAAACTCAACCATGTCTCTCACACCCTTCCTCGCTACCTTCTATGTTAACTTATATAAGCTTAATACTGCCCGTCAAAAGAGTAAATTTTAATTTCATTTTTCGTTTCACCTTTTGAAAGTGATGTCTGAGGATGCAGGTAAAATTAAGTCTCTGGTGAAATAAATTATTACAATGGAGTCTTAAAGTGGTCTGTTTTTCTTTAAATTATTAGCTCTGAATTAACATTGAGCTCTCAGGATTTCATCTTCCTTGGGATTATCCATACGGATTACCAAGATTTTCGTTACTTATATATATATATATATATATATATATATATATATATATATATATATATATATACAAGTCTGTAGGTTAATATAATATATAAAGCACGGATTCATATTTTTTATCATTTCACCACAAGCAAAGGGATAAAGCCACTATGAAGCAAAGGATTTCTGAAAATAACCCGAAAAAATCATTATTAAGTAGAGAAGAAAATAACAGAACTAATTAAATTTCGGAAAATCAACGTTGAATGTAAAGCAAATAGCCAAAAGAGAATTCCTCAAACGTGAAGTTCGCGAGAAGTAACTGTTAACATAAAAGTTACGGTTACGGTTTCAACTGTGAACTGCTGAAACCTAGCTGCCACTCTAGTACTGCGCTTAATTTCGTAATATCAAGGTACCAAAATTGAAAGCGCATCAGAACAGCTAACATGAAAATATTTATTGACAAGACACTGCGAAGCTACGTTAGAGCGGTGAGAAAGTGACTGAGTTCTAGATGCCGTCTCAGGACCAACAACATTCCTGATGCTGCGTTATATTTTGTCAAGAATCCCTAGATGCATAGCAGGAGCACCAGACCAGATGTGACAGCAATATTCAATGCATGGACGGATAGTAGAATTAGAAAGTTGTAAGAGAAAAGGTTGTCTGGAACAACACAGTGAACCATATTTCCTAGTAACAGACGCAAATTCAATATAATCGTTCCCCTTCGTGTTAGTGAAAAATGTTAACTCGAGAAAGAAGAAAGAGTCCCTCTCCTGGAGATTAGCACTGATCGAAGGCAAATAAAAAACGTTCTCTAAGACAATTAAAAAAGGAGAGTTTAGTTTTGGAGGCTTTAAAATATGTTAAATATAGAATATTCTGCTTTTTCTTTCTTCTTTCCTTGCTTCTGTTGTACATATGTTACGCCTTCATTGTATCTTCTAATTCGTAATTTCCTAAAATCTAAGTAAGAACCGATAATATTCAGAAAATTTTTCATATTTCCGTCTATTTTTTAACGGATGCGGGCGTAGCATATTGGTTATTGGCACAGAAAATGGAATCGTCGCGCTGAGTTCGAAGTTGCTTATCACTCTTGCTCGAGTGCTTTTGGGAAAGATATGAATCTATTTATCACCCCCCAACCCAAACACCCCAGTTAAATAGCAGATCAGACTGATCTTTTCAGCCTTGATTGGCAACCGTTCTAAAAGGACAAACCTGGATTCAAAGACTACGACACTGAAACCGATGCAACGGCCTAACCCTGCGGCCAACGGGGTTGTGAAACTTTATGGCTCAAACATCATAAGGCTGAGACCAACGGAGTTGAATCGAGAACCAACAGTCTGGTCCGTCGGTAGTCAATATTCTTCTTGTTTCGGACTTTGTTCATCTTTGTCTATGCATGTTATTGTATATCTAATTTGTAAAACACCCACTTTTCACGCTTTGCCACCTCATGGGGCTTTATAACACACGTAATTGATAACGATTGGTCAAATCGTAACAATAAGACTTTATATCCTCTCTGTCTCTCTCTCTGTCTCTCTCTCTCTCTGTCTCTGTCTCTGACTCTGTCTCTGTCTCTGTCTGTCTGTCTGTCTGTCTGTCTGTCTCTCTCTCTCACTCACTCCCTCACTCACACTTTATTCCCATTTTTCTTTCTTCCTCTGTTTCACGTATAAAGGGTGTTTCATTAAGCCGGATCAAAGTCAGCAGTAAATAAATCAGTGTTATTTGTGAAAATTTATTTATTTCTCTATTGGATCATGTTATTTAAGTGATGCCAATTATATGTGATAAATAATATCACCCAAATGTTCGTCAAAGCTGAAAGAAAAAGAAAAAAATCATTAGACGCTTAAACTTAATTCACATTTAAAATCAGTTCAAGTTATTGGAACACCCTTTATATACACTATACGTAATCCTGAGTAAATTGGTACTGCTATCGACAATAAAAATAAAAACACCATTTATTTTTATTAGCAGTTCAGTACCTATCGTTTCAAGGTTTATGCCCTCTCCACGCTGGGTCCCGTGCGACCACTGAAGTTAAGCAATGCCGAGCCTGATCAGTATCTAGATGGATGATCATTTGGGATTAGCAAGTGTTGTAAGCATGAATGAGCAGGTGGTGTAATGAACAATGTCTCAGAATTGTTAATTGGAGATTCGAGTTCCAATCCCCGTTAGGTTTGTTATATTCACTTGCGCGCAAAAAAACGTTTGACAAACATATCAATCTACCGCTTCTACTCACCCTCAAACTGTAGGTTAATTAATAAGACCTGTATCACTAAGGCGTAATTATGTGAAAAAAAAATTCACAATCTAAAAATATATTCTGGCTTTAAATAACCTACAAGGGGTTGATAAGTCGTAGAAATTTTCAAATCTAAATTGTTTGCCCATTTAAAATACTTCTTTTATTTACCGCCTCCTTTCAAGAAATGGCTCACCAAACTTTCTATTCTCTGTGGCTCTTAGCAGCTTTTCTCTCTTTGTTAAGGCCCCACTTTCTTCTGTGTCATTCAGTCACAGAAGCTCATCAGATAGGTAGCTTACTACCTTTCCTTATCTCTCTTACCTTTGATATACCCTGCCAGGATCAAATTTTCCAATTTTATTCGCTTTATTATTTTGTTTTTACTAATTTTCGCCATATACAAGGCCCAAGAACCACTCAAGGTAGAGTGTTACTGTCTAGTGTTGTATTATCGTAAGAAAGGTCAAGAAGTGAAGTTCTTGGGGCTATACAGGAAATATAATAGACTTGAAGAGGTCAGGATTTAATTAGTGAATAACGTTTCAGAGTTCAGTCGGAGATTTTAGAAGTATAGTCTGGAAGTAGACATTAGAAGGAGCCAGAAACACAATTCTAAACAGGTAATAATTGGTAAATATCTACTCCTGTTCAAAAGACTAAGGAGGTGTGTGAACCGGACGTAGGTGAACATTACTCCTAGGGAGGAGAAAAAATAGAATATAATAAATAATTAATCAATAAAATATCAAAGTTCAGACCGAGACGTTAAAATTACAGATTTGAAATAGACTTTAGAAAAAAACGGAAACCCAATCCTAAACAGGAAACAATGGTTAAACCTATACACCTGTTCAAAAGACCAGGGAGAAGTGTGAACCTAACTACGAGAGGGACAAACGTGGTAGCATCGATTCTAGGAGGTGGCATGAGGTTAGAGGAAAATACGTCACTAGTTCGCCGCGTGTAAGACGCTCGGATTGGGTGGTCGGTCTGATATTGTCAGAAGTTTCAGAAGACCTAAGTTGCGATGGCAAGGGTAATGGTTTAAATAACCATTTCAATACCGGAAACTGTAGAGTGATACATGACTGACGAGGCATATGTTTTTCCCACAGTAGGTTGCCATTTCTTTCTGAGGTGAACCAGTTGCCATCCAAGGCTATAGAACCCGGTCTGTCCTGCTATTTACCAATAGCTGGTGGGGGAGGATTCATACCTTTCCTAAGGGTATTAGAACGTAAGTCAATGTAATGGATTCGACTGGAATTCAAACTCAGCTTTCCGATTCCTTAATCCGAGCCGCTATCCATTACTCCGCCGTTTTTACTCGTAGAATTTCTAAAAACTCCACTCTGCCTCGTGACTGCTGATCTGACTTTTTTAAAAAAAAGTAGATCTGCACTCTCATTCCCCGAAAGAAAGGTTGTTTTTCTTAATCACTTTCGTTGCTTTCCAATTTTTTGTCATTCAGGACGAACAAAAACGTCCACGTACTGAGTACTGAATTGAATGACTTGTGTGTATTTAATCACGTTGGTTTATGATTCTCTATTATCAACATCCAACACAAAATAAATCCCCGAAATTGAACATCTACTAAGACATGCTCTTAACTTGAAGATAAATCTTTCGCTTTTCACCTTGTCGACGATTCTGCGGTAGCTGACGATGTAACATAAACAAAATCATTGTCGTGAATACGAAAGTACATTTAATAGTGACCTAACCCAGAGGCGGCATAATGCGCATGCGTGAGTGACAACAACTACTCCTTTCATAAAAGACTGCTTAGCAAATAATGGCTTTTGTTTGCTGTTGCTAGTCGCCTGGGTCCACACACGCATTCCTGACTGTCATTTTTTTTAATAAGAGATGACTTGAATACTTCTGAAAACAAAACAGTTATTCGCGGATCTTAAAATGGGAATCAGAATATTTTCTAAAATTAAGCCAGCCTCACATAAAGCCAAACTAAATGAAAGGAAATACTAGAAAGAAATGCTGTGTTACTATAATTATTCAAATACGAAGCCTGTCTTGAAAATCATTATACTATGTCTTGTCTTTCACCTAGGCTCCAATACCTGTCACTTAGGGAAAATAGCAACCACGGTGAATCAGGTCGATTATCATTAAATTTAGGAACGAAATGAAAACATTCATTTTCTAAAATACTTTTAATTCGTTATTTTTCTTGAGGATGGGTCACTAAATTTGTAACAAAAACTTCGAAGTGAATTTTGATCTGAAATATTCACTGTATATTGTTCGATCTATGTGATTAATTGAAATACAGACAACGGAAGATGACAAGATGCTATTAGGTTGGTGCAAAAATAATGACGTAATAATGTCGTTTTTTGACGTTAAAAAATACGTCAAAAAACGACATTATTACGTCATTATTTTTGCATCAACCTAATATGTTGAAAAATAATTGTTGTCTCAAATAAATGCTTCTCATATCAAGCTATGGACATAATGATATGCATTTATATATATATATATATACATATATATATATATGTGTGTGTGTGTGTGTGTGTGAGAGAGAGAGAGAGAGAGTGAAATGATGTATACATTTTGTATACCAGAACAATGTTAGAAAAATTAATGACAAAGTGGAAAGAATTTTCATGTTTCCCCCTCTCCTTCGTGTGCATGTGTAGTTACATCATCGTAAACATCACTTTAGTATGATGAAGTCCTAAAGAAAGAAACTGGTTACACAAACATTTTTCTCACTTTGTTATTAATTCTCCGAACCTCTTTCTTTCTTTCTTTCTTTCTTTCTTTCTTTCTTTCTTTCTTTCTTTCTTTCTTTCTGCATATATATATATATATATATATATGTGTGTGTGTGTGTGTGTGTGTCTATATTTCTGAGATGAGGTATTATGTACACTATTTACATTATTCGGACTATTGTCTTCATCTTTGTTGCCATATTTATCACAACGTTTCAGCCGTTGTACGCTCCAGCCTTCAGGTTCAGTTCGACATTCCAACCACTTGAAGAAAACCGGAACGTACAACGGTCGAAACGTTGTAATAAATATGGCAACAGACAATAGTCCTAATAATTTATATGATATATATATATATATATATATATATATATATATATATATATATATATATATATATATATATATATGACCTCGTAGTGCGAATGCACCATTATATGAGACACTTGCTTTACGAGCTGCCATTCGTGAGTATTTTTCTATCGTAGGACGAGTAAAGGTTTGCAGCACGAGCAATCGAATCGTCATATACACGGAAGCAGTCGGTGAGTGAGGTAAAGGAAAGCATTGCCTGTTGACGTCATCTATTTGTAATAAACAACACGGTCAAAGGCAAGGTCAATCGCATCTGTGAACGTCCAGAACATTATTCATTTTCTTGGAGAAAATTCTTTGAAGTACTTATCACAGATAACGTCACCTACCGACAATGTTGATTACCTCTTTTTTCTGACGAGCACGGAGAGAAGCTGGCTACAGAGGAATTCAGCTGCTTCAAGAGAATCAAAACATGGAGGAGGTAAGGGATATAGCCAACGACGAAAGTTTGTCGGAGGTTTCCCCAACGAGTGTGCTAAAAGAAATGCTGGCGATGTGGTAAAAAGTGAACGACTTCGTGGAAAAATTCTACTAAGAAAAATTAAGTGCAAGTTGTGGGGCTGCTTTGCTCAACAAAAATTGGGTTAATTATTTTCGTGATATTTTGAAATTAAGGACGAAACAGATTTCTATTGACAAGTTTCTAAAGATACGACCTACAAGTGCTAAAAGCGAATCAAATGCTATAATGGTCCTTCAGTTCTGAGTGAAAACACTTCTTATGAAAGGTCTATAGTTTGATAAAATCTGTTTATTTCTTTCATTTTCTCTTATGTTATTATTACATGTACTTTTTGTGATTTAATTTCTTACTGTTCGTTTTCTATTTTTTTTTTTTTTTTTGTAAATTCTAAAATGGACATTTTGGATGCTTTTAGGGAAGTGAAATGGATTTTAATTAATCTTCCATTAATTTCAGTGGGAAAAATGCTTTGTAATACGTGTAATCTGTAATACGAGCTCGGTCTAGGTACTAATTAAACTTGTACTTCGAGGTCCTACTTTATATATTTTGTGATGCCAATGAATACTCCTTGTCACTTTCGTAATGCTCATTGTAGTAGAGACTTTGTAATCGTAGATACAACTGTAGTACGCCGTTGAACAATACTGGTGTCAGACGCCTTCGAATATCACTCGCACTAATAGTACTTGCTCGATAATACTTGCTCAAATAGTAATCCGTATTGGTCTGAATAGAGAGCAGTGTAATAAATAGAGTAGAGAATAGCGGTCCGTATAGTAATAGACAGATTAGAATTGACGATCATTTAGACATCCCGCTATCTTTCATATATGCGTTTCTTCTATGGTCACGTGGTCTACTTAATTCATTAATGGGATCGCCTGTATTTTCTCACTGGCGATCTATGTTCAAACTCAAGAATCACCAGTGACACTTTATTCCTATATAGCAATATATATATATATATATATATATATATATATATATATATGTGTGTGTGTGTGTGTGTGTGTGTGTGTGTGTGTGTAAATGTGTAAACAAACATTTTGATTCCGCAAAACATATATACAGATTAAAATATGCACGGAAACATTCTTTAGAGCTCTTTCGGCTAACACATCAAAAGAAACGTTTAGCAAAGTTAATTGACAAAAGGCAAAACAATTCGCACTGGAAGAGATATGTAAGGAGGGGGGGAAAGGGAGCACGAGTAATATTAGAATTTATTGGTGAAATATTCATTAATAAAACGAGGGGGTGCGTGAATAAGAGGAAAAGATGCGAATAAAAATTAAATGGTTCGAGGTGAGTATAAAACAGAAAAATTGTTATTCACACATTTCCTGAAAGACAGAGAAAGAATAAAGTGCTTTTCTGTTTGCACAGTGACGGTTAATGTAATTTAATATGGTCCACTTCAAGTAAACGTAAATGTTGAGAATTCCGGACTCTGTACAAAACAGTGAATGAATTGTTCATGCATTTTGCTGCACAATTCGAATTATATCCGATTTGTGCACAGACTAGGTATCTCGGAAACGATGATCTGAAATCTTTTCTTATACTGGCAGCAACGTGTTGACCAATCCGTGTCTCCAGTCATCCTACATATTCAGGCTCGCATTAGTTAGCTTAAACTATGCTTCCTTCTGCATATCTTGAGTTCAATATGTCTTGAAATATGTCCTCTCAAATTCTCCAAGCCCCCTTTCCTCATTATGCTTTCCAGAAATGTCAAATGTTGCTTTCGGATTCTAAGTAAAATTGTTTTCGTTTCTATTTTCCTTAAAACTTCCTCCTTGTTCACAAATTCCGCAGAAGCATATTCTCCTCTTGTGAGCAAATTGTCCAGTATTCTCAGCCATTTTTGAAGAAGAAATATTATATAGCAGTTCAGCACTCTATTAGTTGTTGCTAACCAATTTTTCCTGTTTCTTAATACTTTGTTTAACTTTTGGAAGGCACCTTTCGCTATTCTATGCCGCCCTTGGATTTTTGTGTCACATTTTTCGTTGTTATAACAGTTCCCAAATACTCTAATTGAAAAAACTAAATCTTATCATCGTAAAAATAAAAAAAAAGTACATTTTCAGACAGTGAATGTTGTTCTTCCGAGAGATGATAGAATAAAATTGTCAGAAAATGAAAAGCAGGAAAGATATCCCTACATTGCAAAAGAACTGTGGAACATAAACCTGACAATTGCGCCCAACTTAATGGCAAACTTGGAAAAACAATACGCAAGTGTCTTAGGAAGGAACTGAAAGAAAATAAATGCAAAATAAGAAATGTATCCATTCAGAAAAAAAAGATTACTAAATACAATGAAGATAGCTTCGGAGAAACTTGATCCTCCGTTAGGTATTAAGTAACTTAGCACGTGCGTTACGTCCTGTCATTATCTAAGATAAATAATGGACCATTCCGTTTCGATGACAAAGAATGGCCGCTGAGAAAGATATATCAGAGACGTCGTTTGGTTTGGGCGAGAAAAATAAGGCATACATGATAAGAAGAAAGAAAAGAGAGAGAGAGAGAGAGAGAGAGAAAGAGAATGAATGAATGAATGAAAGAGAGTATGAGAGGAAGAAAGAAAGAAAGTGAGAAAGGGGAAATAAATGAGTGAAAGAAAGAAAGAAAGAAAGAAAGAAAGACAAAGAGAATGAAAGCATCAGAGCAAGAAAGAAAATGAGAACGAGGGAATGAATGGAAGAAAAGAAAAAACAAAGGGAGAATGAATGAATGAAATAAAGAGAGAGTAAATAAATGAAAAAAAGAGAGAATGAATGAATGAATGAGCGAGAGAGAAATAGAGAATGAATAAAAAGGTAAGAAAACATGGAGTAGACGATCACCCTCTCATGCTTAACCTTTGCTTCAGTGAAATGGAAAACATTGTCAGTTTTTAATTTTTTTCATTTGTAGCCTCTTTGTACTTAAAATATTGACCTACATTCAAACTTATGAACGTTATTGCAATACTTTGTTCAAGGTTTTAAGTACAAATATATAACGATGCAATATGGAAATTCCCACGGGTATTTAAGTTCGTAGAATTCTCAAATGGCTTATTCAATAAACAATATAAGATTTATTATTCATCAGAAAATTGAAATAAGAAAGCCATGAAAATTTCTACGGGTACTGATAGCCAGTTGTAAATATCATTTGAAACTATCCTCAGCATCTTTTTGTAGAACCATCTTTATGTTACTTCAAGCCTCTTCTTCCTCTTTGAGGATATCGTCCAGCATTCAATGCCATATAGGAGGGCAGATATCACATAACAGTTCAAAAAAATATCAGGCAATATATGGATAAAATGTGTTTCGTAGTGAGGTAATGATTACCGAGTCAGTCTAACAGACCACTATTACTGTGCAATAAGTTTAAACCTCCCGTTTATGACGATGAAAGTAAATATTTACTAAATATATTTACTAATTATGACATTTCTTTTGTATTTCTATAATCATTTATCTGCAACTTATTTGTTATTTATAAGTAGTTAGATTGATACTAGTCTGCGTTCTGGGATACTGTCAGCTATTTGAAAGAATTCTTATCGTTAAACTGTAAGGGAAGACTTTCAATATATCAATCATATTTGTGTATGCATCGACAGCACAAAGAACGGAAGAAGAATTCGGAACTTTCTAGTCTACGCTAGACAACGCCAAGGTTGCAAACTCGCAAGAAATTATAATTATCACGGGAGACCCTGAATGCCAAGGTAGGCAAGGAGGGAGATGGTGAAATAGCTGGCAAATTCGGACTGGGGACCCACAAGGAACGAGGAGAAATATGGTTCAAATGGTGCACAGCGAATGGCCAGGTAATAACCAAAACCTGGTTCCAAGACCACCCAAGACGAATATGGACATGGAGAAGCCCAGGAGATGAAACGAAAAACCAAACCGACTACATAACTATCAACAAGAGATTCCGGAATGTAGTTTTACACTGCAGAAGCTATCCAAGTGCCGACTGCGGGAATGGTCAGAAAACATCGCATAACACTTGATGAGCTTAAGATATTAGAATAAAAAGACAAAACTTATTAAGAGCTACAAGGCAGAGGAAGATGTGGAGTGTCATGATCGCCTTTGTTCTGAAGGGACACGGCACATAAAGGAAGAAAGAAGAATATCCTGAATAGTTTACTAACATCCTTTGGCTAATAGCAGTTTTCTTATGGAAATATTGACTTAAATAATAAAATCTGATCTTGTGTAGTTGGATTATTTTTAATAAATAGGTGCGCAGTGAAAAAACTATTTGAAGAATTTTCCTGTCTTTTTCATTGTTGAAACTTAACCGACAGAAATGGGTCAAATCCAGCTTGGTGAGAGTTTCGTTTGCTGTGTAGGAGTGTAACTCCCACTACCACTTCTCAGCCAATGATAATTCGACAGCCTTTCTTCATATGGACATTGAGCTCAAAACTACTTTCTTTAGCAATAAACGAAATAACTATAAAGCGAGGTATTGTCATTAAATAGACTTCACCCATAGCAAGACCTATTTTATATTTTGGAATGTTTTTTTTAGTTTATTTACTTATTTCATGTGTCAGAGAATGCAACTTTAGACTTGAATTCATTACTTAAAAATGTTACCTTACTGTGTATGTATATCAGTGTTTAAATCCTGATTCCATTAGTTTGTATATCTATATCGTAGGTATACGTGTTTATATATGCATAATACAAATGATCATAATTCCATCATATATATATATTGAGAGACAGACAGACGTGAAGGAAAAAGAGAAAGAGAGATTATGAGTTTAACATGACTTTGCTTCCCTGATGATTGGCAAAACCCACACAGGAAAAACTGGTTTTTCTGCAATGGCTATAGGAGGCGGTATTGAAAATATATATATATATATATATATATATATATATATATATATATATATATATATATATATATATATATATAACGATATACAGTAATATATATATATATCAGAAACAAAATTAGGGAAAATGTATGACAACATGTAAAAGCTTCTGCTAGTAGATATCCCACACTGTGATAATAGAAAGTCTGCCACGAATGGTGAAATGTTGTAAGAGCCAAGGCGCAAATTTACTGTAGACAACCTTGTGTATATGTATATATATTTGTGTTTGTATATATATATATATATATATATATATATATATATATATATATATATATATATATCAAACGATATAATAGTGAATACTCGTATTTGAAATAGACGTTCCATTTTATTTTTACTTTAGACTGCTGATATCACGTCTCTCGGACTGCGTATTCAATAAATCTTAATAAAGTAAATGTACTATTAGTTTTAAGGTAGATGTATACATAGGTAAAAGTGCTTAATATCCGAGATAGAGCATGTGTGTGTGTGTGTATGTGGATACTGATGTCAGCACTGAAAGGCGACAGTCCGTTCTATACTTGAAGGCAATCTTCAGGCTAACAGAATTCGCTATATATATATATATATATATATATATAATATATATATATATATATATAATATATATATATATATATATATATATATATATATAGAGAGAGAGAGAGAGAGAGAGAGAGAAATGAGTTGGGATCAAATATGGATCAGAATGCGTCAGAATTAAAAGGTAAAGAACAAATAGGAAACGTTTATGAATCTAACATGTTTCACTTTTATTAAAGCTTCAGCAGATAATCAGATATGGAGAAAAAAAAAGAAAGTTTAGTATTTTTAATTTTGTTTTCTTTGATTTTTATTGAATTCAGAACGCCACAAATTATACTAACACGTTAAATGCACGTGAAATATGAATCGTATAACCAACGAAAATCAAGCACAAAAGTAAAAATAACAGTATATATATATATACATTATATATATATATATATATATATATATATATATATATATATATATATATATATATGTGTGTGTGTGTGTGTGTGTGTGTGTGTGTGTGTGTGTGTGTTGTAAAAAGGGGATGGGTTTTATTAATCCGGTAGATTTTTATTACATAAACGTTATTTTTCGATGCTCGTATTTGAGTAGACGCTCCGTTAAGTAATAAAAATTACGACGAATTGATATAAAATCCATCCATTTTCTTTATAAATTGCTTTGTTTGCATTACGATATGAAACTTAGCAGATATGTCTATTTCAAGAGTCAGAGAAAAATATGTGATTAAAGGCACCATTCATCATTGCTTGGTCATCGTCTAATTCAAGGCGAAAGCTGGTACCAATCTTGCTGGAGAGCCCATATTTTTCTCTAATTTGCCTTATCGAATATTTAGCCCAGGAGACGAAAATAAATACTATTTACTAAATTAACTACTTTAGCATTTGTGGTTGTGGTAATTCGTGGTTCGCGATCTTTGAAAAATTCTAGCAGTTCCTTTCTCAGGTAGTCTAAATTTCTTTTACAGAAAAGAATTACGCCTTCATCTCTGTGTCTTGTCTCCTAAACACCCCTATAGCAATGTTGAATTCCGTGTTATTCGTTTTGGTTCACACTTAAAACACTTAAATAATGCTAAATTATTAAACAAAAGAAATTAATTAATAGCTATATGTAGACATACAAATATATATCTATTGAAATACGTTGATCCAGATAAATTTTTAATGTAAATTATGACGTTTCTCCTTTTATTTTTTTTTTTAGATATTTTTTATTTTTAACAAAAATTTCATAAATTATATTTTTAATATTTTTTAATTTTCATTTTTTAACGCAGTAATCTCCCTTTAAGCTTATATAAAATTAATATTAATATTCACAACTTTAAGTAATAATTATTCATTTTTAATATATATAAAATAAAAATCGCATCTATTTTACATGCAGACTATACTTTTAAAATAAAAAAAAACTGTAATGCCTGTATAATATAAGGGCTGTGCCAACTTTGCCTTCAGCAGATATTTTTCTTAAAATTTAAATTAATTACCGTTCAGTCTATACTCAGCACCTGAAGATTACATTGTGCACGAAACTCCGAGTTCTGTTACTGGTGAGGGATAATAAGGATATTTATTAATATATAATTAATAGGTCTGTTATATTACATCGAGCACTGTTTTATTAGGACCAGCACACTATGGGCCTTATATTACAATAATATATATATATCGCCAGGCCACGACGATTGTGTCTAGCATGAAACAGACTGTCGTCTCTAAGTGTTGACTTCTATGTTCACTTCTATATTTACACACGTTCTGTCTCTGATATTGAGCACTTTATCCCATAAATATAGCACATCATAAGGCTATATTTCTTCACATATATTTATATATATATATATATATATATATATATATATATATATATATATAAGTGAACATAGAAGCCAACACTTAGAGGCGACAGTCTGTTTTATGCTAGATGCAATCGTCAGGCCACGGTTGCTGTTATTTTTCTCGGCTATTTATAACAGCACTCGTGGTCTGAGGATAGCAGATCTTAAGTCTATATTTCTTCATATATATATATATATATACACGAACTTACTGAACGTAGCTCAGTTGTGTGAGAAAGCTGAAAATATGAAGCACACAGATCAAACTCACTACTCAGTCGTAATACAGTTATGGAGGCACGACTGCTAGCGATTACACCACGTCGAAGTGCATATATGATGTATAATAAAAAAAATTAAGCAAGTACAGGCAGCAATATATATATATATATATATATATATATATATATATATATATATATATATATATATATATATATATATAATATTTCTGTTTATAGATATAATTTACTTTAGATAATAGTTTGGTCTCTGTTTTTTTTTTGTTTTTTTAATTAAACAGTATTAATTACATTTACCGGCCTGAATGTTCGAGAATTTTCGTTTACTGTCAGAGAGCGCATATATATATATATATATATATATATATATATATATATATATATATATATATGATGGAACGGACAAAGTCCGACAATTATTTAAGACATTTTTATGGTTATAAATTAACTTTTTATAAATTATATATTTATATTATATTATATCAACTTTTTATATTAATTTTTTATAAATTATATAAATTTTTATATATATAAAAAGAACGTTTAAACAGTAAAAAAATGTCTTATATATATATATATATATATATATATATATATATATATATATATATATATATATATGAATATAATACATTTCACATAGTGTGCTGGTGTTAATAAAACAGTGCTTGATGTAATATAACAGGGCTAGTATTAGGTTGGTGCAAAAATGACGTAATAATGACGTAATTATTACGTCATTATTTTTGCATCAACCTAATAATTATATATTAAATATATATATTATCCCACACCGGTAGCACGAATCTAAGTTACATGCATAACGCAATCTTCAGGTGCTGGGGTGACATTGACTGTTACATAATTTAAATCTTAATAGAAATACCTGGTTAAGCAATGCTGGCGCTGTCTATATATTCCCAAGCGGTCACCCATCGCGGTACTAACTAGGCACGATTTTGCTATCATGGATGATCATACGGGAACAGGTAGTTTCAACGTGATATGGCCTTGAGCTACAGACGCACATACATCCGTACACGCAAACTATATATTTTTGGCTTGTGAAATGATGCGCTGTCCTGCAAGTGTGCACCAGAGGGATAGCTGCACTGTTGTCATAAACTGAAGCATGTTCTTAAAGAAGAAGGCTGCAGCAGCAAAAAGATATTTTATTAGTACCTAGAGACTCAATGTATGCCAAGAAAATATTCCTCATGCCATTTCATCACTTACACCAACTTGAATGTTAATACAAGACAAGAGAGATTCATAATTTAATGTTGTTTACTTCAAATACTAATCCTACCGATCAAATGTTAAGCAGAAATCGAGATTCATCAGACCAGGCAACGTTTTCCAATCTTCTATTGACCAATATTTGGGATCCTTAACAAGGAATTGTAGCATCAGTTTCTTATTCTTATCTGACACTAGTAGAACCCAGCGTGACCTTCTGCTGCTGTAGCCCATCTGCTTCAAGGTTCGATATGCCTTGCTTTCAGAGTTGCTCTTCTGCATATCTCCGTTGTAAAGGCTTCTTATTACAGCTACTGCTGCCTTTCTGCCAGATTGAAACAGACTGGACGTCAACAAAGGAAATGTTGTTTGTGTAAATTTGTCATTCCATCAGCATGGTTGATGCTAACCTCCAGGAGAGTAACTTTTTTAGCCTTTTCGGGGAAGTGGAAAGACTATATTGACTCCATTGCTAGGTCATCTAATAAAAAAGTTGATTTATTTTGTCGTGCTAGATAATATTTCTCCCCAGAATCTATCTTACATGTCTACCATTCTTAAAATATAGTGCGGTGCTCCCGCTATATATTCAGATATTATTCATAAAATCCAAAGAAGAATCATCAATATTGTAGTTCCTCAGCTAGTGTCACGGCTTCGGTCACTTTCCCACCGCCGTAAAGTTGCTTCCCTATGCCTTTTCAATAAATATTTTCATGGTAATTGCTCGAATGAGCTCTTCGCTATAGTTCCTAAAGTATATGAATTTAAGCGCAGTATTAGATTGGCAACGTTCTCATCAATTTATATTTGAATTGGCTAGATGTAACAGTAAATTCTATGCTAATAGTTTCTTTTCTCGCACTTCTTTCTTGTGAAAAAAAGTAAATGCAATGTCAATCGTTATCTACTCTCTTCCTGATTATTCTGCAATTGTTCTCGCTCATTAGGAATACTGATATTCATTAATTCTTTCACACCCAGTAACCTCTTGTGTCTCATTGTTTTTATTGCCTTGCTTGGGATAAATCCTATTATATATATATATATATATATATATAGCGGTTGTAACAGCAAAATTACCAAAATCGTATAGCAGCAAAATTGTCGAATTGTTAGATTAAAATTTCAACCTTTGCAACTTAGAAATGCTTAAAGATATCTTACTGGAATTTTCCGAGGTTTTTATAAAACTATTGGACTCTACTTTCAACAATAAGAATGTATTTAGCTCTAAGTTGAAATGATGATCCCCTTTCCTGTTGTGATCTCCTGATCCAGTTTTCCTCTCTACTCTTACCTCCTTATTCACCGTTCTCTTGATGGTTCTTGAATGGACTTTGAAGATGGAAGCCAGAGTATGAATGTTGGTAACATTACTGAAGGCCTGAATGATCTTTTTCCTCTTACCATTGCTCATTTGGGAAGATATAGTAAGGCTGCCACAAAACAATTTTGACCTTTTCTTTCTCTAGTTGAATAATTCAAAGAATTTTTCAGTGATTCTTACGAGAAATGAAATCAAGTTGGCTAAATATCTTATCTGAAAACCTGGTCTAATGTTTTTTAGATATTAAACATTTTGTGGGATGGACAATTTTCGGTGTTACACCAGGTATATATATATATATATATATATATATATATATATATATATATATATATATATATGCATATATATCTATCTTTATATATATATATGATTATATATCTATCTATATATATATGCATATATATCTATATATATCTATATATATATATATATATATATATATATATATATATATATATATATATATAAAAGTGAACATAGAAGTCAACACTTAGAGGCGACAGTCTGTTTCATGCTATATGCAATCGTCAGGCCATATATTGCATATAGCATGAAACAGACTGTCGCCTCTAAGTGTTGACTTCTATGTTCACTTTTATATTTACACTCGCTCTATCTCTGATATTGAGCACTTTATTTCATAAATATGGCACACCTTAAGACTATATTTCTTTGTGTATATATATATATATATATATATATATATATATATATATATATATATATATATATATATATATAAGCTACCCACTGGCTGCGTAGTACGGCCATCAAACAGGCGGATGAAGTAGTTCATTCAACAAAACCTGATTGTACTCGCGCTATTATTTATAATAATTAACGGCTTGCGCAGTATAATGTGAACTGTCCGCATAAAAAAACCCTTGATGCAAAGAACCAGTCAAGAAACCGAAAATTTTTTCGACGAGCCTGATGGTAAGATAATCAATACCAGGATTATTTTTGCCTGAAGCCTTTCGCTATGACATCTGCTCATCAAAGCACTGAATGCTCCTTTCATAAATAAATGTATATTTGTAACTATTAGATTGTAAGTAATATCTGGGACCCAGCCCTTCAGGGTGAGGATCACTTTGTCTTCGAATAAAAAAGCAGTACCTCCTCATTTCAATCTGATGTTAGGGTCAGTGGGTACCCTCTAACATATGTGGCAAAAGCTGGTGGAACTGGACACCTACAATCAAAAATGAGTGGGACCCGAAATTAAACTGAGCTTGTACCATATTTACCCTCTTGTGGCAGTAAATAAAAATAAAAATAAAAATAAAATAAAAATACTAGTTATTACAATCAGACAAGACATGATGTAAAATTATAGAAAATGTCTTTGGTGCCTGGACATTCCAATTCCTCAGCACTAAAACTGGTAAAATGTCGTGGATCACCATGAGACTTTGGGGCAAAATCAACGAGAATTGATCATTTTGGGCACATGAAACTAGACTCTGCGTCTATATTTGCCCCCGTGTAGAGTTAGACATCAATATTTATATAAATTATGCAAATTTTGAATCTTCCAACTCGTGCGAAATCATTGTTAAATAATAAACAATGAAAACTTGATTTAGTTTAACTTCAAATTTATCCGGATGTGTGTCGCCTATAGTTTGGGGTAACGCTTAACTCCATTTGAGAGAAAGACTTTTTTCACGTTTGTCATTATATCTTCACCATTGTACTCATATTGAATGAACTTAAGAAAAACAGAACACAAAAATTTAAGACGATTTGTACTGTGTATCAGGTAGAGTAATGGCATAAATTTTAGTTATTTTTAAGTTTGAAATGGCTGACTGTTATCTTTCTGGTAAGCTTATATTTGGAAGACCCACCGTTTCGAATAATTAATCCTTTGAATGTATGCATTAAAGTAAACTGAAAATAAAATTGTATCACTCTGAAGAGTGATACAGATTTTTACTTGTGTATATGCGGGATTTAATGAATATTCTGATAAAATCTTAAAGTTTTCCGCCATCTTGTGACGTAATAACATCTATAGCTGTACGCCTTAGGGTAATTTCCTAAGCGTAGCTTAGAAGTGGCACAAGGCCAAAAGTATGGAGTAGCCAGTGAGAATCGAATCACTACTCGGTCGTAATTAAGCAAGCGAGACAAGCTTACTAACCATTAGACAACGTCGAAATGCTCGAGGAGTGCATCGTAGATGTCTGAGCTACGTTACGACTACGCTATGTTTTAAATATACATCATTAATAACTCGGACGTGTCAATCAAGAATTATACTAGAAATACACAACTTTGATGACCAAAAAGAAAGTCATTCTGTAGCACAGGAGTTCTCAAACATGACGGAATCCCCCGGGGGTGGGGGGTCATTTCAAAATTTCAGTGGGAATCTTTTATTTTTTCTCGTGTTTCTCATTGACTGTAAACTTCATCAGAATAAAATTGATTTAAATACCCTGACCTTTTATTGAAGTTTTTGTTTATTTAATTATGTTTCAGTTTATTTTTTTTAATAATTAGTTATAAATTGAAACAGATTACTCTACATATACTCAAGTTTAAAAATCCGTCAGAATTTTCTATTGCTATAAAATTTGTAAAATTCCTCGATAAAAAATAATACTTATAAATGTATATGTACTAAAACGGAAAAGCATGAAGATTTTTAGTTAATATATGCATATTATTTGGAATGCACTTTTTGAGTCGGATAATCTTGGAAGAGGAGAATCACATTCTGACATATGGAGAAAAGGGTGCATTTGATAGAAAATGTTTGGAACCGTTGCTTTTGCATGACAATGCATTTGTTTTTGTTTGGTAAAATAAAACCCAAGAAAAATATGAAGTTATTAAACTGGGAAATTTAATCTCTATAATCGCCTTTGGATTATCATTTGTTTCACTTTAGGATTATCATTTGTTTGAGTCACTAGAATATTTTCTTGCTGTCAGAATATCTTTTACTTATCTTATTCCTCCAAATATGGAACAGCCAGAACTCAAGAAACACCCCTACACGCCATGCCAGCTACTGAGGGTGGAATCATCCTCATTCCTTTCGTATTCTGTTGGCAAGAAAGAAGTTCGACTCAGACATCTTCTTCCCAAGAACTGCTACTTTTTGTCACGAACTCCTGAAGGGATACTCCGATCGTAATAAACCTAACCTCTTCAAGTCTGGGGTCAACATTTATCGACTTTCGACAACCTCAGTCTATCACCCTCTACTTTGAAAGACTTCCGGATCTTGTATTGTATGAACAACAATAATAAAAAAAAACCTACAGGTTCCCAACTAAAAAAAAATGCTATCTCTGCCTGCGACAGATTGCGCAGCTCCTCTGACTAACAAATTTCAGCCGTTGTGCGTTTTTAAGGACCGACCGATTTCCACGTGTGGTGGGGGTGTTTATCGAGTTATCATCTCTTGATCGATTGATAGCCAAGGTTAAAGAGCTCCTATCTGCTCAGTAGTTGAGTACCTCGTGCTAGCACAATCATCGACAGATTTCGAACAGATTTATTTGTCCAGTTTTACTCACAAGGCTAGAGTCAACAAGTGGTGCGGTTTTCAGGCACTTCGCAACAGTGCTCCACACTGGGATTGTCTCTTCAAGATAATGTTATCAAGCAGCGCTAATCGACCAGAGTGAGACGCGAAAACCTGTTATATTCAGAACACCTACGCTCTAATCATTCGGCCATGCCTAATGAATATGTATTAATATTTTCGCTAATATGAGTCTAAATATTATGTGATAATTCTTCTTGTTTCTTAGCGCGTACGTCACACACTGACTTTACCTCTGATAAAAGATGGACCATTCCTCTTTGATTGCGAGCGTAGACAGAAGAAAAGATATATCAAAGGTGGGGTTTGGTTTTAATTAAAGAAAGAAAATAAAAGAAAGAAGAAAAAGAAAGTAAAAGAAAGAAGAAAAAGAAAGTAAAAGAAAAGAGGGGAAAAAACAGAAAGAAAAAGAAAAAGAAAAAGAAAAAGTGAAAGAAAAAAAAAATGAAAATAGAAAGAAAAAAGGAAAGCGGAAATACAAAAGAAAGAAAATAGAAAATCAAACGGAAAGAAAAAGGGTGAAGAAAAAAAGAAAGAAAAAAGAGAAAGAAAAAGATAAAGAAAAAAGGAAAGGAAAATGAAAAAAAAGAAAGAATTAAAGAAAAAGTCAAAGAAAAAGAGAAAAAAGAAAAGAGAAAGAAAAAGAGAAAGAAAAAAGAAAGGAAAAAGAAAGAAAACACAGAAAAAAGAAAGAAAGAAAGAAAGAAAGAAAGGGAAGGTTGAGGCGGTGATAACACTCTCATCTATTTAGAGCATGTTTCAGCAAAATCTGAAAACCTTGTCAATTTTTAATCTTCTACATTTTTACTCTCTTACTTCTTTAGATAATGACCTACATTCATATTTATGAGTTTTATTGCAATATTTTATTCCGATTGTTAAGCTTAAATATTTAATAAGGTAATAACGGAATTCTCATGGGCATTTTATAAACCATAGAACTCGCAAGGAACTTCAATCATTAAATCATTAACTGAATAATTAGGATTTAACAGAAAATTAAAATAAGAAAACCATAATTTTTTACTTGGATTTCTAGTTGAAATAATTCTCTGTCGAATACAATAGTTTACCTTCCATCTCCTGAACATAAACGGATGAGAAATTGATGAAAGGCAAGCCAAAAGGTTTCAAACAGGAAAAAAAAAGTCAATTGATTGATCTTCAATGAGGAGGCAAAACAAATGGGAATAACATACGCTTAAAATGATCGAATCAAACCAATCCTTACATTTATGTGTGTCCCAATATTTATCACCGGAAGGGATAATTGCTATAGTCCGACTCACTCATCAGTCAGTATATGAACTCATCTTTTAAGCATAAGCAAAATCTATGTATTGAAATTCAACCAGTAAAAAGGCGTGCCGAGTTCAAATTCTGATGAGTGTGTTTCGTTCATTTCGCAATAACATTGAGATGGGCATGTATCCCGGTTCCTCTGTCTATGGATTAAATATTAGAGAAGTCTCTCTTGTCTTGAGTGGTATATGCACATCCATGTACCAAACGTACATGGATGTGCTTAAATAAACTTCGACCTTACTGACTTCCCGAAAACTGACCATTTGACTATCAGCTGTTTTGGGAAAGGTTTTTTTTTTTATTAATTGATTCATTTTATCCGGTTTATCACCCATTTAAAGTCAGAAAATATTTTTAAATTGTAAGAATTTTTGAGGAGATATTAGGTTGGTGCAAAAATAATGACGTAATAATGTCGTTTTTTGACGTTAAAAAAACGTCAAAAAACGACATTATTACGTCATCATTTTTGCACCAACCTAATACAAATCTTACTAATTAATCCATAGCTGGGGGAAAAGAAGTGGATTCATAACTTTCCATAGGGTATTGGCGCGAAAATGAATATAACGAAAGCAACAGGAATTTGAACTTGGCTCCCCGATTAACAATTCCAAGCTATAATCCAACCGCACATCCAAACTTACAGCACATGGTATTCCCTATCGGTCACCTAACTAGGTAGTGACCAGGCTAGAAGTTGTTTTGCTTTTTTGTTGTTTTTTAATCGGTATCACCCCATCAAGGTAATAAAGCCGCTAAAACACAAGGGGTTACAGGGCATAGAAGAGTTAAGAACAGAAACATTAATAATGAACAGAAAGAGACAAGAGTAATCAGGAGGACAGTAGATAGTAATTGACATTGCATTTAAATTTTTGCAGATTAAAGTTGGGTGGAGAGCATGAAACTGGAAGGGAGTTCAACAAAACTTCGGTGACCGTACGAAAACCGGTGTTTTTATGTGATATGGCCGTAAGCCGAAAAATCTTTTTCGTGCCGACAAAGTTTTCAGCATCCCCTTGTGGATAAAAATAATTTTACATCGCCTTTTGCTGAATTCACGGTTTTTTTTTTTACATAATAATGATTTAGTGATAAAAATCTTACTAATTAATCTAAAGATGGGAGAGAAGTGGATTCATACGTGTCCCAATGGGATTTGCGCGTAAGTGAATATAAAGAAACAAACGGGAATTAGAACTCGAATCTCCGATTAACAATTCCGAACCATTATTATTACACCACCCGCACACCCAAGCTTAAATCACCTGGTATTCCCAAGCAGACCCCATCTACATGGTGCGCTGGAAAAATTGTCGTCTAAATTACGCAAAAATGAAAATAACACTGACATCTCATTTGAACAGATATATTTACCAAATTTATACAAAAATATCTTGAAATACTGAGAGTAAATTTATTCAATAAAATCGCCATTGGATTCAACCACGGCCTCCAGAAGACTTCGAAATTCACTGCAACTCTTCCGGATGGTGTTGCTTAAGTCGCTGAATGCTGCCCTCATCCTTGCCTTCGGTTCATCTTTTTGTGTTACAAGAAGTTTTGTTGTTCTCTCGCTCAACTGGGCCCCACACATAATAGTCAAGGGGGTTGCAGTATGGTGAGTTAGGTCAGATCTAAGGGGGATGTGACTGGGTTCGCCTGCTTGTGTGGCATGGTGCAGTGTCCTGTTTCCAGACATAAGGTCTTACAGCACCATTAGACTCATCCAACCTTTTCCGAATTTTCTGCACTGTCTTTAGATTGACACGGAAACACTGAAATGTTCGTATTGGAGCGTCCGGCACGAATGCCAAACTGAACAGCATGCCGTTTCCGAATTACTGACTGGCGCTCTTTTTCACACAGACGGTGCTCAATTGATCCTACTATACGGTGCAGTCAACAAAATCAAAAACAATGCGCATGCGCGAAATTAAAAATATAAAATGGCGTCAATTTACCCATCGCACCCTGTAGATACTGAGCAGCCTTGACCTTTCTTAACTTCGGTGATTGTGATGTGGGTGTAAGCCGAAAGGTCTTTTTCGTGCCACCAAACTGTCAGCACATCCTTTTAGATAAAGATAACTTTACATCGTCTTTTGCTGTATTAACCGAAGCATGGCTCAAAGCTGTATTTATAGAGCATTCAAAGAAGAGTGAATTCATTATTAATTGGCTATCAGCAGGCTTTTTCTTGGAAAGGCCGAGTAAAAGATTTTAGATAACTGTCACAACTGCACGTATTTGGTTCTCTGCTAGGATGTAGGGATGTCCGTTGTGGTATAATGGATCTCGGCTCGGAGTGAGAATTCGGAACCTTGGGAAACGTATGAATTTATCCCTTTCCCCTAGCTATGGATTAAATAGGAGAGCAGACTGGGTTCATTAACACTAGTTGGCAACCAGTCTCCCGCAGAAAGAAATGACAACTTACCGCGGGAAAAAAAATCTGCCTAGTCAGTCATGAATCGAAAGATACATGATTGCCCAAGCGTGTATCACATATAGCACATAACTGACTGACCGACGTGGATGTGGGGTGACTTGATGGATAACGTCTCGGAATGAGAAATTGGATAGCCTGGTTCGAATTTCAGTAGAGTTAGTTATATTCACATCTGCGCAAATAACCTTAGGAAAGGTATGAATCGATATCTTCTTCCTCCAGCTATGGGCTAAATAAAAGGACAACACTGGGTTGGCAACCCAGAAAGTAAAAGCAGCCTATTACAAGAATTATTGTGCCTAGTCAATCATGAAACAAAAAGAGACATGATCACCCGAGCGTGCATCACGCATGACACCTAAGGAAGGGAGGGAGTAAGGAAAGAAAAGAGGAAGGCCGTACGTTGATCTCGAAGCGTTGAGGTTATTTCAATACAAAATCTTGTTCAGCACGTTCTACCGGTTTGTTTCAGCAAGATTCCCACGGCGATCACTACGTGAATCGGTCGAAAACACACTTCAAAAACATTAAAATCTATTGAGACCATCCTCAGCGGATTTCGCCCACCATTGTATTTCTCTGAATGCTAATGCTATATAACGTTATTCTAATCTCTGTTATTGTAAACGTCTATGGTATAATAATGAAATCGTCATTGCTACGAACCAGGTCATCATTTAGAACAACTGAATGTAGATTTACCAACTCTTATAACAAAAAAACCCTAAAGGGCAAATATATAAATAGTCATTTTTAATTTAATACTTGTAGATACGTAATATATTTAAAAACGACATAGAAGACACCTTTCCAATAGGGGTCGGTGGTGGGCAATTCCGTCTTTAAAAAAATATACAGAAAAGAAAAAATACACATGGTGTTAAAAGTCAATTTATGCTTTATCAGTTTACACTGATTTTCATCAAAATTTTGCAACCATTTGATTTTGAAGTACAAAATGTCGGATTTAAAATAAATTCTTATATATATTCTATTCTTGTTCCGACTGTTGATCACGTCAAATAATGCGCTCTGTAACTAAGGTTATCTCAACATATTTGCAGTATAAAGCACAGGTTGGCTCTGCGGGTGTTTACAAATATAAATGTGCCTGAGCACAGGTCTGCAACCGGGATTGGCTAGGCGTCCCCATTATAGAAAGGTATACTCGGATACGAGTGCCAAGCGATATATATATATTATATACACACACATTTCATATATATATATATATATATATATATATATATATATATATATATATATGTACACGTGTGTGTGTGTGTTTGAGTAGACATACCTATTTTTAAATATGGATGTCTACTCAAGCACATGTAACTATTAAATCTAATTCTAATTGAAATAAAAAGTATTATCAGTTTAAATTTACGTTTATATATATATATATATATATATATATATATATATATATATATATATATATTGATATTGATATAGGCATTACTCTATAAGTAATGCTAATATAAAACAAATTGAATATAATACTGCTTCAACTAACCCCAAACATATATATCTTCTATATCGTAACCAAATGTATTCTAATTATAAACAAGACGAAAATAGCCTAAAAAAATTAATGAATACCAATATATCCACTATGGATGCTAGTAAAAAAATTAATTTCATGCTACACTAAATCCATTATCTCCCATTTAATCATTCGTAACAATTCTCTCCCACCAACCAATGTGTTACAAAAAAACAAAACTGTGTATAAATTTAGATGTCCACTGGAATACTGTATCTCCAACGAAAAAAAAAACTTATTTTGGCCATACTACGACCACGTTGTCTCGGTGGTTGAGTTTTCATTTGAATGGCATGTCTAACATCTCTAAATATTTACAAAAACATGCTTGACCACATTAGCAAATTTAAAATACTTCTTGTCGAAAATACATCTATACTTTCTCATGAAAATAATAAACACAAACTAAAAATCCTTGAAGCTATCGATATTAAAAAAAAACAAACCATAATGAAATTAATTATGAAAAAATGTTTTAAAATATTTACAATAGATAGACTAAAACATTAAGGTCTATATTAATAGCTTCTCATAATATTTTCTTCTTTTCTTTAAAAAAAGAAAAAAAAAAGAACTCTTCACACATCATAATTGGTTACCTCCCCTAGAGCGTAACATACGCCACATGGTACAAAGACTACCTGTCCTCACTCCGCATGTAAAATTACAACTTTCAAATGAACAGAGCATTTTTGTCTTTGGAAATAATGAACACTACATTTTTCTCTTAAAAACACACCCCGAAGACGGCATGGTGTTAATATCGAAAGTACTGGAAATAAAACAATATGTATCAACTCGGTAATTTTCATTCTTCTTTCCACACCGACAGCAAAAAGCTCATCCGAGAATATGAACCGATCCTTTTGAAAATTAGCAAGCAAAACTAGTCTTAATTATTCAACTCAATATATATATATATATATATATATATATATATATATATATATATTGTATCTGGTTATGAAATGTTAATTGAAACATGTCTTGTTTAAGATATCAGCAGATTTCAGAGGTTTTCCACACTTCAATTCTCATAATACACGCTATGATACATTGATGCAATATAGAAAAAAATTAACTCAAAAACATTAGGTTGATTCAAAAATAATGACGTAATAATGTCGTTTTTTGACGTATTTTTTAACGTCGAAAAACGACATTTTTACGTCATTATTTTTGCACCAACCTAATAACATAAATGTCATGTGATTTAAAAATTGTAAATTTAAATAATCCCAGACATTTATTGTCATACTTAATAATGACTGAAACCTGTTTAAATCATGGAATGTTAATATTTTAGTGTCCGATGTTTCACAAATTTGAGTACATATTTTTATATCAGATGTCAGTTAGTTATGTGACAAATATGATACACGCTTAGGCGATCATGTATCTTTCGATACATGACTGAAGAGGCAGATTTTTCCCGCAGTAGGTTACCATTTCTTTCTGCAGTAGACCAGTTGCCATCCAAGGCTATAGAACCCGGTCTGTCCTCTTATTTACCCATAGCTGGCCGGGGGAGGGAAGAAAAGGAGTCATACCTTTCCCAAGGGTATTAGCACTTAAGTGAATGTAATGGATTCGACTGGAATTCGAATTCGGCTCTCCGATTCCTCAATCCGAGCCGCTATCCATTGCGCCATCGTTTATTTTTTAAAAATCATTTCACTCCAAGCAATGCAATAAAGCCGCGAAAATGCAGCGGATTACTGAGTTTGGGATATGAGGTTAAAAAAAAAAAATTATTAAGAAAAGGGAACAGAAATTAATATGACAGATGATGACCTGAAGATTGCGTTCAAATTTGAAACAGACTATTACCACTCGTTGTTGACTGCACTGCCCACATTTATACTTACATGTACTCTCTCCATGATATTGAGCACTTTTAACCATAATATAGCATACCTTAAAACTATATTTTTATCATATATATATATATATATATATATATATATATATATATATATATATACGAGGACTAATAAAAAAGTATCGGAACTGGTGTTATAAAAATAAAACTACAATACATATCAATTCGTCATTTAATCTACTTTGAAGTAGTCCCATTTTCATGTCACACACTTTATCCAGAGTTGTTTCCATTGGTGGAAGCTTTCCTGGAACTTCTTTTTGGGGATAACAAATAGAACCTCGTCGCATTCTCTTGGATTTCCTCGACTTAAAATTTTCTTCCTTTCAAATGGGATTTGATTTTTGAAGGGGAACAAAGTTGCAAGGGGAGAGATCTGAGGAATATGGTACTTGTCGGACCATGGAAATGTTGCCTCTGACCAAAAGCTGCTAAATGCATAGTCAACGATGACACCTTTGCGGTGTGATGGGATGACCACATTGTAAACACTTGCTATAAACAATGAAAGTGAACGAGAATGCCAAAATATAGTGTGCATGCGCTACAGAGTTCAAGTTCTGCAGATTTTAGCTTCGTTTCCATAGTAATGGTCATGGTACTTTTTGACGGGCCTACGCATACCACACCAACGCATACACAGACAAACTACACACACACACACACACACACACACACACACACACACACACAATGAAAGAAGGATAGAAAAATCAACTTTGCACCAATGAAAAGTCCATAAATTATGTTTAACTCAATATAAAAAAGACGGAAACGAGAAAATAAACAGTCAACTGCTGATATCTACGGAGTGTTTGCTGGAGGGTTCGTCTATGAAACTGTAGAGTGAAGATGCTAACATCAATCAGTTAATGAATTTTATTTGTATTAATTATATATATATATATATATATATATACATATATATATATAAATATATATATATATATGTGTAAGTATCTATATATATATATATATGCATATATATATGTATGTATATATGCGTGTGTATAAAATTTCAGATATAACTAAAATATATCTGTAAAAGGACAATATAAATAACATATTATTCATATATATATATACGTATATATATATATATATATACATATATATATATACATATATATACATATACATATATATACATATACATATATATATACATACATATACATACATACATATATATATATATATATATATATATATATATATATATATATATATATATATATATATATATATATATATATATATATATATATATATACTTACTGATACAAGACTTTTCGTTAAAACGAATCGAGTTCTCCAGTCACTGGTGTGTTCATCTAAAAATAAATACGTCTAAATTCATCTTTATCCCTGACGTGCGCCAATGGCTTAGGAGGAGAATCTCCGACTACTACCAAATCCGTCGGGTTTCGATCCCGGCTTGAGGCAATCGGATGTCGAGCCACACTTATGAGCTGCGAAACAATATATATATATATATCCTATGGATATGTAGTTTGTATTTAATTCCTGCAGATATGCAATGAAGATGATATATTTTTCCCTACCAAATTCAAGGAAAACAAGAAAATGAAGGACTGTCTTTTCCATTGAAAAGCAATTGGCAATCCTGATAGTAAGCAACCTGCTGTCAGGGTAGTTGAAGAAGCAGATCGTAAGAACAGAGATACGGAAATACTCGATCCTACCTCTTTACCTGATCCCAAGGTACGTTAAACAAAAACTTATCCTGTACTATATGTTTATATAACTTCATGATATTACGGGTAGAATTTATTCAAAAATTCAGTCTAATGCTTTCGTGTTAACACAGGAAATTATGAATGCAGGGTGGGTGATCGCCATTAAATTTTGTACTGCGTAATACAGGAAGATTGTCTTGTGCCAATCTTCTAATAGGATAATGACAAGCAATTATTATTATTATTATTTATTTATTCATTTACTAGCAGCATGCCCAGGCGTTGCCCATGCTTGATTCAAAAATTGTACAACTCATACAGCAATCGCTATCACTTGAATTAAAATATTTTTGCCCTTCCTTGCCTTTAAAGGTGTGCCCTTTGCCATTGCTACATGTCTTACTTCTTGCCTATCTCACACTGAGAATTTTTTCTAAGCTCTATACTAAACATTAAATCTGTTACGAAAAAAGAACTAAACAAAATGAACACAAAACGATCAGCTTTAAAAAAGGACTCGTAACTGGAAAAACCGAATGAAAAAAGAATGTTAACACAAATACTTTTTCACACCAAACCCAGTTCTGCGGAATCAGAATCAACGTTGAGTTTAAGCAAGCGAATGAGCCAATTGGAGTAAAGTGCCACGCAGATTTAAGTTTTTCCCACTTGTGACGAATGCAGCTATCGATATTTTTGCATGCTAGCATGCTAGTTAACATTCGTGTCAGTCAGCTGTTGGCTCTCACGCTGGCCAATAGAATCTTCCTGCCTATTTGTGGCAGCCAGCTATTGGCTCTCACTCTGGCCAGTACAAAATGGCCGCAAACTACATGAAAACTGCCGTAGAAGCATGAAAACCCGATTGTTTCTACTATCTATGGGAGTTGGGAAATGCAAAGTCGATCTTGGCCTTCCCACTAACTTGGAGCATGTGCATGTAAATTTTGGTGCAAATCCGTCGAAAATTGCGGCCGTGCATTCGTTACACACACACATCCTGCCTTCTATAGATAGAGATTCATTTATTTATTTATATTTTTTCGTTTCATTTTTAATGCTTTTTAAAGTAAAACCAAACTAATAACCAGTGGACCCTGAATTTTCACCTGTCGTAGTTAGCAGGTGGTCTTTACATCGTGACTTGAGCGTCCATTGGGACTTAAACTCAATCCAGGCCTCAAGTGGAACTCGTATATGCGTTCCATCGCTAAACATACTGGGATAATGGTCGGTTCCTTGTATCACTCCAATAAATACCTGATTCTTCTTGCTATCATCTACATTTACAAGATCCCAAACAGGTCGAAAATGGAGTACTGCTGACATATATCGGACGCAACTGCCCAGTCTTCCCTTTCCATTTTCGATAGAGTCCAAAAGCGTCTTATATTCTTAAGGGTGGCGAATTATTTTCCACCCTATAATGCCCTTTCTCACATATAAAACATCACAAGCCTCTCTCTTTTCTATCCGCGCTATTTCGATGGAAATTGTTTAGACGGACCATATTTCTTAATTCTACCGGTTTTAGCCTTCACGACTAGGACCCACGGACATCGTGAACCACCCTCATTCTCTTCGTATTGCATTGGTTAGTTGTAAGTTCTACTCGAGCAACTTACTCCCACGAACCGCTGTGTTTTGTGGAAACGACTCCCAACAGTATGCTTATCCGATTACTTCAATCTTAACCTGTTCAACCGTTATCTTCCCCACATTTCCCATAAACTGTACTTCTTATTCTGTAACCCTCTACCTCAAGTGGCGCTTCGGCCTTGTACAAGATGAACATCATTGCAAAAAAAAAAAAGTGAAGCATTTTCACTCGCATAATACCCGCCAAAAATCATGTGATCACTTATGAATGGATCTACACCTCAGCCTAGGATAAGTGTATCTGAGTACTCTACTGAGTATCTAAGTACTCTACCGAAGACTGAAGTGTCTGTCTGCTCTGTAAAAAGTGTTAGACTATATATATATATATATATATATATATATATATGTGGTGCGGTTGATGAATTGTCGTCTAAATTGCGCAAAAATGAAAATAACATTGACATCTCATTTCAACAGATATATTTATCAAAATTGCACGTAAATATCTTGAAATACTAAAGAATAAATTTATTCAATAAAATTGCCATTGGCTTCAACCACCAAAAGACTTCGGAATCTCATGCAACTCTTCTGAATGGAATCATTATTTAAGTTGGTTCGTCTATGCGGTTACAAGGAACAAGGAGTTTTGTTGGTCACTCGCTCAAATGCGCCCCACACATAATAGACAAGGGGGTGCAGTCTGGGGAGTTAGGTCGCAAGATGTAAGGCGTGATGTGGTCGCAGGAATTGCCTGACAGCCATGACTGGGTTCTACTGCCAGTGTGGCATGGTGCTGAGTAATTGTTGCCAGACGTAGGGTCGTTCGGCAGCCACCCAGAGTAGCATTATCTCTTCAAGACACTTGGTGGAGTCCTCTGTGTTGAGTCTGAGACCTTGTGGGAAGACGAATGGAGGCATAACGTCGCCCATCACTCGTGATCACTCCAACAGCTATTAGACTCATCCAACTCTTTTTGAATACTCTGCACTGTCTTCAGATTGACCCACAAAAAATGAAATTTTCGTATTGGAATTTCCGGCACGAATGCCAAGCAATACAGGATGTTGTTTCCAAATTTCTTGTGAAGAGAATTGCATCATGGTGCTCTTTATCACAGAGGATTCCCAACTGACCCTACTGTGTAAAACAATACGTATGCGCGAATTTTAAAATAGCGACAATTTACTCATCACACCCTGTATGTATTATATATATATATAATTTATCTGTCTTAATTTGCATATCATATGTACAGTTACTCCATTGGTAAGAAAACAGTTTAACCGTATCAACCAAAAATTCACGTATTATTAATTTTGTAATTGCTGACGACAAATCTCATAAAATTTTATGCTGCTCTGCATTTCTTATGTTTAAAAATCATAAATAGTAACGCATTAATGCGCACTGTTTCATTTTTTGAGGGTGGCCATTAATAAGTTAACATAAGCAAATAACATTCTATATAACATTGGAAAGGTTATGAAGTTTTAACACAGTTTTTGTAGGCGCGTAAAGAAAGAAAGAAAGAAAGAAAGAAAGAAAGAAAGAAAGAAAGAAAGAAAGAAAGAAAAATTAAACTATTTGCAAAGAAAGAAAAAGAAAGAAACGGTTTACAATAAAAGGAACAAAGAAAAAAAGAAAGCAGGAAAGAAAGAACGAAAGAAAGGTTAAATGAATAAGAAAGAAAAAAGTAAGAAAGATTAAACGACTGAGAAATGATGCCTAAAGATTAAATGATTTAGAAGGAAAGATAGAACGAACGAAATGAAAAAGAAAGAAAGATAGACAAATTAAATCATTGAGAAAGAAAGAAAGAAAGAAAGTGGTGTAAATATTCACATATGAAGGCCCAAATGTTCACAAATCCAAATATACGGACTTTATCAGACATACCTTGACCCCACAGTAATACACTGTATAACCACCTTGTATACCATAACACACCTGTACTCTCGCATTTTACAGGTGGGGAATAGCATCCTGCAATAAATTATTCCATAACTTTTGCAATTTTTGACGCAATACAGGAGAAGCTGTAGGAGGTCACAGTGAACGAGTCAAGCATCGCTCATCATACCCTAAACTTATTCAATGGAGGCATGTTACCAAACATCTTACAGAGCATGTTCAGTAGTACAATAATCCTGCTGTTAGTGACGCCAGAATACGGACTGGACAATGCTTTAGTAAAATTTGCGTTTCCTTCATAAACACAAAGATGATACCAGGAACGACGATTAATATCCCACCTGGTATTGTCGTGATCCTAATGAATACATATAAGGCGTTATATGGGCGTAAGTTCAAGCGATTCACATAAATCCATGTTGATATTCTTGAAGCCAATTTGCTCTGATCTGTGCTATGGAGATCGTATGATCTTCCACTTCTACTCTTACAAGGCAGTGATCTTTGCAAGCGTTTCTAATACATAACAGTCTAGACGCTGGTCTACAGTATTGAGAATGTTAATTCGATAATTTGCTCTGATCCGTGCTGCTGACTCAGTGACGTCTTCCACTGTTACAAATAGCGGAGAATGTATTAATATTGGCTACTCCCTATATTACGCAGCCGTCCAGAACCTGGTCTACGGGTTTGGAAATGTTAATTTGACCACTGTTGCCAGTTTTTACTCTGATCTGTATTGTTGACATCGTGATGTCTGCCATTGTAACAAGTGGCAGATAATACGTCAATTTTTGTGACTTTCGTTACTACAAAGCCATTATTGAACCTTTTCTACGGGTAGTTGGAATATTAATTCAAACAGTGTTGCCAGCATTGTTCTGATCCGTTTTGCTGAGACCGCGCTGTCTGCCATTGTTGCAAGTGTTAGATAATGCGTCAATCATGACTACTCTCAGTACTACACATTACCATTAGAATAGCAAAAGTTGACTTCTTAAAACTAAAGAACGTACTAAGAAATTTCGTTAGAAACAAAGGAAAGAGTACTGATGTGCTATGTAATATCATTCCAGCGATATAGTTCATAGTAGACATTTATTTTGTTTTCTGTTTAGAATTGGGTTTCCGGTTACTTCTAAAGTCTTCTCATTCTATTTAATTCCCAGTAGTTCCTTGTATCTCAGTGGCATTATCACCTTGCTTAAGGTGAACTAATTAAAAAAAAAAAAACATTTATGTCACACCTACAGTAAACAGATATAAATATTTGTAAATATGATATTCAGATTCTTCTTAGTCATAAAATTTTAAATAATCAGACAACACTACTTAACCCCCCTCTATCTCCCTCTCTATCTTCCTCTTTCACTTTTTTTCCTCCCACCATAAATTTATATGCTTTAGTTTTCTCTGTATCACCTTTCTTTCTTACCTTTTTTTTATCATTTTTTTTTATTTATTTCATCGGTTCAATGAATTATACAGAAACAGAACAATAGCGTTACTGATCGCACCGTTATCATAAAACTATCTATCTATATATAAAATTCTGTGACTTCTGTTAATCCGTTACACCCTCTAAAATAGCCATAGATTGACCGATCGAAACCAAGTGCAATCAGTTAAGTGGATACAAAGTACAGTTGGTTTTACTACGGTGCGTAGCTTAGTGCAATAAATTTTCACTCATCTTTTTCTTTTTTTTTTTTTTGAAAAATTAAAGGTTTTATTATTTAACATAAAAATTTCTCCCACTATTTTAAAAACGATTTAATGATTAAAATAACAAATACTTATTTAATAAAAATGCAATATTGTTTTTTTGCATTATTGTTTTATCTTTCCTTTAAGTTTTTATATATACACGAATCCAATTTTCAGTTCGCCTTGCGTTTGCGAGAACTATAAACAAATCACAAAAAAAAATCCTAAATAAATGTTCAAAAAGTTGGAATTTGGCTCCAGAAAGAAATATTTACGCATTGCCAGTTGAATGTTGCATGCTCAAGAGTAAGAAATCCCAAGATTTTAAAAAGGGAAAAAAATTTTCTTAAAAATTATTGTTTACTATAAAGTCATATAAAATTAAATTAAATCAAATAACTTATAAAATCGCGAAGTATAGTTTTTGTCAACTTATTTTTCCCAACAAATCAGCTTGTTCAAATTTCATTGATTAGTTTGCGAAATCGAACGAAACGTCGACTTTGTAAATCTCGACAAAAATGTTAATGATATCTTCAAAAATACTAAATATGGTGAGGATTGAAAAATTTCTAAATTTTTAAAAAAAGTTCAATTTGCTAAAACAACTGTATATCTCATTATCTACAATGAAGGAAGGCGGGCGTTTGACTGATAAATATAGTCATATTGCGTTTTATAATGGATTACTAAATTTACTCTATCTTATTATTGTTTTAAAATTAATCATTTTCCAATTATTATTTTATTACTAATTTTACTTATTTTCATTTTGAGATTAAGCATTTTAACTTCTATTATTAAACGATAAGTTTTACACTTATAATGAAAAAAACGTTTAGTTCCCTGGAAAACTGCAAAAGGTACCCGGAACAGTTAAAACGTTCTGACAGGTTAATTATGAAGTTACCCGACGGATGATAAATAGTGGGAAAAAAATGGTAAAGATTTTGGTCAATAAAGTTAATGTCAGAATTTATTTTAATTATAATTTTATTTAATAAACTGAACGAAGTATTTTGGCGTTACCCAATTGTACAACCATTCAAGCAAACTGCTGACCTCGGCCATTTTTCCCTGCGTACAAATGGCTACTGTAAGTGTCGTCTCCCCAACCCGCTGATTCTGAATGGGAAGGGATGACACGTCAAAACTAACTAATGTTTAATACCACCGTTACATCTTTCAGATGGTATTTGTATTCGACGTTTTCAGCTGACCTTCTCATAACATTATCCAGTGTTTCCTCACGGGATTTACAATTCCAGTATTAATTCGTTTAAATAAACAACACTCTGGTCTTTTGCTATGTATATCATTGCATATTCGTTAATTTGGTTAGCATCATGCAGCCATTAGCTTAATTTCATGCTTTTCTCTCAGGACATATAACCTTACGTTTCTCTAGATTAACCATAGTGCCTTCTACTAATAGAATTTTTTCTTTGAGGTAATTTATTACGGAACCCAGCAATGTTATCTTAAGCCTGCTAATAGGTTTCTTCACTGATATCGTGTAGCGTTGGGTAGCTTTTCGTGCTGGAGTTTTTGATAGTAGGCGAAGGAGGTGGCTAAACTATGAAAAACAACTTTTGAGTATCGTAATGCTCTCTATGGTTAGAATTTTGTGCCTTCATATAGTCCATTGCAGAAAGGATCGGACCGCAAAAAAGAAAATTATCCTAATTCCCAGATTGTCATTCTTCGATTATGAAATAATCTCAATGATACGGAATGATACTTCAAATCTTGCTGGAGGCTTATTAGTGCTACTTACTCAACGATCGTACAATGTCGACCTGGGAGTTGCGATAAAGATCAAAAGAAATATGATTAACGAAAAACTAGCAACAAATTTGCGATAATTGTAGACATATTGTCGTATACTAATGTTTGAAGGGCGATCCGATTGTTGCAACAGTCATGCAGCACAATCTTTCAACCAGTATTTCTCCTCTTCTATTCTACAATTTGGCCTTATGCTAGCAGAAACTTTTTTTTTCTTTTTGGTAAATCATATTTGATTACTATGAAACTCAGAGAAGAAAGGACAAGCGTTGATTTATAGTTATATAATTCTGGAGCAATAAGGTAGACGACATCATTCGATAAAAGACTTGCTTAAGACAGTTTCAGTACCTTTGAAAACATCTTCAACAATAAGCATGTAAGTGAATAAATAAAACTGTGAGCTTTTAAAGCATACGTTGAAGGTATCTTCGGATATAAATCCGAAAAGCCTTGAAAACACCATCGGTTATTTCCAACGAAAATTATAGAGAAAAGTTGTGCATATCAAATGACTATGTCTTATATCAAATGAGAGCCTTAAAGCGCGAAAACGGAAATAAACACCAAGAAAGTCAAAGACGAAATGACAAAAAAATGGTTTCTGAGTTGGAGCTTTGCGCACTGTTCCAGTTAAAAAATTAATGCCCCGAAAATAAATATTTAGCCTCCCCGTCAACAATTAAAAAAAAAAACATACTTTAAAGGGTATTTAAGCAAAGTTTTCCAGACAGGCAAACCAGGAGAGACATCTGGCAACAGACGGCAAGTGGTCACGACGTTTGACTTGTATGAAATTCCCCTATACATTTACCCGTCTTCTTCACCAAGCTACGCGACACTTACACTTTCCTCCTCACATTCTTCTTCACTTCTTCTTTCTTACACATACAGACGAAGAAATCACATTTATTTTATTTTCAAAACATATATATATATATATATATATAGATTGCGGAGGGAGAAGAGATGGATTCATAACACACACACACACACATATATATATATATAAGAATAAGCAGCACCTAAAAGAGTCTGCTTAAGATTGAACACAGGAAAAAAGTGCTCAATACCAAATGTCCAGAGCTTTAATATTTTGATTGTGCAAAAGCGTATGAAACTGGCTGTCGTGGTTGGTCACTGCCTTCTTGAAATTTGACTTGAATATATATATATATATATATATATATATATATATATATATATATATATATATATATATTTATGCCCGGCGTATATACAGAATACTGATTCCATTGATAAAACCAGTATTAGTATGAAGAAGTACATTCGGAAAGAAACTCAAATTTAGAAGTTCCTGTTTCATTTCACTTTGTCATTCAGTATCTCACTTTTAATTATATATATATATATATATATATATATATATATATATATATATATATATACACATACACACACACACACACACACATATATATATATTGCGTTGACTGGGAGTTGACTTAAATGATAACTTTTATAATTATATATGTATAAGGATGTATCAAGAATACTTTTGCAAATTTTGTGGGTGGGTTCCTCACACCAAAACAAGGACAAAAGTCAATATAAACGTATGTCCGCAAATCTTTCGTTTCTGAATTAAATTTTATGGTCGGTGACGCCGTGTTGCCATATAGACTAGACTATATTTGGCATTCGTGTACATCTGTGGTTATTCTGTCGTCAACGTTTAACGTGTGTAGTGAGTTAACTGAGAAGTATCCCGTTTAACAATAGCAGAATATTCATATCATAAAGAGGCAAATATTATTGTTACATACAACCACGCGAATGGTAATGGACGCGAGTCTGCACGACTGTATCAGATTGCGTTTCCAGACCAAAGGCAACCGAGTCACCCAAACTTTGCTGTTGTTTATCGCCGCGTTGCTGAGACAGGATCCATGGTGCCACAAACTATGAATCGAGGAAGACCGAGATCCGCTCTTATGCCCAGAAGAACACATTCTACAAGCTGTCGGAGACAGTCCATGTATCAGCACATGTCAAGTGGCTCTAGCATGTCGTACAAAATCAGCTCCTGTATCCGTATCATTTGCAACGTGTGCAGGGTTTTTCCCCATCTGATCACTCACCACGGGAGAACTTTTGTCAGTGGGTTATTGCACATACTAGCGATCCGTTTTTTTGTCTCTTCAGTTTTGTTTACGGATGAGACAATATTTGATAGTGATAGAATGAAAAATTTACACAATCAACATATGTGGGCGTATCAGAATCCCCATTGTGCAATACAGGCTAGACACCAGCATCAGTTTACGATTAATGTGTGGTCTGGAATTGTAGGTCACTGTCTGGTTGGTCCATATATTCTCCCGGTACGTCTTACAGATTTTATCCTGGTTTGATGTCGAAAACACGCCCCCAAAGATTGTAAAAGTATTTTCATACATCCTTTACACACACACGTGTTTGATTGTGAGCATGTTTGAATAATATCGACAAGTTCTGTTTATTCAAAATTTTATTAGTTTTTCAAATTTCTGAATAAGCTACTTTACGTAATCAGTAAATTTACCAAAGTTCTTATCTATTTTTATTTCATTTTTTCCCGAGTACTTTCGAATGCTGCAAGCATTTTTTTTTTCAAGGGGTGCGCTTTGGGTATGTTTAGGTAACGGTTACTGATTAATTCCGGCTTTCTTAACCAATTTCATCGATCTCAAGGTGACGTCGTTTAAACGGTCAAACTGGAATGTTTATGTCCATTTTTTAACACCCACTTCAATATGTGATACCCTATGGAGAAAGGTACCTTATTTAATGTTTGCTGCTTTTCTTGTATTACAATAGCCTCCAGAATTTTGAATAAACAACCATTTTTAACAGCGAAATTGGTATTTACTCAGACTGGCACTCGAAATTCATATTGAAGAAAATGTGTCTCTTGGCAGAGATCGAACTAGTAGTGCATTTATCCAGGAATACCACTTCTAACCTTTAGCATACTGCATTATTAATATTACTTCCCTTTCCACCGCATTCTTTTTCAAGTCTTCTCAATTACATTATGCTTATTGTTAATTTCACTCAAAGTTGTTTTATGTTGCCATAGCAGGATATGACAAGACAACTGTTAATTTCAAACACTATTGTTCAGGGATCAGAATCACCTTCAGCGGTAAGATCATCAATTTGTACCGCAAATGAAGTGACATACAGTGTGGTAAAGTTTAAGCTTGGCGTGCTTGAATTAAGTTGTACCCACTAAATATAGCGTTTTTTTTTTTTAATAAAAAATAATAGTGGATTAAACAATCCATTAACTTCTTTAAAATATGTGTATGTATGTGAGCAGATTCTATTTATTTAGATTTTATTTTAATTTCTCTAAGCTTTTGATTGAAATCAAAGCCAACCGCGTTCTCTTTAGTGAAACATTTTCAAAGCAGAATATTTTAAACTGTAGCAGCATTGTCTCATCTAAATATCAAACATTGTATAAAAATAGGGAATATACAATGAAATTAAGAGGTCCATACAAATGCACAATGGAAGAGATGACTAGCCGTTCTTTTAAAAGCAAATGAAAAGAAAGCAAAAAGCGTCTTTAAAGTTGTATGAGTTTTTTAACGGGTGTCTTCCTTCTTTTTTTTTATTCTAAATACAAACAGGTTAGAAAATGCAAAGAAAATACTTTAGTATTGCATTCATTATAAATAAATAAAAGGACTTTTCTTCTGATTATTTTTAAGTCTTACAGTGGTTTTCTATGGCGATACATGACCGATTTTTTAAAGAATGAAAAAAGTGGATTCAAAGTAAATCCAACTGGAAGAAGGTAAATTTATGAATTTAAAAAAAGGGAATAGTTCAAAGCAGACGATATTTAATTTATATGTAAAATAAAATCTTGCGCAGGAGGTACGCAATGTTGTTCAACCAGTTCATGTATTCTAAAAAAATATGTGCTGTAAAATCAAATAGACATGTGCTAAATTTTGTGTATAACCGATGTTAATAAGAGATTAGAAAGTGTGCCATAGTCGAGTCACTGATATTTAGTCGTGTAAAAATATCATACTCGAGATAAAATGTTCATTGCAGGTTTAAATATGACCCTACATCTTTAAGTAAATGTGACGTCCCCCGGTGTCGCTGCGCCAAATGTGACGTCTGCCTGGCTGCGTCCGTCGTGCTATCCTGTCCTGTGACGACCAACTGGCTTGGTATTGGTCGCGGCACCGAATGTGACGTTCTAACCTTTTGGTGATTCGGATGGGAATCTGGTTAGATTCGGTATCAGCCTTGTCGTTCCCAGCTCGCCTCCAACGTCTGGTTACCGAAGTAACTGTTTTGATTTCTAGTCTAACCTACCCACTTTGTGATTTGATCTTAGACAGACGAAATCAATCAGTCGTAATGCAAGCCGAGTTCGATCAAGGGCAACGCCGCACAAGTATATATAAAAGAAAAGAAAATAATAACTCGAAAAGTTCAAATGTGTTAAAATAAAAGGATAACAATATTTTATATCTGGTTGCTGAATACAGGACTGCGTCTTCTTCCCAACCCGCTATATGGATTCGTGACACTTTGTGTTTGTTAGGCGAGTCTTAACATCTTAAGTTGTTTGTTCTTTAAGAAACTGGTTCTTGGTGTATCTTCAGGCGATATTCGTAAAACTTGTTTTGGTGGTATGAGTCTAAGTCGTTCTTCAAAAATAAATTGTTCTTGGCTAGAAGTTGAGGTCGTGATGCCTGGAATCTTTCGGCCAGGTTTCTGCGGGGCGGGTGCAACTCCAACTGCGAACTTGAACTCGAACTCGAACTGAACTGGTTTTCACTCGCTGCGTCTCTGCTTATATGGACGCCGACCAAAACCGGGGTGGGCTTGTCGGTGTTTGAGGTTCCTTGATAATTCTAAACCCACAATCCACTTCTTTGTTTTCGGTTAGGAAAATTTTATTATTTTCCATTTTTGGAAGTCTTTCGTCTTCCCACCTGCTTCTGTTCTCATATTGGTATCTCACCAAGCCCTCAGAGGGTGTCAACGGGTTTCCACTCTCTCTCACACTGGCATCTCACACCTATCCCTTCAGGGGTGCGCAACAGGCCTCCCCTCCTTCTTCACATGATTACCTCCGCCTAACGCTCATGCCACCATTCAGCCAATGGGCGCTCAGCAGCGTGGGTGTGGCCAGACTAGACTCGGTTTAAAAAATCTTGCTCAAAGAAAAAAAAATTATCTTCCATTTTCTTTTTTTTTTCTTTTTCTTTTCTTTCCCTTTCTTTCCTTCTGTCCGACAACAAACCTTGGACTCTTATCATAGTCAAATGTCACTTGGACTTTATCACCTGGAGCCTTCGCCAAACAAGTGGGTGGTCAATTGGACGTATTTGCATTCTGTTGTTCATTAACTGTTCGGATAAAATAATTTCGCTATCATAGTCAGCCCTGACGATAAACAGGTGTTTTCCCCAAATGACATGGAGGTGGTTCCACGGACATTTTGGTTTCGGTCAAGCTTGACCTAATTAATTTTTATCTCCCAGCACCCTACGGGAGGTCTCTTGTCCAACTTGAAAAAAAATTTTTTTATCATTGCCATGGGCAGATTGGATATATCTTACTCGCCGCCCCGTAACATAAATCAGATTAAATTTCACCTTCTCGACAATGGAAATAAAAATCTTACCACTTTCCCTGTCAGAAAAATAACACCGCTTAGTGTCCTTTTCGTGATGGCTTCTTATCACCTAAATTTAATTCTCGCTTTTCTTTTTTTTCTTCTTTCTTTCTAGCGACGTAAATAGTGTCACATAAACATTTCGTATGTCATCATCTTCCTCCAAATATCTCGATTTTCAAAATGTCGGAAAACTAATACCTCTATAGTCATGAGGGGAATTTTTTAAAATAGACATATTGTATAATAATGGAAAAGAAAATTTAATGAGGATTTATAATCTGTTTGGAGATAGAGTGTCAAAAATACTGATTTTGTGATATTGTCAGTTTAGTGGACAATATTGGAGATAAAAGGAAGAAATAGACCGAAAAGATGAGAAAATCACGAAAGTGTGAGAATCCGTGCTTACAACATGGCCTTGTGCCACATCTGATCTACGCTTGGAAAATCGCTACAACATTAAACTCTGTGAAATCTATCTTACAATATGAACCCGAAAATGTTTGTCTCAAGCAATCACGCCTCCAGAGCAGATAGGACTGCTGTAAAAACTGACAATATCATCTGGTTTAAAAAAAAAAAATATATATAATGCCTGTTGATAGTTGGTTATTTGTATTTTACAATTTTTATATTTGATAAATATAAATTTGATACACATAAATTATTTTCATTTAAAAACCAATAGCCACTTCAGGTTTGACTTTTAAATGTGTTAATTCTGGAAGTGTTTTAACAGGGGACGGAAAATTTGACACCAAAATCAAAGATGCATTGGAACAACGAAAGATGTCTTCCAAAAGCTATGTATTAAGAAACTGGAAAATTTCATAAGAAATAAAGAAAAGAGTACTGAACTGTTACTTCTATGGCAATAAATGCTGGTCAATTTCCTCACACATGAAGAGACATGAGGAAACTGAAAATGTGGCTCTAAAGAGGGGGTGCTGAGAATACCTTGTACTGAAGATGAGTAACGACGAAGTTTTAAGGAAAATGAAAATGAAACGGGCACTTATAATTAGAATAAACAAGAATAGGCTGAAATTTCTAGGGTACGTAACGAAAAAGGGTTGGAGAATTTAACCCTCACGGGACATAATAAAGGCAAAAGAGAAAATCTGCGAATCGTATACCTAATGAATTTGTGTAAATGGCTGACAGACTAGGGATTAAGAGGGATAATAAAAAAAAACACACTTAACTGAGATCAAGAAAAGACGGGAAACTGTGGAGAGTCAGGATCGCTCACATCCTGAAAGGAATCAGCAAATAGAAGAAAAAGAAAAAATATACAATGAGGGGAAATATTTATTTCGTGATTTTGTTTTTCTCTCTCATTTTTTTCCTTTTATCTTTAATGGAGTCTACTTAATAGATCAGTGGTTTTCAACCAATTTTTAAACAATGAACCACTTTTTATCGTAATTTGTTTTGTGCCCGCCCCCTAACCATTCGATGAAAAAAAAAGTTTATCTTATTTTATGCTAATAGATAAGTTTAGGAATTTTATTATAGAAATAGCAAGTGTATATGCTTTGTTTTGAAGTAAAACTAATTTAATAAAAAAAATAAACTTGTATTTAACAACTAAATTCTATGGAACATTTATGTACACTAGTAAAATAACTATTTATTGTGTGGACATCAGTAATATTACATGGACCCCGCACCCAACAAGGTGCATCTGGACCCCAGTTAAGAAGAACTGAGATAATACCTCAAAACCAGTACATTTTGCTACCGTTTCCAAACAGATTATTAATTCCTACTAAATTTCCTTTCCAGCGGTATGTATATTTTGGAAATCTTGCCCAAATGACCATATTTCGTAGTGCAAGTTGGTGATTTAGTGACTCATACTGAAATTTTACTTAAAGTTCTAGGATCATATTAGAATGTGCAAGGAAAATTTACTCTGGGTCATGACATTTTTATTGGACTATATACAAGGCTCAGGATAACTATCTTTACGACTAAAAAGGCTTGCTTGTCTTGAAGAGCAGCATTCGAAATCTTAGCTTTTTTTATCTGTGATAGAGCAATGGAAAATACAGTTGAGGGCAAATTGGTGTTTAAATATATGACTCTTTTATAAAGTTTTACAAAAAATATTTATATAAGACGCAGTAAAACAAAAAAAAATGTTATTTGTCCCATACTGATAAACCCTCAACCTCTGTGTATGTCACTGTCGTCGCTTGGTATTAGTTGACGCAAGTAGGGAGTGTCTACTGAAATATGTGAAAAAAAAAAAAAAAGCGCAGACACATTTAAAGAATAAATTAACATTTAATGAATATGTGTTGAATAAAGTGAAAGACCTGGAATATTTGGTTTGTAATAAAAGAATGTTTTATAAAGATTGATAAGTATGTTAGAAGAAAAAGAAAAAGAATTTACCAGAGATATGTTGATAAAAAACGTTAAATGATTGTTTTGTAGCATATTCTTGCCGATGTCATTCTAGCTGGAGTACCGCGGTCCATCACAGCATGGATTTATCTGGCAGTTGGCAGGAGTCTCAACACTTATGTTGGAAGCTACTGGCTTCCAAAGTTTGTCATCTTAAACTAGGTACCTCCACAAAATTGCTAAAAAAAGAGCATAGCTTGATGAAAAAGACGCCAACCCTGCCGAAAACATTTTATCGTCTAAATACATATGTTATTATTAAGAGGAAAGACCAAAGTTTTTTAATTATTTTTTTTAATTTTTCCTTCTTTTTATAACATTCTAAATTTTGATTAAAAAAAATTGTTTCTCTTTGTATCACCGGAACTAGTAAAATAACATAGACAATTTTTACCGCGTTTATTTTATTTTATTTTAATTTTAATTTTTTTTTTTTTTTTTTTTTTTGTATGACACATTAACTTGGAAAATCTTGCAAAAATAAAAATAATTGTCGAAAATTAATGAAACTTTCAGGAGCTATTATTATAATAGATTTTTACATTTAAGTTGTTAAAATAAAATATTATAAAATTAGTTAAAAGCCGCATCGGGTTTCCTAAGTCTCCTTATGGGATAGATCTTTTTTAGCGTGTTGTAAATTGTATCATTTTGACTAATCAGAAGATCCGCAGTAATTAAGAAATGTAATTTTGTGTTTATAATCGGGCTGTAATTATAAAGTACGGAAGACCAACCAGAATACAATTAAGTTGCTTTTTTTTTAGTTAAGCATTGTTCTCTGCTGTTAAGGCCTTTACATTTGCGAAATACGTGTGGAGAAGGTTATTCGATTTTTCAATTTCAACTGAGAAGGGTACCTACAAGTACCAGTATCATCTTATGAAATTTATATGATCTTATTTTTAATCTCAGTTATGACATTTTTTCATAAATGAAATATCAAAATTAATAATAAAATGTTTGGAAATACAAATAACACAGTAAAATGTAGTAAATGTACATAAAATTATAGTAGTTTTTGTACACTTCTGATAAAATTTGATAAGAAAGGTACCTATAAATTAATTAGATACCTTTCTTATGAAATATGAAATTTAATCTCACTCTTAACAGTCTTATTTTAATTTCTTTATAATATATTTTCCATAAAGCCAAGTACAAAAAAAAAAAAAAAAAATTAAAAATTAGAGCGCTGAAAGTTTTCCTTAAAAATAACGAGGTAAATAATTTGTTCACTTAAATGGAATTTATTTCACTTTTCTCCTCCCGTAGAACAAATTAGCGTCACGGAATCCGTCAATATGTCATTCATCACCTGTCAAGTGACGTGAAAGTTTATGACCTGCTTTGTTTTATTTTCAAATTACATCTTTTCGGCGCAGAAGCTAAGTTATTTTAAATAAACATTATAATTTCTGATTTTCTTAAAATAAGTTTTGAAAAAATGATAATTGATATTTAAAAGAATTCCAAAGTGAGATTTCCAGTTTTTTTATAAAATGGAAAAAAATGGTCAATCTTGCTGACTCAAAAAAAAACAAGATTTTTAACGAAAATTCGGACGTGCTAGGAACGATTGAAAAATGTTAAAAAAAATACCCCCAAAATACTTTGATCTTTCCTCTTAATAATAACATAAACATTTAGACGATAAAATTTTGTTTTCGTCAAGTTTGGCGTCTTTTTCACCATGCTATGCTCTTTTTTAGCGATCTCGTAGAGGTACCTATCTTAAACCGTATTTTACTTGTCATTTGAAAGAGTATTGTGTGTTTATATATATATATATATATATATATATATATATATATATATATATAGTTTATGAAAAACTAGGTAATCCGTATGGGTAAACCCAAGGAGGCTATAATCCAGAGAGCTCAATGTAAATCAAGAGCAAATAATTTAAATAAAAACAGAACACTTTAAGGTTCCATGTAATAAATTATTTCACCACAGCCCTTTTAAAAGGACTGCGGATCATCAGACTTTACTTCCAAACAAAAAATGAAAAGAAAATTTACACATTTTTGACGGGCCGTATTAAACATATGTAAATTAACGAAGTGAGGAAGTGAGGAGAGAGAGAGAAGACATGAGTGAGCAGATATTGACACATTTAAACGGTTAACTTAACGGAAGTTATATATTGAAATCGAAGGGGTCGAGAAGAAAAAAATCATAGAGAGTAAAAGAGGGAAGGAAGTTAAAAGAAAAGAGAAGAGAAGAGATGTCACTAATTTTCTTTGTAAAAAAAGGTAGAAACAGACGCTGTTATTTAATGCGGCCCGTCAAAAATGTGTAAATTTTCTTTTCATTTTTTGTTCGGAAGTAAAGTCTGATGATCCGCAGTCCTTTTAAAAGGGCTGTGGTGAAATAATTTATTACATGGAACCTTAAAGTGGTCTGTTTTTATTTAAATTATATATATATATATATATATATATATATATATATATATATATATATATATATATATATATATATATATATATATATATATATTGAAATAATAAGAAAGAACAGTAAGATTTATAATCTGGTGTTCTTAGTAATTATTTTTATTAAAAAATAGTGCTCGATACAAGTAGTAGAGCATAATATTATAATTATTGTTCTAGACATCTAGTCATGTAGCAAGACGAATTGGTCGCACAGCATCACCTATATTGACCAGCTATGTTATGACATAGATCTCTAATGATCTTAAGAGCTTGATGCAGGTATGATAGACCCTTTCGCTTAACACGACCGAATAAAATATATATATATATAGGAAATATATTAAATCCGACAGATTTTTAATTCATTTGTTTAAACGTTATTTTTTAAATGGATACTCACATTTGAGTAGATGCTCTGTTTTCATTTATTTATTAAACAGTATATTTTTCTATTTACATCTACCGGCCTGAATATTCGAGAAATCTTGTTAGAAAAATATGCCTCCTCCTGCTGGATTCGAACCAACTTCCACCAGGGGAGACGGACATTAGATTTGAGGTGCTTTAGACCAATTCGGCCACGTAGGGCCTCCTGATCAATCGAAGTCCTAATAGTGATTTTGAACAAAAACTTTACCGATTCTCGAAGCATACGCGTCAGCTCTGTTTTGTATCTGTTGTGGTTTCCTCCCTTTAAAGAGTCTATGTTTGACTCTCCCGCCTACTATAAGATTAGTAGGAGAGAAGGCCTTGGGGGAACAGTCGCACAGACTGTTCAACTGTCAAACTCTCTGTCTCGGCAGAGAGGAACTCGGACGAAGCTTTGCCGCAGGGTAAAGTTTCGTCCGGGGAGGTAGACAGTCCCTGAATCCATTTAGGTGGGTTAAAAGGGAATATTTTTGGCCGAGCCTACGGGCTCGGAATACCCACAATAAACCGGCCTTGTGCCACATACACTCTCATGGGTGGGGGCTGTTAAATATAACTGTCGCACAGACTGTTTATTGCTGTCAAATTCTCCGCCTCGGCGGAGAGGAACTCGGACGAGGCTTTGCCGCAGGGCAAAGTTTCGTCCGGGGAGGTAGACAGCACCTGAATCCGTTTAGGCAGGTTCAGAGGGAATATATACAGGCTGGAGAAACCCACGTTAAACTCGGCCTTGTGTCACATACATTCCTTGTGGGGGGACTGTTAAATATAACAGTCGAATAGACTGAACGCTGAGTCAACTGACACACACTCACTAGTCGTGTAATACTCTTCTGTTGTACTTACTGTTTAATATATGATATATCTGCAACACTTGTTTTGTTATTTCTTTAACCATTTACTTGGTCACAACAAGAAGAAACGGACTTCACGTTATATCATAAAAAAATGCCAGTGTCTACAACAATGGTGAAGAAAGGAATTCTAATCAAACTCTACGACAAAAGGGTATCCAGTGTTAATTACAACACTGACAGTGAAAAAAAAGAATCTCCTCAAAACAATAAGATTTCTACAAGTTCAATTCAGTGGTTGGGAAGAAGGTCGGTGAATCTTGTTATTTTTTCCATTCCAACAAGTCAGCAAAAGAACTTTACAAGTCAAACAGACTTATTGTTTTCGCTAATAGAGTAAAGTGAAAATTTACCCCCTCTCCCGCTTTTAAATTTTTCAGTAAAAGAATCGTATGTCAAACAGACTTATTGTTGGTTAAGAGGGTAAAGAGAAAAAAATTATCCCCTCTCATTTCTTAATTTTACGTACCACTGTAGTAAAATGGACGAATTTAAAAGTACAATGCTAGAGTTGATGAAACACCAACAGAAACAACTACTGTTGGAACAGAAATATCAAGAAAGACAAGAGAAATTCCAACAAGAACAAGCAGAATACCAGAAGAAATTTGAGGAATTGCAACTAGAAATTCAGGTTAGGCAACAGAAACTTGAATAAATGCTCCTTCAAACACTGAATAAGCAAAGACACTTGTATAATATATCCATGAAAAGCAAAAATGAGGACAGCGAAAACGCGTTCTCTCAAAATGCTATATGGCGTGCTATTGAAACCTTGAAGAAAAAATTACATTCACTTCGTTCTTTAAACGTTACGAGGACTTATACAATACAGATTGTGCAAGTTGGGCTGACCATAAAAAGTTTCGCCTACTCCTAAGGAAATTAGGCACAGCAGAATATACTAAGTTTCTTAACTATATTTTGCCTAAGAAAACCAGCAACTTGAAAATTAAAAAGGCGGTTCAATCATCAACAGAACTCTTCAGTCCAAAACATCACTGTTCCACAAGCGTTGGAAATGCATGAATCTCACACGCAAAGAAGACGAAGATTATACAACTTTCGTGAGTGTAGTCAATAAGCACTGCGATGACTTCATGATTGGCAGAGTTAAGCGCCAATAATTTTAAATACCTGATTTTCGTCCAGGGTTTGATTTCAGCGAAAGACGCCGAAATACGTACTCAACAAGCTTGAAAACGGGCCCGACGTTACTTTACAGCAAATTGCCGAAGATTGCATACGTTTCGTGAGCATCAGAGAGGATTCGAAAAACATCGAACAGAGTGGTGTGGCTCACATTAAAAAAATATGACAAAGAAAAATTAAAAAGGGTCAACCAAAATATAATAAAGTTACTTTGCCGTCAAGACCATATTTCGGGTGTGGTCAATTACATTGGTATAGAGATTGGCCCTTTTAAAGATAAAAAATGTTTTAATTGCAATAAATTGGGACACAAAAGTTCCCACTGCAGGATTAAAACCAAAACAAAAAAAGTTTTGTAAAAGCCGACCTTGTTAAGAACGAACCGAATAGCTGAGAAATGTGAAACTGGCGGCCCTATTAAGTTTATGAGCGAAATTATAACGAACGTATCATTCAAAGGTAAAACTTTAAAACTAAAGGCGTATATTATGAAGAATACGGGTAATTTGCTCAGGACTGATTGGTTAGAACAGTTTCAACTTTGGGATATGCCTATTAAATCATTATGTCAAAAAGTCGAAAATTTGACTGACGAAGCAGAAAAGTTGAAAGGTTAACATAAAAAAAATTGTCAGCGTTTTCAGTGGTGGACTAGGAAAATGCACAAAAATATCTGCTAAATTTGAGTTAAAGCCAGATGTAAACCCAGTTTTTAAGAAAAAAAAGTAACGTTCCATTGGCCTCGTTAAATCAAATTGACGAAGAATTGAATCGACTTGAGGAAATGGGAGTTCTGGCAAAGGTTGAATATAGTGAATGGACATCTCCCACAGTTTATATTTTTAAAAAAGCGAAGAAATTCGTGTATGTGCTGACTTCTTTACGGAGATGAAGAGAACCCTAAAGGATCACCATTATTCCCTTCCAAGTCCAGAGGAGATATTCGCTAAGCTCAGTGGAGGAAAACATTTTTCTAAGATTGACTTAAGCGACTCATATCTACAAAAGTGGACGAGGAATGCTCGAAGCTCCTTTGCATAAACACCCGCAAGGGTTTATACAAATTTTTAAGACTTACGTTCGGGGTTAAGGTCGCCCCTTCCATTTGTCAACAGGTCATGGACACGATATTAAATGGTCTGGGTTTTGCGGTGGCCTATCTCGATGACGTCCTAATGAAAAGCGAGAGCATCGAGAAACACAAATCGCACGTTTGGCAGGTGTTCATGAGAATCCAGGATTACGGATTCAAATTAAAAGACGGGAAGTGTGAGTTTTTCTTAGAGAAGATTAAGTACTTGGGCTAAATAATTGACAAAGACGGAAGCCGTCCCGACCAATGATAGGGCAACCGCCATAAAGAATATGCCAGCACCAGAAAATGTGTCGGCTCTTCAAAGTTTTTTAGGTCTTGCCAATTATTATAACGTTTTTGGCCCAACAATGTACAGTCTGAGAGCTCCACTTAATGAATTATTGAGAAACGATAAAGAGTAGGAATGGACAACCAAGTGCCAGGAAGCATTTGAGAAAATAAAGAAGGTACATACATCAGATCTGTTCCTGACTCATTACGATCCAAACCTTGATATCATTGTAGCCAGCGATGCTAGCTCCTACGGCATCGGGCCGTGCATTTTACAAAAGGATGGATCGGTAAAGCAAATCGCCCATGCATCTAGGACGCTATTACCAGCTGAAAGGGATTACTCGCAAATAGAAAAGGATGCCTTAGGAATCATTTTTGCGGTGACTAAATTTCATAGATTTATTCATAGAAGGTACTTTTTGTTGCAGACAGACCATCGTCCACTCCTTAGTATCTTTGGATAAAAACGGTCTACCAACATATACTGCTAATAGACTGCAAATATGGGGAACATTCTTCTCAATTATAACTACAAAATGGAGTTTCTCTCATCTACTAATATCTGGCATGCAGACGGGTTGCCTAGATTAATACCTAAGTATGCTGAACCCCTGGAAGACACGGTCACTGCTGCCATAAGAACAGAAGTCGAAATAAAAAAGTACTTTGTGCAATACTTTCAGGGAGTTTCCTATAACAATTGACAAGATAATAGATAAAGCGTCCGATGATGAGTTCATAAAGGAAGTAAAGAACAAACTAAATAGTAAAGACCAGAATATCTCAGAAGTTTACTCATTCATATTTCAGTAGATGCTCTGTTTTACTTACTAATTTATTTAGCAAGCAGGATATTTAAGCACCGTGGAGTAATGGATAGCGGCTCGGATTGAGGAATCGGAGAGCCGAGTTCGAATTCCAGTCAGATCCATTACATTAACTTACGGGCTAATACCCTTGGGAAAGGTATGAATACTTTTCTTCTCCCTTCAGCTATGAGTAAAGCAGACCGGGTTCTTTAGCCCTGGATAGCAACTGGTCTCAGAAAGAAATGACAACTTACTGCGGGAAAAAAAATCTGCCTAAGCGTGCATGACTGACTGATATCTATTTTACATCTACCGGCCTGAATATTCGAGAAATCTCGTGAAAAAAATATGAATCCTGACTAAACAAAGCCTGAATTGATATATGTTCAAAAGCACTATTCTGGCTTTGTTTGATCGGAGGATACTAGGTGGCCGTCTCTGGGGAATGGTGTTGTAGGTCGAAAAACAATTTTTTAACTTTTAATCCTAAGATGTCTTTGTGTAGTTGCTTTTTTTCCTGTTCATAATGCACTTTCAAAATATCCATCCATCGGACTACACGTAGAAAGCAAAGAACTGTCATAGATTTTTTTGTTTTACGCAGGGGGAGGTTGGTAAATTCATGAAAAGGCTTCACTTAACGACAGTAAAGAAATGCAGAGTTAATGGCAATACTATAGAAAACGGAGAAATGCATCTTAGTGACAGACCCCAGGTCGCAGGTCAGAGTTAGAATTTATACCCAACGGTTCTTCTTCTTCTTCTTCTTCTTCTTTGCCCCGTGCCCCTTCAAGACGTGGGCGATCATGGCTTTCCTGTCCGTTGTAGCTGTAAGTAAAGGTTGTTTTTTTTGCTATCTCTCCTAGTTGTTGTTCTGCTGATCACAAGCTCCTTAGTTCGGTTATTCACTATTTTTCTTTGTCTCTCTTTCATTTAATATGTCCTGTGAGTATGAAATTTCCCAAGCCTTCTTTCCTCATTATGTGTCCCAGAAATTTCAACTATTTCTGATGCTAAGTATAAGTAACCTTTTCCTTTCCATTTGCTCCAAAACTTCGGCGTTGCTCACATTTTCAACCCATCGTATTCTCAGCATCCTTAAAATTAAACTGGCTTTCAGCCTGTTAACTGGCTTGTTAATTTTAACGCCTCCAAAACTAAACTTCTCTCTATTAATCATCTAAGTGAACTCTTTCTGCCTCCCAGCAGCATGGCTAGTGCTAATCTCTAAGAGAGTGACTCGTTGCGCTTTCTCGAGCTAACGTTTTCGGCTGACATGAGGTGAAAAGACTATATTGAATCTATGCCTAAGTCAGCTGCTAAGTAAGTTGGTTCACTGTGTTGTGCTAGACTATTTTTCTCTCCTGAATCTATCTTACATATCTATAAGTCTACATTCGTCTATGCTTAGAATATTGCTGCCAATATGGTACGGTGCCCCTGCTATTTATTTAGAACTTCTTGATAAAATCCAAAGAAGAATCAGCAATATTATCGATTCTAATCTGAGGGCTGAGCTTCACTCACTGTTCCACTGCTGTAAGTTTGCCTAACTGTGTCTCTTCTATAAATACTTTTATAGTAACTGTTCAGATAAGCTCTTCGCTATGGTACATAGACTTTATGAATTTTAGCGCAGTACTACACTGGCGACGAGGTCACATCAATTTACAATTGAGCTGGAAATATATAGCCGTAAATTCTTTGCTAACAGTTTCTTTTCTCGCACTTCTCGCTCGTAGAATCCCCTTCCAGCTTCATGCTTTCCAGCCAACTTCAATCTGCAAAAATGTTAATGAAATGTCATTTGTTATCTAATGTCTTCCTGATTACTCTTCTTTTTATTCTTGATCCTTAGTAATGTTTCTGTTTTCTAATTCTTCGACACCTAGTAACTCTCTGTGTCTCACTGGCTTTACTGCCTTGCTTGGGGTGAACTCGATTAAAAAAAAAAAAACATACAAATACGTATACCTTCACAGTAATAAAAAATAAGTATTAAATCAGTACGCTACGCAGGGAATGTGTTAGTTACTGTATTTTGTAACAAGCCAGTCATACTGTTAGCTTTCGTGTCGAATGGTACCACTATTAATTCTGACTCCTACGTGAGTATATTGGCAAAACTGAAAGCAAGGTTTATTCGATCTAGTCTACATTTGAAGATGAGTAATGGGCTTTTGCAACATGACAATGCAAATCATCAAAGAAGCTTAATGAACAGACTTAATGAATCACACCTCATGGCTAAACAACCTAATCCAGCCGACAGTTCGTAGATGTAGTAATTGCAGAGTAGTAGTACTAGTACTAGTAAAACAGCCACATCAAAGGAACAGTAATTTAAGCTAAGCCGATTCTATCACAAAGGCTACTACTGACAATAAACACCAACCAAGCATAAATGTTTACCAGCTCCTTTTACTTGCTCCTTCTTCTCTGGCCTTAGTTCAAGGCCAGAGAAGAAGGAGCAAGACTCTGTTCCACGCATCATCTGAATTCCTCGAAAATAGGCATTCCAAATCCTGCTTTTTACTTGGGTTGGCACACTGACGGGACATCAGTGGGAAAATGCTTTGACATGAAGCACCAAGCAATTCTTTCACGCCTACGTATATATTGCTGGTTCCTTGTACCGTTCTATAAAATGCCTAACTCCATGGTTTATCTTTATAAATCATATCAGACCAAAAATGTAGTACTGTTGCCACATCTGATTGAAGCTGCACAATCCTCACTTTCCAGCCTTGATAGAGTTGAAAAGCATTTACACGGCTTTGTGGGCGATTAATTATTTTGCACTTGCAGCCTCTTTCCCAAAGACGCATAGTCTCAAGCTTATTACTAAACTATCAGTATTTCCACGGCAGATGTACAGATTAGCTCCATTTTTTTCCGACAGTTCAGACTTTTATATCTCGAACACGCTTTGCTACATCCACGGAGTCGAATCACAATCATTTCCTACTGTAAGCAAGTTTAATTCAGAGAGTTTTTTTTTTCTCAAAAATTCTTACTTCGTGGAACAGACTCCCACATGGATGCTTCCCAGAACACTACAATCTTAATCTCTTCAAGTCAGGAGTCAATCGCAATCATCCTCATAATCTTCACTTCCTACCACCTTCTCTTACATACACCTCTACTATGAGTGGCTCTCGAGCGTTGGGAAAATTTACGTATAAAACAATTGAAATTTTCTTAGAAATTAACACGAGTCTGTCATACTAAAAGTTCACGCATTTTAGTTAATGTCATTATTCATAGTTTACAGGAGTGATTGGTTCATTTGTCTGTTTAACGGCATATCAACTCCTTATGGGTCTTTTAATTCTGAAATTTAATTATATTGAGCGCTTGAAAGTCATAGAAATACGGTATGTTATTCTGATTTCACAATTGAATACATGGTAGATGATTCTCAGATTTTGTGCATATATATGTTTGTGTGGACATAATTACTTGAGGCAGTGATATATGTGTTTTATGTTGGATTTTGATTCCTTTAAAAAAATGTCGGATATTATATGTATTAATGCAATGAAAAAGTTCATGTTGGTTGTTTTGTCGTATTTTAAACGAATTTGGGTGAAGTCGCTACAATTTCTTAGTATGTGCGTATTTTTGGTAATTTTACTATAAATATGTATTATTGGTAATTTTACTATAAATATGGATTGTTGGTAATTTTTTATATAAAAATGTATTGTTGGTATTTTTACTATAAATATGTATTCATGCATGGAGCTTTGTTTTTGTTTGGGAGTTCACTATTTTCCCCATATCTGGAACTCTAACAGGTGTTATCACCCCGGGTCAGGGTGGACCTGGGAACAACAGCAATTAAGAGATGTTTCCACACTCTTCAAAATCGCCAATCTCCCGATCAGAGGCCATGCTGCCGAATGTAGTTTTTCGTCTTAGCCAGGACTATAGTTTAAAGAGAAAAAGAAGCTAAATATATACGCCGGTATATAGTCCCAGTTTCAGCGTATCTTTTGATTAATCGCTTTGCTTATCTATCTAGGGCAGGGATTCCTTTAGTGTACATTTTTGTAAACGAGCTGGCATTTTGTAGTTGGCTATGATGATATATACAGACTTCAGAAAATCTTATTTGTAGCCTAACAAACTTATGTTTACATTCAGAAGGAGACGTTTGATATTTTGGGGGCACATAATGAGGAAAGAGTGCTTGGAGAATTTATCACTCACAAGGTGTACTGAAAGCAAGCTGGGAGGTAGGAAACAGCGAGTAACTTTGCTAACGAGTTTTGTATAGCTGCAGAAAGATGGCTGAGCAGGAGCAGATGGGTGATAAGAGGACAAATACTGCTATAAATGACAGGAAACTGTGAAGAGTCAAGAAATCCAACGTCCTGGACGGACATTGCACCTACGAGAACCACAATAAATTTAAATAAAAGAAATAAAGAGAAATATAAGAAAAATAAAGAAATAAAAAATAGAAGTTTTTATACTTCACATGTTCACGGGCCTTTGGTGCGTGATATCTCTTTCCTAAATGATCGAAAAATCAGGATTTAGAATGCAGATTTTCATAGCAGGCACTATTTCGATACAACATTAATTAATAAATTATTAATTAATAAATAAGTGGGATTACTGATATTGATAATCATTTATAACAATTATTTATTTTATGTAATCGAATAAAATCTAAGGGGAATAACTCTATTATTAATAGTTATCCCCCTTTGATATGCTTTAGCCCAACCTTCTGTCTCAAGAAAACATGGGAGAATGAACGAAAAAAAAAAACGAATACAGAATTTTGACAAAAAGCAATTATCAGGAACTAACTATCCACACTTAAAAATAATTTTTAAAACTGAAAATTCAGTAAGTTTTTATTATTATTATTATTTTATTTCCTTTGATTTCTGGTGTGTACTCATTTCTTTCCTGGTCCCGCCCAGAGATAAGGTCAGAAATGGCATCATGACATTTTTCACTGAACAAGTTAAGAAAAAAGTAAATAAAAAAACAAAACAAAAACAACACACTCATATTTCACATAGATAAAGCCCTTCGTAAGGTGTGGGCTGTACTCGTGAGAATAATGTTTTTGTATTTCTTTAAGGCTGGAATCCCTTCAATGAGTCTATTAGAATCTTTTCTAATTAATCCGAGGACTCCAACTACAACAGGGATTGTTGATGTTCTCATGTGTCATATTTTTGAGATTTCGATTTCTAGGTCCTTGTATATTTTGATAGCATTTTTTTGTTTGCGGTCTCTAATAACGATGTCTGAGCGATTAGCTTTGATTGTTGTGTCTGTGTGTATTATGTAGTCCCATAAAATTGTTACAGGTCCTATCTCCCTAACCGGGTCTGGGCTGTATTCATACACCATTATTATTATTATTATTATTATTATTATTATTATTATTATTATTATTATTATTATATTTCAACTTCTACATGCAATTTGACACTTAATTTGAAAAAACTGATAATTGATTGCAGTCAGATACATTATATTCTCATTGTGTAATTGAGATCTTTCTGTTGCTGAGTTTGTAGTGACTACTACTACTACTATATTTGCCACGCTTACATTTTTCTCAACTGTGTTTGGTTAAATAATAAATACAGTTTATCACAGGACAATTTACTGATCACAGTCACCACACTGAATTGTTCCTGTCGTGAATTTCACAAACATACTTTTGTTAAAAAATCACCGATTGGTTAATTTTTCATCCAATCATATAATTTCTGTGTTCTTTCAAATTTCTCCCGCCTTTGTTCCTGGATCCTACCATTAGTAATAAAAGCGACGTTTCGTTCCAAAAATAGACAGTAGAATTCAGCAACTCACACGCGTCTACACATATTATTCATTCTACTCACTGCGCACACAGAGACACAGAACTTGAATTACATTTCACTATCAGTTCTCTGTGAACAAGCCAAGTTACAAACAACACTGTTAGTTATACAAATAACACACAACTGAATTAACTGTATGTTCTTCTGAATACAACATTCTATTTCAACATAGAACTTTGAACATTCTATTCAAGAAACTTCTTTAATTACATTTTATCTTATTCAAGCTAACAGATAAAGGGAAACTACTTTATTTTCCTTAATATTCACACATTACAAAAATTGTTTTGTATTTGTTGATTTTAATATATATTTTGATTTTATCGTTGAAACAAAAAATCGGTTTTTCATTGTTTTTCCTTGATTCAATAATGTATAAATGTTAAATGCTCTTCAACACGCAGCCACGTTAATCTTTTCAATATAAGCAGCATTTACAAGTTACTTTCTTTTTCAAATAAATCTGTTTCATGTGAAGTTTCTATTCTAAAATCTAACTAATTTTTTTTCTTTAAATTTAGTAACTTTATGTGTTTTATTTGTCGTTTCTACTTTAAAATATTAGTAAGAACTGTTTTTTTTATTTCTTTACGCAGAGTTAATTTGTTTTTCAAATAAATGTTTTCTACTTTATAGTATTAATTAATAAAAATATGTTTTGTTCTTAAAACAAGGTTATTTTGTCCTTTAAATATGTTTCGTGCTAATCTTCAGCTAAAAAATATTAATATTTTTTTTCTTTAAAGTACTTTAAACTGAGTTTCAAATAAATGCGTTTCATGTGAATCTTCTACAGTACTTTAAAATATTAATTAATAAAAATTAATTGCATTTTTTTTCTTTAAAAGCATTTTTTGTCTATTTTAAATATTAATTATTTTGGGTTAATATACTATGCAGCCCAATAAAATTGTAATTTTTTTAATGTGGCCCTTGAACTGAAAAGTTTGCCCACCCTTATGCTAGGGTCACACAACCTACTAAGTCTACAGGGATACCTAAGGCAGGTAGTGGTGTGTTGCCATGGCTAAATTTCAGGATTTGTTTTTCTAAATCCCATAAAATCACTAGCGTTACATGGACAAAATTCTTCTTAGTGTACTTATCAAGACATAGTTTTTTGTAATTCTCTTAAGCTGGGATTTCCAGGGATTTTTTCAATGTGTTGTTGTGTTCCTTTTTTATCATTCCAAGCGCAGCTACAATGACTGTACCATTCTTGTTGTCAATTTCCATATTTATTATTATTATTATTATTATTATTATTATTATTATTATTATTATTATTATTTATTTATTTATTTATGTATTTATTTACTTATTATTTTAGATAAAGTTTTGAGAAGGTTTTTTACAACATTGGTATCTTCGTTAATCTTTTATATTTGCAACGATCCTCTTTTATAACGTGTTTTCCTTTAAAAGGACTTATAACCGCCTTTTTTCTATTGTAATGGTTAAAATAAACGTTTTCATACAGGTAGCTTTCTGCATTCATTGATTGAACAGATGGTTGAAATTTACAAAATTATTTTTTCAGGAAATTTGATTTCTCTAGTTTATTAAAATCTAAACTGTTATCGTTCTTGCTAGTATCAATAGGAGTTTCCTACCAAACCTTTTGTTTGACATGATGTGGTATATCAAAATCTCGATTACATAATTATTTTCTCTTCTATCCCAAACAAGGTGATAATGTCACTAAAAGGCAAGGGATCACCGAAGAGAGGGAAAATACTTCAGCGGTAACGGGAAACCCAATACTAAACAGGAAACAGAGGATAAACCTTTACTAATATTCAAAAAACCGGGGAAGTGTGTGAACCGGACGATAGGAAACACTATCCATTCCTACTAAAACATATCTACTCCTTTGGTCAAGCTCTATAGGGTCTGAGAAGACGTAAAGAATTCATTCGTTTGAAGTTATTTTTAAACATTGACCTGAGAAAACGGTTGCATATAGATGATAGACATTTCCGAACAGGTTGAACGCTATGTATGGTTATTAAATAAATAAAAAAAAAAGCTTTCAACAGTAAATGTTTATATCTCTTTACTTCTTCCTGTTTTACTTACTGTTTGTACGGCAGTAAATACTGCTAAAATTTGTATTACTGTTTGACACCAGTTCGTAGCGGAAGTGGATATTAAAATGAAATGGAATCTTCCAAAGTAAATAAATTCAACATATATATACATATACATATATATATATATATATATATAAAGAATAATGAGTCAGTTATGTGCCATGCGTGATGCACGCTTAGGCGATCATGTATCTTTCGATACATGACTGACGAGGCAGATTACTTTTCCCGCAGTAGGTTGCCATTTCTTTCTGCGGTAGACCAGTTGCCATCCAAGGCTATAGACACCGATCTCTCCTGCTATTTACCCATAGCTGGGAGAGAAAAAGAAGGTTCGTACCTTTCCCAAAGGTATTAGCACGTAGGTGCTAATACCTTCGACTGTGATTCGAACTCGCCTTTCTGATTCTTCAATCCGAGGCGCTATCCATTACTCCACCGTACCTCCTAGAATAATACAATTCAGTAAAAGATAAAATATATTCGTGTGTACACAGATATTGGGAAAAGAAAGAAATTATAGTCGTTGCAGTTAGAAAGTGTGTGTGTGTGTGTGTGTGTGTGTGTGTGTGTGTGCGTGTGTGCGTGTGTGTGAGAGAGAGAGAGAGAGAGAGAAAGAGAGATGTGCCACGTGGCTAGCTGAAATGTAGAAGACAACCTTTCTGAGTCCTGTTGTTTTCATTACTACATTCCGGAGACAAAAAGAGAGCAAGATTTTTTATGTACCTTTCTTTTTATAATTCTGAATAGAAAGATACTGCGTGAGCGTCCAGGCACAAGGTAGGGTAATCCCCCACACTACCACCAAGAAATTGTACGAATAATTTAATTACTAAAAAACATAATTCTTCACAGATATGAGAACGCTCTTGATTGCTTTTTAAGCTACATTTCTGAGAAGAAAGGCAATCTTTACTGATTACAGTTGTTTTTCCTCTTATACTTTTCTAATGTCCCTCTCTTATATTTCTGTCTTCTGTTATACAATCTCCCTGTATAATCTGTTACAAAAATGTTCATAATAACCATTGCATTATTCGATGTTATCTCTGTGACCTTTCATGAGTTCATAAATGTAACGGGTTAGATTATGAATTCAAGATCCTTTTTATTGTGTAAATTTTATTTCCGACATATTGACGGTGCTTCATTAACATATTCACATAATACAATAATTACTGATCTTGTAAATAAGCCAAGACGTCATTAGAGGGGAGCTGTTAAGCATCTACGAAAACGGGACATTTTATTACTGTCCTCGTGTTTTTGTCTAGCTTTTCCTTTTTAGAATGTGGTAGAAGTGAAAACGCCAAAACAGAACCGAAACCTTCCCGGTCATGGGGATATCTTTCTTCTTATTGGACTTTATTTACACACACACACACACACGAGAGAGAGAGAGAGAGAGAGAGAGAGAGAGAGAGAGGGGGGGGCGGGCGCGTATCACCCACAAAATTCCTAAATTTTAAATGCTTTTCTTTTTTACATTTATCCTCGTATATTTTCTGTCCTTTGGTACTTTGTTACTCAGATATTCATACGTACTAGTATTTCTTAATTAATAATTTATAGATGCTGATAACTCACCACTCTAAAATTAAATTAATAATTAATTACTTATCTTTTATGTTCATATGGTAAATCCGGTTGGTTTAATTGCTAGATTTAATGTCATGAGAAATATAATTTTTTGTAAATAATTTTATTTTCTACTTTTTGAAAAAGATTATATCGCTTAACTAAACCAGAATTACGATACATTTTGAAATTATATAACGGTCAGTATATATACTTAGTCTTAGCACTTGAATATTGCGTTTGGCATGAAACTCCGAGTAGTGGTGCGGGTTATGTATATTCATTTATATATATATATATATATATATACGTGCTCACATATATGCATACGTGCTCCGTCATATATACCCGTGTGCACACAAGCACACACATATATAACCATATAATATATATAACCATATAATATATATATTAAGAGGCATTTCTTTTTAGTTTGTGTGGTGCGTTGTTTTTCTTGATATTATGGCTCGCATTAGGATGCTTGGTTGCATATATATATATATATATATGTACACACACAATACGTATATATATATATACACACCTACCTATACACACACACCTATATATATATATATATATATATATATATATGTACACACACAATATGTATATATATATATATATATATACACACCTACCTATACACACACACCTATATATATATATATATATATATATATATATATATATATATATATATATATATATATATATATATAGGTAACTATACTCGTTTCGAAAAACCTTCGAATTTTTGATTTGCCAATAATCAAATCAATCTCGAAGGAAAAAAAGGTTTTAAATAAAGAAAGAGCTAGAAACATGAAAGTCTGTCGAAAAAAAATCGCACAGATACAGTTTTAAAGCACAAAGAAAAAAAAACCCGGCACGAGTAAACAACTAACTAAAAAGAGCTCAATGCAACCGTAGAGCTGAGATAGATACACTTAGTTTCACCTAAGCGGATCGTCAGGGAAAACTGGCTCTCCCTGACGGTCCGCTTAGGTGAAACCTGGGTAGGTTTGTCTGGCTCACTAGATCTATATATATATATATATATATATATATATATATATATATATATATATATTAGAGCTGTTTTTAAATCAGCTGACTCCAAGTAGGTCCATGTCCTTTTCCCCATCAGCTCGTATACCGTATTTCACAATTATTTCCTTTGCGATGACCGATGAAATAACACATGGTCCAGGTTTTAGGTTTGCTGTTGGGAGCTGCGAGAAGAGCGAACTCTCAATGCATTTCCTACTCAGTGAGTTCTCTTCTCTTCTCTTCTGATCAAAATGGCGTTTTTTTTTTCATTCAAAACCGTGGTCATTTGTATTATGGTGTGCCACCGGTATGTTTAGATTGTTTTTATGCAGAATATATATATATATATAATCATATAATCTTTTTTTCAGGTTTCAGGACTAAGTTTGTGTGATAATTTAAATGCAGAGTTTTTATTTATTATTTAAATGTGTTTAAAAAGTAGATTTTAGCTTTTTACAATGTGTTCCTAAAAAAACAAGGCACAAATCTACACAAGTTACGTCGACGACATTTTATATTAGGAAAAAAATCGTAAGGTAATTTGTGTTGATCATATAACGGGATCGAGCTATGGAAGAAAATTTATATTTCTCCCGTTATAGGCATATCCATTATATAAAAATTATCGATATTTCGCAGACGGAACGGAATGCCCGAAAGGAAAAAGAATGACAAACACGCTTTGCTCTCAGGGAAACGTTTATATTACTAAGACATACACAAAACTATATATGCATATATACACATGTCCTATGCGGGGAATAATATATCACATATATCTACACAATAAAGCAGAGTTTAAGGAGAAACAAAAAGTAAGGATCTTACATAAAATATGACGATACTCCTGTACTTGGAGAAGCCGGGCCGGATTCATCGATGTACCAGGCAATGACATATTCCACAACCGGGAAACAGCGAATCTGACGTTTTCACAAATTAAGGATTGTGAGCTGGAGTTTCATTCTATGTCTGGGAAAGATATATTCCCAACGGGAAAGGGCAACATGAACTTAGAAGCTGCTGGAGAGGCAGATTTAGCCAGAACCTGGTCCCTTTGGCCCAAACTCAAAGGAAGCAACCTCATGTAGTGGTGCTGCTGGAAACCAACTGAAATAACTGCCGCCTTTCATCACTATATGGAGTGATGTCATTAAGTGGCCATCATGTGATTTTTACAATTATACAAACTATTTAAATGCTCTTACCTTCCAAATAGAAACTTGTAGAGACAAAAGTATGTGTGCGTGTATGTGTGATTACGTAGTATTGTAAAGATGTTTGCATATTTTGAAATAACTGTGCTACTCAGAACGGGCACCCAACAGAGAACAATAGACCGTAATATCTTTTTGCAAACCATCAGATAGTGTAGCGACTTCGATTTTTACAGGTGTCCTATTTCTGTGATCTTGTACCAGAGTTATCACAGATGACACCATAAATTATACTGTTTTATTTCTTACAGTTATATTTTAAATATAACCGCGTCTTATTTTCTTGAAGTGACAAATGTTTGATGCCGATCGCGTAATTTTAAAGATTTATCCAATGTTTTCGTACCGCTGTCCGTTTTTTTTTCTATCTACTGACCTTTTAGCAGTCTGTCTATCAATTTGGTGCAATTAAAACAATATAGGATGAGCAGATGACATCGTATTGATGAAAGAAACAGAAAGAAAACTAGAGAAATTCTTTGACAAAGTAGTAAAAGTAAGCGGAAAGCAGAGACTATCAGTTATAAGAAGACAATGTATTATCATTTGTAAAAGGGATATTATCAATGGAGACGTCAAAACCTAGAAAGTACAGACCCAACCGTTAGTAAGAGGGATATTATCAATGGAGACGTCAAAACTTAGCAAGTATAGACCCAACCGTTAGTAAGAGGGATATTATAAATGGAGACGTCAAAACCTAGCAAGTATAGACCCAACTGTTAGTAAGAGAGATATTATCTATGGAGACGTCAAAACCTAGCAAGTACAGACCCAGTCGTTAGTAAGATGGATATTATAAATGGAGACGTCAAAACCTAGCAAATACAGACCCTATTGTTAGTAAGAGGGATATTATAAATGGAGACGTCAAAACCTAGCAAGTACAGACCCAGTCGTTAGTAAGATGGATATTATAAATGGAGACGTCAAAACCTGGCAAATACAGACCCTATTGTTAGTAAGAGGGATATTATAAATGAAGACGTCAAAACCTAGCAAGTACAGACCCAATCGTTAGTAACAGGGATATTATCAATGGAGACGTCAAAACCTAGCAAGTACATACCCAATCGTTAGTAAGAGAGATATTATAAATGGAGACGTCAAAACCTAGCAAGTACGGACCCAATCGTTAGTAAAAAGGATATTATCTATGGAGACGTCAAAACCTAGCAAGTACAGACCCAGTCGTTAGTAAGAGGGATATTATAAATGGAGACGTCAAAACCTAGCAAGTATAGACCCAATCGTTAGTAAGACGGATATTATAAATGGAGACGTCAAAACATAGCAAGTACAGACCCAACCGTTAGTAAGAGGGATATTATAAATGGAGACGTCAAAACTTAGCAAGTACAGACCCACTCGTTAGTAAGAGGGATATTATAAATGGAGAAGTGAAAACCTAGCAAGTACAGACCCAATCGTAAGTAAGAGGGATATTATAAATGGAGACGTCAAAACATAGCAAGTACAGACCCAACCGTTAGTAAGAGGGATATTATAAATGGAGACGTCAAAACCTAGCAAGTATAGACCCAATCGTTAGTAAGAGGGATATTATAAATGGAGATGTCAAAACCTAGCAAGTGCAGACCCAACCATTAGTAAGAGGGATATTATCAATGGAGACATCAAAACCTAGCAAGTACATACCCAATCGTTAGTAAGAGAGATATTATAAATGGAGACGTCAAAACCTAGCAAGTACGGACCCAATCGTTAGTAAAAAGGATATTATCTATGGAGACGTCAAAACCTAGGAAGTACAGACCCAGTCGTTAGTAAGAGGGATATTATCAATGGAGACGTCAAAACATAGCAAGTACAGACCCAATCGTTAGTAAGAGGGATATTATAAATGGAGACGTCAAAACCTAGTAAGTACAGACCCAATCGTTAGTAAGACGGATATTATAGATGGAGACGTTAAAACCCAGCAAGTACAGACCCAACCGTAAGTAAGAGGGATATTATAAATGGAGACGTCAAAACCTAGCAAATACAGACCCAGTCGTTAGTAAGATGGATATTATAAATGGAGACGTCAAAACCTAGCAAATACAGACCCTATTGTTAGTAAGAGGGATATTATAAATGGAGACGTCAAAACCTAGCAAGTACAGACCCAGTCGTTAGTAAGATGGATATTATAAATGGAGACGTCAAAACCTAGCAAATACAGACCCTATTGTTAGTAAGAGGGATATTATAAATGAAGACGTCAAAACCTAGCAAGTACAGACCCAATCGTTAGTAAGAGGGATATTATCAATGGAGACGTCAAAACCTAGCAAGTACAGACCCAATCGTTAGTAAGAGGGATATTATAAATGGAGACGTCAAAACCTAGCATGTACAGACCCAATCGTTAGTAAAAGGGATATTATAAATGGAGATGTCAAAACCTATCAAGTGCAGACCCAGTCGTTAGTAAGAGGGATATTATAAATGGAGACGTCAAAAGATAGCAAGTACAGACCCAATCGTTAGTAAGTGGGATATTATAAATGGAGACGTCAAAACATAGCAAGTACAGACCCAACCGTTAGTAAGAGGGATATTATAAATGGAGACGTCAAAACCTAGCAAGTATAGACCCAATCGTTAGTAAGAGGGATATTATAAATGGAGATGTCAAAACCTAGCAAGTGCAGACCCAACCATTAGTAATAGGGATATTATCAATGGAGACGTCAAAACCTAGCAAGTATATACCCAATCGTTAGTAAGAGAGATATTATAAATGGAGACGTCAAAACCTAGCAAGTACGGACCCAATCGTTAGTAAAAAGGATATTATCTATGGAGACGTCAAAACCTAGCAAGTACAGACCCAGTCGTTAGTAAGAGGGATATTATCTATGGAGACGTCAAAACCTAGCAAGTACAGACCCACTCGTTAGTAAGAGGGATATTATAAATGGAGAAGTGAAAACCTAGCAAGTACAGACCCAATCGTAAGTAAGAGGGATATTATAAATGGAGACGTCAAAACATAGCAAGTACAGACCCAACCGTTAGTAAGAGGGATATTATAAATGGAGACGTCAAAACCTAGCAAGTATAGACCCAATCGTTAGTAAGAGGGATATTATAAATGGAGATGTCAAAACCTAGCAAGTGCAGACCCAACCATTAGTAAGAGGGATATTATCAATGGAGACGTCAAAACCTAGCAAGTACATACCCAATCGTTAGTAAGAGAGATATTATAAATGGAGACGTCAAAACCTAGCAAGTACGGACCCAATCGTTAGTAAAAAGGATATTATCTATGGAGACGTCAAAACCTAGGAAGTACAGACCCAGTCGTTAGTAAGAGGGATATTATCAATGGAGACGTCAAAACATAGCAAGTACAGACCCAATCGTTAGTAAGAGGGATATTATAAATGGAGACGTCAAAACCTAGTAAGTACAGACCCAATCGTTAGTAAGACGGATATTATAGATGGAGACGTTAAAACCCAGCAAGTACAGACCCAACCGTAAGTAAGAGGGATATTATAAATGGAGACGTCAAAACATAGCAAGTACAGACCCAACCGTTAGTAAGAGGGATATTATAAATGGAGACGTCAAAACTTAGCAAGTACAGACCCAACCGTTAGTAAGAGGGATATTATCAATGGAGACGTCAAAACTTAGCAAGTATAGACCCAACCGTTAGTAAGAGGGATATTATAAATGGAGACGTCAAAACCTAGCAAGTACAGACCCTATTGTTAGTAAGAGGGATATTATAAATGGAGACGTCAAAACCTAGCAAGTACAGACCCAATCGTTAGTAAGAGGGATATTATCAATGGAGACGTCAAAACCTAGCAAGTACAGACCCAATCGTTAGTAAGAGGGATATTATAATTGGAGACGTCAAAACATAGCAAGTACAGACCCAATCGTTAGTAAAAGGGATATTATAAATGGAGACGTCAAATCCTAGCAAGTACAGACCCAATCGTTAGTAAGATGGATATTATAAATGGAGACGTCAAAACCTAGTAAGTACAGACCCAATCGTTAGTAAGAGGGATATTATAAATGGAGATGTCAAAACCTAGCAAATGCAAACCCAACCATTAGTAAGAGGGATATTATAAATGGAGACGTCAAAACCTAGCAAGTACATACCCAATCGTTAGTAAGAGAGATATTATAAATGGAGACGTCAAAACCTAGCAAGTACGGACCCAATCGTTAGTAAAAAGGATATTATCTATGGAGACGTCAAAACCTAGCACGTACAGACCCAGTCGTTAGTAAGAGGGATATTATCAATGGAGACGTCAAAACATAGCAAGTACAGACCCAATCGTTAGTAAGAGGGATATTATAAATGGAGACGTCAAAACCTAGTAAGTACAGACCCAATCGTTAGTAAGACGGATATTATAGATGGAGACGTTAAAACCTAGCAAGTACAGACCCAACCATAAGTAAGAGGGATATTATAAATGGAGACGTCAAAACATAGCAAGTACAGACCCAACCGTTAGTAAGAGGGATATTATCAATGGAGACGTCAAAACCTAGGAAGTACAGACCCAATAATTAGTAAGACGGATATTATAAATGGAGACGTCAAAACCTAGCAAGTACAGACCCAACCGTTAGTAAGAGTGATATTATAAATGGAGACGTCAAAACTTAGCAAGTACAGACCCAATCGTTAGTAAGAGGGATATTATCTATGGAGACGTCAAAACCTAGCAAGTACAGACCCAACCGTTAGTAAGAGGGATATTATCAATGGAGACGTCAAAACCTAGCAAGTACAAACCCAATCGTTAGTAAGACGGATATTATAAATGGAGACGTTAAAACCCAGCAAGTATAGACCCAACCGTTAGTAAGAGGGATATTATAGATGGAGACGTCAAAACCTAGCAAGTACAGACCCAACCGTTAGTAAGAGGGATATTATAAATGGAGACGTCAAAACCTAGCAAGTACAGACCCAATAATTAGTAAGACGCATATTATAAATGGAGACGTCAAAACCTAGCAAGTACAGACCCAACCGTTAGTAAGAGGGATATTATAAATGGAGACGTCAGAACTTAGCAAGTACAGACCCAATCGTTAGTAAGAGGGATATTATATTGGAGACGTCAAAACGTAGCAAGTACAGACCCAATCGTTAGTAAGAGGGATACTGTAAATGGAGACGTCAAAACCTAGCAAGTACAGACCCAACCGTTAGTAAGAGGGATATTATAAATGGAGACGTCAAAACCTAGTAAGTACAGACCCAACCGTTAGTAAGAGGGATATTATAAATGGAGACGTCAAAACTTAGCAAGTACAGACCCAATCGTTAGTAAGAGGGATATTATCTATGGAGACGTCAAAACCTAGCAAGTACAGACCCAACCGTTAGTAAAAGGGATATTATCAATGGAGACGTCAAAACCTAGCAAGTACAAACCCAATCGTTAGTAAGAGGGATATTATAAATGGAGACGTCAAAACCTAGTAAGTACAGACCCAATCGTTAGTAAGACGGATATTATAAATGGAGACGTTAAAACCCAGCAAGTATAGACCCAACCGTTAGTAAGAGGGATATTATAGATGGAGACGTCAAAACCTAGCAAGTACAGACCCAACCGTTAGTAAGAGGGATATTGTCAATGGAGACGTCAACACCTAGCAAGTACAGGCCCAATCGTTAGTAAGTGCGATATTAGAAATGGAGACGTCAAAACCTAGCAAGTACAGACCCAATCGTTAGTAAGATGGATATTATAAATGGAGACGTCAAAACTTAGCAAGTACCGACGCAACCGTTAGTAAGAGAGATATTATCAATGGAGACGTCAAAATCTAGCAAGTCAGACCCAACCGTTAGTAAGAGCGATTTTATCAATGGAGACGTCAAAACCTAGCAAGTACGGACCCAATCGTTAGTAAAAAGGATATTATCTATGGAGACGTCAAAACCTAGCAAGTACAGACCCAGTCGTTAGTAAGAGGGATATTATCAATGGAGACGTCAAAACATAGCAAGTACAGACCCAATCGTTAGTAAGAGGGATATTATAAATGGAGACGTCAAAACCTAGTAAGTACAGACCCAATCGTTAGTAAGACGGATATTATAGATGGAGACGTTAAAACCCAGCAAGTACAGACCCAACCGTAAGTAAGAGGGATATTATAAATGGAGACGTCAAAACATAGCAAGTACAGACCCAACCGTTAGTAAGAGGGATATTATAAATGGAGACGTCAAAACTTAGCAAGTACAGACCCAACCGTTAGTAAGAGGGATATTATCAATGGAGACGTCAAAACTTAGCAAGTATAGACCCAACCGTTAGTAAGAGGGATATTATAAATGGAGATGTCAAAACCTAGCAAGTATAGACCCAACTGTTAGTAAGAGAGATATTATCTATGGAGACGTCAAAACCTAGAAAGTACAGACCCAGTCGTTAGTAAGATGGATATTATAAATGGAGACGTCAAAACCTAGCAAATACAGACCCTATTGTTAGTAAGAGGGATATTATAAATGGAGACGTCAAAACCTAGCAAATACAGACCCAGTCGTTAGTAAGATGGATATTATAAATGGAGACGTCAAAACCTAGCAAATACAGACCCTATTGTTAGTAAGAGGGATATTATAAATGGAGACGTCAAAACCTAGCAAGTACAGACCCAATCGTTAGTAAGAGGGATAATATCAATGGAGACGTCAAAACCTAGCAAGTACAGACCCAATCGTTAGTAAGAGGGATATTATAAATGGAGACGTCAAAACATAGCAAGTACAGACCCAATCGTTAGTAAAAGGGATATTATAAATGGAGACGTCAAATCCTAGCAAGTACAGACCCAATCGTTAGTAAGAGGGATATTATAAATGGAGACGTCAAAACCTAGTAAGTACAGACCCAATCGTTAGTAAGACGGATATTATAAATGGAGACGTCAAAACCTAGCAAGTACAGACCCAACCGTTAGTAAGAGGGATATTATAAATGGAGACGTCAAAACATAGCAAGTACAGACCCAACCGTTAGTAAGAGTGATATTATAAATGGAGACGTCAAAACTTAGCAAGTACAGACCCAACCGTTAGTAAGAGGGATATTATCAATGGAGACGTCAAAACTTAGCAAGTATAGACCCAACCGTTAGTAAGAGGGATATTATAAATGGAGACGTCAAAACCTAGCAAGTATAGACCCAATCGTTAGTAAGAGGGATATTATAAATGGAGATGTCAAAACCTAGCAAATGCAAACCCAAACATTAGTAAGAGGGATATTATAAATGGAGACGTCAAAACCTAGCAAATACAGACCCTATTGTTAGTAAGAGGGATATTATAAATGGAGACGTCAAAACCTAGCAAATACAGACCCTATTGTTAGTAAGAGGGATATTATAAATGGAGACGTCAAAACCTAGCAAATACAGACCCAATCGTTAGTAAGAGGGATATTATAAATGGAGACGTCAAAACCTAGTAAGTACAGACCCAATCGTTAGTAAGACGGATATTATAAATGGACACGTCAAAACCTAGCAAGTACAGACCCAACCGTTAGTAAGAGGGATATTATAAATGGAGACGTCAAAACATAGCAAGTACAGACCCAACCGTTAGTAAGAGTGATATTATAAATGGAGACGTCAAAACTTAGCAAGTACAGACCCAACCGTTAGTAAGAGGGATATTATCAATGGAGACGTCAAAACTTAGCAAGTATAGACCCAACCGTTAGTAAGAGGGATATTATAAATGGAGACGTCAAAACCTAGCAAGTATAGACCCAATCGTTAGTAAGAGGGATATTATAAATGGAGATGTCAAAACCTAGCAAATGCAAACCCAACCATTAGTAAGAGGGATATTATAAATGGAGACGTCAAAACCTAGCAAATACAGACCCTATTGTTAGTAAGAGGGATATTATAAATGGAGACGTCAAAACCTAGCAAGTACAGACCCAGTCGTTAGTAAGATGGATATTATAAATAGAGACGTCAAAACCTAGCAAATACAGACCCTATTGTTAGTAAGAGGGATATTATAAATGGAGACGTCAAAACCTAGCAAGTACAGACCCAATCGTTAGTAAGAGGGATATTATCAATGGAGACGTCAAAACCTAGCAAGTACAGACCCAATCGTTAGTAAGAGGGATATTATAAATGGAGACGTCAAAACATAGCAAGTACAGACCCAATCGTTAGTAAAAGGGATATTATAAATGGAGACGTCAAATCCTAGCAAGTACAGACCCAATCGTTAGTAAGAGGGATATTATAAATGGAGACGTCAAAACCTAGTAAGTACAGACCCAATCGTTAGTAAGACGGATATTATAAATGGAGACGTCAAAACCTAGCAAGTACAGACCCAACCGTTAGTAAGAGGGATATTATAAATGGAGACGTCAAAACTTAGCAAGTACAGACCCACTCGTTAGTAAGAGGGATATTATAAATGGAGACGTCAAAACCTAGCAAGTACAGACCCAATCGTTAGTAAGAGGGATATTATCTATGGAGACGTCAAAACCTAGCAAGTACAGACCCAACCGTTAGTAAGAGGGATATTATCAATGGAGACGTCAAAACCTAGCAAGTACAAACCCAATCGTTAGTAAGAGGGATATTATAAATGGAGACGTCAAAACCTAGTAAGTACAGACCCAATCGTTAGTAAGACGGATATTATAAATGGAGACGTTAAAACCCAGCAAGTATAGACCCAACCGTTAGTAAGAGGGATATTATAGATGGAGACGTCAAAACCTAGCAAGTACAGACCCAACCGTTAGTAAGAGGGATATTATAAATGGAGACGTCAAAACTTAGCAAGTACAGACCCAATAATTAGTAAGACGCATATTATAAATGGAGACGTCAAAACCTAGCAAGTACAGACCCAACCGTTAGTAAGAGGGATATTATAAATGGAGACGTCAAAACTTAGCAAGTACAGACCCAATCGTTAGTAAGAGGGATATTATCTATGGAGACGTCAAAACCTAGCAAGTACAGACCCAACCGTTAGTAAGAGGGATATTATCAATGGAGACGTCAAAACCTAGCAAGTACAAACCCAATCGTTAGTAAGAGGGATATTATAAATGCAGACGTCAAAACCTAGTAAGTACAGACCCAATCGTTAGTAAGACGGATATTATAAATGGAGACGTTAAAACCCAGCAAGTATAGATCCAACCGTTAGTAAGAGGGATATTATAGATGGAGACGTCAAAACCTAGTAAGTACAGACCCAACCGTTAGTAAGAGGGATATTGTCAATGGAGACGTCAAAACCTAGCAAGTACAGGCCCAATCGTTAGTAAGTGCGATATTATAAATGGAGACGTCAAAACCTAGCAAGTACAGACCCAATCGTTAGTAAGATGGATATTATAAATAGAGACGTCAAAACTTAGCAAGTACCGACGCAACCGTTAGTAAGAGAGATATTATCAATGGAGACGTCAAAATCTAGCAAGTACAGACCCAACCGTTAGTAAGAGCGATTTTATCAATGGAGACGTCAAAACCTTGCAAGTACAGACCCAATCGTTAGTAAGAGGGATATTATCAATGGAGACGTCAAATCCTAGCAAGTACAGACCCAATCGTTAGTAAGACGGATATTATAAATGGAGACGTTAAAACCCAGCAAGTATAGACCCAACCGTTAGTAAGAGGGATATTATAGATGGAGACGTCAAAACCTAGTAAGTACAGACCCAACCGTTAGTAAGAGGGATATTGTCAATGGAGACGTCAAAACCTAGCAAGTACAGGCCCAATCGTTAGTAAGTGCGATATTATAAATGGAGACGTCAAAACCTAGCAAGTACAGACCCAATCGTTAGTAAGATGGATATTATAAATGGAGACGTCAAAACTTAGCAAGTACCGACGCAACCGTTAGTAAGAGAGATATTATCAATGGAGACGTCAAAATCTAGCAAGTACAGACCCAACCGTTAGTAAGAGCGATTTTATCAATGGAGACGTCAAAACCTTGCAAGTACAGACCCAATCGTTAGTAAGAGGGATATTATCAATGGAGACGTCAAATCCTTTTAAGTACAGACCCAATCGTTAGTAAGTGGGCTATTATCAATGGAGACGTCAAAACCTAGCAAGTACAGACCCAATCGTTAGTGAAAGAGATATTATCAATGGAGACGTCAAAACCTAACAAGTACAGGCGCAATCGTTAGTAAGAGGGATATTATAAATGGAGACGTCAAAACCTGCACGTACAGTCCCAACCGTTAGTAAGATGGATATTATCAATGGAGACGTCAAAATCTAGCAAGTACAGACCCAATCGTTAGAAAAAGGGATATTATGAATGGAGACGTCAAAACCTGGCAAGTACAGACCCAACCGTTATTAAGAGAGTTATTATCAATGGAGACGTCAAAACCTAGCAAGTACAGGCGCAATCGTTAGTAAGAGGGATATTATCAATGGAGACGTTAAAACCTAGCAAGTAGAGAAATTTAACTACATGGGAAATATTAAACCGGGTGTCAGAAATGTCACACAGAAATTCGAATGTACATAGAAATAGCGAAACAAATTATTAAGAAAGAGGTAAAAAAGAAAAGAGTCATGAACTGTTATCCAATATCTCGTCCCTCTTAGATGGCGGTAAATGCTGTGTGACACTATTTAGCTTGCTAAAAAGAAAGAAGACAAAAAGAAAGAAAAAGGCGAGAATTAAATTTAGGTGATAAGAAGCCATCACGAAAAGGACACTGAACGATGTTTTTTTTTTTTTTGTTTTCAAACAAAGGAAAGTGGTAAAGATTTTATTCTCATTAGCGAGGAAAGTAAGGTCGCGGATGTGTCGGATTTAATTTGATTTATGACGGCGCACCGAGTATGGCAATGGTGAAAATTTCAGGTTGGCCAAATGACCTACGAAGCAGAAGCTGAGAGATAATATTAATTAGGTCATGCACAAAAATGTCCGCTGGACCACAATGAAGGAAAAATTAAGCCTTTGGCTATCTGCAGAATATCATTGAGAGGAGCATCTGTTTTGTGTCGAGCTGGCTATGATAAGAAAATTATTTTATCGAAACGAATAATTGGCTCTAGCCTCCAGATCGGCAGATGACCACCCACTTGATAATTGGCGAAAATCTCGTTGACGAATTCCATATGAAATTCGGTTAAGATAAGAGTCTAAGGACTTGTTGTCCGGCAGAAGAAAGGAAAGAAAGGAAAAAAAGAGAATGGAAGATAATTTTTTTTCTTGAGCAAGATTTTTTAAAGTGAGGCTAGTCTGGCTACACCCACCCTGCTGGGTACCCATTGGTCGAATGCTGGCGTGAGCGTTAGGCGAAGGTAATCATGTGAAGTAGGAGGGGAGGCCTGTTGACACCCCCTGAAGAGATCGGTATGAGATGCCACTGTGAGAGAGAGGGGAAACCCGTTGACACCCTCTGAGGGTATGGTGAGATACCAATATGAGAACAGAAGAAGGTGGGAGGACGAAATACTTCCAAAAATGGAAAATAATAAATTTTCCTGACCGAAAACAAAGAAGTGGATTGTGGATTTAGAATTATCAAGGAACCTCAAACCCTGACAAGCCAACACCCGGTTTTGGTCGGTGTCCATATAAGCAGAGTCGCAGCGAGTGAAGAGCAGTTGGGATTGGAGACAGACAGGCAAGCAGTTGCAGTGAGCTGAGAGCTCTGAGGACCCGCCTCGCAGAAAGCTGACTGAAAGATTCGACGCAATATCGCAACAGATGAAGAGAAGATCAGTCAACAGAGATGGAATACTACAGTAGGATGCTGAGAATACAATGGATAGAACAATTGAAAACGAGAAAGTTTTAAGGGAATTACTGTCAAAGTAATTAGTAGAGTGATGTAAATTGTCAAAGTCTTTAACTCAAGTGGGCTGGCCATCGTGAATATCAATATAAATTGAGGCAAATAATTACAGAAAACAACTTATTAAGAAACCGGAAAATGTCATTAGAAACAAAGAGTGCTGAAATGTTAAGTAATATCTGTACTCCTATATGGCAGTGAATGCTGGACAATTTCCTCAAAGATGAAAAAGGAACTTGAAGCAACAGGAATATGGTTATACAGGAGGATACTGCATGGATCAAACATGTGAGCAACGACGAAGTTTTAGAGTAAATGGAAACAAAACAGATACATATTTAACATCAGAAAGAGACAGTTTAAATTTTTAGGGTATAACACGAGAAAAGAGGGCTTGGAAAATTTGATAAACATGGAATAGCGAAGACAAGAGGAACAGAGGAAAACCTCACATAACCTATCTAACAAGCTTTTGTAAATGGACGCTAGAATTCGAACTAGGAAGTTGATGAGGCATCAAACTTAGAGAGACAAAAGATATGAAGTTGCGTTCAACTCCGTGACTGTTCTGCTTATGCTAACTCTCGAGAAAATGCTATATAAAATTTACTGTTTTTGCCCATAATGTTGAATGTGTTAAATTATTCAACGTTTTAACAAGAAAAATCTGTCGGGTTACCTTCTCCTAATTTTCGAAACCGCTACTAGGAGACGCTCTCAGGACTATAAATAAGCAGCGATATTTTTTCTCGTTCTCTTCTCACCTTATCTGCTTATTCGTCAACATCCCTTTGGGAAACGCATGAATAATACACACACACGCGTACGTACGCACATTCACTCATTACACATACTTTGGACATTAGGTTTTCACATTCATTTGACAAACACATCTCTGCCACTTTATTGTTAATGCATTATCAATTATATATATATATATATATATATATATATATATATATATATATATATTGGTTCTTGTCGCTCCTTATATTTCTTTACTTGGACTCACATCTCGTGTCTGCCATGTTTACACTATTTAAATTATTCGGACTATTGTCCTCATCTTTTTCGCCATATTTATTACAACGTTTCGGCCGTGTACGCTCCGGGTATTGAACTTACACTCTTTGGGTCCTGTCTTTCTGTGAGATCAATACCCGGTGAGGCAGTGGAGAACTTGGAGAGGTGAATTAACAGGAGATAACTGATAACTGATGGCCATTAAACATGGCACGTGAAACTAGAACAGTCTACCCCAGTGAGCGAAATAAAGGGTTCAGTTCGACATTCCAACTACCTGAAGAAGGCCGGAGCGTACAACGACCGAAACGTTGTAATAAATATGGTGACAAAGATGAGGATAATAGTCCGAATAATGTAAATACTGTAAATAATAGCTCATCTCAGAAATATAGACAGATCTGCCATGTTTGATGTGCGTATTTCTGGAGACACATGTTTATCTCTCAACGCCTACACTGGCCTGCAACAAATGTCAAGTTGATGTTACAAATTGCCGTAAAATATTGTTGAGTTATTAAAGGTGGAAAAATCTATTATGACAGTAAATTTGTATTTAGATACATTGGATTTATTTTCTATCTTTCTAGTTGAATTATAAACCGATATTGCATAATTTGGTTACAATAAAAATTAGTATTTTATTTGAATTCTAGCTTACAAAAATTAAGATATAGTAGAGTGAGCCCCCTCCCCCGATTCATAGATTGGGGGGTGCACGAAACCGACACTGCTCCTATATTGCAAACAAGAGACTTGAGGCAATAGAAATGTGGTTCTACAAAAGGACGCTGAGATTTACATCAGTGGGAGACTGAGTCTAAAAATATTGGTCGCCAGAAGATAAATGAGCTCACCTATAACTACAATGCAATCATTTAATTTTCCTAACAAATACATAGCGTTTTCAAAAATACATATGGAAAAATGACACAATCTCTAGATAAGAACGGAGGTGCTCGGGCTGTAGCTTTGGACACCTCAAAACCTTTGACAGGTTTTGGCATACAGGTCTTCTCCACAAGCTGAAAAGTTACGGTGTCTCCGGACAAATTTTTGAACTGTTCCAGTCTTTCTTATCAAATCGTGAAATGAATGTTATCCTGAACGGCCACTCCTCTATGTCCTTTCGTATTAATGTTGGTGTCCCCCAATGCCTTATACTTTGTTTTCAATTTTCATTAATGACCTTCCTGATGGTATCAGCTCTCAAATTAGTAACTATACTGATGACACAACAATTTACTCTTGTCTCGATAGTAAGTCCGATCAGCTCGATAAGGTCAAATTGTCCGCTGATGCCAAAAACGACCTACAGTCTTTTGTTAACTGGGGTAAAGATGTCTTGTTAATTTTAACGTCTCCTAAACTAAATTGATCTCTATTAATCACCTGAGAAGCTCCAGGGGAGTGACATGTTACACCTTCTCAGGCAAACATTCTCAGCTGGCATGAAGTGGAAAGACTATATTGAATCCATTGCTAAGTCAGCTACTAAGAAAGTTGGTTCATTCTGTCGTGCTAGACTATTTTTCTCCCCAGAAACTATCTTACATATCTATAAGTCTACCATTCGTCCATGCTTAGAATATTGCAGCTACATATGATCCAGTGCCTCTGCTATATACCTAGAGCTCCTTGCTAAAATCAGCAATATTATTGGTCTTGATCTGGCCTCTCAGCTTCAGTCACGTTCCCACCACTGTAAACGTACCTTCCCGTACCTTTCCTATAAATACATTTATGGCAATTGTTTAGATGAGGATTGGGGGTGGTATTACCAACACTATTTTGTTTTGCTTGCAAATAGTTTTGTTTTATATTTGTAAATATTCATTGGGGTTTAGATTTTTTAAATTGTTAAATTTTATTCCCTCTCCCCACAGACTTGAATTGTACATGTGGGGACTAGTTAGGATTTTCATTGAGACATTGAGGTATTATCGTGGATGTTGTAAGAATATTAATTAAGAATGTGTTGTTTTGGTGTAAGGAACATTGTGGTATGTTTGGGTCAGTGACGGTGGCTTTAATGTTAAGACAGAAGAAGACCATCTCTTTTCCCTATTCCCATTTTGGCCTTGTGTCACATTTTTTGTAAATAATGCGAAATAAATATCGCTCTTCGCTACGGTACGTAGATTTTTTTAATCTAAGCACAGTACTTGACTGCCGACGACGTCTCATCGATATACAATTGAGTTAGCTAGGTGTAACCGTAAGTTCTATGCTAACAGTTTCTTTTCTCGCACTTCTAGCTTGTGGAACTCCCTTCCGGCTCCATGCTTTCCAGCCAACTTTAATCTTTAAAAATTCCAATCCAATTTCAATCGCTACTTACTATCCTCCCGCTTATTATTAATGTTTCGGTTCCTAATTCTTCCACACTCATTATACCATTGTGTCTTAGTGGCTTTGTTGCCTTGCTTAGTGTGAACTTGATTAAAAAAAAAAAAAAAAACAGAACGTTATTATAATGTATTTTATTCCTCCTCCTAGCTTAGCTGTAGCGTTGTTTTTCATGTACTGCTTATTTTTGTCCCGTTCACTTTCTTTTTTGTTATTACTTTTCATTACGAAAACAATTGTCTGCGTTTGCTTCTCTATTGCATTTTTATTTGATATAGGTGGTCCACTTTATCAGGATCTCACTTGCCATCGGACAAGCTGACATCCTGGACAGTCCGTCACTGAATATTGTAGACTGAACATATGAATAACGTTGAAGTTTTAAGGCGAATGCCAACGGAAAAAGACACTTGTACATAGAATCAGAAAATAACACGAACAACAGGGAAGTAAATTAAAATGTGTGAATTACTGCAAAAAAAAAAAAAAAAAAATGCAGTGTTTCTTTAATGATTTAAATTGTTAAATATGTGTAAGTTTAAAAGGCGTTGATAATAAATTTACTCTCCGGAATATAATGATATTCATGAAAGTTAAAAAATACGTAATTCATGTGTATAATATACACCCTTAACTATAGACATCTTTTAAACTATACTTATCTAGTTTCGGCTGTTTTTTTGTTTTTTTTGTTTTTTTCAAAATAATAGTAACAATTTTGGCGGTTGACCTTACTGAATAATAGCTTTCTCTCCAGATTTTCGAAAGTCATAACTGTACAGTTTCATATCGAAAACATAAACAAGGCGATATAGAACCTAAAACATGGAGCTTTGCTTAATTACTCGTAGCCGAGTGGTTAAAGCACATCGAATCTAACGACAGTTTCTCCTGCAATGGGGGACACAGGTTCGAATCCTACCGGAGGGCGCCCTTTCTTTAATAAGATTTTTCGAATGTTCAGTAGACGAAATATGTTGCAGGCCGGTGTATGCATTGAGAGATGAACATGTGTGTCTTCTGAAAAGCCCACAACACACATGTGAGTCCAAGTAAAGAAATGTAAACAAACGATAAGAACCAATATATATGTACAAACAAATGATAATGTATTAACAACAAATGTATACAGGTGACAAAGATAAAGGCGTATGTGTCAAATGAATGTGAAAACCTAATGTCCAAAGTATATGTAGTGACTGAATGTGTGTGTGTGTTGTTCATGCGTTTCCCAAAGGGAACGCGTTCTCCGCCAGAGGTTACATGTTGACGAATAAGATCAGAAGAGAAGGATAAAAATTATCGCAGAGTATTTATACTCCTGAGAGCGTCTGCTAGTAACAGTTTCGAAAATTAAGAGAAGGTAACCCGACAAATATAATGCTGTTATAATAAATGGAACGTCTACTCAAATACGAGTATCCGCTATAGGTATAAATAAAAGTAATAACCATATGTTTGATCAATAAATAAAATTCATTATTTCTTTAGAAAATTCTTTGCTTAGGTTTCGGATACGCGTATAGTGTGATTTAACAAACGCAAAATAGAAATGTAGATCAAATATAGATCGGAATTCCGCAGAATGATAAGATAAAGAATAAGTAAAGGGTGCACAGACTTTCTCGTATCTTTTTCTTTCTTTTATAGATGTGTATAATGAGTGTCCAGATAATTTACTTGGAAAAATACAAGAAATGTCTGTAATTTTCTTACCTCATTTTTTTTTTTTTTGAGTATTAAGTGATAAATGTTACTACTATGTAATGAAAAAAAAGGAAAAGTAGCTGAAATTTTCATTGACGTACGTGTTGACGACCTGTCTGGGTTCATTGTCTGTCCGATAGTGAGAATGACACGTGTTTGTTCGGGGTCTATTCTCGTTGGTTTAATGAGTGAATCAATGATAATTATAATTGCTATAATTACTTTATTGTAATTATTTTTTTTTTAATTTATTTTTTATGGACACGATAAGGTTCTAATCTTTCAGAGGGCACATTTTCTTTAATAAGATTTATCGAATTATAATACTATTTAAAATAATCGAACATCTACTCAAATATGGGTATCCACTAAAATAGCGTTTAAAACGACATTTCATTTATTATTTAATTTAAATAATTTAAACTTTAATAAATTTTCAAATGTAACGTCTATGTTCAACGAACCTTCCGAATCAAGTTGTTTACTTTACTGTAAAAAGATACATCCATAAAAAAACATTATTTAAAATATAAAAACTTTGTTGTAAAAGTGTAAATAAATTTTACTTTTAATTTTGATCACAATTCTAGGAATTTTATTCATTACTGACTACAAACTTCTGTTATCGATAAGTCATGGCTGACAAAGACAAGCCTCCTTCTGGTAGCGCTTTTTGTTGACTACTCACTCCTAGCAGTCCATGTGCTTGCATCAGCTAACAACATGGCAGCAGAAAAAAGCGACAATATTGAAAGTCTGAAGCTTCGAGCTCAACAGGCTGTAAGTTTTCTACTTTTATAATCGGATAACCATTGTCCATCTATCTCTAGCGATTTGTTGACATGAACGATTTATTACTGAACGTAATTGTCTCTTCAGGAAATTATAAACATGAATTTTTCCTCTGTCTCTGGAAAATGCCGTTTCTTTGTCGTATGAACTTATAATTGCAAAAATATCAGCTAAGTTTTCGTAAAAGTTTTGATTTTGTTATCTAACTGTATAGATACTCTAAGTTGTAATACTAAAATTCATCTCTTTATGCGAAATTGGCAAATTTTAATGTAAAAGGAATGGATTTTATTGCTAAAAATATCGAACTCTAATTCGGCAGGTTCGCTGTAATTGTATTTTAATTTTTTATTAATACTAGGAATTTTTTATTTTCATTTTTGATTTTGATCATTGTTAATGTTTATATAGTTACAGTACACGCAGTTTAATTTACTCAAAGCTATTTAGAATTATTTTTTAAACTCTTCAGATACGAACACTTTTTTGCGATTTAAATGATTTTCATTTAAGACTTTGATACTTTTTTTTACTCCTTCCTTAATTGATCGTGTTTTTAGTTTTTATTGAACATTTCCAAATTTTTAATAAACTGAATTCACTTAGATTTTTTTTTTCCTCCATTTTTCTTTTTTCTGTTTCACTTTTGTTTTATTTATGTTTTAATTGGACACGTCTTAAACAAAACAAACTACGTTCAAAAAATAACTTTGGACTTGTAAAATTCGATCTCAAACAGAACTAAAAAAGAAAAAAAAAACGGTAATGTTTTTTTAAACATGTTCCTTATAATTGTAACGTCAAATAAATAAGTATATAATTTTTTTTTTTATTTTAACTACTGAAAAAAAAAAAGATTCTTATAGATGTTAACGATGTGCCGGAAAAAAAAAAAAAAAAAATGAGTATTATTCACAGTCTTCGACCCGCGCTCGAACATTCGACCTCAAGAGCCAGCCTGAGTGAAAACACAAGTAAAATTGGCACTCATTTGTTTGCTGCGTTTAAAAGTCCAGTAGATAAAAAAAAAAAGAAAAAGTTTTTTATGTGTTGTGTCTTAAAAGTATTTTTTTTTTTTACTTTCAAAACAATTATTGATAAAAAATGTTTAGCTCAGTTACAAAAGTGGTGACCTTTTTAAAAGTATACTTAAATAAAATAAAAAGACGTGTGTCCTATTAAAAATATCTTTGTAGTTATGTAACATGATCATATTTCAATCAAGAAGCACCAACTCATTTTAAATTATAGTTTGCACAGGAGTGTAAGAGTGGCTTCACGATCCCACACCAACTAGATTTTTTGCTGAAACATAGAACTTCTAAACAAAAGAGTCACAAAATTTATCTTCCTGTTTTCAGGTTATGATGACAACACTAATGATTGGAGTGCTGAAATTAAAAGATAAGAGAATGCAAGAGTAAGTCAAAAATTATCCCGACATTTGCCATAACATAACTTTAGGTTTGTCACACTGCTTTCTGTTCATGTGTGCTTATACAGTGTAACCCGGATATAAGAGAGATTTTCTCTGGTCCCAAATTAGAGCCATACTTACCTAAACAAAATAGACCAAACCCGGATATAAGAGAAACCCGGGTTACACTGTAGTTGGTACTATTATGATCACATAATCAAAATTTGAGCTTGGTCACACCAGTTTTCTTGCTGCTGTTAGAGTGTAAACATGACCGTTTCACTAACAACGTGCACCCAGGTGGAACAAAGGACAGTAATCAAATTTCTCTAGTTGGAAGGCATGTCCATAGTTGAAACTCATTGGAGACTTTTTACACAATAAGGTCACAGTGCACTACTGCATTTAAATGTGTATGATTGGATTGAGATGGTTGAAAGTCTAGGCCAGACAAGTGTGATGCAAAAAGGAACAGGACACCCTGTCAACCTCTACCACTCATGAGAAGATTCAGCAATCTCAATAGTTGGTAATGGTGAACCAGCAAGTAATCATTGATGAGGTAGTGTGTTCTCCGCAGATTTTTGTTCCTTTTTGGTGCACACTGCTAGAAGAGCAGCCATGTTTACACTGTAGCAGCAGCAAGGAAATTGGTACGATCAAGCTCAAACTTTGATCAGGTGTCCCCTGACTTCTGCACATGAATGCTTATAGTTGTACAAACTAATAAGCGTCAATGAGCACAAAGCAGTGTGACAAACCTAAAGATATGTCATGGTGAAAATGCAGATAATTTTGGACTTATCCTTATAGATTTTAAATGTAATAAGTTACCAAAAATACATTGGTGAAATTACTAGAAATTTTAATATGAACAAAAAAGATGTTCTTTTACAAAGCAACACACATCATGCATTAATCGTTCCTCTTAATGAATCTAATCACAATTTTGTCTTAAAAAATGCTGCTTTTATTAAAACATGAAGTAATTCACTAAACACTGATTTCTGAGTCTTCCACAGTGAATTGGTGTCCGAGTTTCTCCACGGCCCAATTGATAAAAGCATTAGTTTAGTGACCCAAAAAATGACTTAACCCAAAGAGTTGTGAGTTCAATATCTGGCCACAGCAGAGGTAAACAAAAACTTGGAAAGTTGAGTTACTAAGGCGAATTAACTGAAACTGAGATATCCAAAAGAGGCATGACATGTAGAATTAGAACAATCTAACCCCATGGACTAAATAAATGGTTTGGTTTGAAATTCCAACATATATCACCTGAAAATGGCTGGAACATAGAATAGCTGAAATACTGTGAATATGGCAAAAAAGATGAGGACAACAGTCCAAACAATGTAAATAGTATAAATACATTTCATCTCTTGTCAGAGTTAAAAAAAAAAAAAAAAATAACATTGGGAAACTAAATGAAATTGGCTGAGCTGTTGCATCTGGTCACGTCAAGTGCGGTAAATTAAAATTTAGCATCCCAACATTTTCAGTGTTTCTGTTAGGTGCATAACTATAACTAATGCTTTCATTTAGATTTCCTTCCCACAATAAGAATATTATTCCCATCTGAAGTCCTTTTAAAGGAAGTATGTTATGTTAAATAACAAAATGAACAAAAACTCAGTTATCAGTGGTTATTGATAAAAATTGATTGACTGAAATATGCGATATTATCATGAATATGGTCCAATTCCTGCCAAATATTAAGAAGGTAGCTTAAGTATAATCTTTGGACATGCATCATTTTGATTAGAGAATCGTGAAAAATATTAAATTTCTGTGAGGAAAAAAAAAAAATTATGTTCAGGCTCCAACTCAGGAAATCAAGTATTTAAGAAGTCATTTTGAGATGATTTGAGATTCAACAATGAAATTTATTAACAAGCACTGAACTGTAGATGTACAAGCAAACAATACAGCATTTACTTTTTTAATGATAATAAGAAATAGTTATCAAAGCAATATTTCAAGGATACTTGTAGTGAAAGAGATAATCAGGTACCCCGGAAAAAAGTTCGTGTTTTGTTTTGCCGAAGAAGGATTACCAAAAAGTAGTCAGCAAAAATCTTATAGCGAAGAAAACGGCGACTTACCTCGTCAAACCAAGCGACAGCGCGTTGTGTGTATTCTGTGATGAAAAAAATAAACAAGTCCGTTGCAGGAGTCGCTATAAGAGTATTTTGATATGCAAATTACGGAGCATCCTATCCCAGCTGTCGACGAATGAAAAAAATAGGTTCTGCCGATAAAAGCAGTTGGTGTTCTCGATTTGTGGAAGGAAAATTCGGGCATTTTTGGCTTTGGCGTTTGTTAGAGAGTGAGTTATTTTCCTGACTGGTTACACGTATTGTGATTCGAGATAGTACCGGTGAATCGAGTTTTCAGCATTTCTTTCTGCCCCCGATATTCGAGACTGTACTTACAGTGATTTTTCTTTGTGTTCTGGAAGTAATCTGCGACAAATACTTCCCTTGCTTTCAGAACACTTACACTTACAATATACTGTAAATTGTGGAATACAAGTCAAGTTTTCAAACCTAAAATATTTTAAACTAGGGGTTGACTTATATGGCAAGTATAAAATGCAAATTTAGGATTAATTAAAACTGTCACCGAGTTTTAAACAAATTGGACAGCGTTCCTATCTAAGCTATTATTGTTTTGTTTGTGTATTGTTTAATATATTGTAATGTAATTGTCATCTTTGATAATCATATTATAAAACGCAGATTGTGTGTATCTGTATGCTTATATATTGCATCGGACTTCCTACATTTTTCAACCAATTTCAACAAAACTTCACAGGACTACGTAAAATTACCTTGTGGTGGTTCCTGATGGTGCCAAAAATTGGAAAAACACAATTGTTTTTGCACAAAATCAATTTGAAAACACGATTAAGAGGAATCAATGAAAGGGGGACAAATATCGAGTTATTGAGTTATACTTATTATAAAACCCAGGTTGGTTGTTTGTGTGTGTGTGTTCGTTTGTTTATATATGGGATCGGATTTCCTACGTTTTTCAACCGATTTCAACAAAACTTCACTTTTTTTTGGCAGGTAGTGTTTCTTATTGTCTTGCACACTTTTTTCTTTATTTTTACATTCAGAATGCTTTAAAAATTCCATTTACAAGACAATTGTTTATAATAAAATTCTATTCAATCGGTAGACTCATAACGATTGAAAACAATGTTTTTGTTTGAGTTTGGGTTTGACCAATTCGTAAAAAAAAATAAAACTAATTAAGACATGCGTGTCTGTCAACCTTAAACAATAATCTTTGTCAATTTTATTTTTCAGTCTTTATAATGGTCGATACTTGATCTATGTCTTACTGTTACATCCCCGGGCAACGCCGGGCTCTACTGCTAGTGGCTTATGTAAGCCAAAAGCTTAGATAAGATTAAAAAATATGTATCAGTATTTTGATTTTCTTTCTTCTTTTAATGATAATGTTATTATGCTTATCAGACGATATGAAAAGAATTTACATAAAATAAATAGACAAAACTTGTCTATATTATTTAATGAAACATGCATCAATATATATATATATATATAATAGTTATACTCATTTGTAAAGACCTTAGGTATTTTGGCTTGTAATTGAATAAACCGATGCCCAAGGGAAAATAAAGAAAGAACTAATACCATGAAATTGAGGCAAAACCAATTTGTCCAGAATTCAAATCTAAAATTTCAGTTTCACTGAATACTTGCTAGCCTCCACCCTTATCACAGTACTAAGGAGTGGCTTTACTATCATTATAACCAGCTGCAGTCCAATAGATTGCTACTGTAACTAATAGTATTCACATATAAAATGCATCTGCTAAAAAAACCAAGTGACACTTGGACTCAGTTTCAAATTGTTACTCTGATCTAATTGTCAGATTACATGAACTGGTTCTTTTCATTTCATGTTCACTTAATGTAAAACTCAAAGTAAGAATTTGAATCTGAGTCCCTGAATGCTGTCTGATTTGTTAGTATTAATGTTCTGTTTTAGTCTACTTTATAGAAGCATTGAACACCTCAGGTTTTTGTATAGGTCACTGTTTTTTTTTTTTTTTTTTATTAGTCTGTCTTTCCCATTTATTTTCAGCTTTTCATGTTTTTTTTTCTTTAGCAGACTTTGTATTAGTAGGGTTGTTCCTTAAAGCATAACCAATAGCTTGATTTGTTATGGAAAGCCTATATATATATATATATATACTTTATAATAATGTTCTATAGTGAAAAGGAAGTTAAATTGACTTAAGTTAGTAAATTTGTGAGTTTGTATAAATAAAATATTTATCTTTTGTATAAACAAAATTTCTTCCCAACCATTTAATTAATCTGTTCATTTACTACTACATTTCTTACCTGGCACATGTCAGAGGGTATCCACCAGACGAGGCTATGTTGAAGAGCAGAGTCTCATCTCAGGAAACTGACTCTGTCTACAAGGAATTTTTGCCAGAGCCTATGGGCTCAGATACTCCATGATAAAACTTGGCTTTGTGCCACATCTTGCTGCATGGGGCAGTGGGTAAATACCTACTGCTACATTTCTTAAATTGTAGCCTTATTTCTTGCAAGGCACATGGATATTTTTGCCTAAGTGATCATCAACTTGGTGTTGAGATGTTTCCATTTCAAGTCACTGTTATATTAAACACACAAAATATTTAGAATAAAATGATATTGTCAAAAAGTGATTTATATAATGCTAAGATTAATCAATCATATATACCATTGACTCTTTAAAAAAATATAAAGGAAACCGGTTAATTAAATGGCTTATTGTCCTCTATTTTAGTTGTGAATTATCTCCATTTTATTGAATTACAATACATTATTTCAAGACTTTTGTTTCATTGCATCTCAATAGAATATTTTTCTAATAATTACTGTTATTGATGGCATGGGTACACTGTTCTAATAGGAAGTTTTATCAGTGCATTTATTAATATTTAATTATTCTCATCATATTATTGCTTTCATAACAACTTTCTATGTTGAATGCTTTTCAGCAATTGAAATAAGTAGCTTTTAAGTAAGAATAAAAAAATGGGTATCATTAAACTTGAATTTCTCTTGATATTCTGGGATCTTGCCTTTCATTGACAACAAATTAATTAATTTGTCTACAGACACTCATGGCTAAATAAGATACAAATGTACAGTCATATTGCCACCTTTAAGTCCTAATGGAGCATGAATATTTAATCTGAGAATTCAAGTGATGTAAAACACATTTACTGCTGTTCACAAAAAAATTAATTTTTTACAGTAAATAATTTTTTTTTTTTTTTTTTTTTTAGCATATCAAAAAACAAACAAAAAAACTATAGACATTTTTCTGTCTTTTTAGGAAAATGAAATCACAAAAATTGAGGCTGAAATTGAAGCCCTCAAGAAAGGGCTAATCATCCCTGATGGTGCAGTTGTTTCCCCAGAATTGGATGCACTGCGGACTGAAAATGCTAAACTCATGTACCAAATCAATCACTTGAAGAAGGTAAATGAAAAAAAAAAAAAAAATTTCTTGACTTTATGTTGGTGTTTATATTTGATTGAAGTGAAATTTACCTGTGAAGTATTTTGGATTATTTGCTTTTAATTGTTTCTTGATAATTTGAAATGCAGAAAAATGGAATCAAATTCCAGACGATGTAGTTTGCTGTTCTCTTTCCTTTTTTTTTTCTTTCTAAGGTTAATATTTGAAGAAACTATTTTGATGATTATGGGCATACTATTTGTGTCCATGGCCTGACTCCGTGTGTACTATTTACATCTTGTGTGTGACACTGGACGCACTATTCGCATCCAGGGCCTGACTGGGTGTATTATTCACACCTGGAATGCAAATATGAAGTACTATTCATGTGCAGGGTGCAACTCTGGGTGTACTATTCCCATCCTGGGCCTGACTCTGCTATTCCCATCCTCGGCCTGATTATGTGTGTACTATTTGCATCTGGGATGCGACACTGTATATACTATTTGCATCTAGGGACCGACTCTGGGTGTATTATTCATATCTGGGGCGCAATTCTAGGTGTACCATTCTCATCCTCAGCCTGACTCTGCCATTCCCATCCTGGCCCTGACTCTGCCATTCCCATCCTGGCCCTGACTCTGCCATTCCCATCCTGGATCTGATTCTGCCATTCCCATCCTGGATCTGATTCTGCCATTCCCATCCTGGATCTGACTCTGCCATTCCCATCCTGGATCTGACTCTGCCATTCTCGTCCTGGCCCTGATTCTGCCATTCCCGTCCTGGCCCTGACTCTGCCATTCCCGTCCTTCATTTTTTTATTCATACCCTCTATGCTATCTGGTTGTTTATGATGTTGGGAACCTCCAAATAAGATTCGCATATAGATTTGCATCATTAACTTATGAGTTTATTGATAGTTCCATATTTACCACCAATAATTTGAATTTCTTCATAAATGAAGAAAGTATTTTTATCAATTATTTTATCTTGTTTTCCATCAAACTCAACTTATGAATTCTTTCTTTCTTTTCTGATTTTCTCTTCATTGCAGAATCTGGAACTTGAGAAAAAAAAACAACCTGAATATATGTTAAGTGTGAATAGCATCATAGAGCAAGTGTTTGCCTTGGCAATCCATTCTGCCTTTCCTCAACTTGGATCTGATGCACCTGTCATGGTTGTGCTAAGCTCTAACCCCAAGTTTGGAGACTATCAGTGTAACAGTGCAATGGCTATTAGTCAGGTTGGTGTCACATTTGGTTTAGTTTTAATTAACAAGCATTCAATGTTGATATCACCTTTTTGAGTTAAGTATCATTTTTTTTCTACATTTATGATTTCATTAAAGGTGTGACAATTTAATTTCCAGAAGAGATCTGTGAAAACAAAATTTGTTTAGCTGGTCACTGTTGATGGCAACAAGGAAGTCTTAAAGAAAATGGAGACAAAAAGAACATTTATGCTCAAAATCAGAAAAGACAGCTAAAATTTCTTGGACACATGAAAAAGAAAGGCTTGAAAAATTTGACACAGTAGGGGGAGATATCGGGCCACCTATTCGTGTGAATAGTTGGCAGAATGGTGGAGGTATGGTGAAAAGAATGGGATAAGAAGTTGTGGAGAACTATGATCATCCATGTTCTGAGAAGAGATGGAAAATAAAAGAAGATAGAAGAAGATTGGTTGCTGTTAGCGTCAAAGTATTCACCTTGTGAAGCTATGCACAGTTTGAGATGATTGTGCTGTGGCTGGAAATATTATGTTGGTGCAAAAATAATGGCGTAATAATGTCGTTTTTTGACGTATTTTTTAACATCAAAAAACGACATTATTACGTCATTATTTTTGCACCAACCTAATATTATTAATTTTCCAGAATATCTTTCATTACTGTAGTTATGTGTTTCTGGATATCAGCAAATTTTTGTCCTTTCAGAGCATCTTTCGATTTTGGAAGTAGCTGAAAATCACTGTGGTCAATTTGTCAGATAGTTGACTTCCTGATAATATCACCCTTGAGAGATGTTCCCAGCATGTGACACCTTTGGGAATAGCCGGAAAAAGATACCACAGATTGACCTATGCTTTGTGAGTGAACAGAACAGTTCAAAAGCTATCAAAGAGTGTAATTAAGGGAAAATACTTTTGAGGAAAGAATAAAAAGAAGAATGGGGATCAAGGCAACAGAAGATGTCGATTGACATTAAAATTTAAATTTTTGAAGATTATAGTTATCAGGAAAGCAAGTAAGAGGAAGGTAGTTCAACTGTCAGGAAGTGTGAGAGAAGCTGTTGAAGTAGAAGAGGTGGTTACATTTAACTGTTTTGACAGTAAAAGGGTGGGACTGAGATGCCAACCTAGTAGCATGCTTAAATTCATACAGTCAGAGCACTAGTGAAAATAGCTCTGTAGATCAGATGCCATGAAAATATTTATAGAAAAGACAGAGGGAAGCCATATTATGTCATTGAGAAAGTGGCTGGAGTCAAGACCTTAAGTCAGGACTAATCACATTGCATATCTGTCTTTGGATTTTGTCAAGAACCTTGAGATAAACAGTGCAGGTCCCAGACCATATATAGCAACAGCATTCCATGCATAGACAAATAGTAGATTTGTAGATGTGAGTGATGGACTCAGACGAGATATGAGCATAGCAGCCTTTTCAAATTGTTGATCATACCAGATTGTGTGTTCTCTTTCAGAAGCGGTAACTAAAGTCTACTCATGATAGATGGATTATAAACTACAATATGGCTCAGTGAGTGTTGAAGAAACCCAAATGCCCTAGGAGATGAGCATACTTGGAAACGAGTAACCAGCTATTTTATTACAAGTTTACTCTCCGTAATATTCTTTGTAATAATCAGTTGTGAATAAACTAACAAAGTCTCTGAGCTGAGATAAAATTGGTGATCAGTGTACTATACCATTTCACTATTGGAATGGGAATAGTGCAAGGTCATCTTGGAAAAGTGCCAATCAAAATGAAATAAAAACATAATTTTTTAAAAATTGCACTGGAATGACAATATATATATAAAAAAAATCCCAATTCATTGTTGGGAAGTGAGAGAAATAGCCATAAACAAAAAGGAAGGCATTAGTATGCAACACACCTTAACTATGCATTGCGAAAATGGTTGCCACTGTTATCTGTGGAGGGGAAACTTTTCCATCCGAAACAAGTGAAAATTTCATTGACTAGGAGAGGAGTACAGAGAAAAACGTAGTTTGGATGGAAATTAAAAAAATAAAATTAAATAAAAGTTAATTTCTGCAAGATAAAAAAAGTAGTATAAAAATTGGAATGAGAATCTTGTAAGAGATGAACATAAAGCCTTGGCTGGGGATGCTATAATTTACAATTGCTAACGTAGATGAGAGAGAATTTACAAGCTTAAGCTGCAGTGGATGTCGAAGGGAATTTTGCCACTTTAGTCTAACTTTATTTATTCACTTGTCCTACTTGCATAAGAAAAATCTATTGTTGATCCAGTCCAATTTTTAAAAAAAAATTTTTAATTTCATTTTGATTGGTACTCTTCTCATTTTGAAAGTGAAATAGTACAGAATAGGTGCCCCAAATAGGCACTATTTGTAGAGCAGAAAATACTTTACTCCCAAATTCTAGTGGTGATGTGAATGCATAAAGATCTTTATACAATGTGACAGAAAATTTAATTTTGTCACAAATGTTTGAAATTTTAAAATGAGTTTCTTTCATTCATTAGTTCTTTTTGTTTGTTCTTTTTTGTTCATTAGTTTCATTTTTTGTTTTTTTATTAGTTTGATACTATTGTAGGTTTTCTCTTTATCTCTTCACAGGAAGATCAAAAAATACATCAATGATAATCCAAGGGAAGGGTAGAATATTATTTTGAACAATTTATGGATTATAAAAACTATGATTTGAAAACTGTTAGATACAGATAAAAATCTGTTTTGGTGTTGAGTCATTTTTTTAAACGGTTGTTAGCAGAAAAAATCGTATGCTGATTTTCAAGGTTGGTAGGTTCTATCCATTTTGAAGACTGACACACGAATGCAGTCTTTCTACTCTCTTCCACCATTGCCAGTATATCCTAACTTTAAACGAGAAACTGAAAATCTGTATGAATAGTTTCGTAATTTATGGTGCAGGGGAGGTAACTATGATCTGTTTTATCCAATTTGGGCCTACAAGCCACTTCAGTTTGTAGTACAGTTTTAACGTGTAGATCATTGGTATTTGGTAAAGCATTTGAGGTCATGCTTGAAAGCAGAGATATTTTAACATGTTTTTGAGATACTCTTTTTTTTTTTTTTTTTTTTTTTTTTTTATCTTTTAGCAACTGAAAACTCTTGGAGTCAAAATGAATCCACACGAAGTTGCTAAGCAGATTCTACAAAACCTGCCGGATACTCCTTATATTGATAAAGTGAGTATTTTTTTTTTATTTTTTTTGGTCTTGCGTTTCATGTATAAACGAGGAGATCCTGAAAGATTCTTATTCCAACCTATTGCACAAAATATGATCAAATATCAGTTTTGGGGGTTCGGTGGGGAAAATGAAGTAAGCCAAAATGATGCCGGATCATTGGCAAAGGATATTAAGGTAATTTTTTTCCAAATTGTCCAATACATTTTTGTGCTTTCAATTTTCACTGAATTAAGTTTTAAGCAGTTTTTTTTTTATAAAAAAACAAAAACAAATGTGCAATTAAAAAAGTCTTCAGAGTCAGATGCTTTTTCAATGCTTTAAAAGAGAAAAAGGTCATTAATTATTACTTATGTAGTGGATCTCACACAGACTTTCTTAAAGTTTTATCCATTTTAATGAAATTCCTCTGGAACAATAGATAAAAAAACAAATGAGAAATTGATAGATTCTAAATAAGACAAAAAAATTTTTTCTTCAAAACATAAATCATTTTGAATTTAGAATATATTCTAATGCTGGCTTGGCCTCTTTAGTCACATAGAATATCCAGGATTCACAGCCAACCTGGAAAACAGAAAAAAGGATATTTTCTAATGCAACTCGACATGCACTGACTGACATGTTTATTATTATTATTTTTTGATAGAAAATGCTTCATTCTGAGTATGATGATAAACTACATCTGGTAGTGAGACCCCTGATCGAGAGGTTTTGAGGAGTGTTAAACCACCTCTTAATTGCTGTTTCCAGGTCCACCCTGACCTAGGGTGGTAGCACCTGTTAGGGTCTCATCTATGAGCAAATAGTAAACCCCCAAATTGGGGTCAAAACATAAAAATATAAAAATACATTAGAAAAAAATTACTAGGAATACGTTTCCTTATTTAAAAAAAAAAAAAAAATTAAAATTAAAAATTGCCATTATTGGAAAAAAAATACCAACAATATATTAAAAAAAAAAAAAAAAAAAAATTGGCTACAGAAAATAAAATTTTGGAATTAAATGACCTATAAGGAGTCGATATGCTGTTAAACAAACAAACCATACCTGAAATGCTAAACAAGAAAGTAATCTTAATGGATTGTAATAAAAAATAATTAGTTGGAAGATAATATTGATAGCAAAATATCATTGTGACTTAATCCAGTCAAGCATAAGGCTACAAGATCTTCTAAGCAAAGATCAAATTCACTCTGCTTTTAATAAAATAAGTGATCTGCAAAAATACCTTTGCTAACTCATATGCAATGTTTTGCATTCTCAATATGAGCAAATAGGTCGGAAACAATTGGTAATCCTCATTCAGGATCCTCTAGTCCTTCAGTTATTTTCATGTTTTTTTCTAAAATCTCTTCTACAGGTTGAAATTGCTGGTCCTGGATTTATCAACACTTTCTTGGGTCGGGATTTCATTTCCAAACTGATCAGTGATTTACTTGTCCAAGGTGTTCGTCCTCCCTATATTGCCAAGAAACACCGTGTTGTCATTGATTTTTCTTCACCAAACATTGCCAAGGAGATGCATGTTGGCCATCTCAGGTAGAAGTCTGTTTTATTCATCTTGCTTTTTGACCTTTATCTTGCAGTATATATTTTCCAAAAATTTTACAGTTTATCATATTTTTCTGAATGCACATGCTAACAAAAATGCATACACACATTTATTTATTTAATGAATAAATGTTTTATTGCCCTTTAAGCAGAGGAATATTTTCTCCACCAATTTGAAGAAGAATTTGGATTACTACCACACACAAAAGACAATCATTAAACATAAGAAATCATGAAAAAAAAATGGATTCTTTTAAATAATATGGAAATAACCATTCTTTGCTTGATGATGGTCACAAGATCTGAAACCCGTGTAGCAAAAATATGGAAAATAAAGTATGATATATATTTTTTTTAAAATTAAATAAATAAATTTAAAAAATCCACATTATAACCCAAAATATTTGCGGCTCCTCTTTTCTCTTTAAAATATACACCTTTTTCTCATTTGAACAACTTTAATCTATTGCTTTCATATATATATATATATATATATATATATATATATATATATATATATATATATAAAGTTTTAGCCTCTCTAAACCTTTGTCTTGTAGGTGGGGCTTCAACTGAGAACAGCTATCAAGAGTTGTAAAAGTTGTCACCATTTAATTTACGACAATTTAAAAAAAAAAATTTAAGCTAAATTGTAAATTTTTTTTATCACTTTTTTCTTTTCATCTTAATTTTTGCTTTTTACTGCAACACTTTATTATAAATTTTGTGACCATTTAATTAACATGGATTGGAAAAGAAAGAAGTAACCTTTCTTCATTTTGAACTGCCATCCTACGTCTTTCAGATACATATATGAGAAAAATGGACACAGAAGAACGTAGCTACATGACTTACTTTCACTGCTGCTGATGAGACTCCATAGTTAAATTGAGTTTTGGAAACCGGACATAATGTTTACATTGTTCAGATTGTTGTTAGTGAACCAAAATTTTTATCCCCAAGGACACCTGACCCTGGGGATAAAAGCATTGGTTGAGTAATCCAAAAAATAACATTACCCAAAGTTCAATACGTGGCCACAATACCTTGGAGAGTTGAGTTACTAAAGGGAATTAAATGAAATTGAGATATGAAAAAAAAAAAACGCATGACACATGGAATTAGAAAAATCTATTAGGTTGGTGCAAAAAAAAATGATGTAATAATGTCGTTTTTTGACGTATTTTTTAACGTCAAAAAACGGCATTATTACGTCATTATTTTTGCACCAACCTAATACCTCCGTGGAATAAATAACAGGTTTGGTTAATCGACATATATTACCTAAAAAATCTTAAAGCATACAATGACTGAAACCTGAATATGGCAAGAAAGATGAGGACAACAATCTGAATGATGTAAATAGTTACAATACGGCATCTCAGAAATATAGACAGATATAGAATGTATTGTTATTTGTTTATTTACATTAGTTACAGTTGGACTAATGTCCTTATCTTTGCTATCAACATTATTGTCAGTATTATCAATGTTTTGTTCCTGGTACCTTCCTTGCTTTCTTCAGGTGTCTGTGGCTTCAGATAACCTTTAAAGAATTTCAAACTGAACCTGTTATTTGATCTATGGGCAGAGATGTTTTTTTTTATTCTGTTATTAATATCAAGAAACATTTTAGTACTGCTCAGTTATTGCCACTTCGCTTTCCACTGATTCTTGGTCTGAACAACCTGGCTCAGTGATTGATTTAAGAACCTCTCAACACATCTAATTTCTCAATTAACTTTCTTAATGCACATCCAAATATGTATTGTTGAGAGTTCATGGCAAATTGTTCTTTGCGTATGTATGATTTGCTCTGCTCCATGGCAGTGAGACTTGAACACCAAAGTTTGTTGGTCTTCTGATAAAAACCAAAGATGGAACTGAAACAATAAATTAATTTATGCATTTTGTTCTTTTACTTTTACCATTTTTTTTATTCTCTTTTGAAATATGAATATCTTTATTCATTTCATGCTTTTTCTTTCTCTAGGTCCACAATTATTGGTGATGCTATTTCAACATTACTGGAGTGGGTGGGTCACAGTGTACTGCGTTTAAGTCATCTTGGAGACTGGGGTACTCAGTTTGGCATGCTGATTGCCCACTTGCAAGATACGTTTCCAACCTATGATAAGGAGACGCCACCAATTTCAGACCTGCAGGCTTTTTACAAGGTATAACTTGGTTTTCTCTTTCATATATTTCAGCCAATGAAATTGTTGTACATTAATCTATTTAGACTAATATCTTCATCTCGTAATGGCTTGAAACAAGAAATCAGAAAGAGGAGTTCACATTCCAGTTGAGTTTCATTACATTCAATTTCATGCAAATACCCTTAGGAGAAGTATGAATCTGTGAATCACCCCAGCTGTGGGGTAAATAGTATGGCAGACTGGGCTTTTCTTGGGTGGCAACCAGTTTAGGAGGACAATTCTGAATTCAAAACTGTATATAGCAGTGGCAAAATATATACTATTCAGCTTTTATGAAATGATCATGGAGCTTACAAAGACCTTTTAATCCCAATTGTTGTTGACCTTGATTTTGGTTGAATACTGAATATTTAAATGTTTTAACAATAATTGTAATTGAAAATAAAGGGCTTGTCACTGATGAGGAATGAATACAAACATTAGACTGAATTACGACTGTTATAGGCATAATGAATACGTATACATTTTTTTTTTTTTTTGAGACGTACCTAAGCCATGAATCTGTGTTTGACCTTTGTTTTACTTTATTTTTATTTTAAATTTTTTTTCTCTCTGAACAGGAATCAAAAATTCGTTTTGACAATGATCCAGACTTTAAGAAACGTGCATATGAAGGTGTCGTGAAGCTTCAAAGTTTTGATGCAGCATACATCAAAGCCTGGGAACAGATTTGTGCAGTGTCTCGAGCAGGTCAGTCTCTATAAACTGGAGTTCATTTTAGCGGAGTGTTTTTTTTTTTCTAATGAAAAATTTTTAAGCACATACCCTGAATCCCTCATTAAAAGTCAGGATGTAGAATTAGTAAATACCAAAAAACTTCAAGTACCACGGTTATTGATCAGTAATAAAAAAGATTTAGTATGGGAGATATGGAAATTGAACATAGAAGAGATTATAATAGATAGTTTATTTCTAACATCATAGATTTCTACAAAACCAAAATATGAACCTGATAACTCGATTCATGTACTTAAATTGCCTAGTCAGATCGACACTATTATATGGATGTCAAGCCTGGCACCAAACTATTGGGTTGGTGCAAAAATAATGACGTAATAATGTTGTTTTTTGACGTTAAAAAATACGTAAAAAAAAAACGACATTATTACGTCATTATTTTTGCACCAACCTAATAGTTCAGAAATATCTAACTTGTCAACTGTATACCGCTTTCTAAGATCAGGTGTTGAAAATGTCTTTGAGAAAATTGAAGCCTGTCAATCTTAGTGAAGAGCATCCATCTTAGAACTTTATGGACTGGTGCTATAGAATTACAAAGAACTGTACATGGAACTCTAATAGAAAACAATGATAGAAGATGTTGATGTTCAACACTACTTCAAATAAAAGGCTAGTAAGACCCCCCCCTTCAATCATTACTGGAAAAAGCTGATGGACTTGAGATATCTATTTTCCTGAAAAATTATTTTAAGAGAAAGATTTTTATAAATTTCTACTGACAGCTGTACTTGGCTGCTTGATCAGTGATGAATGTTTCCTTATAAGGAAATGGATAATATTACCATTACCATAATCAAAATCCCTAACCTCAACATTGCTTCAGTATGCATGAATAAGTTATATATGTATGCATGAAATGTATAATTACCTGCATTGGTATCCAGGTACACACTTTGCCGATTGGGAGTGGTGAACCCCCAAGCCTTTGACAAGGTATCCATCTCAGAGAAAGGAAACTCTGATGTCACAACTGCCTTAATGCTAATTCAGATATCTTGCATCTGCTTGTCTCTGAGATTCTTGGCATTGTTGGTGTGAATTGTTGTGCAAGTAGTGCACAACTATAATCTCAGAATTTCAACATCAGAATTGCTGACATTTCAACATCTATAGTCGGAATATGTGAGTGGTATAATGTTAGTGAACAAGAATTCGGTGAGCCGAGTTCAAATCTCAGTCAATTTTATCACATTTACTTTCATTTAAACACACTTAGAAAAAGTATGAATCTATCTATCCCTCAGCTATAGGTTAAATAGTAGGATAGACTAAGCTCTTCAGCATTGGTTGACAACCAGATTAGGAGAAGGAAAAGTCTTAAACCTGAGTAGATGGAAAACATGTCAGCAATGGTCATACGTGTTTAATGAGTTGACAGCCATCAGGCGTGAATCTTTTTTTATGTATATAAGAGTGCTCTATTTTAGATAATTTGAAAAGAGCTTTTTAATACATATAAAAATAAATTTTTTTTTTTTTTTTTTTTTTTTTTGCCGATTCACAGCCTGCTTCTTGTGTGATTTTTAAAATGGGAACTAAAAATGAAAAGGAAAACTCTAGTAACAGAATGAGATATAATAAAAGAAGTTAAAAAAAAAAAAACAAGAAGAAATTGCAATATGTGCATGGAGGAGAAATTGAAAATTATGAAATGGTTTAACAAACAGAAAAAGTTAAATTATTTCAAACTCTCGGCATGCTGACATATTTCTTTTGAAAAATGCATACACTAAAGAGCTCAGAAGCATTCAAGGGAAACAAACACCTGTTTTGAAAATGACAGTTCCTGAAACAAGCTGTTAATGAGTAAATACCGTATATACTTGAATATAGTGTGAGCTTTATGATCAGTCTTTTTACACAGAAAAATAGGGGTTACACTATACACAGGTAATTTTTTTGAAGAGGTTAAAAATCATGTATTTTCCTCTATACACTGGTAACTCTTTTCTGGAGGGGTTAAAATTCATGCATTTTCAGTGTCTGGAACCTACCTGGTAAGTTTATATTCTCACAGTAATTTTAGCTAAACTTAACAGTACAGGTAAGCTCCTTTAGCCTGTCTCCCATTAGCCCAGATACTTTTTTTCTGTTGCTACATGAACAGCAGAATATCATTCACTATGTGTACCGCTTAAAAACTATGAATACCTTATATAAATGAAGAATTAACAATGTTTTTCCTTTATCCAATTTATGTTCATCTTCATTCATGCATGTTTGCATCACTGAGGTATTTCTTTTCTAACAACACACCTTTTGTCCAATGTGTATCTATACCGTTTGTATTTCAGCTGTGTTCCTGATTCTGTCTTCCTCTGTTTATTTATTATAGTCTTAATATTAATGGTATTATCTTATAGTACTTTGTTATATATTGTTATATAGGAATAAAGTGTCACTGCTAACACTTGAGTTTTAACACCAATCACCAGAGAGCAAACACAGGTGATCCCATTTTGAATAAGTACATCATGTGACCATAAAGGAAATGTATGGCAATTAGCATGGCATCTAATTGATCACCATTTCTATTCTATTGTCTATTACTATATGGATCACTATTCTCTACTCTATCCACTATTTCTATTCTCTATACTGATCACTATACAGATTACTATTCAGACCACTATTTGGTGTTTATTTTTGAGTGTGCATTATTGAGCAAATACTATTAGTGTGAGTGTTATTCGAAGGCGTCCGACACCAGTATTATTAAACGGTGTTACTATAGTTGTATCTGCGATTACAAAGTCTCTACTACAACAAGCATTACGAAAGTGTCAATGAGTGTTTGTTAACATCACAAAACATATTTAAAAAATATTTTGATAAGATACATCCCAATGTGGTAAATAATGATTGCACTGGGGGAAATACCAAATGAATTTTAATTCTAGTAGGCTTATTTATGGTATACAGTAATATTATCAATAAGAATCAACAAAATTAAAGAGCATTATAAAAACATATTCCACTATTCATATATAAATTATATAAAAAGTATTATGGTACATGCTATAGGAAGAAATTATTTACAATATGCTGAAGGAAATAGGTTTTTATACAGAACATTTATGAGAAAAGAAAAGAAACTTTGGCTATATAGGAGGCAGTCTCAGAGTAAAAGAGCTGCTGTCGTCAGGTATGAACGAAAACAATAATGTACGGTATCTAAATCTTTGTATCAGATATTTTATGGTAAATAGTCTTTCTCACCACTTTGTAGTATCTTTGTACGAAAGAATAAAGACCATTTATTTGCATGCCCAGGATGATGCCAAATACTTCAATATTTGACTACTAATAATGCTTAGAAGCTGGGGCCGCTTTATACACAAACTATATGAAAAAAAAAATCATGATTTTTTTCTTTTTTTCTATTTTTTTTTTTTTTCCGCCAAAAAAATTTATCGGTTGCACTATACAGAAAGTAGGGTTATATGGGGTAATCAAATGTTGTATATGTACCATTTCTATAAAAATGGTGACAGTAGGATGGTTAGTCACAACTAGAATTCCTATGCACATTATTAGATGTGCAATCCTGAAGAAGCTGACAATAACCTTCGTTTTATATTTATTACACTGTTAATATTTATGACTGTCCTATAGACACCAGTTTTATAAAAATAATATTTGAAATGTAGATGTGACATCTGTGTGACTAATGAAAACAAAACAATATTTTTGTCCGTGTGACTAATGAAAACAAAACAATATTTTTGAGTTAACATTGTCAGACAAAATCCTTTGAACCCACAAAAACTTGATTTAGACAGAAATAGATGTTATTTGTCTTCTTTTTTTTTTTTTTTTTTCTAGATTTTCAGAAAATCTACAAGTGCCTTAATATTAAAGTGATTGACCGTGGAGAGTCCTTTTACCAAGAAAGAATGACTCAACTTCTGCCAGAGTTAGAAATGTCAGGTTTGTAGTTGATTTTTCAATTCTCTTTTCTGCAAAAACATTTGAAGAAGAGAAAGCAGTATTTCCTCTTTTTGCAGGTTTTTAGAGAAAATAATAATTTTTTTTAAGGTAACTGAAAAAAAGCTGGCAAAGAAAAAAAAATAGTGACATTGTAAAATCACTTTATTACTTTTACTTTTGCAGTAGGTGTTAAATGGGGCTTAGTAGTTGCAGAAGCATTACAAAACTAATTAGAAGATAACATTATTGTGTGTAGACGGTGTGATGGATAAATTGTCATCTAAATTATGCAAAAAATGAAAATAACAGAAATTTCATTTTAACAGATATATTTACCAAAATTACATGAAAATATCTTGAAATGCTAAAGAGTAAATTTATTCAATAAAATCACCATTGGCTTCAATCATGGCCTCCAGATGACTTCGGAATTTCCTGAAACATTTCTGAACGGTCTCTTTGTTTAAGTTAGTGAATGCTGACATAATCCTTACCTTCAGTTCATCATTGGTGTTACAAGGAGTTTTGTTGATGTCTCGCTCAACAGTGCCCCACACATAATAATCAAGAGGGTTGCAGTCTGGGGAGGTAGGTGGCCAGATGTAAGAGGTGATGTTACAGAAATTGTCTGACAGCCATTCTGCATGTATGGCATGGTGCATAGTCCTGTTTCCAGGCATAGTCTTCCAGAAGCCACCTTCTTGACCCAGAGCAGCACTATCTCCTCAAGGTACTTTGATACAGGCTTCCATGTTGAATCTGAGGTCTTCACCAACAAATTCGAAGTTCTTAACAGAATGATCAGAGTGAGTTTTCTGAGCTGCTGTACCTTTATTATCACCATTAGACTCATCCAAATCTTTCCAGATCATCTGCACTGTCCCCAGATTGACACCCAAATACTCTGAAATGTTTGTATTGGAGCTTCTGGTGCAAATTCCAAGCAATACAGCATGCTGCTTTTAAATTTCTGGTGGATTGAATTGTGTCATGGTGCTTTTTTTCTCACAGATGATGGGGAACTGATCCTACTCTACTGTGCAGTCGACAAAAATCAGAAACAAATGGTGTGCATGCATAAATTAAAAATATAAAATGGCGACAGTTTATCCATCGCACACTGTATTTGTTATATATATATATATATATATATATAGAGAGAGAGAGAGAGAGAGTTTTAGTTATATATACATATATAGTTTTACTTATATATATGTGTGTGTGTGTGTAAATATATAGAAAAGTTCTTTAGTAGTTTTGTTTTTATTTTTAAAAAAACAGTGCTCTATACACAAGTAGAGCCTAAATTATAATTATTTTGTTAAAAGTATGATTCCATCTCTACATAAGAGTTTTCATGTTTTAAAAACAGAAGCTAAAAAATTTAATTTAATTATAGAAATTAAATTGAATTAAAGTACCTAGCTTTGTTTCATCATCAAGTGAATTTTGGAATAACTAATCTTGAAATTTACGGAGCTTTATAAGCATATACATTCATAATATTAATTACTATGGAAATGGCAAAACCAATTATTTTAATAATGGTTTACATTTTCACTGACAACTATTGTATCAACATATTAGTTACATTCAGAAAGAGGTTAAGTCAAGGTAGGGTCGGAGTGCCTATTTTCAAGCGAATGATGATATCCGTTTGACACACATCGTCTGGTCTATTTCAATGACAGAGAGTTATTTGCATTTTTGTTACGCTGTTAAATTTGTATTTGTATACCTAAAGATTTTTTTTTTCTAAAAGGACTGTTTTGTATATAAATATGTTGTATTAAACTACAATTTGTTTTTTGACGACTTCATAAAGGGTTTTTTTTCTGATGCATGGGTTAAGTTTTTAAACATATTGTTTTAATTGAAATTATTAATAGACTATGCAATTTTAAAATCTTAAGCTAATTATTTAAGGCAAAAATTTGTTGATGTCGGCAAAAATCCATTAACTCATGTCTATGATTTAATAAATTTTAGTTTTTTAGAAACTTGCTGTGTAGTTTTTCATGTAGGCATAAAGAGCATGGGTCATCCCAGGTTTTACAAGTTCTTGTTCTACTTATTATTTACCATTTTACTTTTGGTGTTTTATTCATTTCTTTTAAATGCCAAAAATATTTAGATAGGGATGTCTGATTTCTATTTCTAAGCTTTTGTATTGTCTCCACCTAATTTCAAATTCATTCTTCATGGATTCTATATATATATCATTTCAATGTTAGGATTCTCAATGGGTGAGATTGTGCATTGGTATGCCACAGATTCTATGCGACATTTATTTTCCAACAGGCAGTCTTCAGGGTTTCTACAATCCCATAATTTTTCATTATTTTTGTCTAATTTTAGTTTAGAGTTTTTATTAATTATATTTTGGCATGCATGTTTTCCAGGATTTTATGTTTTTTTATGATTCTTTCTAGATTTTCAGTGCAACTGTAGCTTAATTTTAAGGTGTTTTTATTAAAGATCTTGCTAAGTTTGCTATCAGTAAGAAAGTGTTTTTTCAATTAATGCTAGGAATTTTTGTCCTAGATTAATACGATCTGATCATTTTTTTATTTTTACTTTTACTGTATTAGAGAAAACTGATCTTAATTTCAACTCTCTCAGAGCACAGATACTATTTTTTTTTTAGTTTTTGTTGTTGTGCTGCCAAGGATTAAGTTTTGAACAAATGCAAAACATACTTTTATTTCCAAAAGCTTTTAACTCTTTGTTCCTGTCATATTCTGTTTGTTTGTTAACAGAACATATCCAGATTGAAGATGGCATGAAAGTTATGTTTTGTCCTGGTTTCAAAGTTCCACTTATCATGATTAAATCAGATGGAGGATTCACTTACGACACTTCTGATGTGGCCACCATACATCAAAGGTTGTTTGATGAGAACGGCACATGGTTAATCTACGTCACTGATGCTGGACAGGTGAGCTTTCCAAAACCATTTTTTTTCTATGACAAATAATCCAAAATAGTGATTAATAATTTAATCATCAATATAGTAACCATTGTTTTCAGTGACCTTATCCCACCTGTCAACAAGCTTTTTAATGTTGCATATATGAAATTCCTTAGGTTTTGACCTGAATTAAGAGATTAACTTTTTCTTTTACTGTTTCTCAAAGTTGATTGAAATCCATCTATCTAGCTTTGTAAACTGATGGCAATTGGAAGGAGCAATATTCAAGAAATATGGTGGTTGAAGCAGTTTTCCCTGCTTAAATTTACAGATCTTTGATCATTTGTGTAATATGGTGTTGGGCACTATCATGGTGAAGGATGATTCTTTTTCTGTTTGTTAACGATAGATATCCGCCCCCAACCTCAAGGTTGCTTTTAAATGCCTTAATGTCAGTTGTGATGGTTTGATTATTGTTTAACAACTTGTAATAAATGATAATCTGCATACAAATCTTTCTTGGATGCAGTATTGGTTATTAAACAAGCCTTTCACTGACACATCTGCTTAACATTGTGGTAAAGTATCCACTTCTCATTTTTGGTAATGACTCTGTCTGAGAAAACTACTTGAAGCTGACATGAATATAAAAATGCCAAATAACTAACATATTTGTGATTCTCTGTTGACAGATCATGTAGAACCTATATTGACACATTTCCAAACCTTCTCATTTCCCATGCTCGTTAGATAACCTGGAAGTGCCCACTGAGTCTCCTAACTTTGATGGTTGGGTTACCATCATCAGTGGCTTCCAATGTATCAATGTGTTAACGAGCCTCAAAATTATTTCTTGTAAGGGATGACTTATTTTTCATTCTTCAGCTTCTTTCCCACAAATGCAATGTTACCAGACTATTGCTAATCTATTGCTATTTTCATGGTCAGATGAATTTCCACCAGTTCGAGCCTTTACAGGTAGGACCTGCCAAGCTATGTCCACAGAGTCAAATCACCTACATTTCCTCAGTTTTCCATTTTTAATGAAGGAATTGCACTCATTTTCCCCCCCAAGAACTGCCTCCTCTGTGGAATAAAATCCTGTGTGGATGCTTCTCTGAACACTAAAATCTTAATTTCTTCGAGACGATCATTATCTCTCATTCTCATATTCTTCTGCTTTCTCTTACATTCATTTCACACACCTTATTTAAGCAATTTATACCACATCCCAAATGAATCTATTAATAGAAGACAACAATCCTGCTTTCCCTCCTGAGGCCAATGTACTGATGATGAAGGGGAATATGTTGACAATATAGCTTTTTTGTAGTTGGGATTAAAATAACCTTGAATAAGAAAAAAAAAAAAAAAATCCACATCCTCTATCAAGTGTTCCAAAGGAATGGGACTCAAGACAAAACCATTCCAAAACTGAAATTATGCTCTGGATTTGGAATGAAAGCAATGATGCCATGTACCCTGAATAAATCATAAAAATTCAAGATGTGGATTTAGTAACTATTTACAATATTTGGACTTTATTGCCATATTCATAAGGTTTCGGTCATTGTATGATCTAGCCTTCTTCAGGTGATACTTCTTGGAATTTTGAATGGAATGCTTTATTTAGTCCACTGGGGTAGATTGTTCTGACTCCATGTGCCATGATTTTGGATATCTAAGTTTCAGTTAATTCCCCTTGATTGAACTCGACACTCCAAGAACACATAGCCCAGTGGATTGTTTGATCCAAAAGTGACTTAACCCAATGTGTTGTAAGTTCAATAACTGGCCACAGAAAAGGGAACGGAAATTTTGGAACATTTTGAACTTTGTTGAGACTTGACAGTGAGGTCTGCACAGTACCAGCCCAGATATAGTAGGAATACTCCTATAACATGAGAGAGCTATGGAAGAAAGGTTTACTCTCCCATTTTCATTTCCCCCATTATAGGCAATATTATATCCACAATATAATAACACTGTATTTCACAGACTGAACAGAATGACTGAAAGAAAAAAGAATGACAAACACTCTTCGTACACAGAGACTTTTATAGCACTAAAACATACGCAAAACTATATATGCACATTTACATGTGTCCCACGCAGAGAGTAATATACCATATACTGACACAATCAAACAGTGAAAGGAGAACAAAAAGATGGGGTCTTGCATATAATATGGAGATTCTTGTGTTTTTGGAGAAGCCATGTTTAGGACACTGAATTCAAGCAAGTGCATATTTCATTAACTAAAAATGGCAACTGCTAGCCAGAGATTTCTATATATGGGGAAGATATATTCCCAAAGAGAAACAGCACAATGGATTTGTAAGCTGTAGCATTTGGCAACTGGCTGCCCTGGGTGGACATCATGTGTGTCTTGACATCAATAAGCTTAGTAACTAACTGAATGAATGACTGACTACTTTCATCACAGTATGAAGTGATGTCACTAAGCAGCCATCACGTGACTATCTCAGCCAAAAGGAGATAATCGCCTTTTGTAGCCTTACACTTGATTTGATCTAACTCTTGTAAAGGAAGAAAGGACTAATCATCAGTACTAAGAAAACTGTATAGTTGTTAGGAAAAGGAACAGCCCAGGATGCAGTCTGTTTATTGGAGACATCAAAATGAAGTAAGTACAAAAATTGGGAAGTGTTTCAACAGAGGACAGAAAATGTGATATTGAAATCAGCAAAAGATGGCTTCCAAAAGCTAATCAAAATATTAAGAAACAGGAAAATTTTGTTGGAAACAAAGAAAAAAAAATGCTGAAATACTATTTAATATTAATCCTATTAAATGGTGCTGAATGCTGGACAATTTCCATGTAGACGAAGAGTAGATGAGGCAACAGAGATGTGGTTCTACAGAAAGATGCTAGAAAAATGCCATGGATAGAGCATGTAACAAAAATAGAAGCAGAAAGGATGTTTATGCTTAGACTTGGGAAGACACAGTTGAAATTTCTAGGACATGTAATGAGGAAAGAAGGCTTGAAAAAGTTTAGCATTCACAGGAAATATTGGAGACAAGATGGACAGAGGGGAAATAGCGAGTGATCTACCCTAACAATCTTGTGTAAATGGATGGCAGAACAGGGAGGAAAAGGAGGAGGAATAATAATAAAAAGGCAAACACTAATAAGAGCTACAAAGGATATGTTGTTGTGAAGAGCTATGATCGCCCACGTCCTGAAGGGACAGGGCACAAAGAAAAAGAAAACTTTTTTTTCTCTCGCAGTTTTCATAAAAAGTATTATTTATCTTGTATATCTTCATAATCATCACTTACTTCATCCATACAACAGCACCATTGAGTAATTCACTACCTTGAGTGGCTCTTTGGTCTATTGGGTGAACATTTAGAAAAAATATATATTTTGGTAGACTAAAATTTTCAGTATCTCCTCATTAACATCAGAAACAGATTATCGAAAGTTCAGGCGTTTACGTGAGCTTTACTGACCAAGTCATTTTATATAATGAAATCTTCAGATTAGTACTCGGATTTGATAGCTCAGGATTTTGTCCTCCTTTGCTTACTATGTCTTAACTATCCCAGCTTCAAAAGGTAGAAGTCTCATACTTAATCATAAGATAGCAGTGGAATAATATACAAGTGACAGAACACAAGGATATTTTTTAAGCAACTACAAGGAAACTAAGACTTACAAGTAGAAAGAGAAATCTAAAAATTTTAATGAGGAAAGAGAACTTGGAAAATTTAACACCCACAGGTCATATTAGAATTATTAAGAGAAAACAGCAGGTGACCTACTTAATGAATGTAAGTGAATGGATGGTGAAACATGGACAGGTGGATGGTACGGTCAGAATTAACTTAGAGCAATAAAAGACAGGAAGTTGGGGAAAGCCATGATCATCCTGCTGTACCAAAAGGACTTGTCAGATGAAAAAAGGTGGTGGTAAAATGAGGAATTAGTACTCATAACAAATTTGATAGCCTCATGCTTAAACATGTCTCTCAAATAATTGGCTAGGGTATCAAGGTAGGCATGTGTCTCAGGAGGTCTTTTAATTTCCCAAAATTTAATAAAGTGGAGGAGGGCACTCTTGACATTTTTTTTTTTTTTTAAATGTGCCTCAAAGACAGAAAAAAAAAATGAGAAAAAAAGAAACAAAAATGGATGGTAAATATCAAGATTAATAAACATTAATTTTTCAAGACATGCATTGTTTGCTGTTATGTAAATTTAATAAACATGGAGGGAGTTCAGATAAAGTGGAGAAAGTAAGTTTAAATAAGTGTACTCCTCACCATGTTTATTGATTAGCAAGATTGCACCATCATTCCTGCATTAAGTTTTCAAGATATTGAATTTAATTTATTTCTTTGAATTTCAAGAATTTAATTAATATCTGAAGAATTGGTTTGCTTAAAATATAATGCTGTGGGACATCCAGGCCTTTGCACTAATGACAACACCGTTTTGTCTTCGGTCACTGGTGTGTCTATGATTGAATCATGTGATTAACTGTGGAGTTTGTCACTTTGATGCAAGCCTCTCCCAGTCCCACATTGTGTTTATTTTGATCACAAAGCAGGCAAGGATCGAATCGTCACCAGATATCACTGGATTGTTGTCATTCCGGCATGACAATGTTATATGACAAAAAAATGTTGTGTAGATCAACAAGGTTTATATAACTGAGATTTATACTGGAACACTTCTTCATATAAGAATCTACAAGCATGCAGGCGACAATCATTCCCTTGTAGTTTAATTTTGTGACACTTTGTTCTTCATTTTTAATTTTCAGTTGAGGTTTCAAGCTTTACGTCAGACACTTCTTCAGGCATCAAATTGCAGGACACTGACAAAGCACTCATTTCCCTCTCTCTCTGCTGTTGTTATATAGAGGCTTCCAATTCTTCCACTTTGCAATTTTGTTAGGGCACTCTGTTCAATTTATCTAATAGTCTGGAACAAGGCATGAGCCAGTAGTTCTCCATAACATCGAGTCACACGGGGATCGGAGAAGCAATTGTTTCCTCCTGATGTTATGGAAGTGAGTCCCTGCCTCAGCTGTTACTCTCAATTTTCTTCCGATCTAACGCTTTTATGGATCTCGCTCAACATCGAAGTAGGGTCTGATGTGATTCAGGATTCCAGGATTTTTCCAAATATCCAATCAGAACTCACTGCTGACAGTGTCCTTGGAAGCAATTTGCTATGTCATAATGCTTATTACCGAAACAATAATAATACTGAATAATTTTTTTTTAAACATTAATGTATATTTAATCACATCTCCCCAATAGTTGTCACAATTTGTTAAGAGGAAGATTAAAACAGATCACATTTCTATGTTTTTTTAAATTATTTCACCCCAAGCAAGTCAGGCAATTAAACCACTAGAACACAAGAGGTTACTGAGTGTTAGAGAATATGAGAAAAAAATCACTTAAGGATAGAAGATGATAAAAGAATAAGAATTAAGAAGGAAGAAGATGACAATTTATATTCCATTTAAATTTTTGAAGATCAAATTTGACTGCGAAGCAAGACGTTAGAAAAAAATTTTACAAGCGAGAAGTGCAACAAAAGAGACTGTTGACATCGAATTTACAGTTACATCTAACCATTTCAACAATTGTAATTAATCATTCTAATTTTCAATTAAAAAAACATAGGTTTAGGTTGAAAAACCGTGGTCTACAGTGAAAATACAAAATTTCTGAAAAGAGCTTACACTTTGCATCAAGCCCATTTAGAGTTCTTTCGGATTCAGCACCAGCAAAAACATTGGATTAGAGGTCTAGATAAGGATTTTCTGATAAATACAAGGAAAGTAATATTGAAAACTGATATTTGATTCCCAGTATATGATGCCAAAAGCAGGTAATGATCAATTTAATGTGTAAAAAGAATGAGTAAGTTTTAAGTATCTTCCCAATAACAATTTTGCAAATTTAAAATGTTTTAATATTTTGGAGCTTCCACTAAAGATGTGAAAGAAAATTCTTCTTTTTTTTTTTTTTTTTTTTTTTTGTTAGCATTATTCAATATTAAGACCTCAGAGACTAAAATGCAGGTAAAATGTACCAAAAACAAATTGTGTTAATTTGACTGAACTTTATATTGTAGGGTCCCAAAAATGTATTCCATGAGACTCGTGGTATCTAGTTCATTACAACCTTTGCCACATATGTAACAATTGGCAACTAAAGGCATGAATAGTCATGTCTCTTCTATGCGTTTAAAATGATTGTATTCTTATTTTTTTTATGTGCATTGTATATTCAGTTAACTAAAATCTCCTCTTTTCTTTTTAGTCGACCCACTTCCATACAGTGATTTCTGCTGCAGAAATGCTTGGATGGCTTGATAAGAACATTGTCCGATGTGAACATGTTGGTTTTGGTGTTGTCCTTGGAGAAGACAAGTAAGATTCTTTCAGGAATTTTATCTCCTTTACAGGTTTCTTGATTCCAAACACTAAATATTATAGAAAAAAAGTATAAATTTCTTTCTTGTTTGCAAAAGGCTACAAATGGGGGGGAAAAAAAAGTTTTGTATAAAAAAACATTTCATTATCTTGTTTGAATCTCTGAGAGATTGAGGTTAAAGGTTTGTGGACAATACCTGGAGATGAACATGGCTGAAATGTGATACAATGGGTCACTGCTCGATTGTTTAAGAGGCTCATATAGTCAAGTGGTCAGGATTTTATAGATGCTTAGATGGACTAAAAAAAAATAGTTGGTAACAACCAATCTAGATACAAAGACCATTCTTATCTGATGGAAATTGTAAAAGTGTCCCTGTTCCTAGAAAGTGAAGCAAAGAAAAGCTATGTCATGGTAATCATTTTTGTTCACCCAACGATATGTGCATATAAGTGAATATAAAAAAATCACCGGGAATTGGAACTCAGCTCTCCAATTAACAATTCCAAGACATTATTTATTACACCACCCGCATATCCAAGTTTACAGCACCTGGTGTTCCCAAACGGTCACCCATCTAAATACTGACCAAGCTTGACATTGTTTAACTTTGTATGGGAACTGGTGCTTCAAAATCATGTGGCCATAAGCCAGATTAAGCCAGAGAATCATGCTTGATTTCAGGATCATCACTTTAATCCTTTCCTTGGAATTAATCTGCAAAATCCTATCAAGGTTGTGTTTGGTTGCTGCTTTGTTGTATTCTCTTTCAATTTTTGACTCTGATCTTGATAGAAATTCTTGCCTATAAGGAACCAGAACAGATATTTGAAGAAATGGTAATCTGTAGAAGAAAAATTGTATAAACAGGTAAGGTACAAAAGATTCAACATCACGTTTTGTAACAAGACTTTTGGAAATCCAACAATAACAAAAATTGAAATATTGCTATTTGTGACTTTTGGGAGAATACTTTTAAAATAATCAGAGCTAATTTGAGTTATTAATGAAGAGAGAGTCCTTCTCATTTATTATTTGTAGCCTAATTTAACAGCATTGCAACAAAATGAAAACAAGAGAAGCCATGTTGAAATGAGGATTATCTCCCTTACTATCCTTGGAATACAAGAAGCCATCACTGCAGAAATTCTAAAACTACACTTCCCAGAGACGAGAAATTGTCATGGGACTTTTAATACAGTGATCCCTGACTTGATGATAGTTTATACAAAAGAAAGCATTCTTGATTAAAAATTGTCAAGTAAATGAATTGAAATAGAATAAAATTATTTTATTGTTGTCAGCGTGCTGAACCCCCCCCCCCAAAAAAAAGAAAAACATGCTATTAAACAAAAGTGAATTTTCTTTTTTTTAAATGCTGTGAATATGAATTCCTAAATATAAATTTAGGAACATGTTTCTATTGTATTTTAAAAGAAATTAATCTTTTTTCACATTTTTTTTGTTTATTTATTGTTTGTTTTTGTTACTATAATGTTTCAGCCAATCTGTTCTCTGACCTTCCCTCATATATTCAAAAATCCCATCAGTAATATTATTATTAGAATTGTTCAGCCTCTTGGGAAAGTGTATGGTATTCTTTTTTTTTTTTTGTTTCCCCCTCCCACTTGCCCAGTACATTCTTTTTGTGGTTAAACATACAAGTTATTCTTTGTAGCAAAATTGATTCCATCCTATTATTAATCAAATTAACCTGTTCATAGCAGTGCAACATGGATTTCTGTTACATTATTTACATTCAAACTAATATACTCATTTTTTTTTCTTTACTATTACTCACTGAATACAAGGCCTAAGTGCCACTCATGGTAGAGGGTTACTGAATGGGGATGTTGTAACGGTGTAAAGAGAGGATATGTAGGATAGATAACAGTTGACCCAATGTTGAAGAGGTTAAGATCATAGCAATTGGGGAAGTATCCTCCTGAGAATCTGTTCCATAATGTAACAGTTCTGGCAAAACACCTGCCTGAGTGGAACTTCCTCCTTATTAATGGAATACGGAAGGAATGGAGGGTAATTCAACTTTGTGTCCATAGCATGGTAATGTCAAGTTGAGAAGGTCTGAACCAGCAGAACTAAAGAATGTAGTTCATCTAAAAAAATTGCCATGAAAATAGCAATAAATAAAGCAGTGAAAGTAATTTTTTTTAAGATGATAAGAAGGTTTTGAATTATTACTTTTTTAAATTGATAATTGCTATATATATATATATATATATATATATATATATATATATATATTTATTTATTTTTTTTTTTTTAGATGTATTTAATGTGTATAAAAGTACTGACATCCTTTTAGAAAATGAGTCTGAAAAGATTTTTTTAGAAAACCAGTTTATATGCTTTAAATCTTTTACATAAATCTAATACTATAGTTTTTTTTAGTATCTAGATAATTACTATATGGGCTTGTAATATTTGTTATGCTTGTTAAAGAGGTGATCAAGAACATGAATGAAAATACAGACAGCTGATCTTAAAAATGACCTTGAAGGAATTATTAACTGTTGAATGTTTGCAAAAAGGTTCATCTATGAAAGTCTGTCTACTGTGTATAACATCCATTAGCTTAGTGACAAATTAATCCTTTATGTATATACTGCGTTGGTGCATAATTATCAGGCATTTTAAAACAATATTTATGATGAAAAAACAAAACATAACAACATGCTTAAATGATTATTATATATATATATATATATATATATATATATGGTTAGTGCATTATTATAATAATGCACTAACCGTTTTTGTAGGTGAGTTATTTGTTAATAAAAAATTCTGTTTTGTTTACTTTTTTTAATAAAAATATTTCATTTTCAGGTTATAAAAATGTGAGTCGATAATCATACGCTCCAGAATAATCATTTAAAAATGTTAGGTTTCTTTTTTCATCATAAATATTGTTTAAAAATTATGCACCAACCAACCATACATACATACATACATACACACACACACACACACACACATATCTATATATCTATATATATATATATATATATATTTCTGAGATGAGGTATTGCAACTTTTTACATTGTTCAGTCTTGTCTTCATCTTTATTGCCATATTCACAATATTTCTTATTAAGAACAAGCAAAGGGCATTCCGCAAAAAAGATGAGGTTGGGTGAATAGTTTAGTATACCAATGCATGGTGTACGGATACCATGTGGCGGGGGGGCAGTTATACAATTGCAGCCATGTATACTCAGGCAACGCTGAGTACCTCAGCTAGTTTGTAATAAATTAGTGAAATTTTAAATTTTCTAAGGATTTTAATAATAAAGATTTTGTTTTTGTTTTGAGACAATTAAATTAATCCATATCCTGCTGGTGTCAGTTTAAACTGATGTCGCCCCCCCCCCATATATCTAAACTATAATTATCAACTATAACTTCAGAAAGTGTACCTTTCACTGAAATGTATTGGAAAATGTCCACGTTTTCAGATCAGGTCAGATCAAGAAAATACCAGCTTTTAGCAAAATACTTTGACTAGCTACTTTCACTGGGTCCTAAACTGTATGAATTTAAGTGTGCTACTAGGTTGGCATCTCTCATCGACCCTTTCACTGCTGAAATGGCTAAATGTAGTCAACTCTTCCACTCCAACAGCTTATCTCGTACCTCCCATCAGTGGAACTCTCTTCCTATCACTTTCTTCCCTGATAGATATAATCTTCAAATATTCAAATGTAATGTCAATTGACATCTTCTGATGCCTTGACCTTGATCCCTGTTCTTCTCTCTATCCTTTTCCCAAACACTCCCTTTTACCCTTACTCTCACTATCTGTAACCCCTTGTGTACTAGTGGTACTTTTGCCTTGCTTGGGGTGATATGCTTATAAAAAAAAAAAAATTATAGAAGCAAATGTGTCAGTTTAAACTGACATCAAGAGAATAAGGTAAATTTATAAAAGTAATAAGATTAAAGGCCACAGGTAAAAATACCAATATTAAACTAAACAAAACCAAAATGTCATTGAAAAAAAAAAAAAAAAAAAAAAATTAGATTGCATTTCATTAACATCTTTTTTTCTTCCACTTCCAATAACACCTTGTGTGTTAGTGACATTATTGCCTTGCTTGGGGGTGAAATGATTAAAAAAAAAATTTCATTTAGATAATAGACTTTTTTTTTTTTCCTTAACTAAATTTCTTTTCTCAGTTTCATTGATCATATTTAACATTTGTTTTTTTTTTTAACTGTGGACCTAAAATTTTCATGTTTTTGATTATTGTCTCCAATTCTTAATGGATGGAGGTATATTTAACGTGTCCTTGTTCAGCTGGTGGGCATATGGCCCTCATTTAATTAATTGATCCTCATTAAATGCAGTTATTTAGCACAATTAAAATGATCCATTGATCTTATTTGCTAGAAATTTGTAAATTGTAAATGGATTTTTTTTTTTTTTTTTTTTTTAATTTCCTGTTCTCTATTCTGGTTGCTCTCCCAGAATGAGTTTCTACTTGCGTATGCTTGGTTATGTCGGATTGTTTGTCTTGAGTATGTTTATTCCTTGAGTTGTCTGCTTATATGTTGTTCTCTTTCTGTAGCTACTTGTATGAATAACGTTGCATGTTTATCTCTCATCCCATGTATTTATATTGAGAATTTATCTGTGATCTCTTTTGTGGCCAAGTGTGCATGTACGAGGGAGTACTGAAAAGTTCTCAGTCTGACCAAGAATGTACTCCAAAACACCACAATGAAAAAAGCTAAAATATCAGATTTTCTTGAATTTTAAAATTATAACCTTCTATTATGGACAACTGTACAACAATCACCAGAAATGAATTTTTATTTTTTCATATAAGTCACCAATATCTAAGAATTAAAAAAAAAATATATATATGAAATTTATTGTGTTTAAAGGTAATAGGAAGTTACATGAATTCATTGTAAATAGAAGCAAAAACAAAATATGCTAAAACATGATTTTCAAAAATGTAAAAATATAATTATTTACACTATTTATATTTGGACAGTTGTCCTCATCTTTGTTGTTGTTATCACAATATTTCAGCTGTTGAGTTCTCTGGTTTTCATCAGGTGTATATCTATAATTTTACATCCCATACATTAAATAAAGGGATTTAGAATTACCTGTAGGTTACCCAGATTGATATACACCGGATGAAAGTCAAAGGGCACAATGGCTAAAATCTTGTGATTGCAGCAAAAATGAAGACAATTATTACAAATATCAATAGTCTAAATATTGTTAATTCTTCATGCTAGAAATTCAGATGTGAAAAATTAACTTTTGCTTTTTTTAAAATTTATAATCTGGAGTGTTTTAATCAATTAACATATGCAAATAGAAAGTTGGTATAGATGGAATAAAATTTCAGTAACCAAAAATGCTATCTTTTAAAAAGTGCTCAATATTACAAAGTAGAGCAAATAATAATTATTTAAAAATTATAACATAAGTATGTTATAACATCACTACAAAAATAGCCATCTTGTTTCAATCAACACCATCACTTGACAAGACACCGAATTGCTAATTTCTAAATTTTAAAAACATTATTTTTGCTTTTAAAGAAATTACTATATATGTTTCCGTTTTGGCTTCTGTAGGAAAATCATTTAACAATGAATCTTTATAGCAAACTGGGCCTTTCTATTAACTTTAAAAAAATAATTTAATAAAAAAATCAAATTTATATTTGATCTGGACTGCTTAATTTAGCATAATATGAAAAATAAATAATTTTGAAAAAAAAAAAAAAAAAAAAATTATTTCTGGTTTCAGTGCCTATTGTACAACTCTAGTGACAATTCTTACACATGATCCAAATTATTTGTTAACATAGAAGAAAATATACAGAATAGTCCTTCATCATCATTAGGTCACTTGACTGCTTCAGTCCTCTGGGGAGTCTTAAGGGAAGAAGAAACAGATTCTTTTTCTTCATGATCCTTTCAATGAGCTATTAGTTTCCTTGGTGGAACCATCTTCAAGCTCTTGATTGATGGCTGAAGACCATGGAATATAGTGTGGATTGCAATCTGTCCATACATTAGGCTGTCAGGTGTTGAATTCAGAGTTGTCCTTGAGGCTTACAGCAACATCACGTTCATATGGGTGACCACTTGGGAATACCAAGTGCTGTAAGCTTCGATATGCAGATGCTGTAATGGATAATGGCTTTGAATTGTTAACTGGAGAGCCAAGTTCCAATTCCTGCAGGGTTTGTTATATTCAGTTACACGCAAATACCCTTGGGAAAGTTATGAATCCACTGCTTCTCCTCTCCCAGCTATGAGTTAATTAGTAAGACTTTTATCTTGAAAAGAAATCTCCCCGGATGAGAATACTAGACATGTCTGCTACCTACTGGAAGTCATTTTTATTGCAATTGGTATTAGAAATAAGTTAAGTGGTTATGGAATAGTTAGACTGTGGCTGGTTTAACCACCGAGAAGTGTGTGTTTTATTTTTTAGAAAAAGGTCAATAGTTGAAGTGATCCAAGAACTGGTTGAATGACTTTGCTAAAAGTATATACAAAATTGATAGGCATGAGAAAATTATTCACAAGGAATGGAAATTTTGTTTAACAAGTAAAATGTCTTGGTTGGCCTTGTAACAGCAGAAAAGCCAAGACACTCTAGTAATGAAACAAAATTTCCATTCCTTAGAGACTATTTTGTGTTCGGAAAACTGGACTGGTTGTGGCCCATATAAATGTAGTTCTCGATTTGGGAAAATGGGTATTAATAAATCTCTGGGCATCGCAAGTTCAAATGAATATAAATTTATTTATACTATTTACATTGTTCGGACTGTTTTCCTCATCTTTATTTTCACATTTCAGCTATTGTACACTCTGGCCTTCCTCAAGGTGATATTTAATTTCAGACCATACACAGAATAGTCAGTCTGTATGTTGACATTTTTGAAGATTGGTTTGATGACTTTGTGTAGATGTTTTCTCATGTTTATTTCCTGAAATGGACTGATATATAACATTCACATTCCTGGGTTGCTTCGTAAAGTCACTAAGAATCTTCCATTTCCTCCATCCACCACTTGCAAATACCATGACAGGGATTGGCAAAGGTCAAGTTCTTTTCCCACAGTTTGTTGTTGCCCTGCCATTCATAGATGAGATAAATTTCTTCAGAGCTTATTTAAGATGTTTGCCAAAATTGGTAGGTTGCTGGAGGAGTGATGGAAATGCAACGTATATCAGACTGGCGTAAAAATACGATTTTCTATGGTTGTTATTAGCCAAGGTTTTGTCAAAGATAATAACTGAAAATCCGTTGTTAAGTACTCTTTTCAATAATTGTAGCTTCTGCTATTGATCTCATTAGAACTGATTAGATTTCTTTGTCCTTATCTTTTATAAATTTGTGTCTGGTTAAATTTTTCTCTGTGTGTTCCCCATCTTACATCACAGCTTATGGCTACATCATTTTGAAACACCAGTTCCCATACAATTACCAAAGTTAATCAATGTCATGTCTGGTCAATAACTAGATGGGTGAACACTTGGGAATGTCAGATGCTGTAAACTTATACATGCTGGTGGTGTAATGGATAATGACTTGGAATTGATAATGAGATCACCATGTTCCAATTCTAACTCAGCCATGTAGGGCCTCCTTATCAAACACAAATAGAATAGTGCTTTTGAACTCACATCTTCATCCCGATTTTTGAAAAATATATATATATAAATTTGCTCTGTTTTGTATTTGAACCTGCGTCCCTTAGGAGATTTCAAGAATCTGGAAGAAGATTTGTTCAAAGGCACTATTCGGGCTTTGCTTAATCAGGAGGTCCTACATGACCAAGTTGGTCTAAGGCACATCAGATCTAATGATGGTTTCTCATGTAGAATGCAGGTTCAAATCCTGACGGTGGACGCATAATTTACTAACAAGATTTCTCAAATATTCAGGCTGGTAAATGTAAATAAATAAACATACTGTTTAATAAATAAATAAAAACAGTGCATCTACTCAAATATGAGTATCCATTTCAAAAATAATGTTTAAACAAATAAATTAAAATATATATATATTACTAACAAGTGGCATCTACAACATCTCTGGTATATTTAATTTGCATAAGAATTTTTAAAAGCAAATTTTAATAAAAATTTATTTGATGCCATTTGGTTTCAATTCAAATTTTTAAAGATTGCCTAATATAAGCAATGTTTCTATTAATAAAGTTTTATTTTTAAGTTCATTGTGTGTAGATAATATTTATATCTGAATTCAGTTTTCTTAATTCCTGTTCTTTTATTGTTCTCTCTCCTTAATAATGTTTTACAGTCAGTAACCCCTTGCATCTTAGTGACATTTGTATTGCCTTGCTTGTGGTGCAATTAAAAAAATGTTGTAATTTAACAAACTTAGAGCATTCATAATAATAAGTATCATCATCTGCTATTTCATATTAAAACAAATTAGTTCAGTGGAGACAGAAATAATTTTTAATGAATTATCTAAATCAGTCACAATAATCTTTTTAATTAGATTTTCTCAAAAATGTACCAAGTTATTTAAACAAGTGAAAAATATTGAGTTTGCTGAATTAGTGATATAATTAAACATTAGTAAATTATTCAAATGTTCGTCCCATGGTCAGTTTTATGGGAGCCATGTTCAGAGTAGGAAATTCAAGTGGATAATGACAAAAAGAAATTGCCAAAAATGTTGTTTATATATAAAAATCTTAGAAATGTAAGAGATCTTCTATGACAGCTTTTCTCTGTTTGTAGGATGGGTATTTGGCTAGTCCATTAAAATGATTCAGACAATTCATCGAATTACCTGACTTAATTAAAAACTCGGGAATCCTTTTATCTCAGTCTGACAATATATCAAATGTAGTTTAGGTCTCCTCCCGGATTGTGCACTCAATTACACACCAGGTCATCGAAAAAGCCAAGTGCATGGCCAACCTGAGGTGAAATCCCAGCTACTGAGTGCAAACTCATGTGCCTCCACAGTGCACACTGTTTTAAGCTGCATAACAGAAATAGATATATAAACCACCACCCTAGAGAGGAGATGGGCAGTCTTTCAGACATCACAGATGAGAATGTAAGGTCCCTGTTTAGATGACAGCTCCACGGACACACATTGGCTGACAGTAACTGATGGAGTGAAATAAAATGCTTAATATAAGGGATTACATTTTTTATTATTCATCAGTCTGCGTGTGTTATCATTTTACTCCATATAAAAATTTCATTGCACAAGCATAAGAAGAAATAACTTCTCTCGAAATGAAGATTGGAGAAGTTGCTCTGAATGCATTTAAATTTTGTTTCAATTGATAGATTCACCTATCACCCGGTTCACACTCCTCGCTGGGTTTTTGAACAGGAGTAGATTTATCCCCTGTTTCCTCTTTAAGATTGGGTTTCTGGTTCTTTTTAATGTCTACTTCAACTCTATGCTTCTGACCTCTCAGGCTAATCTCTGAAATTTTATTCACTAATTTTTTTTTTTTTTTCCTCTCAATAAGAGTAGATAGATTTGTCTATCACCTGGTTCACACACCTCCCTCATCTTTAGAACAGGTTTAGAGGTTTATCCCTTCTTTCTTGTTTAGGATTGGGTTTCTGGTTCCTTCTAAAATCTGATCAATCTTGACCTATTTAAGTCTACATTTAACCATTATAGAGCACCATAAATTTCACTTGTTCTGTCTTACACTCATACAACACCATGGTCCTCTACCTTGAGTGGCTGTTGGGCCTTGTATTAGGTGAGCATCAATAGAAACAAAGCATTGATGCAATGAGTTCTCACATTCAAACAGTATTTTGAACTCTCGAAAGTGCTTATGTCTTTAAAATAATCTTCATGAAAGAATGCATTTAAATTGTTTCTAATATTTGTTTCTGCATCTACAGAGGAATCTGTCTTGCCATTTTTTTGTTAATAATTATCCCTTGCCAGTTTATCTTATTAGAGGTACCAAATATTACAGTGATAAAATTGGACATAAAAAAATACACATCTACAGTAGATAATATGAAACTAGGAGCAAAAAACAGGTGAGGTAAGAAGAGAATGAGCTCATTGGTCATCGTGCTTCACTTGTCAAAATTCTGTTGAGATAAATAAGATAAAATTACCGTGCAAAATTACTAATAAGTAAACATAAGAAAGACAATACATGCACTCCAATAATGAGACTTTTTTTTTTCCATAAACAGCTCGCATTAAATCCACAAAACCAATGTATTCATTTCACCCAAGCAAGACAATAAAGTCACTAAGATTCAAGGGGGTTACGGAATGCGAGAGAAAATGAGAAAAAATATATTAAGGGGTAAGAACAATAAATGAATAGGAATTAAGAAAACAGAAGATAACAATTGACATTGCATTTAAATTCTTTATTGGAAAGCAAGAAACTTGAAGAGAGATCCACAAGTGAGAAGTGCAGAAGAAACAGCATAGAACTTGTGGTTGCATCTAGTCATTTCTATAGTAAAATGATGAGACCTAACTGCTAATCTAGTACTGCACTTAAATTCGTAAATTCAATGTATCAAAGAGTAAAGCTCATCAGAACAATTATCATGAAAATATTTATAGAAAAGGTACAGAGAAGCTACATTAAGACAGTGGGAAAGTGACTGAAGCTTAGATGCTAAGTCAGGACCAATAACATTGCAGATTCTTCTTCATATTTTATCAAGAATATGTAGCAGAAGCACCAAACCAGATGCAGCAGAAATATTCAACACATGGATGAATGGTTAACTTTTAATAAATTCTCTTTGCATAGGGAAAGTTGTTATGTTTTAATAACATTTCCAGGACTTTTAGTTTGTCACTAAAATGTGATTTACATAATCTTTTATCACAGAAGGATGCTGCACATTTCTTCTCTTTTTTTTTTTTTTTTTTTTTTTTTTTTTTTTAAAGATGTTCTGTGATTGCAGGTCTGGATGTATTGGCGCATTTATGCAAACAATTTGGGTTGTTTTTCTTTATTACTAATGTTCAGTGTAGAGGGTTACTGTGTGGAGTTGCATTAGCATAAGAATAAGTGTTAAGAGTATAGAGCTGAAGTAGATTTTAGAAGGAACTGGAAACCCAATCCTAAGCAGGAAACAAGGGGCAAACCTCTACTCCTATTCAAAAAACTGGGGAGGAGTGTGAAACGGATGATAGGCAAACCTATCTATACTAATTGGTGGAGGAGAGAGAAAAGAAAAAAAATAAATAGTGGATAAAATTTCAGAATTCAGGTGCAGATGTTAGGAGTACAGAGATGAAGCAGACTAGAAGGAACTGAAAACCCAATCCTAAACTGGAAACTATGGATAAACCTATACTCCTCTTCAAAAGACCAGGGAGGAGTGTGAACCAGATGATAGGAAAACCTGTCTACTCCTATTGGTGCAGGAGAGAAAAAAAATAAAAAAAATATATATAGTTATTGAATGAAATTTCAGAGTTCAGGTGCAGACATTAGGAGCTGAAGCAGATCTTAGAAGGAACCAGTAACCGAATCCTTAATGGGAAACTAGGGATAAACCCCTACTCCTGTTCAAAAGACTGGGGAGAAGCATGAACCAGATGATAGGCAAAATATCTCCTAATAATAAATGAGGGGACTTCTCAGGAAGTTATATAGTCCCACCTATATAGCCAGTTTCATCCTAGCATTTTAATTTTTATATTACAGAGCTCCTTTTTAAAATAGGCAATACATATTTTTGAATTGATTTCACTATAGAAAAAGAAAAAAACATGTGGATAACACCTTTTACCTACATCCGGTGGTGTAACCACGTTTAGGTGTTCGGTCTTCCTGGGATGACATTTTAACCATGGGGCTAACTCTGTATTGGTCAATGCTGATGATGGTCCAAGCTGGTTGTTGTTCACTGGACATTTCTGTCCATACCAACTTTACCCATGTTTTGTTCTTGATGTTAGAGCAACAGAAGATTGAATGTCGTAATTGCAGTGCTGTTTCAAGCCATGTCATGTGTCATATTAAGGAAGATATATCCTCACAACAAAAAATAAAACAAGATATTCATGAGGTTAATATTCAGTTGGTTTATATCGTTCTTTGTATAACAAATAGTGACACAGTCCCTTGCCTAACAATTTGGGTTCAAAGTTCTTTAGAATCAGGAAATCTGGTGGCAGCTGACATAGATTCCAGAGACACTTGATGCGAGTTCTCAGCCTGTCTTTGGGCTCTCAAATCTATCTGTTTATAAGCACTTTGGCTCAAAAATGGCATGGAGCTGTAGAATTCTTGGGATTTGTTGATTCTTCAAATGCCACATTAATTAATAAAGGGGTCTTTGTTTCCTATTTCTGCTTTCTTAATCAACTTTCCAAATTTGGAGACTTATCCACCTCCTCGGGAGTAATTACAGCGATTGCTCCTCCTTCCTTATCAGCATCCCACCTCAGCCCATCTCTCAGGGCTAGCATGACTGTCTTTGTGACAAATCTAATTTTCAAATTGTGTGGCCGAAAGGGTGTAGTTTATTCTAATCACTAATTTTAATTCTCTTGCCTCCTTAAGGTAGAGATAAAATTATCTCTCCATTCTTGAAGAGCTGCCAATTATCAAGTACTTTCTGGCAGGTAGGTCCATGAAGGTCTTGTACACAGATGATGAAACAATGTATGGATGCACCTCCCAAAATTTAGATGACCAGAGCTAATATCTCTTTTGATCAACCTCTAACAGCTCAATCTATATATAAAATTCTGTTAGTTTGTCTATCCCCACCACCTCTAAAATAGTCATACATCGAGCAATCGAAACTAAATTTTGGGGAAAAGTACAAACAGGTACAAGTACAGTTGGTTTTACTAGGTTGCATAGCTTAGTGCAATAAATTTTAAATCATTTTTTGGGAAGAATTAAAGTTTTATTATTTAACATACAAGATACTCCCACTACTTTAAAAACAATAATAATAAAATAAATCCTTATTTAATAAAAATGCAATATTGGTTTTTGCATATCTCTTGTTTAAGTTTTATATACAAAAAATCCAGTTTCCAGTTTGCGTTGTGTTTACGAGAACTATAAACAAATCACAAGGCCAAATGCTTCAAAAAGTTGGTTGGTTAGTTGGGTTTTATGGCATATCAACCACTGTGGGTCATTTAATGCCAAATTAAGGTATATACATATATATATACACACACACACACATTACATACACATATACCTATACATATATTAAATATACAGTACTATTAAACATATAGCTGGCAACATTATTGTTTCAAAAACGCATAGCTGTCAACATTGTTGTTTCAAAAACGCATAGCTGGCAACATTATTGTTTCAAAAACACATATAGCTGGCAACATTATTTTTTCCAAAAAAACATATAGCTGGCAACATTATTTTTTCCAAAAAAACATATAGCTGGCAACATTATTTTTTCCAAAAAAACATATAGCTGGCAACATTATTTTTTCCAAAAAAACATATAGCTGGCAACATTATTTTTTCCAAAAAAACATATAGCTGGCAACATTATTTTTTCCAAAAAAACATATAGCTGGCAACATTATTTTTTCCAAAAAAACATATAGCTGGCAACATTATTTTTTCCAAAAATGCATAGCTGGCAACATTATTTTTTCCAAAAAACGTATAACTGGCAACATTATTTTTCCGAAAACATTATCTGAAGCCTTGTTGTTGGACATAGTTTATTGTCATACCCAGGACGCTCAAAAAGTTGGAATTTGGCCTCAGAAAGAAATATTTATGTATGACCTGGGGTATGTTACATATTTAAAAGCAAAGAATTCTAAGAATTTATTCTTTGCTGTTAAAAAGGAAAAAAATTTTTTTTTTAAATATGGTTTACCATGATGTCCTATGAAATTAAATTATTGCACTACGAAGTAGGGGTTTTGTCAAAGTATTTTTCCAAACAAATTAGCTTATTCAAATTTCATCGGTTGGTTTCGTAATTTAACGAAATGTAGAGTTTGTAAATCTCGACAAAAATGTTAGAGATAAATTCAACAATACTAAATACTTTGAGGATTTCACACGTCAGCATGTTGCAAAAATTTCTTGTACAGGTAAGATATGAAGGACATGAGTGCACTTGTCAAAATCTAGAAGACTAGAGCTGATCTCTCTTTTGACAGACCTCTTCATTGGTGGAAAACACTGGTTTATAACATTCAGTACCTCCCATACCAAACTAGTAATGTTTCATGATCACATAAGAGACCCTGAACTTTCACCACTCACGTTGAACGATTGTCCTCTCATGGGATTTTTTACCTACCCCCCCCCCCCCCCCATCCATTGATAAACATGCTGCACAAATGTTAAGTTCTTAACCACTCCAGAAATACCTGAATCCTCCAGTTATTGCTCTATCTTTACAAGAACCAGATCAGATCGAAAAATGGAATACTACTGTCATATATGGGCAACAGCTGACCAGTCCTCACTTTGCAGCCTTGATAGAGTTTAAAAGCATTTACACAGTCTTGTGTGTGATGAATCATTATCCACTCTACAACCCTCTTCTCCACAGCCAAAACTTTGCAAGCCTGTCGCTACTTTTTTACAGTTTCTATGGCAAATGTTCTAACAAGCTACAATCATTAGATTCATTAGTTCAGACTTTCACAACTAAGACCCCTTCATGCAACGTAGAATGGGATGAATCATCTGCAACTCCCCCCTTTATATTGCATTAGTAAGATGGAAATTCTATTCAGACAGCTTTTTCCCAAGGGCCACTGCTTTGTTGAACAGACTCCCAAGAGGATGCTTTTCTGATCATTAAAATCATAATGTCTTCAAGGATTAACCATTATCTTTACTAAATAGCTTCATGATCTGCTCTTTTTAACTCTTCCTCTTCCATTCATTCAACAATTTCATTCAGTAATCCTCTACCTTCAGTGACTCTTGGGCCTTCTATTAGGTGAACAATTAGAAATGTTTTACTGTTGACATAAATGTGGTAATGACTGTGTATTTCTTTCTATTTGAGAGTAAAGAGAAGAAAGATTGGTTTGATTTGTTTTATGGCATATCAACTCCTTATGGGTCATTTAATGCTGAAATTTTAGTTTTGTTGGTAGCTTTAGTAATTTCTTTTACAAAAGTAAAAAAAATTTTGTGGAGTGGGTTACAAAAATATATTGTTGGTCATTTTATATATATATATATATATATATATATACACACACACACACACATCTTTTTTTTTTTCAAAAATGTATTGCCGGTAATTTTTATTACTATGAAAATGTATTTTTATACTTTCATAGTGTTTTGACCCCAGTTTATGGATGAATTATTTGCTCATAGCTGGGACTCTAACAGGTGCTACTAGCCTGGGAACAACAATTAAGTGGTGGTTTCATGCTCCTCAAAAGCTCCTATTTAGAGGTCTTGTTGCCGGATGTAGTTTATCATCATACCCAGGACATGGAAAGATTAGTGGAAGCAATCTTTATGACAATATTAGCTGTAAGGTTCTCTATAATAGACAATGCCAACTCTAATCCCATTTGAAAACATTTTGTTCCATGCTTCTGACTTAAGAATTGCAGAAGATGAAAACAACCTGTGATAGAAATAAGCAAAATAAAATGAATGAAGAACTACAAAAAAATATATCTAGCATAAATTTACGCAGTGGGTAAGGTGCATAATGCTAAGTGGCATAATTTAATAGCATCCTCAAATAATTTACTTAGTTTTTTCAGTTAACCAGATGAATAGTTATGAGTGTCACTTAAATTTAAAAAAAATTTTAAAAGCTGGTAACATTTTAACTTTTGTCTCTGAGATGAGACATTGTAACTATTTACATTGTTCAGGCTGTTCTCCTCATCTTTATTGTCACATTTGCAATGTTTTAGCCTCCTTCAGGGGATGTTGGTTTATATTTCAAACCAAAACCCAAAATAGTCTGTATGTTGGTGTTTCTGAAGACTGGTTTGATGATGTTGGCGTAGACACTCTGACCATGTTTATTTCCTGAAATGAGCTGACATATTCACATTCCTGGTTTGCTCAGTAAAGTCACTGAGAATCTGTTCGATTTCCTCATCCACTGCTTGCAAACATAATGACAGGAATTAGCAAAAGTCAAGTTCTTTTCCTACAGTTGTTGCCTTGCTGTTCATAGATACAAAAGCTGTCACCTTTATTTTGTTCCTTTGTGGGTTCGTGTACAATGTGCACACCGTAGATGTTTTTCGAATTGACATAGCTGTGTACTAGTTGATTTGCTTGTGCTTTAGGACTTTGTGAAAAAATTGAATTTTCTTCGATTGGGGTTTTTTTTCTGTGGCTTTTATTCCCACTTGAGTCCAGCTAATTCTTTTGTTGGCTTTAAAAACAGATGTAAGTTCTACCCTAATAGTTTCTTTTTTCGCACTTCTCGCCTGTGTAATTTCTAATTCCTTGCTTCCCTACCACCTACAATGTTAAAAAAAAATTTAAATGCAACATCAGTCACAATCTTCTGTCTTCCTGAATCCTGTTCTTTTATTTTTTTCCTCAATAAAGTTTTCACATTCTCTTCTATTCCAAGTACCCCCCCCCCCACGCTCCCGGCATCTTAGTGGAATTATCACTTTGCTTGGGAGGAAATGATTTTAAAAATACATATACATATGTTTGTGTGTGTGTGTGTGTGTGTGTGTGTGTGTATATATATATATATATATATATATATATATAAAATGGAAACTGAGATTTGGTGTGTTGCTTCTTACAAACAGCCTTTGTACTTCACAGTCTTAATTGTCCATATTATGTAATTGATTATTTTATTTGCTTTCTTCTCTCCACCCACTTTTAACCTCACCCCTCCCCCAATCCTCTGCATTCTTTTTTTTCCCCCCATTTCTCTCCTTTCTTTAGCCACTTTTCCTTTCTATCACCCCCCACTAGCACCACCTTTCTCTTACCCATTCTGTTCTCACTCTTAACAGTATCTTTCAGTGGTTTTTTTTTCTCTTTTTGAAACATTGATTATATGAGAAATTTCACTCTCTGATAAACTGCCTCTTCCAATATGTGATCTGCCTACTGATAATATCATGAACCATTTTTAATATCATAGGTTTTTACAGTTGCCATGGCAATTAACCTTTGCAGAAGACACAAAATGTGGAAGTGTGTTTTAAAATTATGTGGACATGTCTGTTTTATCACTGTTAGTCTCTGGGATACCAAAAATACGCCGTTTTTTTTTTTTTTTTTTTTTTTTTTTTGCTTTTTGCTCTCGTTCACAAGAGCCAACTAAAAGACACTGATGCTTGCTAGTACTAATAAAGTAATAAATAGGAAGAGATTTTTGTTCTTCCACCTGCAGAAAAATAAAAATGAAAAAAAAAGAAAAGAATGGTCTGTCTATATATGAGAACTACTTAGTATATGTGATAACATATAAAGATCTCTTTGACCCACCCCTGCTGAATATCTCCCTTGTTTTATGTATAAATTTGAGGCATCGTTTTTCTTCACCCCCCCCCTTTTTTTTAATGACACATCCATACAGGGCATGGGTGACCATGGCAACTCCACAGAATGCTTTTCTTTATTATCTATGAATTGCCATGACTTCTTGGGAAAATGAGTGAAGTGCTTCCTGATCGCCTTCTCTATAGCTTTGAATCCTTCTCCTAGACTGATTGCCCACCAAGGCTACAGATACCAGTCGATGCTTTTACTTTACCTATAATTGACGGTGTGAAGAGACATATTTATGACTTTTTTCCCCAAGGGTATTTGTTTGATATATTCAGTACATATCAAATTTTTCTTCTTTCCTCATTGTCGCCTCTTTCTGATTCTAAGTACATGTGTCCTTATTTCTAGTTTCCTTAAAACTTCCTGTTTACTTACATGCTCTGTCCATGATATTCTCAACGTTCTTATGTCGATCCACATTTCTGTTGCCTCAAGTCTTCTCTTCATTGTCCAGTATTCACTGCCATATAGTAGGATATATATTGTATGGCAGTTCAGCAATCTTTTCTTTGAGTCTAAGAAAATTTTCCAATGTTTTGTACTTTTTTTACTGTAATTTCTTACCTGAATTTCCAAGATCTCCAGCTCAGCCATTAAGATTATGTAATTTCTAAATTGTGATCCAATTCAGACCACTCTACTAATTACTTTAACAGTAATCCTCTAATTCAGAAAATAATGTATTTAGTATGAGAAGTACCTCTATCATACTGCCGATGTAGAACAACTTGTCAGCGATTTGACACCCATTAATGTTTCAGTACTTGTCCAACTGAAGTTTAATATTTCTACATATCTTTATTTTGGCTATGTATCTTTCTGATGAGTGGGTGTGCAGGTAGGCATAGGTGTGTATTAATGCTGTGAAAAGTGAGATCAGTATGACAAATTCAAATTCTAGCCAAGGTCATTGCATTCACTTTTACACAAATATCCTTGGGGAAAGTTATGAAGCCATTTCTTCTCACAGCTATGGGTTAAATAGCAGAATAGACTGGAATCTCTAGCACTGATTGGCAATCAGTCTAGGAGAAGGATAACTCTGAATTCAAAACCAGTTGATCATTGGGCCCGGCCACTCCACCATGTGAAAAACCTGCTTGCTATAGAAACCGCAGCATCAACAACACCTAGTGTGGTGAGGCTATGTTCCTTTACCCCAGAGGTTGGGAGAAGGACTCGCCTCTCTCTCACTTGCCACTACAGCAAAGTAAAGATTAATCTTCTCTGCATGAAAAGAGAGTAAACATTTGTTTAGCTTATCCCCACCCCATTTTCTTTCCTTTTTGGGTTAAGACAAACTCTTTGGGACATAAATTTAAATGGATTTCTTCTAAAATGTAGTCACCAGAGTTTTTAATTACTGAAGTATGACAGCCTTGGTCTACAATATATAGAATCCTAATAGACTGCTTGTATAACATCTTTCCCTCATTTTATAATAAACTATGGCTCCAATTGATGCGCCATTAACAATCAAAACTGATGCCTGCAGTTAGAGAAAATAAAAATAAGTCTTAAAAGTCCTTCAATAAAGAAATAAGCAAAGAAAGAAGAAAGTTGGAGGAAGGTGGGAACCGTGCTAGATGATTTGAAGCACCAAGTTTTGTAATTTGTAATCTAGTCTTTTTTCTTTTTCTTTTTTTCCTCTTTTTCTTTTTTCCTCGTTTTTCTTTTTTTCTCTCTTTTCTCTCTTTTCTTCTTTTTTTTTTTTTTTTTCATACATTTTAACACTGAATTACATACTAAAATTAATGTAAAATGGACTGCCAGTGCTCAAAAATTAGTGTACGGGGAAAGAAATATAAAATTTATATTTATATGCAAGTAAAGTTTTAGGATGTGTACTGTGGTGCAATGGATATCAGCTTGGAATGAGAAATTGAAGAACTGAGTTTAAATTCCACTCAAATTCATTATATTCACTTATGCACAAATACCCTTTGGAAAGGTACGAGACCATCTATTCTCCCCCCCCAGCTATGGGTTGAACAGCAAGTCAGACTGGGTCCTATTGCCTTGGTTTGTAACCAGTCTACTGCAGAAAGAAATGGCAACCTACTGCGGGAAAATCTTTTGCCTCGTCAGTCATGAATTGAATGTGATATGATTACCCAAGCATGTATCATGTATGGTATTGAACTGGCTGATTGAGTAAAGTTTGGATGAGAATCTAGTGGAATGGTGAATATATAAGGCAGTCTGGAAAACCTATTTTGAAATGTTTCACTGAGGGATCAGCTTTATCAAAAAAAAAGAAAAAACAAAGAATTTAAGTTCAACTAAATCTGCATTATCAAGATGTGATTCAAATTTAGCATATGAATACTTGATTTTTACTTTATTATTTGTACTAATTTCTAACTCAGAAAGTAGTGAACGAAAGCAAGAAGAAAGGACTAAATATCAGTTGCAAGAAGATGATGGAATGCATTGTTGTTAGTAAAAGAAACAGCCCAACATGCATATTACAAATTGTAGATACCGAAATCAAACAAGTACAAAAATTTAAATATCTGGGAACTGTTTTAACAGAGAACAGAAAGTGCAACACTAGAATCCAAAGATACATTGGGATAACAAAAGACCTCTTCCAGGTCCATTGCCTTCATGTTTCTTTTGCAGACATCTTTGAAGTGAAGATGAGGTTGCCCTCTTGCCAGTGGCCAGTTCCTTGTATAGAAGGACCTCTGGAATCATCCCATCCAGCATATGTGGTGGATTCTCGTCCAATCTCTCTGTTGACCTCAGTGTCTAGAGAGAAGGTATCCAAAACATTGTAGTATGTAAAGTTGTAGGAATAACTCGACAATAATTTTATCTGCTGCTTACTGTCCTCAAATGTATATTTTACCAAGATATTTTGGCTAAATTGTATGTTTTATTGTACATGTCTAGTTCAATTTTATTCAAAATTCTAAGAGATTATTTCTATATTGCTTTAGCAACAACAACAACAACAGCAGCAACAACTAAAATAGGTAGCATATGTAACTCGAGAAAATATCAACATAATCAATTTTTTGACACTACTTCAAACAAAAGGTTAAGAAGCAAGCCCAATGTCTTCTACTAAAATCCCATGTGTAATATGTATTTACCACGATCCCCTCCAGCATGTGTTTGATATAAATACATATTTCTTGCATATACTTGTGGCTGGCACTTGAGCTCCATTAAAAATTAAGTTTTTAAATGCGGATTTTTAAGGCAAACAATCCTTTCTCATGAGGAAGATAAATACAATTGCTACTATTTATTTTTTCTTGAACCAGGCTAAAAAATAAAGAAAATTACTATTTAATAGAGATGAATAACTATAAGAACACTGAGGACAATTTCTCATGGTACCATGATTTTAGTATCAGTAACCGTACTATGCTGGACAGATTAAACTAACACCTCCAACTCAACAAAACGCCATCACAAAACAGGTTGTATTATGTAGTAATATATGTCCCATGGTAGTTTGGAAATAGCACTAAGCCCTAGTTATTTTATAACACCAATGCTAGGTACTGATATTTCATGGTATGTTGAAAACATAGATACAAACACACACACAAATATATATATATATATATATATATATATAATTTCATGTAACTACACAATATTTTGCTTTAGTTTATCATCACTTGCCTTGATAAAGTCAAATAATGAAATGTGTCAGCAAGCACTAAGTACTATTTGTACCAGATTGCAACACCCTTCTTTATTATGTGTGGGGCGCAGTTGAGCGAGAGACCAATAAAACTCCTAATAATACCAAAGATGAAAGCAAGGATTATGACAGCATTCACCAACTCCTTAGTATTTCAATATATTCTTGTGTAATTTTGGTAAATATATCTGTTAAAATGAGATGACAGTGTTATTTTCATTTTTGTGTAATTTTGACAATTTATTCATCACCCCCATGTGTGTGAGTATATATGTATAAAATAAATCCTAAAGAGCCAGGACAGCCTACCTAGGTTTCAGCTTACCCTGAAGATCCATTTAGGTGAAACCTAGGTAGGTTTTCCTGGTTCTTTAGGATTTATTTTAGTTATTCCCATTTACTTAGCATATTGAGCACTCTACATTTTAGTCTTACTACTTGCTTGGGATTTTTTTCTTTGGACTAAAGACTTAAGGCACTGATCAATTTATTTTGCCCTGTTTGGATGTTTTTAATTCTTTCTTTTCATATTTACAAACTTTTCCTTGGCTACCGATTTGTTTTGACATATCTACAAGTTGAGCTATCTGAGGTTTTTTATCAAACGAGTATTACTATTAGTGTGTATATATATATATATATATATATATATATATATATATATATATATATATACTCTTAAGCTATATTTATGGGATAAAGTGCTCAATATCAGAGATAGAGCGTGCGTAAATATAAAAGTGAACATTGAAGTCAAAACTTAGAGGTGACAGTCTGTTTCATGCTAGATGCAATCGTCAGGCCACGAGTGTTGTTTTTTTTTTCTCGGCTATTTATATATATGTGTCTGGTGCATTGTGGGTAGTCTATTTTGGCGGTTATTTAGCCAGAAGTCATTTGCGTCTAGCATGAAACAGACTGTCACCTCTAAGTGTTGACTTCAATGTTCACTTTTATATATATATATATATATATATATATATATATATATATATATATATAATATTGTAATTAAAAATGTATTTGTAAAAGGGCAATATGAATAAACACAAAAGGAAAACTTACCTTACCTGATGGGTTTCTTCCTCTGATTGGCTTTTTCAAGACAAATGTCAGGATTTTTATTTTGCAACTAGTATTTATAAACAAAAAGTGAAAATGTTCAAAATTTTTAAGTTTAAGAACGCTCATAAATGTACATCAGGTTAACTGAAAAGTCATGATAAGTTATGGAGGATGCTGAGTGATGTAATTTAATGTCTAATAAACAAAAGTGAGTAAATGTTGCTCTTTTTTATAATATATTAATTATTATATTATTTATGCATTATATGCTTTAAATAATAGAAATTTATGAATTTAACTGCTTTTTTTTTTTTTTTTTTTTTTTTTTTTTAAATTTTTTAACATTTTTATAGTCATGTAAATTTGACTTGGGAATGGAGTAATTTTTTTCAGGAATAGAGGTATTTGAAAAATCTGGAGTGCAAATTAATATTTTTGTAAGAATTGATAGCAACATTTTTTCCTTCTCTTTCTATAGAATGAAAAGTAGAAAACCTTTTGTTCTCTATCTTATATATATATATATATATATACACACACACACACATGTACCCTTTGGTCTTTTATTATATATATATATATATATATATATTAGTAAGTTTTGTAAATTTTATAAAATACCTCTAAGTTGATCCACCAAAGCAGAAGTGTTAAAGCTATTTTTTAAGATATATGATTATATTGGGTTGACCAAAAAGCTTGTAAAGTAAATTTTCTTCTTGATGACCAGACAAATTTTTGGGCCAACCCATTATTTCCCCAGTATATTATTTAAGTATTTTTCATTTTGAACTTGTCTTTTGGTTAGTCTATTGTGACATTAACAGCTTTTAAAGAATTATCTTCTTTTCTGCTGGTCGTATAACTTCATACTTCCTTTATATTTGTGATATATTTTTTTTTTATTTTTATATACCATGCAATTTGATTTTAAAGTTGTCACCCTTGCATTCAGAACTGTCAGTCTTCCCACTGTTTCATTTTATTCTTAGTCTGAGAGGTGGTAAAATGCCACCTCTTCTTTCTGCATCAAGTGGATGGTTTTGTTTTGTGCATTGGCATTTCTTTTATCTTCCATTTGCTCAAACCACATGGCCATGGCCACCATCAACCAAGCTGATGTTTTCTTCTTTCTGCTGTTCATGTTACATCAACTTCGGCTCAGCAATTTAATGTTATTAACCTTTTAAGCATTTGTTGCTGTTCTTTACCAATCTTGATGCTTTTGAAATGTGGAATGTCTTGCTTAAGGGCAACATTCTGTCTATAGATGATTCTACACTTTGACTGCAAGAGAACTGGACTTTTCTTTCAGAACTTTTACAAGTTTTTTTTTTTTTTTTTTTTTTTTTTTCATCTGTACCCATTTTGTTTTATTTTCAAATGCTTTTGATTTATTTCTCAGTCTGTCTCAACCAGAAATATTATTTCCATATGTCTAGAATTTGAAGGTGGAGTATTGTATGCATTATTTAGATTGGTATCCTTGTCTTTGTTGTTTTAATCACAAAGATTCCACTTATGCATAAGGAAATGGCTAATATCACCATTAGAAATGAGAACAGATACTACACTTAGTATTTACTTGCTTCTCCCAGGCTGGCAGGATGTGACACAAGGTCAGTTTAATGTGGGGAGAATACACTTGGGCCAGGTCCAAAAATAGCCCAGTTCCTGCAACTGTTGGTTGCACTGGTATTGGAGGTACTGCCATGGACAACTCTGTTCCCTGAGACCGGGTACCTCAGCACCTCTCAGTAATATTTTCAGTTTTGCTCTGTCAGCCAACTGAAGACATAGACATGATGTAGTTTATTGGCACAATATCAGATACTACACTTTGATCCCAGCCTGATGGCCTGGGAGTGAAGAAAAGTGTAACTCTAGTAGCACTAGTTGCTTAGTCAATGAATGCCACATGTATTCTTATAAGGAAATGGCTAATATTACCATGAACATTATTTACTTCTGAGGATTTCAAATTAGTCCTTTTATTAAATCTACAGGTATAGATTGCTCTTGGTTCATTGCACCTGCTTCATGGATATTTAATATAAAGTAATTCTTTTTGGTGGCATCAAAGGAAAAATTAAGTGAGACATGGTCAGTGAAATGAGAACAATCCACTCTGATGGATTTAATAAAATTCTTTGGAAGTTACTAGCTGCAACAAACACTTAATAAAAGACCAAAGGGTAGATTGTGGCATCAGTCCAAATAGCTTTTTGTGACTCATGATTAAAGGGGGTAAGAAGGGTGAGTTACACAGTTCTTCTTAGTAGAGAGGGTCATTCCAAATCTGATTTCAAAATTGTGAATTTTACTTTGGCAAGAACACCAGATTTCTATCACAAGGAAAAAAATATGAAAACAAATATTAACAGCTCTGAGTGTCTAAACTTCGAACAGCCAATGTATGTATATATATATATATATATATATATATATATATATGAAGATAAATATATGATATATGAAGATAAAATGGAAAAAAAAAACATTATATATATAAAATGGTTGAGCTCATGTCATAAATGTTCAGATCCTTAATTCTTACTTCTTGATCTATCTTAGACATTAATTTATAATATAGAACAGGTTGTCTTCCTCTATTCTATAATATAGAACATATATTCTTTCTTCCATACTATAACATATATTCTTTCTTCCATACTATAACATATATTCTTTCTTCCATACTATAACACATATTCTTTCTTCCATACTATAACACATATTCTTTCTTCCATACTATAACACATATTCTTTCTTCCATACTATAACACGTATTCTTTCTTCCATACTATAACACGTATTCTTTCTTCCATACCATAACACGTATTCTTTCTTCCATACTATAATATATAATAAGTGTTCATCCCACTATTTGGTAACATATAACAGATCTTTGTTCTATTCTATAATATAAAACAGATTGTCTTTCCTCTCTTCTTTAATATAGAACAGACCTTTCATCTATACTGTAATATAGAACTAATCTTTTATTGGTTCTGCAATATAGAACATATCTTCTTTCAGCTTTACTATATATAGTGCTTCTTTCCTTTGTTCTATAATATAGACCATGTCTTCTTTTTAACTATTTCCAGCTATGGCAGTTTGCACACTAGCATGATAAAGTTCACTTCAAAAACCTCAGCTTTTCAGTGGCCATGTTTATTTTTCCTCCGATTATATGTAACACAGCAGTCTGAGGCAACTGAAATGATCCACTAATTGCTGCTGTCTCACCAGTCTTGGCTTGCTGATCTAATTGCATAGTCAGGGTCCAGAGATTAGCCCTATCATCCAGAAATTGTTGGTTTAACTTTTTTATGTTAGTTTATCAGCTTATTCTTCAGTGCTAACTTATGGCAATGGGAAACAGGTGACATATCCTGACACTAAGGTTGAAAAGATTTATACACAGGCAGGTTTAAATAAAATTTCCTTCCTTTACGAAGTAGAGTTTCCTTCTCCTACTGTCTTCAATGTGATGAATATTCTCCATCTAATGCATATGAAACACAATATGACATTTTATATATATATATATATATATATACTAGCAGGCTTTGCCGACTTGCTGTTGCTTTGTAATGTAAGATATATCCACTACTTGAAATCTTTGAAACAAAAAGTTTAAATGAACATTTCATTCATAAATTGGCTTGTTACAGTTAAGGAAAATTTTACAAATAGATGCCAACTTGTTGAAGGCCCAGTAAATTTCCTTTGAAGAATTTTTCTTTCTTGCCTGGGTGTATGTACTCTGGCTCCCCACATTAAACGGACCTTGTGCTTCAACCTGACCTCATGGGGGGTTGAGTAAATACAAATTACTCTTTTGAGTAGTTTCTAACACATCTATTTATCACCTCTCAGTTGCATCTCTGTCTTTGGGCAGAGTGCGCTCAGGGGCTACTCTGTCAAAAGACAGAGCTGCAACTGAGGAAAATTATACTGTGAGATGCCCAACCTTGGGGATCAGCTGCCTGAGGCTGTGCCCTCTCATGGCACCAGAGAGAGGGATTTGTGCTTGCACTAATTCCAGCGCAACTGACAATTGGGCAATTTGTGGGCAATTTTTTGTTCCTTGTACAGATCTTCGTGCTCAGGTCCTCACCTTAAAAAAGACCTTATGTCACATCTCGTCTCAGTGAGGAAACAGAGTAAATACCGTGCGTAAATTACTGTAAAGTAGAGCTGAGGCTTTTTAATCACAGAATTTGTGTGAAAATTGAGCTCCAATTTTGTATTTATTCATATAGATTCCATAATATAGGTTTTACTTAATTAGCTATTACATTTCTCTAACTCTTCAAATGCTGAATGTATAACTATTTTTATTTTCCTATCTTTACACTATATTAATTTTATCTTATAAATTTTCTCCTGTTCTGTCCCTCATGAAATAAAAATAATTGTTTGTACTGAAAATAAGGATCTGCATACATCAAATCCAATTTAAATTAAGTGGCAGCCGAAGAATTTTTGTTGAACTTTTAAAAGGTAAGCTTAAACATTAATTCAATACTTAAATGCAGTGATCAGTGTTGAGTTCTTCTTTATTATATTGATTCCTAAAGCATCTACTCCTCCCTAGCTATTGTGATGATAGCCAAACCAAGAGTTCTCTGCAGGTGCTAGCTTAAATGCTGCCCAGTAGCGCAGCTTTTAAGCTAGTTTATTATAAAACCTGCACTGCAATTTTGGATACAAGAGGAAAATTGGAGTTACTTCCCTTGAACCATGAAAGCACCGATAATGGCTCGTAAAAGATATATTTTTACTCTCACATAATCTGGTAGCCCTGAATCTGAGCTCAACTAAAATCGTTTCCTGTGCCTAATTTTTCTAGGGATTTTGAACAAGCTATGAATCATTGAAATTAGACCAGTGGGAGCAGAGAGTTGCTTGGACACATACACTGTACTTTATATATAACCCATGAAAATTTCAGTTTTCCTATTTTAATTTTGTGATAAATCTTAATTCTTAAGTTATTGGATATTCTAAATATTATAGTATTAGGTTGGTGCAAAAATAATGACGGTTTTTGACATATTTTTAACGTCAAAAACCGTCATTATTTTTGCACCAACCTAATATTTTGTCAACCTGTTTGAATAGACAGTGGAACAATGTAGAAATGAACAGAGAATGGAAGGAAAATATTAAGACAGTTTTCTGTGTGTTTAATATTAGGTTGGTGCAAAAATAATGACGTAATAATGTCGTTTTTTGACGTAACGTCAAAAAACGACATTATTACGTCATTATTTTTGCACCAACCTAATAATAATAATTATGACTAAAAAAAAAAAAAAAAAAAAAAACATGAAAATTTCACGGTTTTCCTATTTGAATTTTTTGATGAATCTTAACCCCATGGTGAGTTCTTTAGCAATAAAATATCTATAGAAATTCCTCTATTGCTTCATTAAATATTTGAGCTTAACAACTTTAACAAAACTTTGCAATAACAGTCATAAATATGAATGCTGGTCGTTCTTTTAAGAAGTAAGGGGATACAAATGAAGAGATTTGAAATTGACAACTTTTCCATTTCACTGAAACAGTTGTTAAACATTTGTCTTCCTTTCATTCATTTTCTCACTGAAACCAAGTAGTGTCTCCCCCCCCCAACTATTTCCATGTGATCAAAATGGAATAGTCCATTATGAGGTATTAGCAGGATGTAATTGACATGTAAACTAACAAAAGGAGGAACAAGCACTATTATAATAGGATTGTCCACTTATCTTTACTTCCCTTATTTAAAATGAGATATTTCTGTTGTTATGGTAACAGGATTCTTACTTAACATAATAAATATCTCTTGTGTTAATAGTGGAATATTTCAGTGTGATCAAGCTATTGATATATTGCTTTTTATTTCTTTTTGTTTTGTGTTAGTTTTTCTTTGGATATTTTAATGATTTTAAAAGGCAAGGCTCTTTCTTGCATACAATGAATAGAGTTAATTGTATAGATAAAATCCCATATCACTCATCAGCAAATACAATACTCCCTGGATTTTTACCTGGAATATTTATGGTAACATTTTCCTGGAGTCTCTTTTTGTTATTTTCAGTGATCTTACACTTTGTAATTTAAATAGGTGCCAATGATAAAACAGAATGAAAAAGGAAGAAATTAAACGTTGATAATGGTATTGCCCATTTTGAAGTCCAACAGCCCCAAATGCTCAAACACAGAATCACTGATTATGCTTGACATATGTTTAAGTTGGTTGCACTTTCAATCAGAAGCTTCCCTTATAAATACATCTACTTTAATTATGCTTTGGTAGTTGATGGCGGAAAAACGGGAGGAAAGCTGTAAAGAGACAAAAACAATTTTTTTTTTTTTTTTTTTTTTTTTTTATAAAAAAGTATAAACTAGAGAAAACCTTAAACAAAACATTTGAAAATGTTATTTGATGATGTAAATCACTTTTTTCTTCATCCACTTTCACTAATTTATGTATTTTATTCAGAATTATTTGAATTTTATTGTCCCCTGTCCCAAGATGTCCAGATAACCAAGGATATACAGTATATCACCAATGCAAATGCAAAATTAAATACTCCTGTCATTTTTTTTTTTTTTTTTTTTTTTTTTTTTTTACAGGCAAACTATTTACATTGTTTGGACTATTGTCCTCATCTTTCTTACCATATTCATGCCGTTTCAGCCATTGTTCACTTCGGCCTTCCTCAGGTGATTGGAATTTTGAACTGAGTCCTTTATTTTAGCTACCGGAGTAGAAGGCCAGAGCATGCAACAGTTGAAATGTCATGAGTATAGAAGTAAGCATGAGGACAACAGTCCGAACAATGTAAATCATGTAAATAATTACAATACATCATCTAAGAAATATAGATACAGGTAAACTAGTTAGTATATAAGCAGAAAGTATTTTTATTGTTAGTGTAAACATACAATGGGATTCTCATCCAAGTTTCCGCTGACTGGCCTTTGACTCTTCCACATTGCATTTCCATTCTTGTTTGTGTCAGTATGCATTGAAATCTGAGAAGAGCCCAGAAATGAAGACAAACATTTTGTTGAAAAATGAGGAGTCAAGCCATGTTTTCAGTATATTTAGGTGTTTATTCAGGTTTTCTTGAAGGAATCAAACTCTTTTCCAAAATACAACTTAAAACATGCACATCACTGCCTTGAGTAATCATGTTGCGACAAGCATGCATATGCATAAAAGCTGAGTATCATGTACCATGTATTCAATTGTGAAAGCAGAATAAAATATTTTTATTACTTCAAAGATCCCAAGAAAATTAAATTTTGGCATTAAATGACCCATAAGGTCAATATGCCATTAAACAAACACATCAAAAATCATTATTATTAAGTGGAATGAGTGAAGCAAGTTAAGTTTATTTAGACTAGGCATACATTCATGTATAATTTTGCTGTCTTAAAACATTATACATGCCTACATATACTTCTTCTGTATGCTGTGTTCCTTCAGAAGAAAAGCAAGCATGATTCTCCACAGCTTTCTATTCCTTGTGGTCCCTCATTCTATCATCCATTAACACAAGTTTGTTAGGTAAGTGACTTGCTGCCTTCTCCTATCTTTCTCGCACTCAATATGCCCTGTGAGAGTTAAATTTTCCAAGCCCTCTTTCCTCATTATGTGTCCAAGGAATGTCAGCTGTCTCTTCTTGATTCTGAGCATACTGCAGAACTGGATTAAATGAAACTACCTAGTTATATGTACATGACATGACCTCATGAGTATCATAGGCAACAGAAAAAATCCCCCTCCCCACACCTACATTTTGTAAGCTTCTAACATTGGTCAAGTTTGGCATTGAAAGTACATTGTAACTCAAATTTCCACTTTAGAGCTAATTTTCTTGCTTCCATTTTAAAAACTGATTTTTCTCAAAAGTAAAAAATTTCAAAAAATGAAACTTAAGTAAAATGCATTTTCATAAAAATTACTCTGGTTTCAAGTTCATTTGACTTTGATATATTGTGTTTACATTGGAATTAAACAAATAATTACTGCTGCAATTGACAAACAGAAACTATTTGGCAAATTTTTAAAAGCCAACTGATTGAAAACTCACCTGCTTACCTCCATGTTGGATATTCTAATTGTTTCCTTTTGCAGAAATCAGGTTTTATATGCTTTTATAAAAATGAAAGATTTTAATATTGTTGAAGTTTGCAAGACTTTGTGCTTGGCCTTGTGAAAATATTCAACTTGTCTACAAATTGAAAAGCAAAGAATAAAGCAGATAATTTGAAAATACAATATTTTTATAATCAAGAAATCATTGAGGTAATTTAAAAAAAAAAAATGTTTTTTTTTTTTAGTCCTGTTTCTTATGAAGATAGTTTTTGTACAGCAGGAAATAAACTTAATACAGAAAGATTTCTTACTTACTCCTCTTACTACTTCAATTCAGACTTTTACTTAGAAGGTTTATGGCCACACCACATTGAAACACTGGTTCCCATACAATCAAGGCAATCAAGTAACATTGAGTTTGATCAGTACCTAGATGGATGACTGTTTTGGAATACCAAGTGCTGTAAGCCTTGATGTGTGTGTGTGTGTGTATGGGGAGGTGTAATGAACAATGGCTCAGAGAGCTGAGTTCCAATTCCAGTTGACTTCATTATATTCACTTGTGTGCAAATACCTTTGGGAAAGGTATGGATCCACCTCTTCTCCCCCCAGCTATGGGTTAATTAGTAAAACTTCTATCACTAAACCATTCTTATCCCCCCCCCCACACACACACGCACACACCAAATTCTTTGAATGATTATAAACATTTTTAATGAATATGCATGTTTGGGCTGACATCACTTTTGTGCATTTTAACTAGTCTAGATTGAAAAAAGTTTTACTAAAGAAAAATGTACCTCCTGACTGGAATTGAACCTGTATCCCCCTTTTCATCAGGGAAACCATTCCTACAGCCAAAGCATATCATTACCAATTTAACAGGACTACAGGAAAATGTCATGATAAAGCAAAGCTCAGTTACCTACATAAGAAATTTGTATCCCTTGTTGGAATTTCTGTGAATATATCTCTGTTAGCTTCATTTTCATACCCAAAGTGTAAAGAGTAATTTTTAAATGGATTTTTTTTTATCTGAGATTAATTCTTTTATATTATAATTGCGAATGCCAGTGTGTCACAATTTTCCGACCTTACTCCTAGAAGCTGTAGCCGAACATATCATACCATTTTTGAATCAAGCCAACACTGAACCAATTTAAAAACATTCCAGGTTGGATGCAGACCCACAGTCCTTGGATTCCCAAATTCTCATTACTGCGATTGTTTTTTTTTTTTTTTTTTTTTTTTTTTTTTTTTTTAATCATGGAACTTTCAAGAAGTAAACTTAAATATTAATGGAATACTTAAATGCAGTGATCAATTTTGAGTTCTTTTGTAGTTGCTTCTCACATCTACCCCTCCCTAACAAGAGCCATTTTCAGGAACTAGCTTAAATGCCATGTAATAGGGTGGATTTTAAAATAGTATTACTATAAATGTCATTTTTATTTGGTACACATATCTGAGTTGACATCCCTGTTTTGCATTTTCTTAATTAATATCAACTGGCCTAGATCGATTAATAAAGAAAAATGTGCCTCCTTACTAGAATCCAGCCTGTATACCCTTTTTGTATCCGGGAAATCACTTTTGTAGCCAAAGCATGCCATTACCAATTTGGCTACAGGCAACCATCTGATGAAGCAAAGCTCAATTACCTACATAAGGAATGCACTTCCCTCAGTGGGACTTTTACCAATCTATATCTGCTATCTTCAGTTTCATACCGAAAACATAAACATGGTAATTTTAAATGGATTTTCTATCCAGCATTATTTCTTATTACTATAAATGTTATTTTTAGCGGACACATGTCTGAGTTGAGGTCTCTGATTTGCATTTTTTTAGAAAGTGAAATTAATGTTAATCAGCACTTGCTGAAAAAATTTTCCTTGTTAATCTGCATGTCTAGTGTACCAATGTCCTAATTTTTGTTGTTATTATCACAATGTTTCAGCCCTCTTTGTGCCCTTTGACCTTATTTAGATGTCTTGTTGATCCAGGTAGCCTTCAGAGAATTTCAAAGTGAACTCTTTATTAAATCTATGGGTGTTAGAAAGTGAAGTGGCAGCAGAGGCAGTCAAGCTTAATGGCAAGACTGCAGATTGCTCCACTCACTTATAGGGTTTACAGGTTTTTTTCCTCCTTTAAGAGTTTTTTTTTTAATAATGGTATCTCTTTCTTATCATTAAATAACTGCAAGATTTGTCAGTACTTCAACATTCACTTTCACACTATTCATGATCTTCTCTCAAAAAATAAAATGCTGAGTGACTGACAACATCAGTTACTTAATGTCCCTCTTTTAGACAATCCCAGCTTGTCTTCATTTTGTCCTCCACACCCATACACTGCTGTGATTAATACATTTTTCTATTCTTACCCAGTACATATCCGCAAAAAAAACAAAACAAAAAACCAATGCTGGTTGGTACTATAATCAAAATGTTATGATAAAATACTAAAAAGATAACTAAAAGTGTTTTTAAAAAAAAAAAAAAAAATTATAAAATAGTAACCACACTCCTCCTCAGGGATTCAGTAATATTAACAACATTCCTTGGAAATTCAGACAGATGCCAGGTGACAACGCAAGTGAAAACTGATCCAATAGTATTATTATTGTAAATTAGAAACAGCACCCCAGTGTTAGGAAATCTGTCTTTTATAAAAATTTGTTTTTGTAATCTTAAAGGAAGGAAATAATGCTGCTGTGTGTAGTTTTTCAAATATGTGTCTAACTCTGAAAACATTTCGCCTTTGTATACAAGTTCATCACACATGATGTTGTCAGCTAAGAAAACATTTTTGCATTAAGATATTGATAATATAAACTGATTTTGTAAATATTTAACACTTTTTTTGTTTGATCAGTCAAAAAAGATTAAATGCATTGAACAATAAATTTATCTATTTCTTTCTCCTTCACTAATAACACAGAATCTATCGCAGTTATAACTTGGTTACAAAGTTATGTCCATTTCTGATTGTTATTTAAACTCTAATATGGCCTTTGTGTATACACTCACAAGCTAAGCAAATGGATGGAATGTTCGCATTCTGACCATGATACCAGGATTCAAATCTCACAATGCTCAATTTTAATTCTTGATAGTGTCAGTGTTGCGGGGGATGATTCCAGCTTGTGGTGCCATTGGGAGGTGCCTGAAAATCACATCCCAACGTTGACCCAAGCCTTGGCAATCAAATTGGGTTCACAAAACTATTTGGAATAAAATACATCCAATAGTGTTTCAAATTGTACTGTCAATTGAAAATGGACAATCACTTCCAGTTTGGTTTCATGGGTTCACAGTCATGCCAGAATGATTAATTGGAATGCAGCATTTTTTTTTTTTTTTTGACTAATGGAAAGTCAGGTCCCTGTTTCATATCAGAAGGTTTTTCTCATCAGAGTCTATATTGCCCATTTACAAATTTACTGTTTGTCCGTATCTATTTTGGTGCTCCTGCTACTTATCTCAAGGTTCTTAACAAAATCAAAAGAAGGACCTGCAATGTAACCAATCCAACTTGGCATCTCAACTTCAGTCACTTTCTCACTGGTGTGACATGGATTCTCTCTGTCTTTTCTACAAATATTTTCATGGCAACTGCTTTAATGAGCTTTTTTCCCTGGTACTCCAACTACATGAATTTAAATGTGCTACTAGATTGGCATTTAGGTCCCACCCTTTTACTGTTGAAATAGTTAAATGTAACTGCCAATTCTACTTCAACAGTTTCTTTTCTCACACTTCCTGCCAGTAGAACACCCTTGTGTTTATTCACTTCCCTGAATCCAGCATTGTTTGTGCTGGCACAAATTCACATGTCATCGTGAATGAAGATTTGAGCGCACTGGCCTTGTTTAACACCTGATGATATGCTCTGTCTTTCTCAGGACCTGCAACTATGGTTTGCTCAGCATAGTTGTCATATAAACAGCAAGTTGTCTCTGTATGTGTTAAAGAAACAAATATGCCTAATCAGTTATCTACAACAGGGATTAGTTAACCACCCTAGCATTATTATTATTATTATTATTATTATTGTACCTGTGTCATCAAAATTGATGTCAAGAAGGAATGTATTATAAGTAATATGTATTGTAAGTAATTTTCGTTTAGCCAAGTACAATTTTGTAATTTAAAATAGTTCACTGTTAACATTTATAATTGAACAGTGTACAATTTATAAACACCTCAGGGAAGATATCCATATTTTATTCTCATAAATGTTGCTTAGTTACAACCAAATTTTTTTTTTTTTTTTTTTTTTTTTTTTTTTTTTTTTTACTGCAAAAGTTTCCAAAGCACAATATTTTTTGTGTAAACTTTGGAAGGTCTTGAGTAATCCTTGACAGTCTGTGGATTCTGTAATTTCAGAGTCTAGGAAAGGAGATTGTTACACACACAAAAAAAAAATTATTTAGAATTTAGTTCTTACTGTGAACTGTCACCATTTTTTAAACAGTCTGTTTGTAGTCTGTCAACGTGGTACCTCTGTGCATCTCACGTCAAAATCTTACACACTACCCCTCAGTTGTTACACACACAAACAATGTGGCATTATACATTATATATTTACACATAGTACTGGAGAATAAGTTTGTAGCATGACAGTTATTAGCTGAAATTTTCACTGTATAATGTTCACTCTCTAATATATTAGGTGCATTGACGAGGAAAAATATTTAAAAATTATTTGTAAAATAAAAGTTGTTGACTTCTTGATTTACAACTGGGTGCTGAAAAATACTCAACTTGACCAACTTCCCAAAGTCAGATCTTTAATGGTCAAACTTGAACATGTCTTTTTAACAGCTAAAGAAACTTGAGAAACAATGTACCATATGTATTGACCTACTGAGTAAATATGTTTAGTAGTGTGTACACTTCATGGTTCATGTCTTCTCTTTATATTTATCTGTTCTGACATTATCACATCTCTGTCTGATCTTCTAGAAACTATAGTCTTCAATCTTCAGCCTCTCTTTCGACTCATTTCATATAGCATGGAAATAAACGTGTTTGGGTATGTGCCATACAAATCCTGCATTCTTATTACAGTCTTTCCTCTATTAGCTGAACATGAAATGAAGAGAAAAATTGAAATCATCCAAACAGTTTTCAATTATCCGAACAGAAACCCATTCTAATATCTAATCTCAGACAAGTGTTTTGAGAATTTAGAAAATCATGCTCAACATTCAATAAAAACTGACAAAGGCACTTTCAACCAGAAGTTACCCTTACAAATTCATCTGCTTAATCCAGATTTGGGTGTTAGCAGAAAAAAAACACAAGGCCAGCTGGAAATAGACAAAAATTTACAATTTTTTCATCAGAAATAAACTAAACAAAACCTTGAGTAAAGCATTTGAAAAAGTTTTTTAGTGATATAGATGTCAAATTTCTTTCAGAAAATGTCTTTTTTCTTCATTCTTTTTCAATAATTTTGGTATTCAATTATTCAAAATTTCGAGGTATCAAAACATTTCTTTTTAGCAAGGTGTCCAGATAATCTAGAAATTACTGTAAATTCGTGTAAAAATATTTAAGTCTATTCAGTGTTTTTATCTAATTTAATATAATAGCAAGATGGGCATTACTTTTGTTCCTTCCTGGGTATGACAATAAACTACATCTGGTATCACCACAAGTAAGGCAGTAAAGCCACTAAGACACAAGGGGTTAAAGGGTGTGGAATAATTAAGAACAGAAACATTAATAATGAGCAGAAAAAGAAGAGTAATCAGGCTGACAGTAGATAGCGATTGACATTGTATTTGAATTTTAGCAGATTAAAGTTGGCTGAAAAACATGGAGCTGGAAGAGAGTTTCACAAGTGAGAAGTGCGAGAAAAACTGTTAGCTCAACTGTAAATTGGTGAGATCTTGACACCAATCTAGTACTGTGCTTAAATTCATAAAGTTCAGGTACCATAGTGAAGAGCTCATCCAAACATTTAGCATGAAAGTATTTATAGAAAAGGCACAGAGAGGCAACCTTGCAATGCTGATTCTTTGGATTTTATCAAGGAGCTCAAGTTAAATAGCAGGAGCACCAGGCCACATGTGGCAGCAATATTCTTAGCATGGACAAATGGTAGACATATACATATGCAAGATAGATTCTGGAGAGAAAAATTGTCTTGCACGTCACAGTAGACCAACTTTCTTAGCAGCTCACCTAGCAATGGATTCAGTATAGTCTTGCCATTTCATGTCAGCTGAGAATGTTAGCCTGAGAAGGCACAACGAGTCACTTTCTTGAAGGTTAGGATTGATTAATTTATTTTATAGTTGACAGAGAGTCAGTCTTGAACAAGTTTAGTTTCATCTAGAGCATTACTGAATAAAGTTGTAATGGCATAGAAATGACATAGAGGATGTAAATATAGAGTAAGATTAGGTAGAATAGATAACAGTTAATCCTAGACTTGAAGAGATTAAGATTATAGCAATTATGGAAGCATCCTCGTGGGAGTTTATTCTATAATTTAATGGTAAGTGAAAGGAACCTGCCCTCCTTCTTATCCATGGAATACAAAAAGAATGAAGATGATTTTATCCTGTATATGTGGCATGGCATGTCCGAGCTGTAGAGGTTTGAACTGGTAGAGCTAAGGAATGTATTGTGTCTGAACGTTTACCATGAAAATAGTGATAAAATAGCAAGAGATTTTTGACATTTCATCTCTAGGAGAATGGCTGTAAAGTTGGAAATAATTTATTGTTCACATTACTAGATTTTTGGTCAGATCTGGCTCTTGTAAAGAGAGAATGTGGCAGGAGTCAATTGCTTTCTGGAACAGCACGAAACAAACCATTTTTTTCTGATAGATGTTCAAGGTAATGAACCTTGTTGAGAGTACAATCATTTATCATGACTGGTTAAAAATTTACAGTCTGCTTGGTGATGAAAGAAACATATCGACCAATTTTTGCTCTTACAATATGTTACAACACTTCAGAAGGTTGGATATTTTAAACAATTTTGCCGCTTTTTGTTTAGCATTATGTTGCCATTATAGAGTCATCGATGTGCCATAAACTCCTATATATTCTTATTTACATTATGCACACACAGACTATTTTACCCTTCTTTGTTGTTATCACAATGTTTCGGCTATTGTGCCCTCTGGCCTTCATCAGGTGCTTGTCAGTCTAGCGTAACCTGCAAGGAATTTCAAACTAAACCCTTATATATCATCAGAGTGTAGATTGTTCTGATTCTGCTGACCATAAACTATGGATATTACACCAAGTTCAAGGGCACACTGCCCAGCCAAGGGATTGAATACACAATATCTGTATTACCAAATTCACTAAATAAAACTAGATGAGATATTCCTGGACATGGACATTAGAATGAGAACAATCTACCTTTGTTGATTAAATAAAAGGTTCAGTTTGAAATTCTCTAAAGGTTATCCAGATCAACAAGCATCTGAAGAAGGCTGGAGAACACAATGGCTGAAATGCTGGGATGACAAAGATGGGGATAGTAGTCCATATGTAAATAAGGTAAGTAATTATAACTTCTCATTCTATATGTTCATTAATATATGAAGAGTTACTCTTTAAAGTCATCCAAATACTCACTGAAATGTTCCTTATAAGGAAACCGCTAATATTAACATTACTAATAGTTTATCTTTAAATCTCCTCTCGTTGAAAAAATTACTCCCCCACCACAAATGTTTTTTCCTTACTGATTTAAAACTGTGTGGGCGAATTGACTTTATTTTTTTTTATTATTTTTTTTTTTGGAGGCAACAGGCTTTTTTTGTTTACTTTTCTTTTTTTCTTTTGTCAGGTTCTGAAAATTCTGTAGTGGTCATTTAAATTAATTAATCATTTGCATTGATTTTTAAAAATTTTCTTTTTTTACTGCTTGTGTTTTTCATACTCTAAAGGTGTGTTTGAATACTAAAAAAAAATTTGCATTGAAATTTGGGCGAAGTAATGAAAATTTACAAAATTATTTCTGAATATCTTTTTAGTCAGATAATAATAAAATAAATTTAGCAAGATAATTCTATTTTAGATGCCAGAGAGAAATTTTTGTAATTTTTTGTGCAATTAAAAAGGTACACTGAGCAACAAAAATTATTGTTAAAAGCATGTGTTTTTGACTCAATCAAAGATTCTGGTTCCAAATTCACACTCAGTATTGCTCCAGTACATCAGGATTTTCTGTTATGTGCATGCTTGAAACAGATTGTCTTATACTAATTACACTAGACAAAAAAAAACCAAACGAAAATATTTTGTTTGCACCCCCAGATAAGTGATACTGTACTAGACTAAATTAAATACACTGGTTCAAAATCTGTACTTAGAATTGTTCAGGTACATCAGTTTTTTTTGAATTATGCACATATTCTCTGCGTAGGAGGAAAAAAAAATGCTCAGTGTCATTCATTCTCTCCACACAGCTTTTCCTTCAGGAAATTGATATTTTGCATTTTATGAAAAATATATTTAGCCCATACACAGCGACAGTGTTTATTCAGGGTTCATCATTTGATGTCAAGTTATTCTAACCTTTTTTCAGCAAATAATGACCACAAATACAGGATTACAGTTAATGACAGAAGAGTAGCTTTCATTTTTCAATAAGGTTTCTTTCATCTTATTTCTATAATTATTAAGTGGGCAGCAGAGATTGAAAATAAAGGACCAGCTTCTGACATTATTTGAACTCAAAACCTTTATCTTTGAAAGCATCCTAAATGATGATATAGATCAACCAGTAAGAATCATGTGAATATATTTCTTAGTGTTTTGGTCATGTGGCTATAGTCTTGCTGTCTTTCAATACCATAAGCTTGCATCTTGTATCTTTTTTGCTTCATTAAAATAAGCAACAAAAGATTAAAGAAGCAATTGTCAACAATTTAAAATAATTCAAAATGTTTTATCAAAGAAATTCATATAATGCTACATTTAGGACTAGTAATACGATTATAAGATTCAATAAAATGAAATGCTCATAAAAAATGAATATGTGGAATTCTTCATCTAAGAAATACAAATTCTATTGCACAATATTGTTTTCACATTATCTGAATGCAGAAGACAATAAAATAAATTGGATTTTCTCTTTCCTAATTCATTAGTGCAACAGCAAAAGTTGTGTAGAGCGAATATATTTTATAAGTTATATTTTCATTAAATAATCTAGACTATGATTCCTATCTTTACTATTTCGATCTATTATGTCTGATCATGATATTAAGGTAACTAGCCAACAGCTTGAAATCTATGCCTTTCTCATTTGCTTATCTTCAAGATGGAAGTGATCATGGCTCTCCACAACATTTTTTTTAATATCTATATATTATAAATATCAGTTACAAAGATGGGGAAAAATAACTTCATGGAATAAGAGTTGTTACTTACTTACTTACTCTACTTAAATGTTTCTATAGCAAACAAAACTGTTCTTTTATTCTTGCTGATAAACATTTTTTTTTAATCATTTCACCCCAAGCAAAGCAGGAATGCCACTAGTATGCCGGGGGTTATAGAGAGTGAAACGGAGAAGAAAAGACTGGGTATAAGGAAGATTGAGGAAAGAATAAAAGATGAGCGGGATTCAAGAAGACACAAGATGGCAAATGACATTGCGTTTAAATTTTTGAAGATTGTAATTTTCAGGGAAGCAAGTAAACAGAAGGGTGTTCCACAGGCAGGAAGTGCAAGAAAAGAAACTGTTGAAGTAGAATTGGCAGTTACATTTAACTATTTCAACAGTAAAAGGGTGGGACCTAAATGCCAATCTAGTAGCACACTTAAATTCATGTAGTTGGAGTACCAGGGAAAAAAAGCTCATTAAAGCAGTTGCCATGAAAATATTTGTAGAAAAGACAGAGAGAATCCATGTCACACCAGTGAGAAAGTGACTGAAGTTGAGATGCCAAGTCTGGATTGGTTACATTGCAGGTCCTTCTTTTGATTTTGTTAAGAACCTTGAGATAAGTAGCAGGAGCACCAAAATAGATACGGACAAACAGTAAATTTGTAAATGGGCAATATAGACTCTGACGAGAAAAACCTTGACATGAAACAGGGACCTGACTTTCCATTATTCAAAAAAAATGCTGTATTCTCATCAGCTCAGCAAGAAGTGAATGATTTTCTCTTTCACTTCTGAGCGAATCCATTATTAATTACGCTAACATAAATTTCATGTTTGCAATAGAATCCATATTGTCTTCTCTCAATGATAATCTATATTCAGGTCAACACAGAAATCAATTTCTTGTCTCCAAATTTAAAATTACAGTTATTGAAGTTATTAGAAACCAATTAATCATTCTGGCATGACTGTGAACCCATGAAACCAAACTGGAAATGATTGTCCATTTTCAATTGACAGTACAATTTGAAACACTGTTAGATGTATTTTATCCAAAATGTACACTTTAATTTAAAAATTGAAGTTTTGACTGCAACACCATTACACTTCATCACGCAATTAAATTATATTCTTGTTGTAAGCTGAAAAAGGGTCAAGTATTTGGTAGTGATAGCTTTATCTTGTATCCAATAATTTAATTGATGACTAAGTAAACAAATTTTTGCATGGTACTTCTAGGTGGAGGATGAAGTTGCTTTTGTTGAGCCAGTTGTTATGGTCTTGGGCTTGTATTTTGTACAATTTAGGCTCGAGTTCAGTAGCTTTCAGTGTTGTTATGAGTTGGTCTTCAAAGAGGGGAGTCCTATGGTCTTTTACTTGAAGTGAGTTCACTGAATAAGGATTGACGTGGAGGTCAAATAGTAACTTTAATAGTAATGTAAAAGACTATGTTGATGACTAAGTAGACCAATTTTTGCATGGAGGAGTTGATGACATTAGTTGCATGGTAATGTTGGTGGAGGACAGGGTTGATTTTGTCAAGCCTTTCTCTTTTGTCACTTCTTTTTCTCTTCTGGTGGCTTTGAAAATTTTTCAATGGTGATGAAATACCACCAGTTGGTACATCCTCGGACTTGTGTTTCAAATCATTTAGGCTCAGGTCCAGTGGCTTTCAATGTTGCTTTGTGTTGGTCCTTGTATCTTCAAAGAGAGCAACCTTGTGGTTTTTTTTACCTGAATAAGAATTGGAGTGGAGGTCAAATATTAATTTTTTTTTTTTTTTAAATATAAAAGACTATGTTTTGACAATACTGATGTCAGCTGAAATGTAATTAACTTAGAAATATGCAAATAGATTCATCATTGTAATTTTATGACGAGTGGGAATGGTTTGCCTGCTTTGAAAAATCTTCATTTGAAATACTTCAACACGAACCATTGACACAGTTGGATTATATGCAACTCTCACCACTAAATAGGCCACTTGCAAATGTTGTAGGAAGATTGTTGTGGGTCAGTTTTTCAAATTGGGAGGTTTGAATGATATTGAAGATCAGCCTTAAAAATTTTTGCTTTTTTTTTTTTTTTTTTTTTTTTTTTTTAACTGACATTAGACTTTGATTGATTCATTTTTTATGGTTTATCAATCCATTGCAGGTTATTTAATTCCAGAAAATATTTTTAGATTTTTGCGATAATAATGGTTTAGGGATACAAGTCTTATTAATTAACCCATAGCTGGTGGGGGGAGATGAATTCATACTTTTCCCAAGAGTATTTGCATGTAAGTAAATATAACAAACTCAATAGGAATTGGAACGCAGCTCTCTGATTAACAATTCTGTGTCATTATCCATGACACCACTTGCACATGCAAGCTTAAAGTAACTGGTATTCCCAAATGATTACCTATTTAGGTACTGACCAGGTTTCCTGTTACTTAACTTTGGTGATCATACTGGAACTAGTGTTTCAACATTATGTGGCTGTAAGCACTGCAATTTGAAAACTGATCTCTGGCATAATTGAGTAATCTCAACATTTTGTGTGTGTGTGTCTTTTTTTTATATATAAGTTTAACTTAGTAATGGACTGTTATTGTTATTCGTGTTTTAGAACAGTTTCAGCCATTGAGTTCTTTGGCCTTCCTTGTGTTTAATTCTGAATTGAATCATTTTATTATCCCCCCCGAGTTATTCATATTCTCATTATGCCAGTTCACTCTATGGGGGTGCCTATTGATACCCCTACCATGCAACTCAGTACTACCTGCCACATTGTTGGGTCGTTGATGAATGAACCAGTTCTCTTGCTAGTTTTTTCTCTAGGGAGCAGGATGGCTAGACATACAACAGGATTAAAAACAAGATTTATCAAAGGGCAAATGAATCTTCTTGTAGGGTCAGTGGCCATATAGCATGATGCGGTAAACTGGGCTCCTTAGCTATATATGCAGCTAGTGCAGAGATGACATAGAGGTTTTCCTACACTGAAATCAATGGTCAGAGTTGACGGTACCCTGATGCAATCTTGTCCTAGGTATAACAATAAACTATATCTGGAAGCAAGACCTCTGATAGGGAGATTAGAGACTTTTAGGACAGTGGCTATGGGAGTTGATTATACACGTTACTGTTAGTGATCACAAGTTCAATCCTTGGACTTGGTAGTGACACACCAATTCAACAGGAATTAACAATAGCTTATATCACAGAGACCAAAATATCACAATCAACGGATATCTCATATCAGCCGATCAATGAACACCTGATGATGTCCAGAGGGTACTTGGTTGAAACATTGTCTTTAATAGTATTTATATCAACCAAGATGAGAACAATACAAGAATATTAAAATTTCTTTGTTCTTAATATGTTCTTAGTCTGACATTATTTAATATTAAAATTTACCCAATGCAAGGCTCAAGAATCACTCAAGGTAGAAGTTTATTATTAAAATGCTTATGATGAATGAGATGTAATATGACAATCAACAAATATCCAGTATCAGCCAATGATATAGCTTGATGATGACCAGAGTGTACTTGGTCAAAACGTTGTCTATAATAGCATCTATATCAACCAAGATGAGAACAATAGTTTGAAATAATACAAGAATATTGACAATTACTCATCTCAAAAATGAATTGTGTAGAATAGTTTTGCTATGAAAATCCACTGATAAAACTAGGCATAAAAAAGAACAATTCCTGGAATAACAAGAATGCCTCTGCTTTGAATTTTGAATGATATTTAATAATATTTTTATTGATAACATTTAAAATCACAAAATTAGCACTTTTCCTTCTAAGTGTCTCCTTTTATTAATGGATGGAAAACTATCTATTTAGAAAATTCAGAAAGACAATGTTCAAGTTAAAATTAGCTGCAGCCTTTAGCTTCTTAATATCACAGTTTCTGAGTGTGTTCTGGGAACATAAACACTTTTTTTTTTTTTTCTTTGCTTCTTTGAATCAATTTATCTTATTCTAATTTACTTGTTATTATTTCTATAATGAAAAATGTCGTCATTAAAATCCCCAGTGGTTTTCTGGTTTAATGTTAGTTTCTTTTGTTACAAGATAATTGAAAAAAAAATAATTGTCTAATTGAATGATTTGTTATTTTACGTTCTGTTTTTGTTATAAGGAAATTTATCTTGAAATTTATAAAAATTATAAAAAAAAGCCAAATTAAAAAAAAACAAAAAAAAACAGAAAAGTAGTTTGAAGCATTTGTGAAAAGTAGAATTGGATTAAGAAAATTTTCCACTGAAAAGCTAAAAAAAAAAAAAAAATATTCCAAGAGTTGTTCAGACAACTGAACTTGCTTTTCTAATAACCCTGGTTACGGCAACATTTTGGCTAATCTATTCTATAGCCTTCTTTAGGCTTAAAATCCATATAGAATGAGAGGAGGCTTTCTTTTTACTTATATACAGTGGGGGGGATACAAATATTTGAACACATACAAATTTTTAATTTATTTCGAACTAATGAATAAACATACTTTTTATATAAATAACTGTACACAGATGTGTAATAACTAAATATGTATAGAAAACAAGAATTTTGATTTAATTGAAAGAAATCCCATTTATCTATTTTAATGGGTGAAAAAGAATTTATACAATACAAAAAAAGAATTCATAATCTTCATTTAATAATTTTTAGAATAACTATTATTCACTTCTACAGCAAACAGCCTCTTGTAGTTCTCAATAATTTGCAAATTTTAGTTGGTATCTTGTTCTATTCTTCTTCGTATACGGTCTTCTGATCTGGAATGTTTGTTGGAACTCTCGATTGGATTTGAATTTTCAAATAACGCCACAGATTCTCAATTGGGTTTAAATCTGTGGACGCAGTTGGCCATTTCAGGATATTTGCATTATTTTCAGCATTCCATTTCTTTGTAGATTTTGCAGTGTGCTTAGGATCAATATCTTGTTGGAAGATCCAATCAGGAGGAAGTCCAAGATTTTCAACTGAAATCATTAAATTTACTTCCAAAATATTTTGATATGCTGTGGCATTCATTCTACCATCTATTACTGATATGTTGTTAGTAACTTTTGCAGAAAATCATTTCCAAACCATGATGTTGCCACCACCAAATTTTACTGTTGGAATTGTGTTCTTTTGTTTGAAGGCATCTCCACCTCTCGTCCCTACATGATTTCTAGAATTATGTCCAAAAATCTCAATTTTAGTTTCGTCTGTCCATAATACGCTTTCAAAATACAATACTGTGTCTTTTTAATAGCAGAGGAGTTTTCCAAGACGAGTGTGACTTTAGATTGTTCCTATGAATTTCATTGCTTATTGTCCATTTAGTGACACAGATTCCTAATGAAAGCAAATCATCCTGCAATTCTTGATAAGTAATCATTGGATTTTGTTTAATTTGATTCATTAATTTCCTTGAAGATCTTGAAGAAATCTTCCATGGATTACCTGTTCTTTGGTTTTCATAAGTTTTGAGTTTCTTTTAGACCTTGCAATGAATGAACTAATGCTAGTAAATGGAATATTCAAGTTGTCTGAGATTTTCCTGCAACGTTTACCTTCCTTACAAAGTTTAACAATCGGTTCTTTTTGCAGATTTGTCAATTCTTTACCTCTTGCCATGATAATAACCTTCTTGCATGAATATCAATTACAGAATATTCTGTTTGTATTTTTTAGGCTAAAAATAATTACTTGATAACATTATTGGAACATTCTAGAATATTCCACTTGTATAATTTAGGGTATTAAAGCAATTTAAAAGTTTTAAAATCTACAATTTGCATTCCGCCCTGTCGGCTGGGGCTTTAGAATACACCGACTGCACCTCCAATGACGCCCCCCCCAATGAGGCGTCCTGGGTATGACGTTAAATTGCATCCAACAGCAAGGCCTCTGATCTGGAGGTTTTGAGGAGCGTGGAACCACCTCTTAATTGCTGGTGTTCCCAGGTCCACCTTGACCCGGGGTGGTAGCACCTGTTAGGGTCCCAGCTATGGGCAAATAGTGAACTCCTAGTTTTCCAGGTTTTGCTCATGTCCTGGGTATGATGGTAAACTGCATCCGCGTCCTGGGTATGGCGGTAAACTGCATCCGCGTCCTGGGTATGGCGATGGACTGCATCCGCGTCCTGGGTATGGCGATGGACTGCATCCGCGTCCTGGGTATGGCGATGGACTGCATCCGCGTCCTGGGTATGGCGATGGACTGCATCCGCGTCCTGGGTATGGCGATGGACTGCATCCGCGTCCTGGGTATGGCGATGGACTGCATCCGCGTCCTGGGTATGGCGGTAAACTGCATCCGCGTCCTGGGTATGGCGATGGACTGCATCCGCGTCCTGGGTATGGCGATGGACTGCATCCGCGTCCTGGGTATGGCGGTAAACTGCATCCGCGTCCTGGGTATGGCGATGGACTGCATCCGCGTCCTGGGTATGGCGGTAAACTGCATCCGCGTCCTGGGTATGGCGATGGACTGCATCCGCGTCCTGGGTATGGCGATGGACTGCATCCGCGTCCTGGGTATGGCGATGGACTGCATCCGCGTCCTGGGTATGGCGATGGACTGCATCCGCGTCCTGGGTATGGCGATGGACTGCATCCGCGTCCTGGGTATGGCGATGGACTGCATCCGCGTCCTGGGTATGGCGATGGACTGCATCCGCGTCCTGGGTATGGCGATGGACTGCATCCGCGTCCTGGGTATGGCGATGGACTGCATCCGCGTCCTGGGTATGGCGATGGACTGCATCCGCGTCCTGGGTATGGCGATGGACTGCATCCGCGTCCTGGGTATGGCGATGGACTGCATCCAGCAGCAAGGTCTCAGATAATGTTTTCAGAAAATAACGTTGCCAGCTCTAGGTTTTTGAAACAATAACGTTGCCAGCTCTAGGTTTTTGAAACAATAACGTTGCCAGCTCTAGGTTTTTGAAACAATAACGTTGCCAGCTCTAGGTTTTTGAAACAATAACGTTGCCAGCTCTAGGTTTTTGAAACAATAACGTTGCCAGCTCTAGGTTTTTGAAACAATAACGTTGCCAGCTCTAGGTTTTTGAAACAATAACGTTGCCAGCTCCAAGTTTTTGAAACAATAACGTTGCCAGCTCCAAGTTTTTGAAACAATAACGTTGCCAGCTCCAAGTTTTTGAAACAATAACGTTGCCAGCTCTAAGTTTTTTTTGTAAAAGAAGTAATGTTGCCAGCTATACATTTTTTATTCCATACAAAATAGGCATTTAAAATTCATATAAACTGGATTTGGCATTAAATAACCCACAGTGGTTGATATGCCATAAAACCCAAACAAACAAACAAACAAACAAACAATTTGCATTGCATGAATACTTTTTCACCCATTAAAATAGATAAATGGGATTTATTTCAATTAAATCAAATTTATTTTCCGTTTTCTATGCATATTTAGTTATTATGCATCAGTGTATATTATATGAAAAGTATGTTTATTCGTTAGTTGAAAATACAATAAATTAAAAGTTTGTATGTGTTCTAATATTTGTCCCCACCCTCCACCATGGCTGTGCCTGTAAAAAGTATTTACTAAATTTATCTTATATTCTGTAAATTGTTACCATAGTGTTTTATACTGTCCATTCTGTGACTTTGCTTACTTGTTCAGCTGAGACGAGTTATACAGGCTATTGAAATCATTTTCTTTGTTTATCTAAACAAAGAGCAAGGGCTCGTTTTGTTCTAGAAATGTTGCTTTATAGAAAACACTCCAAGATAACATTGTCGCTCCACGAAGGTCTGCTATTGTCTAAGTGAATTCAAAGTATTTGTGTACATTACAGCATCAGGAGGCACTTTCAAAAGCACAACCATCTTTCCCAATCCCTTCTTATAAGGTTGAGCAGGGAGATAAAGCTATTAAGAAGCACAAACTGAAAGAAACTAAGAAAACATTGAGGAGATAAAAAGAGAAGGGACATTAAAAGACGAGGGTTCAAAGAGATAGAAAATGACAAGTGAAATTGCATTTAAACTTTTGAAGATCTGAGCTGATTGGAAAGCAAGAAGAAAAGAGGTCCACAATTGAGAAGTGCAAGAGAAGAAACCTTTAGCATTAAACTACATTGCATTTAGAAATTCCAGCAGTAAAAAATGAGTTGCTAATGGATCCCATACAACTATGGTACTAAAATAAAGCGTTCATAGAGATCACAGCTATTCCACTTGATATGCTAAGCTGCACCGTGTTTGAAATGAGAGAGCAAGCTTGTATATGTTCTCTCCATGGCATTGACCATCTCAGAGATGTAATATTCAATTCTTAGATAATATGTTGAACTCTTTTATATCAGTTATATATTTGGTACTCTGTCATTTTTCTAACCCTAGATACTTACATTTAAATGAAATCCCCTAGACTATATAAAGGGTCCTATCATTATTAGATACCCTGTATATAAACCTAGCTGATTTCATTTAGTTTCTTGTTCTTCATGTTTCCATTACTTTTGTTATTAAGTATCCCCGATTTTGATCATAGATCTGCCAAGAAAAATGAAATATTGTAAGAACCTGGATGCAGATTTACTGCAGATGATCTTGCGATTAAAGCACTTACTATACATTTTCATCTTAATAGATTGCTTTCTCTTTTAATTAGAGTAGTATTTTTTTTAAATCAAACTTATGTTCAAACTCATTACGGTGAGAAACTAATGCATTTAGTGTGTTGCTTTGTAAAAGATCCCTTTTGTTTTCATTCCATTTATAAAAACAACACACTACATACATTAATTGCTCACTAATGAGTTTGACCATAAACAAATAAAAAAAAAATGATACTCTATTTAATCCTAACAACACTCAGTTCTTGATAATGTCTTGAAAAAAAAATCATGAACAGTTTATTCATACTGTCAAACGTGATATTTGTCTTATTCATAGATAATAAAGAAAAGTTGTTTGTTGAGAGCTATGATCACTTACATTCTGAAGTGACATCTCTGTAGGGATATACTTTATATTCTAATACAGAAGAAGTTATTTAATTCTGATAATGATGAGTAATGAGCTGCTCTACAGTTTATTCATCTCTACTTAACAATGCAGATAGATGGGCTGATTTCTCATGCAGAAAGATTTCAAATTTATACCTTTTTAAGTAGCAACCATAACAACAATTGGAACAATGCTACTTCCAACCTTTACTGCCTTTGTAACTTTCTTTTTGTGTATTCTTGATTCCAAATTCCCTGAAAATGTAGATGCCACTGCATGCTTTAAGGAAACTCTTGTACAGACAAGAACCAGGTTGAAGCTAAAAGTAAACTTTGTTTATTCTATCTTTGTCTGCTCTCCTTGCGTTTTTCCTATTCACAAAGAAGTCCACTTGAAAAATCATTAAATGTGTTTTTCTTTTTCACTTGAGCTCTCTTAATTCTTCTTGTAACTGCTTCATCAATGAAGAACTAAATATAACTTTTCATCACAATACAATGTAGATGAAGAAAATGAGAAAAGATATATATATCTCAAGAACAGTATTAGGGGAATTGTATGACAAAATGGAGATTATTTGCAGGACTTCATCAGACTAAATTTTGTTATGTTGGTAGGATTACACGTGCATGACAGAGGATTTCTGGGAATTTTAGAATTGTTTTAAAAAAATTTATCTAGCCATATTCATTTAGAGTCTATTTCTTTTTCTTTCCATCACTTTTGTAAGTAGTTATTCCAAACTGTGATATTAGAAGATCTACCAGGAATGGTAAAATGT
>OZ010572.1:104491413-104581413 GCA_963932145.1 Acanthosepion lycidas
TGGCCATTTTTTTTTTTTTTTTTTTTTTGATGAATTCTTTTATATTTATACATTCATGGCATCATTATTTACATTCAGACTATTGTCCTCATCTTTGTTATTGTTATCACAACATTTCAACTGTTGGGCTCTCTGGCCTTCTTCAGGCTTTTGTTGCTGCAGATTTTCTTCTGTGTGTCAGGATGTGGATGATGACGACATTCCACAACTTCACATCCTTTATAGCTCTCAGCAATGCCTGTCTTTTTACTATCCTTACCAAGGAAATTCATTTTTTCCTTGTATTAACCTGCCCAAAACTGACATTTTCTCTGTCAAACAAGGAAAAGATAAGTGTTTAAGTGCTGACGAATGTATATTTCTGTAAGTTCGTCTAGAACACATTTCTATTTCTTGAGGCTTCTATGGGCAATGTCCCTTCGGGATATGGCAATCATGGCTTTCCACAATGTCCCACCTTTCATAACTCTTAACAATGTTTATCTTTTTACTATCCTCTCCAATGCTTAAAAATCCCATAATACAGCTGGATGATTTCACAAGCAACAGAGCTGATTAAGCGTCTGCAGAAGTCATTTAATATTGTCTATAGGAGACACAGTGGAAATTTTTGCACGAAACAAATATTTATACATTTCCTTTCTTGCACCTACTTTGGCTTTATTTAAAAATGGATTTTGAGAATTTAGCTTTAATATAGGAAAATGCACAAAGTATTTATTCATTTGAAAAGTTATTTTCATAATACATAATATCCCATCTTCTTGTAAAATCATTGGCCCTACAGGCATGGAGATGCATCTGTCTTCTCTAGCACACCTTAGAAACTACCATGCATTCCCATATATATGCATGTACATTGTTGTGTGTCTTTATACATGTGTTTATGTGAATGTGCATGCATGCATATAAAATAACAAAGATTGTATTACACCAAATGACGGCCTGCTGAGGTGTTTCTGGAAGGAACAGTTTTAAAGCAAGCGATAGTTGTAGTGCTCAGTATCACGAGAGAGCATTAATAATAACTTATTTAATATAAATTATAAATTAATAACTTATTTAAAATGAATGGATACTTGCTCATTTTTATATAAGGCGTTTGCAGAGGTTTCTAACAATTTTATTTAAAAAAAAAATGATTTTAAACTGCATATTCAGTTTTTAAAAATAGAGTTTGCTAGAGATAGTTGTGCATGTTGTAGTGGGTGTTTTTTGTCCAAAGGTATTTAAAAAAGAAATGTTTGGCCATTTGATCTGACTTTGGGTGCTGAGAACTTTCCTGCACTTTTACATGTGTGGGTGTTTGTGTTTCTTATTTATTCCAGAGAAAGAAAAATGTTCCCAAATTGAAACAACCTCATTTCTTCAAGATTATCAAACTGACTGAAAGTATTTGGAAAAAACAATGTTGAAAAATATATTTGTAATCTTGAACACTTAAAAATACTTGTAAAAAAAAATGTAAGAAAAATTAATTTAAAATACACATTTATTTTTGTTGTCTTTAATAAAATATGCAAGCAGGCGAATTTGCTGCCAAATATATATATATATTTGTTATTTACAGCATATGCTTATGAATATAGATATTTTTGTTGATATTAAAACAGAATGGTAATCCTGGTTCAACATTTTAATGCATGAGCATATTTAATGGCAATGTGAAACAGAAAATAATTAAGATTTAACTGTGAAAAAAAACCAGGGGAATTGATTTAGCGTTAAAAAAAGAAAAGAAAGAATGAATTAAAAATAATAATTAGAAGCCATAAAATGAGTTTGGAGAAGGATCTAGGAAGATTTGAACCTGAATTAAACCAAGTAGAATTACTTAAAATTTAATGAGACTAGATCTTCCCCAACTTCCCTCCAAGGTAGTATAACAAGATTTATGGTCTTCTAAAATTTTCCAAATTCCAAATAATTCCACGAGTCCTAATCTGCCATACTGAAAACATTGTTGCAAAACATTTTATTCCCTTTGTATACCTCTCGTAAGATGTAAGTTCCACTCGACTAACTTCTTCCAATGAACTTGTGGAATTGGCCTCCTAAGAGGTTGCTGTCCAAATCACTACAATCCTAACCTGTTCAGCTCTTGGCTTAACTGTTACCTTCCGCACATATCTGTATAAGCTGTGCCTCTTACACCATAACCCTCTACCCTGAGTGGCCTTTTACAGAGTGAATACCACTGTAAAAAAAATAAAAATACTATCAAATTTATTCAAAATACAATTAAACCTCAAAAATTCTTACCAAATCCAATATTAGGATCTTTGGAATGAACACATTCCATGAAAGGCCATATGTTTCTTTAGGCAGAGATTAGTCATGAATTGACAAGCACGCCATAAACCAGTGTCGGAAGTTGTTTTTTTTTTTTTATATAAACCAGCCAATATTCAGTGATACACATATAGAGAACACCTGGGATACTAGGTGACAAGATAGGTGAATTCACAGACAAGAAGTCTTTCAAATTATTACGATTTACTGTTTATTCAACTTTGATCATTGACACAATTTGTGGCTGAGAAGTTCAAAGCATGTCAGATCGAACAACTGTTTCCGCTACCCAGGGCGATGTAGGTCTGAATCCTGCCAGAGAGGACATGTTTTCCTTTAATATGGTTTCTTATATATTCAGGCCGGTAGACAAAGGTAAATATACTGTTTAATAATTTAACAGAATGTCTACTCAACTGACTAAAAATAATGTTTAAGTAATAAAATCTCTCAGATTAATCAATAAAAATTCATCATATCTTTAGAAATAGATCCCCCCCCCGTATATATATATATATATATATATATATATATATATATATATATATATATATATATATGTGGTCAAAAAGAAAAAATGTTTTCAACAACTGGTGTTAAAATAAACATAACTTGATTGGGGGAAAATTAATATTTTCCTCGTTAGGTGCTGAATTGGCAACTGGCTCCCCGGACATTGTTATATATATTTCTTTGTGTAGTGTATACGTGTAGATACTATATATTTACTTTTACATGACTTTCACAGTTATATGTATTTTTATCTTTCTAATATGTCCTTGGTAATCTGATAGCCTCAACACAGAGGAGATTTGCTGCTTTGAGGCTGTCCTTATATTTGTCTATCGTGAAAATTGGCTTTATTTTCCAGGTAATAGCTGTAGCCATGTGCAAAACATGTTCACTTCTAATATCTACTCTCAGATGTTTACTTCTGTGTCTTCATCTGGACTTCACAAGTTTTCAGATCCTTCACCATTCTGAAAATAAATTATTTTTATTGGTCTCTTTTTCTTTTCTTTTTTATTGGTTTCGTTCTCTGTATACACACACATGTACACAAGCTAACTTTCCCAATATATCCTATCTCTCAGGCGACCAACATATGGATTAAAGGCAAATGAAATTATTAAATATCTATTTTATAATGTTCTGTATATACCGAAATATTTGTCCAAAGCTGTCATACTCTCTGTAGTTTTGAAAAAAATATTTAAATATTTGTGTCAAACATGGATTTTTTTCAAATACCAGTCAAATTTATGCTTATTTGCCTTATAAATCTCAGTGAATTTATTGTACACTCTCAATATTTTGTCTTAGATGTTATACATTAGGATTGAAATTGTGGATGAACTGTATCATTTTTTTTATTCAAGTATTTTCAACCACTTCAGTCATTATTAAGAACTGGGTGTTTTCAGTGTGTTAGACAAGATGCATAACTCATTGTAAGGTACCATATATACTTATGGGTAGGTCGCATTTTTTTACCCTAAAATTTCACAAAATATCAGGGTTGCGACCTATCCGCACGACATAAATGTAAAACAACATTACCTTGTCATCATGGTTTCTGAGATTTCGGAAATGATAACCATAAACACTAAAGTTGTGGGGTTTTTTCTGTATAGAAACAATTTATCTATCATATATACTGACTCACTGCTTTAAATGCTGCTAGATTCACATATCCATCACAATAAATAAATAAAATTTATAAAATATTCATTGATCCATCAGTCACTGTTTGGTTGGGGCCCTTGGACTAGACTAATATAGAAGCCCTGAACATGCATGCATAAGTTAAGGAACCACATGTAAATGATTATTGACAAAGAAAAAATAGTCCTATTCATTCTGCAAAATATATATATTTTGTCAAAAATACGTTGGAAAATATGCCTTAAAAGAAATTAATTATATTCTTTGAGATAATTTTCTTTAATGGTTGTGTCATAGAACATTAAAAGGCGTTCTTAAGTGTTATTTACAAATAATAAAGTGCATGAATCTAGTACCCAAAAAAAGTTTGCACTATTTTGCATTGTGCAGCGATATAGTTGGTAGCTAACTTTATAATTTTAATTGTTAAGGTAGATATATTATAATTCTTACATTTAAAAAGGGCTGTGTAACTCCCCCGATTATAGTGCGACCTATCTGCTAGTCAGCAGTAAATCATCAATTATTAAGCTATAAAGTAGGTGTGCAAACTATCTGCAAGTATATACGGTAACACTCATAATTCTTATGCAAAAAAAAACAAAAAACAGTCTATATTAAATAAAATATCTTTCACCACAGGAGACAGCATCTAAAAGTGTGTCTGAAATCATAATATGTATAAATATTTGATACATTTTTTTTTTTTTTCAGTTTTATGCTTGTCATCACTTAGGATTTATATGAATCCCAGGAGCTCCCAAAAAATCTTATCTACCACACTGACAACATTTATTAAAGATTGCAATATTCAAAAATACTCAAACAAAAAAAAAAAAAAATAAATAAAACATTAACTATGTTAATGATTTATTAAAAGAGTTTTATCATCTTATTGGAAAAATACAATAAAAAGTTAAACATTGTAGTTTGAATTTAACAAAACTTGCTTTTATAAACTTTTGCTGCCTAAATATATATATATATATATATATATATATATATATATATACCTAAAGAGTTATGCTTCAGTGTTGATATCAGTACAGCTTCTGTTACGGCTGGGCAGGTGCACACAGGAGTGACAGTCTCTATTGCAACAAATGCATGTGAAGATGCTCTCTCCCTGATGTTGACTTGTTTTCTTTCCATCAAGCCTGCTTCTCTCTGGAGGAAAGCCTTCATTTCTACTCTCCTTGTTCCAGCCCTCAGTGTAAATTGTGTCTCCAACATGACTATATATATATATATATATATATATATATAGTTTATAATCTACTTTATATATTAAGTAGATTTTTTAATTCAACACTATTTCTTATTACTATAAACCTTATTTTTAAATTTTTGTTGGGTACACATGTTTGAATTATTATTCCTGTTTTTTTTTTGTTTTTTTTTCTTTATTAAACAATGAAATTAATAACAACTAGCCCCAATCAAGAAGACCTACTAAAGGTTGGCACAATTTTTCTTTAGTAGGGCTTCTTGATCTAGGCTGGTTGTTATTAATTTTGCTGTTTAAGAAAATAAAAAAATCAGGAATAGCAACTTAATGTGTAGCTAATAAATATAACATTTATAATATATATATATATACACACACACACAATGAATACAGACAATTTAAAGGGTCCATAGGTTATAATTTATTTCCCCAGGGAATTTCTTTTTTTTCTGGCTCATCATGAGGCCAGGGAAAAAAGAAATTCCTTGGGGAAATAAATTATAACCAATGGACACTTAAAATTGTCTGTTTTCATTCAATTAATTGCTCTGATTTATCATTGAGCTCTCTGGATTTCATCCACTTTGGGATTATCTAAACGGATTATCAAGATTTTCATTACTTATATATATATATATATATATATATATATATATATATATATATATATATATATGGAGAGAGAGGAGATATGCACATGGTATATTTATACAAGGGACTGCTGAAAAATTCTCAGTTCAATTAAGAAGCCCTTCCAAAAGAACAAATGATGCTTGATCATTTGGTCAGATTTTGATAAATGCATTAAACCAAGAACTTTTCAGAACCTTATATCCTGGCTTGATTTCATCGACAAAGATTTAGAAGTCAGCTCTACATCTGTTGTTGATGTACCAGTGATAGGCAATTCTCACAAGAATTGACAAGGTTTTAAATGGCAGATGTACAGATAGATTGGTAAGAGGAGGTAGTTCTAATTTTATGGACTTGTCACATCTCTGCAGAATTGCTGCTGTGGAAAACTCTCAGGCTTGTTTGTGCCAGTGAAATTCTTAAACTGAGGTATAGTGTACAAATTGCTTGGCCCAGCAGGAGGGCCAGTAACAATAATCCTCTGAGGTTGCATGTTTTCCATTGGAGTTTCTTTACACATTAACAAGCAGATTTAAAATATATCTAATTTAAACTTGCCTCTGTTAGATTGTACAATCTGAGCTCAAAACTGCAAAATGTAGAGACTGTACCATATATGTCAGCATACAAGGCAACCTTTTAATCTTAACCTCTCCCAAATATGGAGCCGTCTTGTACTCCATGTATCAAATGTGAACCTTAAATCCTGTAGTTTATAGTAAGTTGTTAGCATGGGAAATTTTTGAGAGTAGGCTATCCCCTGCCTTGGTAACTATTGACAAATATTTTCTACTGAAACAATTTAATTCACATTATTATAATAGTGTAGTGTAACAAAAGTACTCTTAACTTATATACTGTCCTGGGTATGTCAATAAACTACATCCGTGTCTTGGGTAAGACGATAAGCCACGTCTAACAGCAAGGCCTCTGATCAGGAGGTTTTGAGGAGTGTGGAACCACCTTTTAATTGCTGGTGTTCCCAGGTTTACTCTGACCTGAGGTGGTAGCACCTGTTAGGATCCCAGCTATGGGCAAATAGTTAATCCCCCATTCAAAATGTGTAAAAATAGGTTTTAATACCAGCAAAATATTTTGTAAAAAAAATTATTACCAGCAATACATTATAGAAAAAAAAAAATTACCAGCTCTACATATTTTTGAAAAAAAAGAAAATATTATCAGAAATAGATTTTTGAAAAAATATTACCAACAATAAAAATTTTGTCAGCATTAAATAACCCATTGAGGTTGACATGTAAAACAATATATAAAGGTGTAGTATGATTGCACTCATTTAGACGACTGTAACAGCCTACCCCAGGAACACAGTACCTCACCATTTTTTCATTAAAATTTGAGTGAACAGAAAGTTTATGCTTACTGAAGTTATTTAATAAATTCAATATATTTTAAAATATGATTGGAGGGATGAATTTTGTACAGTGAATATAGCCTGAAATCTACATTTTAATTTGGAAATTTGGGGGTCATCTTATACGCTCAGTCACCTTGTATGCCAGCATATATGGCAAGTTTTAACTGTTGGGATGAGAAATTGTTATTACAGTCTACTTACATGTGCTGTGTCCTTTCAAGACATGGACTCTATAGGAGTTGATAATTCTCATTCCGCTAAAAAAAGACGTCTTGGTTGATTGTTCAGTTATTCCTAGTTCTGATTCTACTGAGTGTACATCTGTACTGCCCGGCTCAGGGATTGAACTTACAGTTGATATAACACCAAATTTACTAGGCTTTGCTTTTTTTCTCTGGGCCATTGTTCCATTAAGTTTTAACTTTATGTCGCTTCTAACTGTATATTCTACTTACTTAGATTTAGAGAAAGCCTCTTGCAGTATCTGACGATAATATGGTAAGATCAGGATTCTGCCTTTTAAAATCACAGTTCCACTGTTTTAGTGTAGATATCAAATGTACTAGTGTTTTGAAGAGAGGGCCTTTCTCTTGAATTTAAGAAAACTTGTTTAAATACAACACAATAAAATGTTAAGCTTTTTATTTGTTAATAAATATTAAATCTTATGTTTTAAAAGAAAATTAAAAAATTTTTTTTTCATAAATGCTAATTATTTACACTATTTATATTCAGACTACTGTCCTCATCTTTGTTGTTGTTATAATGTTTCAGCTGTGGTGTTTTCTGGCCTCCCTCAAGTATATATTGTTCTGGTTAATCTACAGTAAATCCTGAACTGAACACTTTATTTAATCAAGGGGGTCAACTCTTTTTTTTTTTTTTATACTGTCCATGTCTAGAGTTAACTCATTTAGTTCTCATTTTTAATTAGTATTGCTCTGTTACTGAGTGCACATACACACTGCCTGACTCATGGATTGAACTCACAATAATTATGTCACCAAATTCACAAACCATAGGATAATTTGCTGTTGTGAACTTGGAGCCTTAAACCTAAACTGACTGCTGATTAGAGTTGGAACTGCTGCTGTTGACTGTCATCAGCATCTACAGATAGGAACAGCATGGAGGAGGAGGATGACCAGAAAATTGCCACAGTTTGTCTATCTTATGTCAAGGGCTTAGTGGAAAAGATTTAGAAGATCAGAAGCTCATACATCAGGACAATATTCATAAGCAGTTTCACTCTAGGAAGAAATATCTGCTGAGTAAAGCCTAACATGGTGAAGAACATGACCAAGAATTGTGCGTACTTGATTCCTTGCAGTTGTGGCATAGAACAGAACGGTGAAACAAGCTGACCCCTAAAAGTGAGGCTGGAGGGACATCAAAAAACTGTAGTGAAGGGTGAGACAATGAAATTGGGCAAAGCTGATCATGTTTGGAGGGTAATGAGTAGTCATCAACCCCAGAGGAATGAAGAGAAAATATAGGGCAAGGAAAGAACACTGGAGGGTTAGACGTCTGAAAGAATCAGCACATCTGCTAGGCTATGAGGGCCTCCTTGATATATTTTTGTAAAGAGGGTTTTTGCCAAGAGTCAAATATATTGCTTTTATTTATTTATTTTTTTTTCGAATCTGTATTTCATAGTGTTTTGACCCCAGTTTGGGGGTTAACTATTTTCCCATAGCTGGGACCCTAAAAGGTGCTACCACCTCGGGCCAACAGCATTTATGAGGTGGTTCCAGGCTCATCAAAACCTTCAATTCAGAGGCCTTGCTGCTGGATGTAGTTTATCATCATGCCCAGGACACCTTCTGTGTAGGTTACCATACATATCGTTATACACCTGAGGAAGGCCACAGGGCATAATGGGCAAAATGTTGTGATAACGACAAAGATGGGGATAATAGTCTGAATATAAATAGTAAATAACGATAACTCCTCGTCCCAGAAATTCAGACACAAATAAATGTTACTATTTTAATAAATGTTAAATTTTGCTATTTCAATAATTTTCATGTAAAGCTTCATAAAGTGAAAGATAAAAAATAAATTTAATTTCTTGGTAATGAAATTTGAGTTAGGTTAAAGAAGAGTCTCTGGTAAACATCTGATATCGCTTATCAAGTAGGTTTGTGGTTTTAAGATTATTGGTAAGGTTCATATGTATAAGTCCTTGTTTTGTATATTGCTGCCACATCTGGTCTAGTGTTCCTGCTGTATATTTAGAGATTCTTGATAAAATCCAAAGAAGAATCCGCAATATTATTGATCCTGAACTGGCATCTCGGTTTCAATCCCTTTTTTCCCACCATCATAATGTAGCTTCCCCCATGCCTTTTCTATAAATACTTTCATGGTAATTGTTCTGATAAACTTTCCTCTATGGTACCTAGACTTAAGTGCAGTATTAAATTAGCACTACGGTCTCATCTATTTACAGTTGAAATGGCTAGATGTAACCATAAGTTCTATGCTAACAGTTTGCCACATCTAGTCTGGTGCTTCTGATGTACATATTTAGAGATTCTTGATAAAATCCAAAGAAGCATCTGCAATGTTATTGGTCCTGATCTGTCATCTCAGCTTCAGTCCCTTTCCCACTGCCATGATGTAACTTTTCTGTGCTTTTTCTACAGTGTTCAGAAAGTTACTATGCACTTTTATAATCATATTTTTTTAATATTTCACCCAAATATGATTTTAACAATTTTTACAATTTTCATTCATATTCTCCTCCTGTATTGTATAATGAAATATGTATGTTAATAAAAATATAAGTGCATAGTCACTTTCCGAACACCCTGTCATCATAAGAAAATGAGAATAGCCAGTATTAAGAAGTGAGAACAATACGAAGGTACTCTCTCTTCCCATTCCAACTATGACACTACTCTGCCTGCGAGCAGAACTTTCTAACTTTTGGCAAAGTGGTACTTTTTCTTGAAAGTCTTCATTTATTACCTTTTTCTTTTGATCAGTAAAGGCTACTTTTGAAGACCATACTTCATAGACTTTACTGCTGGTCATAAAAACATCAATCACTTCAAACTCAAGATAAAATCATTTGGGCCTCTTGACCTTATGCGTGTTCTAATGATGTCCAGGTCTTGTGTTACACTGCCATATTCCAGCAATTGACTTAGAAATGTAGATTTCGCTAAAACATACCATTTCTTTAGTCATTGCACTACGGTAACTATGATTTACACAGCAGATACTTTATTCTTGACCTTGCTGTCAGATACTAAATATTCTTCCAGCTTTTGTCTCGGTATTTCAGTTTTAATTTCTGGACTGACAGAAAGACCTTTTTTTTTTTTAGAACTGATTGTTCCAGTGAATTTCGACTGTTTTAGAAATTCTTCTGTTGGTGTTGCTAATGTCATTCAGCAGAAGAAAAAAGAAAAGATTTCAGAGATTAGAATGTTTAATTTTCTGGTTAAATCAGGATTTAACAATTTATTCCACTGAGTTACAATTTCATATCCTTCTTATTTCCACGGCAGCTCGTACCTACTTCAGGCTGCTAAGGTCTTCTGCCAATATCAAGTAGAATTTTCTTTTAATTATTATGCGAAGAGGTTCTTGCTTAGCTCGTGCAGGTTGATTAGTATCTCATCACCAGGGACAGCAGAGTGCTTCAGACATCAGACTCGTAGGCTGCTAACATGCATCATGAGATAAAGAAGGCCGAGTGGCTTGCTTACATTATATTATAGTTGCTACTCTGCAAAGTTTGGCACAAGTGCTGTTTACCTGGAAGAAGACTGGAGGGCAAAATGGCTGAAACATGATGATAACAATAAAAATGAGGACATTGGTCGGAATATAAGTAACATAAATAATTAAATACTTTTTTTGTATAACCTTGTTTATGACTTTGTAATTAAAGGAGATTTGAAATATATTCTTTTTCAATCATTTCACCTCAAGTAATTTAATAAAGCCACCAAGATATAAGGGGTTTATTGAGTGTGAAAGAATAAGAGAAAATAAAAGAACAGGAATTGGGAAGACAAAACATAATGATTGACATTGCATTTAAATTTTTGGAGATCAAAGTTGACTTGAATGCAAGAAACAGGAAGATAATTTCACAACTGAGAAATGCAAGAGAAGAAACTGTTAGCAGAGAACTTACAGTTTCATCTAGCCATTTCACCTCTAAAATGCTGCCACTTTAGTACTGCATATAAATTTGTAAAATTGAGGTACCATAGAGGAAAGGGACTTACAGCCACATCATGTTGAAACACCAGTTTCTGTATGATCACTGAAGTTAAGCAACATCAAGCCTAGTCAGTAATTCGAGAGGTGACTACTTGGGAATACCAGGTTCTGTAAGCTTAGATATGCATGTGGTGTAATGGATAGGAATTGTTAATCAGAGAGCTGAGTTCAAGTTCTTGTTGAGTTCATTATATTCACTTACTCACAAATACCTTTGGAGAACATATGAATCCCTTTCTTTTCCCCCCAGCTATAGATTAATTAGTAAGACTTTTATCACTAAACCATTATTATCTCAAAAAAAAAAAGTATTCTTACAATATAAAAAATTTTTTTTGTCTTTAAACAACTTGCAAAGGGTTGAGAACCCATTGAAAATGAATTAATTTTTCAAAGTGGAAAGGTCATCAGAACAATTACCATGAAAATATTTATAGAAAAGGAATGGAGAAGCTATGTTACAATGGTGGGAAAGTACTAGGCTGAGATGCCTGGTTAGAGTTAATAACATTTCAGATTCTTATTTCATCAAGAATCTCTCAATACATAGTAAAGGTACCAGACTAGATGTGGCAGCAATATTCAGTGCATCGATGTATGGTAGATTTACAAATAGATTTTAGCGAGAAAAATTGTCTGGCATGACATAGCCAACTTTCCTTGGAAGACCTAGCAATTGGTTCGATATAATCTTTCCACTTTATTAAAGTTCCAAACCATTACACCACCCACATATTTTTTACACCATCCATTACACCACCTGCACATCTATTGTTTTTTTTTTTTAATCATTTCACACCAATGACAATGCCACCAGGATGCAGGGGCTTACAGGGAATGAAAGTGAACGAGAAGACTTTAATAAGGAATTGAGGGAAGGATAATAAAGAAACAGGGTTCAAGAAGACAAGATGGCATTTAAATTTTTGAAGATTGTAGTTATCAGGAAAATAAGAAATCAGAAGGAAGTTCCACAGGTGAGAAGTGCCAGAAAAGAAACTCTGGTTGTTGCATCTAGCTAGTTCAACAATAAAATGTATGTAGTTGCCAATCTAGTAGCATAATTAACTTTATGTAGTCAAGACATCAGGGATAAAATATTTCATCAGAACTGTTGCCATGAAAATATTTGTAGAAGACAAAGACACATCACATTGATGAGAAAGTGATTGAAGTCAAGATGCTAGGTCAGGATCTAATATATTACAGACTCTTTTTTTGGATTTTATGAAGAATCTCGGGATATACATCAGGAGCACCAAACCAGATAAGGCAACAGTATTCAATACATGGATGAATGGTAGATTTGTAAATGTGCAAAATGGATTCTGGAAAGAAAAGTTTTCTGGCACCAAACAGTGGACCAACTTTCCTAGCAGTAGATGTAGAAATTACTTCAGTATAGTTGCTCAACTTCATGCCACTAGAAAACATGAGCCGAAGAAACTTTGGGGTGTTACTCTCCTGCAGTTTAGCATCAACCATGCTGATGGCAAGCAGAGAAAATTCCCTGTGATGATTAAATGAAAGCAGCTTTGTTTTGAAGGTGTTAAAATTTACAAGCCATTGATTTGCATTCCTTCCTAGAGCAGTTGTCAGGTTTACTTTGTCAGATCTGTCAGACTTGCTACTAAAGTATTAGAATTTGTATGAAGTTTTAGAATCTGTGTCAAATCAGTTTCACAATTTTAAGTGAACATTTTCTTAGAACTGATTGTTTTTATTTTATGAAGTTTTCAGAAAAATAAGTAAAAAGCAAACCTGAGAGTCATAATTGTCTCTTGAACATTTTTTTTCTCTTGCATACTCCAATATTTACTAACACTGTATGCTTGCATTGTCACCATAGTAGCATTTGTGGTTAGAATAGCTTTGGAATCTGAGATTCCTTCAGAGAATTCTGACATAAAACTGCCTCCTGTCAAATCTTGTTGTGGCCAAGAATGTTGCATATCAACAAGTTGGCATTATTAACCCAATTTCTGTCACTGCTGTCTTACTTTCACATCTTTCCTGTCCCAAATTATGTTCAACTGCTAAAGGCATCTGTTTATTAAAGGCTCAGCATTTGTTAAATCTCTGCAAGCTTTCCACAAAGCAGGTTTTGTTGAGATTTAACTTTTGTTTTTATTTCCTAATCAAAACTTTAATATTGGCAGGTTGGTATATCATATTTTGTGATTTTACAAAGCTTATTTCAAGTTTTACTTCCCTTTTTTATAGTTGGTTTTATTAATATTTCTTTTTATTGAATGACAAGTTGTGCAAAATCTCAGATTGGACATAACAGCAATTTTTTTTCCCAGATTAAAAGTAAAATATTTCCTTTTTTGCTGATATGGATTTTATATGTATTTCACTTGTGGAAAAATTTTTCATGTGCCATGTCCCTTCAGGCCGTGGGTGATTATAGCTATTAACAACTTCCTATCTTTTGTAGCTCTTAGCAATTTTTTTTTTTTTTTTTTTTTACTTTCCTTTCCACTAACTTTTCTGCTATTCATTTATACAAACATTAGATATGTTACTCAGCCCGCTCTAAGTATGACGATAAACTACGTTTGTGTCCTGGGTAAGACGATTAACTACTTCCAACAGCAAGGCCTCTGATCAGGAGGTCCTGAGGGACGTGGAACCACTTCATAATTGCTGGTATTCCATTCTGATCTGGGGTGGCAGCACCTGTTAGGGTCCCAGCTATGGGCAAATAGTTAACCCCCAAACTGGGGTCAAAGCACTATGAAAGTGTAAAAATAGGTTTAATACCAGAAATACTTTGTAAAAAAATTTACCAGCAATAAACTTTTGAAGAAAAAAATTATTACTAGCAATACATTATTACCAGTGATACATTTTTGAAGGAAAAATATTACCAGAAATGGATTTTTGAAGGAAAAAAAAATTAACAGCAATACATTTTTGAAAAAAAAAAAAGTGTTACCAGCAATAAAAATTTTGTTGGCATTAAATAACCCATTGAGGTTGATATGCTGTAAAAAGAACAAAAACCAAACCAAACCAAACCAAACCAAAACTATGTTACTCAGCATTTTCTTCTCCCCCATCTTGATTTCAGTAGTTCATGTGAGTGTCAAATTCTCCAAGGCCTACTTCTTCATCATGTGCCATGGATATTTCATCTACTTTTTTCTGATTCCATTATAAGCATCCTTTTTTGTTTGCTGGCTTAGGCTGTATCATGTTGAAACACTGGTTCTTGTATGATAACCAAAGTTAAGCAATATCAAGCCTGGTCATTACCTAGGTGGGTAACTGCTTGAGGAATACTAGTTGTTGTAAACTTGGATGTGTGGGTGGTGTAATGGTAGGTACCTCCATGAGATCGCTAAAAAAAGAGTATAGCATGATGAAAAAGACGCCAAACTTGACGAAAACAAAATTTTATCGTCTCAATGTTTGTTATTATTAAGAGGAAAGATCAAAGTATTTTTGGGGTAGTTTTTTTCCATTTTTTAATCGTTCCTAGCACGTCCGAAATTTTCGTTAAAAACTAGTTTTTTTTTTGAGTCAGCAAAATTGACCATTTTTTTCCATTTAAAAAAAAAACTGGAAATCTCACTTTGAAATTCTTTTAAATATCAATTTTCATTTTTTCAAAACTTATTTTAAGAAAATCAGAAATTATAATGTTTATTTAAAATATTTTGAACCAAACTTAACTTAGCTTTTATGCCAAAAAGATGTAATTTGAAAATAAATCAAAGCAGGTCATAAACTTTCGCGTCTCTTGACAGGTAATGAATGACATATTTACGAATTCCATGAGGCTAATTTGTTCTACGGAAGGAGAAAAGTGAAATAATTTACATTTAAGTGAACAAATTATTTACCTCGTTATTTTTAATGAAAACTTTCAGCGGTCTAATTTTTTTTTTTTTTTTTTGTACTTAGCTTTCACCTTTACGTTTATGATGCTTTATGGAAAATATATTATAAAGAAATTAAAATAAGACTGTTAAGAGTGACATTAAATTTCATATTTCCTAAGAAATGTATCTAATTAATTTATAGGTACCTTTCTTATGAAATTTTATCAGAACTGTACATAAAATACTATAATTTTATGTACATTTATTACATTTTACTGTTATTTGCATTCATTTTATTATTAATTTTGATATTTCATTTATGGAAAAATGTCATAACTGAGATTAATATAAAAATAAGATCATATAAATTTCATAAGATGATACTGATACTTGTAGGTACCCTTTTCAGTTGAAATTGAAAAATCAAATTAACTTCTCCACACGTGTTTCACAAAAGTAAAGGCCTCAACAGCGGAGAACAATGCTTAACTCAAATAACGCAACTTAATTATATTCTGGTTGGTCTTCCGTACTTTATAATTACAGCCCAGTTATAAGCACAAAATTACATTTCTTAATTACTGTGGATCTTCTGATTAGTCAAAATCATACAATTTACAATGCGCTAAAAAAAGATCTATCTCATAAGGACACTGAGGAAAGCCGATGGGGCTTTTAACTAATTTTATAATATTTTAACAACTTAAATGTAAAATCTATTATAATTAAAGAAATAACAAATAATTGTATTAAAAATTCATTTTTCATTGAAAAAAACTTTTTGCTTTCAGAAAATATTGTCCATATTCATAAAAACAACTAAAAGCAAATAAAAGCATTTGAAATTAAATATCTTTTTTTTATTGAGTTTTGTATGTTACAATTTAGAGCTGATTTTCAGGTATGTTGGCTCCAATTAAAAACAAAAAAAAACATGATTTGCATTCCTCAAAGCCTTGTGCTTTTAATTATTGTAATCACTAAACCCGATGCGATCGAATTTCTAGCGTTTTCATAAAATTTGTTATGGGTGGGGTAATAAATATTTTAAAAAAATATTTCTACCATGACTTTAATAAAAAAAAAATCATATTTATAATAATTTCGATCATCTGTGAATAGTTCCTGAAAGTTTCATTAACATCTGAGAATTATTTCTATTTTTGCACGATTTTTCAAATTAATGTGTGTCATACCAAAAAAAACATGCTAAAAATTGTCTATGTTATTTACTAGTTCCGCTGATACAAATAGAAACAAGGTTTTTTTAATCAAAATTTAGAATGTTCTAAAAAGAAGGAAAAATTTTTAAAATAATTAAAAAAAACTTTGGTCTTTCCTCTTAATAATAACATAAACATTTAGACAATAAAATTTTGTTTTCGGCAAGGTTGGCGTCAAGCTATGCTCTTTTTTTAGTGATTTTGTGGAGGTACCTATGTAATGGATAATAGCTCAAAATTGGAAATTGGAGAGCCAAGCTCTGATTGCAGTTGTGTTTGTTATATTCACTTACAGGCAAATATTAAGTTGGTGCAAAAATAATGTCGTTTTCTCACATAGTAACATATGTGAGAAAACAACATTATTTTTGCACCAACCTAATACCATTAAGAAAGGTATGAATCCACCTCTTCTTCCTCCAGTTATGGGTTAATTAGAACATGTATCAGTAAAACATTATTATGCTCCCCAAAAATTCTTGCCCTCTAAAAATATTTTCTGGCTTTAAATAACCTACAAAAGATTTATAAGCCTTAAAAAAAAAATCAAACAAATCAATTTTTTTGTTTCTGTGTTCATTAAAACTTCCTTGTTGGTTACATGCTATGTCCATAATATTCTTAACATATTTCTGTAGAACCACATACCTGTTACTTCAAGTCTTTTTCATCTTTAAGGCAGGTGTCCATCAATTGTAAGAAAACGATCAACAAGAGCAACAGCCCAAAATGCAAGTTAAAATTTGGAGATATCAAAAATAAACAATAACTGAAATTTAAATATCTGGAAAACGATTTAATAGATGACAGAAAATATGACACAAAATCCGAAAGGAACATTCGAATCTCAAAAGATGTCTTCTAAAAGCTAAGTAAAATATTAAGAAACAGAAAAAGATAGCAACAAAGAAAGGAGAGCTGAACTGCAATATCAATCCTACTATATGGGAGAAATATTTACTTTTTCTATGGGTCATGTCCCTTCAGGTGGTGGGTGATTATGGCTCTCCACAACTTTATATCTTTTATAGCTCTGCCATACACAAGCTCATTAGGTAGGTTACTTGCTGCATTCCATTGTCCTTCTTGCCTTAATATGTCCTGAGTATCAAATTCTCCAAGTCCTCTTTTCTCATTATATTTTTTAAAAATTTCAACTCTCTGATTCCAAATATATAAGTGTCCTTTTTGTTTTCATTTTCCTTAAAACTTCCTTGTTACTCACATGTTTAGTCCATGGTATTCTCAGCATCCTTCGTAGAACCACATTTTTAGAACTCAGATATCAGTTTTTATTTTAACCAAGAAATGACGACCATACAGTAAATGAATCAAATGAGTATCTTCGTTATTGTTGTTTTGATCTATGTGTCTGAAAATCATGCCACAGGTTGGCGAAACCATTCAGAAGCCGTTGATGGTTGTGCTAGCAAAAAGTCAAGTCATCATGACCTGAGCTTTATAGGCCTTCTTCAAAGTTTATGACGCCAGATTATGCACTCTCTCCCAGAAATTGTGACTAATATCTGCCGAGTATAGTTGCATTGTAAAGTACAGGTAGGCTCTGTGGGTGAGTGTACCTCAGCAGGCATCTGCAACATGAATTAGTTTGCTCTCCTAGCAGATGAGTGTACTTGAAAACTAGTAACCCACCATTATTATTATTATCATTATGGCCGTTGTCTTCATCATTCCTGGTCATTTTTCAAATCAAAAAGTGCATGAATTGTTTTTCACTACTCTCTAAATTCATCTTTACTGATAAATTGCCATCTGCCAATGTAAACCTTTCTCTTCAGAATGCTTTAAACGTTTTCACTCTGCTTATGCTTAATGAAGCAAAATGGCCATCTTGTTAAAGGAATGTTGAAATTAATATCATTCAGATTTTCATTCATTCTGACTTTTACATCACATCATCTTCTTTTTAAAAGTGTTTTGGTCATTCTTGAAATATGGCTCCATATGTGCCTTCAAAAAATGTTTGTATGCAGCTACTATAATCTCAAGACTATCTGCAATCTAGCCTGGGCCCACAACCTATAATCCCAGTCCAATACATCACTCTATCTCTGACTTATTATTTAGAGTGAGTGAAGTTTTTTGCAGTAGCCAAACAGTCTTGTTCGATCTATCTGGCCTGTTAAAGATTGTCATGCCATTTGTTGATGAAATGAATTGTTGAACAATGTCTTCATCTATTATGTTTATTTTATTTGGTTTTCACTATAGATTTTATTTAAATGAGGCCCAGAGATCAGTCTCAGGTTTTTCATTTCATTTCATCTTGTGCTTTTTGACACTTCCTTGCTACTGCAATTCATATAAATCTAATAGCCTGACAAAGATGGATATTTTTTAACTTCTCTCTTTATATGGTGCATTGGATCAGCAAAGTACAACCTTCAACTTGCTCTTAGCAGACCTGCATTTGTGTTGTCCAGAATCTTCAGCAGCATTTTTTCTTATGGTTTCATGTAACATGCCAAACACTTTTGAGGATATTAACCATTTCTCTTCATCAAAACAGCCTTAGGATTAATTTTCAAACTTGCAATATAGCTCTTAATTTGAGACTTTGAAATTCCGGACATTTCATACAGATGTTTACTCTTTATTTCCATTTGCACTGAATGAACCTGATTTTATTCTAACTCTGACAACAGATGTTGCTATCATTTGGCAAAGAAAGCCTTAGATTCCAGTAAGTATTTTATGTGGTGATAAAATATGAAGTGACCAATAATGTGGTGCAAAGTGTGTGCGAGTATGTATGTATGTATGTGTAATATATATATATATATATATATATATATATAGACACACACACTGCTTGTGTAAGTGTTTATATGTCTCTCTCTTCTTCTCTTTGATATATATATATGTAAAACTATTTGGACAGCTATCCCTTATACAAATCTCATTAAACATGACTAACAGGGTACTGTGATTAAGCTTTTTATTCAATTTTTCTTTCATTCAAACAACTGCTTTCTTTTCTGGATAAGAAGTATGCAAAAACAGTCAAAATGTTCTATATATCTGAGTGCTTTCAGCTATTCTATTAGCCATTATCAAGGACTTTTTTTTTTTTTTTTTTTTTTTTTAATGTATATATAGATTTTTATATAGGTGTATTTATAGAGATGGGAATGGGTTTTTTTTTTTTTTTTCAAACATGGTCAACACACGTTCCATTGTTCATAGTTGATATTATGGAGTATTGTCATTTTCTTTCTATTATTAATATTTCCATTAGGCACTTTTTTTTTATATGAAGATGAGGCTATTGTGTTTGTATTTTCTATAAGTATGTTGTAGATGGAATTTGGTACTGTGTGTTTTTAAATGGGTTCTAATTGAACCATGTTCAGAGAGATGTAATGGGAGTCTTTGTGATAAGCATGTAGTGGTATGTCCAATTATAATTATTCATGGATTTGGTTTCATCAGGAAGGCAGTTCCTTAAGGTGCATGTAAATTCATAAATAACATTGATCCTATATATATTATCAATTTTGCCCAACAACCAAGTTACAATAATTAGAATCTGACCCACTTTTTATGAATCTCTCTTATCTCTCCATTATCATTGTTAAAAATTATATGAAACTCTTATTTTATATATATATATATATATATATATTTATAGATAGATATATATATATATATTTATAGATAGATATATATATATTTATAGATATATATATTTATAGATATATAGATATATATATTTATAGATATATATAGATATATATATTTATAGATATATATAGATATATATATTTATAGATATATATAGATATATATATATTTATAGATATATATATATATATATAGAGAGAGAGAGAGAGAGAGGCTCATAAATTATTTCTGGGGGGTCATATGCCCGCCTGCAAAACCCTGTGTCTCCACCACTGTTTTCAGACTATTTTTGGCACCATAGCCTGGCTGAAAAATTTTTGGGGGTGGGGACATTGTGTCACACCTCCTGTTCTGGCACCCGGGTCGTTTTGCAGTTAGCTACCCCACTGCCCCAATGTCATTCTTCTTATGAAAAATTGCTTAATTCCTGTCTAGTTTTATATTAGGTCAAATTATTAGAATCCTATTTATTAATTCTGTTCTGTACCTATCAAGCTGATTATTCAATGTAATTTGTATTTGCTCCCACATGGTTTCTTGGACAAATCTATGAAGATTGACCTTGTAATGTCTTCTGGTGTTTCACTGTTGCCATATTTTACTTACCATTTTGGTAACCCTGCAGAACACTTAAAATCAGAAAAAGACAGTTGAAATTTCTGGGATACATGACAAAAGAGGGCTTGGAAAATTCGGGACACCCACATAGAAGGGAATGGTGCGAGATTTTATCTCAGTCTCAAGTGTTCTCATATTTTATGACTAGTAATGAAATCTGAGAGACATGGTCTTCAAAGCAGATCACCCACTTGACCAAACAGGAATGAAAGAATAAATAAGTGAAAACTTTTGGGAACAAGTGACAACAATACTAGACATTGAGTATTTCTGGTCACAGGTCTATAAGAATGGTCATATTTGGGATTGTTGAGTTCTGCACTGCCTGCTAATGGAGACAGACTGTCTGTCAAGTAGTTTTGGTTTTTGTGCATACGAGTTGCTGGCTGCTCGTCATGATGATGGTAGGAGGAAGATTTGAAAGGAAGAGCTGATCTAACATTGCAAAATCTGTCCCAAGAATCACCTACCTGCCTACCCAGCAAGTCCTGAATAAACACCTAAATATATCAGTAATGAGGCCTAAGTCCTCATTTCTCACCCTGGCATTTGATTGCATTTTTAATTTCCTTATGACATTCCAACAGGATTTTCCTAGTTTTTGGTGCACGTAAACATAAATGAGAATGTGTCAGTGGAGATCCTGTTGCATATTTACAAATTTAACACTAAAAAGACATTGACGGAAAGGGAGTGTCAGAAGGGGAAAAAAGCAATTAGCCTACTTAATAAATTTGGTGGAATGGATAGCAGAGTGAAGGCAAAGAGGGACGGTAAAGAGTTAAATGTTGCTTAGCACTTACAAAGGTCAAGAAGTCATGAACAGTCAACTGAAGGAACATGGCACATCTTCTATGTGCCGTGTCCCTTTAGGACGTTGACTGTCATGGCTCTGCACAATTTCCAGTCCCTTGTAGCTCTTAATAAAGTTTGTCTTTTTGTCATCTCATCTAAACCCTGTTCTGCCATCCATTCACTCTAGATCAGTTATGCTTTACTTTCCTCTGTCCCTCTTACCTTCAATCTGTCCTGTGTGTATCAATTATGTGCCATGCATGATACATGCTTAGGCGATCATGTATCTTTCGATATGTGACTGACTAGACTGATTTTTTCCCGCAGTAGGTTGCCATTTCCTTCTGCAGTAGACCAGTTGCCATCCAAGTTTATAATACCTGGTCTGTCCTCCTGTTTACCCCTAGCTGTGGAGAGAAGTGGATTCATACCTTTCCCAAGAGTATTAGCACATAAGTGAATGTAATGGATTCGACTGGAATTTGAACTCGGATCTTTAATTCTGCTATCCATTACTCCCCCATGCCTCCTTATGTGTATCACATTATCCAAACACTCTTTCCTTATTATGTGTCCTAGAAATTTCAGTTGTCTTCTTTCTTTTTATCTCTGTCCTTTTTGCTTCTTTTTTCTCTAAAGCTATGTCATTGTATTCATATTCTCAGCATAAAAGAAAAAAAAAAAACTTAACTGGTCCCCAAATTGTCAAAGATTATCCATATATCTATTACAAACTTATGTAATCTTCATTTTGGTCAATGCTGACCTCAGATTTTCATATTAGGCATTATTATGTTGCTTTATGTATTGTAAGTTTTCTTTTCTGTTGTCAACAAAAGAACTCTTATATTTATTCTTTCCATACTTGTAATACTTTTCCTGTTCTTCATTCTGAATTTTATGCTTCCCATTGAAATGCATATTTTCTGCTCTGTTATTTCTTTTATCTTTCCTCTCCTATCGACTGTATCCATTTTCTTCAATTTTCCAATCTCTGCACATTGTTCTTCTGCCACTCCTTGCATTTATTTCCGATATTTACATTTAACCTCATATAAATCTCTGCCATTTTTTGGAAATTTATCTGCTGTTTTCCTTTTTATTACATTGGGAATTTCATTTGTCATCTGCTTACCTTTTTTTTCTCTCTCTCTCACTCTTGATGTTCTTTCCTTTTGAAAAAAAGAAAAATAATACTTTCAGATGTTTTTGTATACAACTTTTTAATGTGAGATGTAAAAAATCCATACTTAAGATCTGGGATCATTTTATGTGATGAGAAGAGTTATGGACGCAAGAGGGGATGTTTTTAGGAAAGCGAGTTGTGGATAGGTTACATCATGGATTGGTTACCTATCATTTATAATTTTAATAATGATAACTTCTCTCATTGTTTGATTGTAAATTACCAACATGAGCATTTCTTAAATTGAATGTAATTGATTTTTCTTTTGTAATTAACTCTTGGTTAAATGGTATAGTTCTCATGAGAACAGTTTTGTAGACATTACTCTATGCAGACATTCTTAAAAGTTAAAAAAAAGGCAAAAAAAAACATATGCACCAAAATTACTTTAATCTGATCCAGGGTTATGTTAGTGAGCTACCTTTCTAGTATCATTCAAATTGTTACCAATGCTCTGTAGGAAGAGAGAGAATTTTGCAATTACTGAGTTGAATATCTAATGCAGAGTAATGGTTAAAATGTTTGCCACACAAGCTGTTAATAGTGAGTTTGCAGTAGAGATGTAAATTGTTATCAATATTTCTTTTTTGAACAAAGGATATTTCGGATGTCTTTTATTCTCTTTATCATCTCAATGTTACCTGTGAAAAACCTGACTTAAGCTCTGGCATCATTTTCTCTGAACAAGTGAACTTGCTTCCTAAAATCCAGGTGAATTGTTTTTTTTTTTTTTTTTTACTGTCTACCTGTAGCAATTGTATGAGGAATGAATTCCTAGCCAATAATCCACACATAATCAGATTAATGGTGACAACAGCTGCAGCAAAGAACCTGTGTGAGATTGAGTTCAGTGTCATTTTGAGAGTGGTTGGCTTTGGGTTGCAGGGTGAGGCATTCAGGGATGTCAGCAGGGAGGTGGAAAGGTTGCATCATAGATTGGTTTACCCATAATTTCACTAGGATAGGTTCTTCTCCCATTCCTTCATTGTAAATTATCAACATGAGCATTTGTTAAAATGGACACAATTGATTTTTGATTTGTAATTAAATCCAGATTAAACGATATACCTTGTTTTAAACATGCAAGCTTAGGAGCTGAAACAGTCATCTGCACAGCCGCCAGTATGTCTTTGTGTGATGGAGTGTCTCCTCATACAAGGAGTTTAATACATATGCGTATGCATATGTTTCTCTAACAATATGTTTATGTCTGTATCTCATAGGTGTTTGTGTGTTTATAAATAACAGGAAAATGCGAATTAAGTGCATGTAAAAATTGTATATGTACATATGTGTGTATCAATAAGTGGATATTAGCCCAATTTGATCTGAAATTTTCACTGTATAATGTTTGAACCTCTGATAAATATTGACCAGTGAATTCAGTGCATTGACAGATTTGGTGTTTCTGTTGAAAAATAAATATCTAATGTAAAATAAATTATTTCTTTATCATTAGACTCTGGACTTGATATTCCTATACATATATAAATACATACATATATATATATATATATATATATATATATATATATATATATATATATAAAATGGAATCTTTCAATGTATGAGGACCCAATAACATCATTCAGTTTTTATGCTTGTGTTGTATGTCACACTTCGGTCCCACTTGCAGACATACATATATACACACACATATACAAATGTAACACACAATATGGAAATACTTGTGGGTGGGGGTGGGGGTCTAAACAGACCTGAGCAAGAAAAACACAGGTGCTCCCAAGCTACTTTTCCCTCAAATGGTTGAGAAGGAAAAGTCACAACATCACAACCTTACTGCTTCCAGTATAGTTTGCCGAATGGTGCTGTATTGTGTTGTTGGTGATTTTTACAGGCAGGTATAATTCCAAGACTAATAAAACCTGAGGTCTGTTATATCACTTTAAATTTTATTTTTAGTGGATACTCATATTTGAGTAGTCACTCCATTCATTTATTAAACAGTGTATTTATTTATTTTGTCTACTGGCTTAAATATTCAAGAAATCTTATGAAAGAAAAATATGTGTTCTCTGGCAGAACTCGAACCTGTATCTCTCCAGAAACTGTTGTTAGATCTGGCATGCCTTAACTGACTTGGACATAGAGTAGACTTGTAGATCAATCAAAGTTTGATGTATGCACTTAAGCAAAATCCTTCTCATATTAAATTCCTTGAAAATTTCATATCTGCTCAGTTTCATATCCAAACATAAACAAAGTAATTTTCTAAAGTAATTGATTTTATTTATCAATCCAACAGTTTTTATCACTTTAAACATTAATTTTAGTGGATACTTATATTTTAGTAGATGTTCAATTTACTTATTAAACAGTATATTTATTAATTTTTGCCTACCATTCTGAATATTCGAGAAATCTTATTAAAGAAAAATATGTTTTCCAGCAGGACTCAAACCCGTCTCACTGGGCAGAAGAAAATAAATATACTGTTTAATAAATGAATGGAGTGTTTACTCGTATATAAGTATCCACTAAAATAATGGAGAGTGCCTCAGATTGAGGAATCAGAGATCTGAGTTTGAATTCCATTCCTGTTTGTTACATTCACTTATGTGCTAATACCCTTGAGAAATGGGGTATGAATTCAACTCTTCTCCTCCCAGCTATGGGTTAAATAGGACAGGCTAGGTCCTATAGCTTTGAGTGGCAATCTGTCTAGTAAAAGGAAACCTCTGAACTCAAAACTTTATGTAGCCCTGATGAAGTATATACTATGCAGTTAGGGAAAGGATCTTTCACGTAGACTTGTGATTATCTCATCTATGGTTGACTTTGAATTTAAGTTCAGTACTAGATTGGCAGCTTGGTCTCATCATGTCACTGTTGAAATTGCTAAGTATAAATGTATATCTATGTTAATAGTTTCTTATCTCATGTTTCTTGTTTGTGGAACTCTTTTCTAGTTTCTTGCTTTCCTGTCAATTTTGATTTTCAAAAAATTTAAATGCAACATCAGTTCTCATCTCTTGTCTTTGAATCCTGGTCTTTTCTTTTGATGTCCTTGCTCAAAAGGTTATGTCCAATCTTGAAACAGACTATCACCCCTCGTGTTGACCTCAGTCTCTACTTTTATATTTATGTATATTTTATATTTACATACTTTATATATGCTGAGTTGCTGATATCTGGCACTTTTACCCATACATATAGCTTATCTTAAAACTATATTTTTATCTGTCTATATCTCTGAAATGAGGTATTATTTACATTATTTACACTGTTATCCTCATCTTCATTGGCATATTCACAATGTTTGAAATTGCAATCACCTGAAGAAGGCCGGAGTGTACAATGGCCAAAATGTTTTGAATATAGCAATGATGATGATAGTCCAAATAATGTAAATAATTTTTTATCGTATATAAAAGAAAATTGTCTCATGGGCAAGTTCAAAGTTGATAAAAATCAAATTATATATACTGTAAGGGAAGTCTGTTTCCTCGTTCCAAGTTATTGATACTTCTTTTCTTACTATCCACAAGTGATTCAGAGTTATAACAAACAGGAAATTGAGGGAAGTCGCATGTATTGTTCTGTTGGACATTAACGTATGTCAAGTCAGTGTAGACTTTAGCATGGTGTCTGTTTCTTGGCTCACTAGAAAAGGAATTAACCAGCATCCTTACATATGAGAAAAAAACGGGACCTCTTCTGTTACATGGACTGCCGAGAGTGGAATAACTTGTTATGCATTGATGGTAATGATTCGAGCTGGTCTGCATATTTACTACGATTTCTTTCTTTGCCACCATTTTATGAAAGAAAAAAAATGGCTTTGTACTATATGAAACTGATGCCATCATAGACTTCCTGAAGAAGACTCATCTGTATCTAAAATTATAAGATTGCAGCTTGAAGCTCCACTCTCATTTATACATGTATCATGCTGATATGTATATATACATACTAGCTAGACTAATCCTACCAAATAGCAACACCAATAAGTTGCATGGCATTTTTTTTTTTTCACCCCAAGCAAGGCGGGAAGCCACTAGCAAGCAAGGGTTTACATACAGAGAGTTGGAGCGAGAGCAAAGAGGAGTGATAGAGGAAAGGATGAAGAGAAGGATAGGGGATAGATCAAGGCATCTGGAGACGTCGATTGACATTATATTTGAATAATTGGAGATTATAGCTATCAGGAAAACAGGAAAAGGGGAGGGAGTTCCACAGGCGAGAAGTGTGAGACATGAAGCTATTGGAGTAGAAGAGATGGCTACATTTAACAGTTTTGACAGTGAAAGGGTGAGAGCGAGATGTCAGCCTAGTTGAACACTTAAATTCATGAAATCTGGGAACCAGCGAAAGCAGCTACTCAGAGTAGTTACCATGAAAGTATTTGTAATGACACATCTGTGAGAGAGCGATTGCAGATGAGATGCCAGATCAGGGCCAGTTACATTGCATATCTGTCTCTGGATTTTATCAATGACCTTGAAACAAACAGAAGGGGCTCCAGAACATATATGGTCCATGCACGGGCAAATGGTTGGTTTGTAGATTTGAAGGATCGACTCTGGTGAGAAAAATTTCCTTGTGCGGCACAGTGAGCCAACTTTCTTTGATTTCAACTGTTGTTGAAATACTGTGCAACCCAACAAAACAAACCAAAAAAAGACTCTGTTTTTTTTCTTTTGGATTGTTGATCTGAAAAAGGCTGTAGAATGGATCAGCCAAAAGGAACCAAAAGAATATGTTTGTTCTTCTAAATAACTCTTGGATGGGAAAAAAATAAATTATTCAGACTATTTTGTAAACATTTTCATCAAATGTCAATAATCAACTCGATGTCTGTGGTATAACATAAGCACTTTTGGTTTTCATTTGAGCAATATAATATAGTAAATGAAATAAGTGGTTATGGTGGTTCCATCGCACTGTCCAGGGATGTATTACTTTAATGCCATGTATGTCCATAAAAAGTTAAACACCAATACAGCTTGATAGAATAAATGGATATCTTTAATAAAAGACATTCAGAAATAAAGGTGTTTTTGTAAGTGTTTATAATTTGACCAATGTTTCATGAGGACATTTACTATTTTTGTATATTTATCAGTTAATTTTAGATATATTAATCTGACCTATTGAACTGATCAGTATATTTGAATTGCATTTAGTATTCAATTGAGATGTTTTATTGATAGTTTATATTTGTCATTCTTTAAAAATATGCTTGGTAGATAAGAAGTGCATCAGAATTGTTTTATTGTCATGATTGCAGCATGAATTCACTCAATTATCCTTAACTTCTGATAATTCAACCAAACAATTATTGTAACCAAACTATGGGATCATGATGCTTGGACTATCAAAACTGGACCAGTACTATTCCTTAAATTACGGATTATGTATAACTTTGGTTTTCTGTTTGATGTTAATGAAAAAAAAAAGAAAAAGAAAGTGTTATTTGTGGTTAGGATTGATCAAAATGGAAAACTACAAAAGAACAGAATTGACCAATGAGAATCTTTAAATATTATCTGCTGCAGACATTTATGGTTCAAGAATGAAAGAAAATTTTTTTGTTCATAGAAGCATAAATGCAACCGTCAAATGCACAATTATAAACGAATCTATTTATGCAGCTGATCAATGCTTTTTTTTTCTTTTCTTTTTTTTTTCACTTGTGTTTCTTTGTTTTGTGTCGATGGACAATTGCTTATTGTTATGGAAAAGCAATGGGGCTGTCAGTCAGAGGAGCTGTCAGCTGGTAAGAGACTAAAAAGAAAAGATGAATTGAGAATTGACATTTTATAGAGAAAGAATAGTAAATAACAGTTGGAATAATAATAATAATATCTACAGTATATATTTGTTGACTAGCAGCTTGTCTTTTCTAAAAATGCCTTGTCACCTTCCTGCTCAACTAATGCTTCCAGTCCTGGGCTGCCTAGTGACAGTAACTAGGGATGGGGAATTATTGCATTGAATGAGCTGCCAGCCTCTGCGAAATTGCATATAAATGGAAAATTGCAATTTATCGCATCTGGTAGATTTGCGTGGCCAATTTCAAGGGAAGCTGTAAATCTGTTAATTTTATTCCGTTGAGTTGGTCTTGAATACTCTATACGAAAAATAAGCATTGAGCAATAATTGCAAAATGGCATTTCTTCTTTTTAACCTTTTCACATTCACTACCAGGATTTAAAAATTTTTTTTTACAAGCATTCTCTCTCTCTCTCTTTCTCTTTTTTTTTTTTTTTTTTTTTTTTTTTTTATAGTGGCTAACAAAAAAACAATTTGTGTAATATCTCTGTACCAGTCCTGACAACAACTACACGGCACCCAGTGAAAAACCAACTTACTATCCCATTGTAATGATCTGAGAGATCCCCTCAATGGACAGTACTAAGAATAGTTCAAAGTCTCGGTTGTGGGATGCTCAATGAAGATAGAATTCATTATATTAATTAGTCTGCATGACAGGTGTTAGCTATCACACTACAGTAGGGGCCCTATTATACATGTGTTTGTGAGCGCAAACATTTCTGGGTACCTCCACTAATTCATGATACCTAAAGTTTAAAATTAATTTTTAAAAATGAAAATCTTTTTTTGTAGCTTTCATTTTAGCTTTAATTGAAAGCTAAAGAATTAAATTTATTATTTCCACTAAGCAAAATAGTGTATTTCAAACAAAAATTTTATTGATTGGAATTGATTTATTCATTTAGTATTTGCTAAAATAGCTGATTAGCACCCTTTTTAGTCATCTTCCATTGCACTGTAATTCTCAGTATTAAAAATCTTCCAAAAATATTATATAATTTTCTAAAACTTTATTTGAGGAATATTTGCTGATTTAAAGTATAATTAATCTGATTTGAAACAAATATTATTTACTTTAAGTTTAAAATAATGGAGAAATGCATTTTTAAAACAAACGGTAGCAGTGATTTTTAAGCAACAGCAGCCATGTTTAAGAGCAATGACAAGTACTGATAAGGTGTTGACAAGTTTATTATTGTTCTATTCATACTTTACCTGTTAAAACATAATTTAAGAAAATGACAGGTGAGCACCTTTTTTTATATACTTTTAAAGTACTCACTAATCTTAAAATGTTGAAGAATGTTCTCCATAGTCTAATTTTAGTAATGTTGACTTTAAATTTACTATAGTCATTGCTCTTATTTTCTGACAATTTTGTGTATAGTCCCCCATACTTTTAAAATGGGCATGTTTATACACATAAAAAAATATTTTAAAAATCTTATTGTGTTATGATTTATATTAAGCTTTTCAATTTTTGATTAGTAAATATAGCTTTCACTTAATAACAATATTACCTAACTCAATGAAAGTTTTGCAGAATGTTTAAAAGATTTGAATTTTATAAATTATAATTAAAATGAAAACAATTCTTGTAAAAATTCATTATTCATCATAAAAAAGTTTTTTCTTAGGACTATAATGTCCTTTAATATATATTATTTATAAATGCAATTAAAAGCTTATCTATTTAAATAATCATAGTTTTATTGCATTTTTCATTTTACTATTTGAAGATGATTTTCAAGAAAACTAACTTTGTGAAAAAAAAAGAAAAAATGAATGATTTACATTCTCCAATGACTCCTGTTTTTAATTAATAAAAAAATTGTGCAGTCAGGATTTAATTTCCAGAAATTTTTACCAAGATTTTCTGAAAATAATAATTTCAAAAATAATTTCTTTCATTTGTGAATAAGTCCTGAAAGTTTCATTGAAATATGATGATTATTTGATTTTTACAAGAATTTCCAAATCAATGTGTTTTTAACCACAAAAAAGACACTAAAATTTCTCATACTCATTTATGGTCTCCCACTGGCACAAATTTTTTAACCAAAATTTTGAATATGCTAGAAAGGATTAAAAAAAATTTAATAAAATAATAAAAAATGCTTTGGTCTTTCCTCTTAATAATAGCAGAAACGTTTTGGCAATAAAACTTTGTTTTTGTCAAGTTTGGGGCCTTTTTTCATCATGATATGCTCTTTTTTAGGAAAACATTTGAGGTACCTAATTTATACATATATGTAAACATTAATACGCCCAAGAATCTCCTTGTTCACAAGTATGTATATAGTGAGACAAAATTATCAAAGAGTACTATTTCATTTAAAATATATTACACTTTTTAATGATTGAAACAGGTATTTGTTTTATCTGAGTGATAAAATGCGATTTGTAGGTGTTAAATGAATATGCCCATGTTATTTTAGAATCTTTTTATTCAATGCAATAGCATTATAAACACAATAAAAAGAAAATTACCAATGACAAAATTATCCATATACCCAAAAATTATATTATTTCTGAAATTCCTAAAATATATAATATTTATATCATGTTATGGAGAAGATTGCCAGGCTGAATCTGTAAGTTGCAAAATCTATCTCCTCAACAGGTTTGTGTAAAGATGGGAATTTGAAACAGGTCATAGTCAGTCAACTAAAAAATGTCAGCTTGTGTACACAGCTTCTAAATATCACACACATGTTCTGCTTTTCTTGTTTACTGTACGATCTTCACTTCAAGTCAGATAACAAGATGGTGACAAAAGTGAATGAGTTCCCTGTAGATTTAAAACAATGAATTGTTTTTTGCTTGCAATTCAGGGATGAGTAATGGAGCAAACAGCTAAGCAGTCTTCAGCACACAATTCAACTGTACAGTATATCATGAGAAAAATTGCAAGACAAAAACTGTTTTTACTTTTCCTGGAATTGTCTGTAAACCTAAAATCTGTCTAATATTGCAAAGATTTTACATGAATGCAAAAAGAACTTGTTGCTGATTTGTCAATTTATCAATGGAGTAAATGAGTTGTGTTGTATGGTAACCAGAGGCTCAAACATTTTCTCAGTAGATATCATTCACACAAAACAAAAGTCATCCTTGTAGGCTCAATTTTTACATGCCCTTTTGAAAAAGATGGTGGTTTTTGGAACACAGTTTTATGGAGTGATGAGACTAAAACTGAATTGTTTGGTCAGATTCAGGCACAGCAAGTTTGGAATTAAAGAGAAGGCATGAACCTCAGAAACACTACATCAAGTATAAAATATGAAGATGGCAATCTTATACTTTCCGGCTGTGTTAGCAGAATTGGAACATGTTCATTTAAAATCATTGGAACTGCGAAAAAAAAAAAACGATTACTATTTTGAAAGGAAATTTGAAAGATTCTGCCTGCTACCTTTTTGGGAGATGATGTTCCACTTTGCAACTTCATGATGATCCTAAACATGCAAGTGCACTGTTGAAAAATTGGCTAACAGACAATAATTCACTGTTTTATTGTCTTGGGTATGACGATAAACTACATCAAGCAGCAAGGCCTGTGATCAGGAGGTTTTGAGGTATGTAGAACCACTTCTTAATTGCTGTTGTTCCAAGGTCCCTACCCTGACCCGGGGTGGTAGCACCTGTTAGGGGGTCCCAGGTATGTGCAAATAGTTAACCCCCAAACTGGATACAAAATATTATGAAAGTATTCCAGCAATACATTTTAGTAAAAATAAATAAATAAATATTACCAGCAATACATTATTGTAAAAAAAAAAATTACTACTTCCCAAGAAAATTAAATTTCAGCATTAAATGACATAATGGGTTGCCATGCTGCTAAGCAAACATACTCAATGTTTTATTTTGGCCTGCATTGAGTCCAAACCAGAATCCAGTCAAAAATCTTTAATGTTTGTAATTGTATAATATGTGACTTGCCTGAGATGATGCCAAAATAGACTTTGAACTTGGTGTTAACAGATGGTGTCAGAAAAACCAAGTGTACCAGTGGCTAACATGAAAGCTGAATCTCCTAGCCACCAGGTGCAGATTTGTGGCTGCTGCAATATTAAAAAAAAAAACAAAAAAAAAAACAAGTGGTTAACACAGCTGCACTTGTAATGTTTACACATGGGATGGTTGATAACAGGAGGATATATAATCACCCATTTGAGAGGGAAGAGTAGAATGTTGAATCCACTTTTTGGAGAATTTTCCCAAAGCTAGACACCCACTCACTGACAGTAACTGACAACGTCCAGTGTTGAATAAATAGTAATATTCTTTATAAGAGATTTAATCGCATGTTTTTATTAGTCTGTATAATGATAACATAACATTTTGATTGAGTTAGATTCAATGCTTTATGAAGGTTTTAAAAAAGAAATCAGATCTGTCAGGCAAGCTGGACATGTTTGCACATTGCACTATTAAATATCATAAGTTGACACTATTCTGAGCTAGTCTGCAATATTGGATAGGTATGGATTGATTGGATTGTTGTTGGTTTTTTTTTTTTGTTTTTTTTTTGTTTTGTTTTTTTTTTCCAAAATATTGTATCATACTTTGGAAAGCTTTTAAGGAAGATGCTTTAGATAAAAGGCAAGATAGATTCCATGATTCACTGTCAGGAGAATGTTGATTTATTTCTTTGATATGAACAATGATTTTTTTTTTGTTTTTCTTTAATAATCTTCATTCTATACAATGTTTAAGAGCCACTCAAGATAAAGGGTTACTGAAGGAGGTTGTTATGTGTGCAATAAAGTAAGAGGTTCAGTCTATAAGGATGTCATTATGGATAATCCAGAAGGAAGAGTTTACTACCTCATGATTATGAATAGGTCACACTAAAATTACACAGTCTTTCTTAATGAAACAAGAACCACCATGGTCTTCTACATGCCAAATCCAGTATACGGTAAAACATTTTCTAATAGGATGCATTGACCTTGACTCCAAAACACACAATTTCTTCAAGGCAAACGGCCTAAAACTAAAAGAACTATTCAAAAATATTAAACTAAATAGAATTATAACATTCCTGAAATCAGTTCAATTATATCTGAAAATATATATATATATATATTGGTTGAATTGATGTGAGATTGTGACCCTGGGTTTCACACTTTTGCGATCATTAGAAAAACTGATTAATTTTTAAAATTTTGGGTTTATGTAGATTGCGTGTGTTGGTGTTATTATGGAAGTGGGGGTGGGAATCGTGATTGTGATGTCGCTCATGTTAACGCAAACATAGATGCATGTCCGTACACCCATTGAGGTTCGCAGACACACATACACACTCACTCGCCCGCCGGGGCTCATACAGATATAAACATATGTGGACAGTATGGGATTTGACATATGTATGTATATGTGTGCTGTTGTCTATATACATACGCATTTGTATGTTGAAATTCAAAGATCGGAAGTGTAGCGAAAAATTTTCACTACATTTCATCCCCATTATTATTATTTTATATATATATATATATATATATATATATGAGGTTGGTGCAAAAATAATGTCGTTTTCTCACATAGTAACATATGTGAGAAAACGACATTATTTTTGCACCAACCTAATATAAAACAAATATTGTTCATTTTGCTTAAATATAAACCAAAATAAAAGTTTGGGCATAAAATAACTCTAAAGTATTGATATGCCGTTAAGAATCCACTTTGAACTTATGATGATATTTGGGGAAAAATAACTGTTAACCCTAAACTTGAACATGTTAAGATTGTAGTGATTGGGGAAACATCCTTGTGGGAGTCAGTTCTGCAGAGCATTGGTTCACAGGAAGAAGCTGCTTGAGTGGAACTTCTTACTAATGTAAATGTAAAGGGAATCAGGGTGGTTTGCCTCAGTGTATACAACATGACAGGTCTCAGTTGGGAGGGTTAGAGTTAGGGGAACTAAGGAATGTAACTCATTTGAATATTTTCTGTAAGAATAGGAATAGAGTAGCAAGATGTTTCATCTGTGGGAAAGAGGTTGGAGGGTGGAAAATAATTAATCACCCACAAGTCTGGCAAGTGAAGACTGAGCATCTCCAGCCTAGTAGTACACCATTTTTGACCTGATCTGGCTCTTGTAAAGTTAGAGTATATACTCTGATCTTTTGTGAATTTTTATGCAGATACTATACTGGTATATAGGTGCAACTTCAAAAATCTGGCAGAATCTGGAAGCTGATCTCTCCTCTGACATAGCTCTAATAACTCAATGAAAGGGAAAAACTGGCTGATCACATTCAACACCTTCAAAACCAATTAGTAACATTCCATTATCACCAAACAAACCCTGAATTTTCATCTATCACAATGAATAGATGCTCTGTCAAGGAGGCACCTTGCCTACTGCAACTTAAGGTCTTTCCACTCCTTAAGTGGAACTTGTATATGTGATCCATCGCATGAACAAGGAATTCCTGGAAAGACAGTTAATCAGTGGTTTTATTTCAAATTATTGCCACAAAATTAAACTTAAATGTGTTGGTTTTTGAATTTGGTGGCATAGTAATTCTGAGTTCAATCCCTGAACTAGGTAGTACATCCTCAGACTCAGTGGAAACAGGATTATCAGTAGCTGAGTAGTAATCAAAAAAAGAAAAAAAATAAGAATAAAACGTGATATCCTAAACAATTAATTCCTGAAGATCTTGAGTTTTAAATTCACTGAAGAAGACCAGAAACATGACTGAAAGTAATGAATGGTGGTAACAACAAAGATGAAGATATTAGTTTGAATGCATATAATGTAAATATTGAGTTTTTCCTTTTTTTTTTTTTTTTTTTTTTTTTTTCCTTTAATTTGATATTTTTAATGATTAGCATTTTATTTCATGATTTTTTTCTTTTTTTTTTCTTTTTTTTTCTTCACCCATTTTCTTTCTTTTTCAGGTAAGTGAAAACATCTTTTTTATTTGTGCTGATTGCTTTCATCACTGAATATTACAGGTATTTCATACTTTTATCTACCTGAATTATTGTTGATAACCAATATATACACAATGATTTGACAGGGAGAGGAATCTTTGACAATGGGCCACGTAATCCTTAATTTATGATTTATGTTTGTTGAACCCTTTTTTTTTTTTTTTTAAAGTAACAAATTAGCATGACAAAACTAATCAACCAATTCAATGCATTATTTTTAAACTTATCCACATAGTTTCAATGACAAGTTTAGCTTTAGGAGAAGCTAGAAATCCCAGTAATCCAAATCTGGACTGTACGGAAATGGACTGACAGACATGGGTGATATTTTGCTCAGAACCTCTGCACCAGATGTGAAGATACTACTAATTTGTTATGAATGAGTTCTACAGAGTACATGGACTTACTCGATTACATCTTGTTACCAAGTAAGAAACCATAGAGAAGTGTGACTTCTCGTGCATGAACAGTAATAGACGAACAGAGAACGATGCATAGGCAGACTGAGAGGACGATGCATAGACGGACAGAGAGAACTATGCATAGACAGACAGAAAATTATGCATAAACGAACAGGGAGAACGATACATAGACAGAAAGAAATGGACAACGAATAGATGGACAGGGAGAACGACGAATAGATGGACAGAGAACAATGCAGATATGGACAGAGAATGATGCATAGACGGAAAGAGACGGACACAGAGAACGATGCATAGACGGAAAGAGACTGACAGAGAGAACGATGCATAGACGGAAAGAGACGGACAGAGAGAACGATGCATAGACGGAAAGAGACGGACAGAGAGAACGATGCATAGACGGAAAGAGACGGACAGAGAGAACGATGCATAGACGGAAAGAGACGGACAGAGAGAACGATGCATAGACGGAAAGAGACGGACAGAGAGAACGATGCATAGACGGAAAGAGACGGACAGAGAGAACGATGCATAGACGGAAAGAGACGGACAGAGAGAACGATGCATAGACGGAAAGAGACGGACAGAGAGAACGATGCATAGACGGAAAGAGACGGACAGAGAGAACGATGCATAGACGGAAAGAGACGGACAGAGAGAACGATGCATAGACGGAAAGAGACGGACAGAGAGAACGATGCATAGACGGAAAGAGACGGACAGAGAGAACGATGAATAGACAGAGATAACAATGCATAGACGGAAAGAGACGGACAGAGAGAATGATGCATACATGGAAAGAGAATGCTACATACATGGAAAGAGAGAATGATGCATACACAGAAAGAGACAGACAGAGAGAACAATGCATAGACGGAAAGAGATGGACAAAGAGAAACCTGTATAATGGAGGAAACAGGCAGAAAGGCATACTGATGGAAACAGACAGACAAATAGCTAAGATCAAAGAAGATATTGATAGACAGATACAGGGATAGACGGACAATTGTAAACCTGACCCTCCAAAAACAAAAGAAAAATGTTTCCTATTTACTTTTTATGACCATTTGCACTGAAACACAGCACACAAAAATAGTTTCTATCTCCTTTCAATTATTTACTCAATTCAGTTGAAACAGAATATTGTCTCGAGTTATTTTTGTAATTGGTAGTTAATTTTGTATACAAAGCTTAGCAATATTCCTCACACTCCCCACCATGCACGTATTTCACCCAAATGAAACTGTCGCCCTTATATAGAATGACTGCCAATTTCTTTTTACCTGACATTTTGTGCTTGCAAACTGGATATACATGAATATCTACAAGAACTTTCTATTTTACACTCTGGACCTAATCAAGCATGGTGGCAAGTATAGCACAATGACTAACAAGTTCATCTTAATAGAAGGCATTTATTTGATCTTATTTATTTTACAAAGAATAAGAAAAGTATGAAAAGGTTGTAAGCAAATGGGGTCTGTAAGAACCACTGTTATGTTATTTCAACAAATGCTGTACATTGAAAATAGAAGAAATTAAATTCTACTTCATTTTAAAATTTTGTTGATATTTACTGAGTACAGTACATTACAAGGGTGACATTGTTGGTAGAAAGATTGTATTGCACCAGTTTTCCAAATTTAGAAAATCCTTATAATGCTTTTTCTTTTTTTTTTTAAATTATTTTCTATATAAACATAAAATTATAAAATATAGGTTCATGGTTTATGTTTATTTAAGATCGACACACTATTTAGCCCCCTTTACTGAACATTTTTATATTATTTACACTGTTTACATTTTTTGGAGTGTTGTCTTCCTCTTTATTGTTCTATTCATGTTTCGGCTTTTGTATGCTCCGGCCTTCATCAGATGATATATATGTAAATATTTATAAATCGTCATCTTAGAAATATAGACAGATGTTTTTATATTAATTAGCATTGTCTAACCCTAAGTTTTTTTTTTTTCACTCTCTCTCTCTCTCTGTAATATATCTATGTATGTCATGTAATAGGAAACAAAGAAAAGATATTCAATATAAAATTTCAGTAAATTTAAAAAAAAATTCGTGCTCATGTTTAACTTAAAATTATTCAACAAAACGCTTGGTGTAGCCTTCAATTGATTGACTTATTTTGTGTTTTTATGGTTTATCGACCTTTCTTTATTTAAAGCTGAAATATATTTAGGATTGTAAGTTGCTGTTTTTGGTGGGGAATATTACATTACAGATTTTTGGAGATGACAATGATTTTTCCAGATACAAGTTCTATTATTTAACCCACAGCTGACAGAAGAAGAAATAGATTCATACCTTTCCCAAAGATATTTACACGTAAGTGAATCTAACGAATGTCACTGGAAATTCTATGCTGCTTTCTGTTACACCACCTGCACATCTTGTGGCCTTGGAAGTAACTACATGCCCAAATCAGGTAGTTCTCATTTATGTTGGCTATTACATCAAAGATGACCCCTTCATCAAGTTTTTGGTATTGTCAGGCCACTGTTTATCCTCCTTCTTGACGATGCATCACACATTGTAGCTCAAAAGATTAAAATCAGCGCTAGGAATCCACATATTGAGGCAGAGGATGGCGACATAATCATGACAATTTTCAGCCACTACTGGATCATGTCAGCCATATGTGAAGGAGCAGAGACCTGCTGGAAGCTGTATAGCCACCTCTTTGATTCAGGGCTTGCTCACAGGTATTGCACCTCAGGAGCTGTAACATTGATCCTTGGGCCCTGAAGAAAGAAGCAAATATGGTGTTGGTGCTTGTTCTTCACTGCCTCCAAGACCATATCTTTGGATATATGAACACTTGCAAGAAGCTAGCTATTGTGATTTGTAACTAGTTCCTTTTACAGAGAAATGGAAATGGAAATTTTCTACATATTTATATTGAACTCTACTGGCATTTGTATACATTTCATATAGAAAACATTAAAATTTCCCTCTCTGCTGTGTGCCGATTGCTTAGGGTAAGATCTCTGACTGATGCCAAATCAGAGTTTTGATTCCGGCTTGAAGCAAACGGATGTCTAGCCACACTGAAGTGCTGTGGTGCAGCTAAGCAGCCTGTCTGTGGATTACTGTATATATGTAGGAAAATGGCTGGCTAGTTGTTTTGAAGCACACCCATCAGCTCAGGCACATTTGCATTTTCCATACTAGGTTTATGCTGGGTTTGTTATAATTTATGGGAGAGAATCTGGTATGATCAACAGTTTCAATAAAGCCAGTACACTGAAACCCACTGTCACAATGACTTGAGACATTGTGTTAGAACAACCATCTAATGCTTTTAAACAAGGCTTGGATTAAACTGTGGCATGGTTTTCAGGGAGTTTCCCCAAAGGTGCCACATGTTGTAATAACATTCTAACAAATCGACCATGGTGAGATTTGAACCTGAGTCTCATGGGTGAAAAGCAAACATTCTAACCACTTGGCCATGCATCCCCACCTTATATATATATATATATCTATATCTATATATATATATATATCCCTCAAAATGCAGGTGATTATGACTCTTCATAAATTCCTTTTCTCTGTTATGTATAAATTGCCCTGTATTCTTTGGAAATATAGTGGAGTGGTTTCCCATGCCTCCCTCACAGTTTGGAATTCAGAAGTTTTCCTCTTAGACTGCTTTCCAACTAGGAATAGGGAGTCCAGTCTTCCCTCCTATTTAATTCCTAGCTTGGGGGAGAAGAAACAAATTTATGCTTTTCTTAGTGTGAAAGTGAATGCAACAGACTTACACGTATTTTGAACTTCTCTCTATATGAGTGTGAGTGAAATTTATACGTTTTTTTTTTTTTCCTTTTTTTGTATTCTTCATTACATAGTTTACAATTTCATAATTTGAAATTCGTTTATTTTGTGTCTGTAATTCTTGCATGCTTTTCCCATGCATTTAAAAAAATTAGCTGTTTTATGCAGATTGCAATTATAAAACAGAATATAACAAAATACTAGTATATAACATGACCAACTTTAATTGGAGAACTCTTTGAAATTGATATTTTGGCACTAAAAGAAGGTTGACTTGAATTAGCTCATATTTCATGCCATAGTCAAATTGTGAAAAGATGTATCGTCTTTCTGGGTAAGACGTAGTAATGTCATCAATATATTTGGAATTTCCTTCAGCTGAGATTTAAAATGCCTACTTTTATTAACAAAATGTCAGTCCTCAAAAGAAAAATCACTAATAGGGTTTATTTTTGTCCCATGTAATTTATTTTAGTCAAAAAAAATTGTGTGATCCGTGTGAAGGTCACATAATGTATTTTTTTTTATGCAATATGGAGAATGATTATTCAAAATTTTAACCTATCCTGTTATTTTGTGTGTGTGTATCTATCTCTCTCTCTCTCTCTCTCTGTCTATATATATATATATATATATATATATATATATATATATATATTAGGTTGGTGCAAAAATAATGACGTAATAATGTCGTTTTTTGATGTATTTTTTTACGTCAAAAAACAACATTATTATATCATTATTTTTGCACCAACCTAATATTATTGCTCTGTCCTGGATATTGAGCTCTACCTGGATTCTCTCCTCTTGGAAATTTTATATATATATATATATATATATATATATGAAATGTATGTGTGTATATAAGTAGAGACATGGAGATATGTGTGGGTGTTGTAATGGATCATGGCCTGGGATGAGAAATTGGAGTGGCAAGTTTGAATTTTAGTCAAGTTCATTACATTCACTTATATGAAAATAGCCTTGGAAAAGGTATGACTCCATCTCTTCATCTCCCCCTAGCTATAAGTTAAATAGTAAGGCAGACTGGCTTTTTAACCTTGTTTGGCAACCAATCTTTGAGAAGTACAACTCTGAATTGTTCGGAGACCTTGTTGCTCCCTGTGTATACCATTCAGTTCTGTATTCAGTGTGGTTGGTTTTGCACATTCCCTCACCACCATAATCAAATCATATGCAAGTGCCCTACGAGTCTGGCATCCCGCTCTCATCCTTACACTGTAGAAACTTTTAAATGTAGCCATCTCTTCTCCAATAGCTTCATGTCTCGCACCTCTCGCCTGTGGAACACCCTTCCCAATTACTGTTTCCCTGAGAGCTATAATCTCAAACTATTCAAATGTAATGTTGATTGACATCTCCAGTTACCTTGATCTATCCACTATCTCCTCTCCTCATCCTTTCTTCTGTCACTCCTATCTGGTCTCGCTCCAAATCTTCTGCATCCTAGTGGCTTCACGCCTTGTTCAGGGCGTAATGCTTAAAAAAAAAAAATGTGCTGGTAATCTGGCTGTTTGTATCTAAGAACTGAGCTGCTGGAAAACATATATATATATATATATATATATATATATATATATATATATATATATATATATATATGTGTGTGTGTGTGATCATAGTAAGAAAAAACTGCCTAACAACTTAGCTCATAAACTTTTACATTTTGGATTGTGAGGATGTAAGTGGCAGAATGGGAATTTGATGATCCACAAGATGGGATGCTTGGTATGAGTGAAACTTACAACAATGATAATAGTCTACTAGATCACCTCATTAACCATTACTTTTAAGTGAAGTACTTGCTTAAAGCTTAATCACTAAATGAATATGACTTGTCAGATGTAAAATACTATCTTAAAATATATGGATATGTAGGTGTTATACAGCAGCTAAGAATAAGAAATCATTGGGTTAGTTATTTTCACTTATGTGTAAATACCCTTGTAAAAGGTATGAACCCATCATGTATGGGTTAAATAGTACTTGGAAAAAATCATTGTTATTTACAAGAAATTGTTAATGCAATATTCACTCACAAATAAAGAATTATTCTTAGAATCCAGACTATGTTGATAATGCAAAAAATATAATTTAAATATATGTATATGATAAATAACAGAATATCCCTCCATAATATTTGCATGCACATGATATTGAATATCATTTTTAATCCTAGATTTTTTTTTTTTTTAATAAATCTAGCTGCATTTGAAACTACCAAGTTTTGATTTAGAATTTGCACCAAAACTTAATTATTAGTTGTAATTAAATTTATTTGTGTCTTTCATCCTGTTAGAAGACACAGGACTTGTAAAAACATTACAAACATCTTCAGAATTATGTAGACATCAGCATTTTTAAATGCCATTATGCTTCTGAGATACTGCTATCTAACAGGAAGCATAAATATAGCGAATATGAATTCATTGCCAAGTGGGGGAACATTAAATTGTACTATTTTCAGTACAGTGTATTATTATTTTGTGAAAATATAGAGCCTCAGAGTATGTACAATACTAGCAGCTTCCAATATGGGAGAGATCCTCTCATCCCTCGATATTGTACTATTTTCAGTGCAGCATAAGTACGTACATAATTTGGCAATGTGTGAGAGTATATCAGCCACCAAAAAAATCTTAGCAGCTGTTCCAGGATAAAGAAATTTGTTGAGTTATCAACCAGATGTAAGGGGTTAAATTATGAAAACAGATTTTCTGTCATTTAATTTTCACTGTATATATAGTAAGAACTTGAGTAGGAATTTTACTGACCTTCAAAATGCTAGACTTCATGTTGACATCATCATTATTCTATTTTTATAGAAAATTTTCTGTGACATTACATCATTTCATACAAAGTGACTCAAGATTATTCAAAGAGAACATTTATTTTGCCTCAGCATCAAATATTGAATTGGATAAATGTAATTATTCATTATGTTTCTCCTGTCATGCTGCAAATTGGTGAGGAACACTGATGACCACAAAATCTCTGCTGTTTTCTTTTGGCATTTATACAGCACAAAACCAGATATTCTCTGAAAGACAGTGGCACGGACAAAGAAAAACTCAAGAAAGAACTTGAGTTTTTCTTTCACTCACGCCATTAAATTCTTGAAGACTTGGCATGAACTTAGTGTTTCAAAAACTTAATAAATATTGAGCAACGTCTGCTTCATGACTGAGATAGCCTGTGTATATGTGATTGGTAATATGGGTCAAATCCAGTAATGTCGATGCTGATTTTCAAGTGATTTTCATTTAGATTGATGCAACATAATATTCTTACTTTATTTTCCCCAACATCAAAGTAATCTTTTTTCGTCTTATAATAATAACAACCAGAAATACCTGGGAAAATTTTCGTATTTGAATTATCTGATGAATCATAATTCTTAAATTAATGATTGAATAATCTTTTGATTTGTTCTACCTGTGGAAATTCCCCCATTACATCATTAAATATTTGAGCTAAAGTAGCGTTTATTATTTTTGTTGTCAATTCTCAAGAACAAAGAAAATTATTAACACTATTGCCAAAATGTTGTGGTAAAAACTACAAAGATGAGGACAATAGTCCAAATATAGTGTAAAGGATGATAACTCTTCAGACAAAAACAAAAAGAATATATAAATTCACTTTCATATATTTAGGTTTTATTACAATTCTAATCATTTATTTTTAAAACAATAAGCATTGTCAAGGAGTGAAGGTAGTTAAAATAATAGCAGTGTCAAGGGAAAAACCATCCTTTTGACGCTCCATATTTTTTGTGGGTAAAAATTTCCAAAATTGCCAACAACTTTAACAAAATATTGCAGTAACAATCATAAGTATGAATGCAGGTGATTATTGAAAGAAGTAAGAGGGTACGAATGAAATGATCTGAAATTGACAAGTTTTTCCATTTCATTCCTTTAGCACCCTGCCCTTGAAAAACTGTTGGGCCTCAAATCCACATCCAACATGAAGTTTAATTCATACATACAATCTATTGCTAAGGATGCAGATAAAATGGTTGGCTCTCTGTACTGTTCCATTAAGCACCTGACCTCCTCCTCCTGCTATGCTCTATTTCTACTAGAACCTGATCAGGCCAAAATCAAGTACTGTTGTCATGTTTAGGAAGGATCCCAGACCACATCTTCAGCCTTGAGTTCAAATGCATCTCTGGGGCCTTGTGGGTGACAAATTATTCTCCACCTTTCAAACTCTTTCCCACAGGTGGGATGTGGCAAGCCTCTTGCTGCTCTACTCCTCCTTCCATGGAAAGTGCTTAGATGAACTACATCCTCTGGTCTCGCCAAGACAAACCTTTAGAGCAAGAACACACCATGCCATTTACATTGTAGCAAACCACCCATATTCCCTCAGTATTCCATCAGTGAGAAGTAAGTTCCTCTTCATCAGTTTCTTTTTGCAAACCACTGCCATGTGGAAGAGACTCCCAACAGTTTGTTTCACCCAATCACTAAAATCTTAAACTGTTCAAGGCTAGGGTTAACCCTTATCTTCCACTCCTATACCAACAAGGCTAGGGTTAACCCTTATCTTCCACTGCTATACCAACAAATGGCCTTCAAATGTAATCCTCTAGCTTGGGCCTTGTAAATGGTGAACTATACTGTAAAAAAAAAAAAACTTTCTTTTTCTCACTGAATGCAAATAGCATCTCTTATATGTCTTTTCTATCTTTCCTCATGATCAAAATAGAATAATGTCTTATTCATACGGTATTTGTCAGGTGTAATGTACATGCTAGCTAACAAACTAAACAGCAAGCAGAATTATGATAACGTATGAAATTGATATCTTATCAGCAATTCATGTATGATGATCTACACAGGCTTACGGCCTCATCAAATTGAAACACTGGTTCCCATAGTATGACCAAACTTAAGCAACATTGCACCTACTCAATACCTAGATGGGTAACTACTTGGGAATACCAGGTCCTGTAAACTTGTATGTTGGAGTGGTGTATTGGATAATGGCTCAGAATTGATAATCAGAGAGTCTAGTTCTGTTGGCTTTGTTATATTCACTTACAAACAAATACCATTGGGAAAGGTATGAATCCACCTCTTCTCTCTACAGCTATGGGTTAATTAGTAAAACTAATAAATCTAAATCAAAACGCTAAATCATTATTTCGAAAAAAAAAAAAAAAAAAAAGAAATCTTAAAATCTAAAAATATTTCCTGGCTTTAAATAATCTGCAAAGGGTTGATAGAAAATATATAAATCAATGAGACCTATGCACATATTTGCACAGGATCAGACAATGAATTTCTGGAATGATGTATTGTCATTATTTGCTAAATTGTTCAAACTGGAATTTTCAATTTCTTAATGAGAATATTAGTTTGAATAATTTGTCAAATGATAATGATGTAATGGAATAACCTGTCACCCCCCATGAGTGACTACACTATAGGTAGTAACTACCTATAAGTATCTGTAAGTCAACAGACTACAGAGACTTGCTGGGATCTATTACTCAGCTCTTAGCTGTTGTCGAATTCTCTGCCTCCAGGCATAGAGGAACCCGGACGAGGCTATGCTGAAGGGCAGAGTTTCATTCAGGAATGTATGGTAAACTGCATCTATAAGAAAACTAATCTAAAACTGATGTAATGGAATAACCTGCCCCCCCATGAGTGACTACATTATAGGTAGTAACAACCTATAAGTATCTGTAAGTCAATGAACTACAGAGTCTAGCTGGAATCTGTTGAGTACAACTCAGACTTATGTGAGAACTACTGACCTTCCAATAGTAGCACTCACTACTGAATTGACTTACGACAACCTTATGCATAAATGTTACTTTTATTCTTATTGTACTTGTTTTTTTTACACTAAACCTTTACTTATTTTATCCACCTTGTTTTTCAAATATATATTCCTATTAGCACAGAATATAACAAATAATCAAACAATTTAAGCTTCTCAAAAGGAGGCTTCCTCATTTTATTGTTGAGAACCCCATCTAAGTCAGCTTAGATATTTTGACTTCTAAAACATTTCTCATCCGAAAACTTTAAAGAGGAAACAAAATGGGAATTTTAATATAAATTTGATGTAATTTTTGGCTGTAAAGCAAAGTTTGCATGAAAATATATTTAAGGATTTTACCCTACAAAAATAAGGGATTGCATTTAATATACAGAAATACGTTCATCTGTCATACGGTTTACACTACTCCCCGATCTTTTGAATAAGAATATAGGTTTCTCCCTTGTTTTCGGTTTAGGATTGGATTCCTTTTAAATTCTACCTCAACTCTTTACTTCTAACGTCTCTGCCTAATCTCTAAAAAAATTTTATTCACTTTTTATTTTTTTCTTTAATAGGAGTAGATGAATTTGATTATCATCCACTTCACGCTCGTCTGTTTTTTTTTTTAACAGGAGTAGAGATTTATCCCTTGTTTCCTGTTTAGGATTGCGTTTTCAACTCCTAAAGTTTTCTCTTTCATCTTACTGGTATTATCACCTTGCTTGGAGTTAACTGAGTAAAAAAAAAAAATATTTTGTCTTTTACTAGTAGAGGATTGTTTGTATTCAATTCTGTATTATCTTGACCATGAAGTCACTTCAAGCAATCATCTAGACTTTCAGGGATGATATAAAAAAATTTATTGCTATAAGTCTGCTTTTCTTGTCATTCTGATCAAGTTGATGAGGTGATACGTGCTTTTCTTTTGACCAGAGTGTCTGTAAAAATAATTATTCCATTGCCCTGTAAGCATTCTGTACAGAGTTCCTCTGTCAAAAGGAAGAAATCTCTTTATCTTGACAAACTGAGGTCTGTTTTTCTTTTATTTATATTTAGTGTTTTTATAGCAAAACATATATGAGCACGTTTCTCGAAGACTGTTCTGAAAATTGCTTTCATTATACTTTCCTTTGTAACAGCCCTGCAAATAATGATATACGCACACAGGTGTACAGGCTTACTGGACCACCCCAATAGACACACAAACACACAGTTGGGTAGACATATATTTGTAGGTACATCAGTAATTTAATGATGAAAAAGCAATTATTTGACAAAAACATATTTATTTATGTCAGTTAAATCTTGCTTTTTTTTTTTTTTTCTTTTCATCTTGGGGGGATTAAATATTAGTAAAACTTTCTTAAAAAAATTTGGGTTAGAAGCATTAATTTATTTATCTTAATGTGTGTGCATATATATATATATATATATATACACACACACACACACTTACCGATGCTTATAAATATACATTATCATCTGAATCACACATAGGTTAAACTAGATTTATGATACACTTACATCCATAAAACAATATTTACATTTCCCAATTAGGCTTGGAATCTGTTAATTTATTGAGCTTTGAAAAGATGTGTGCATGACTCAGTCTCAGATTAATAAATAAAAAATCCATCAATTCTTTAGAAATTGCTTTCTGTGCGCTTTTGGAGAAATCTAAATGATCAAAATGTACTTTAAAGGCAGATAGAAACTTACTTGATTATGAAGCTCTTTGTAGGCACGTTGGTCAAAAGTATGTCAAACGTTTTCTCCTACAAAGGGGAACACAGATTTACATAATACTGGAAATCACTTTTTTTTTTCTTTTTTTTTTTTTTTTTTTTTTTTTAATAAGATTTCTTCAATGTTTAGGCCAGTAGATAAAATAAAATAACATGGGGAGCATCTACCCAAATATGGGTTTCCGTTAAAAATTACATTTTAGTAACATGCACACACATACATACATACATACATACATACATACATACATACATACATACATACATACATACATACATACATACATAAATATATATATATATATATATATATATACACACACACACACACACACACATATTTTATCACTTAAACGTTATGTTTAGTGGATACTCATAAATTAAATGCACTTATTAATATATATATATATATATATATATACACACACACACACACACACATATTTTATCACTTAAATGTTATGTTTAGTGGATACTCATAAATTAAATGCACTTATTAATATATATATATATATATATATATATACACACACACACACATATTTTATCACTTAAACGTTATGTTTAATGGATACTCATAAATTAAATGCACTTATTAGTCCGTATATTTATTGTCATCTACCGGCCTGAATATTTGATAGTTGTTATTAAAGAAAAATAAGAATTTCTAGCGAGATTCCAAAATGTATCTCTCTTGGCAGGGAAAACCATCATTAGATCTAATGTGCTTATGCTGACTCAGCCACAAAGGGTATTTGTTGGTCAAGCAAGGCTGTTATAATGTCTTTAAGCAAAATCTTTCTCATCATGGATTCTCATTCTGCTTAGTTTCATATCTAAATGTAAACAAAGTAATTTCTAAAGAAGTAATGGATTTTTTATTTATTAATCTGGCAGATTTTATCACCTGTTTTTAGTGGATACTCATATTTGAGTCGACAACGTTTATTAAATGGTATATTTATTTTTGTTGGCCATCCTGAATATTCAAGAAATCCTATTAAAAAAAAAATTTGTAGCCTCCAGCAGGATGAAGATTTCTCAAATATTCAGGTTGCTAGATGAAAATATATAAATATATCATTTGAAAATGTAGTCTATGTGACAGGAAAGAGGGTCTGGAGAATCTAAACCATATAGGACATGTTGAAAGCAAGAGAAGTAAAGGCAAACAATGAATAACTTAATGATTTAGTGTGAGTAGACAACAAGACAATGGTTCAAATGTTACTTAAACCAACAAAGACAGGAAGTTGTCAAGAAACATGATAGTCCGCATTTTGAAAGAAAATATTGCAATCTTTAACATTTGTGCTTGCAAAAAAAAAATGGTGTTTCAAAAGAATGATTTTCCCTTGACACCACTATTATTTTAACTATCTTCACTCCTTGACATTGTTTATTGTTTTAAAAGCAGTGATTAAAATTGTAATAAAACCTAAACATAAGCTAAAAGTCAATTTATACATTTTTTGTTTTTAAGAATTCACAACAAAAATATTAAACACAGTTTATTAGATTGTGTATTTACAAGAATAATTTTATATTTGCAACATTCTAAAAACTAATACAATTAAAATTAATACAATGCAATATTTATCATTTACCAATTCATAGAGAAATAAATATGTAAAAACTTTTTGTTCGTAAATTTATAAACATTTACAAAATGATTAAAATACATGAACCAACTATAAGAAAATCCTTATTATTTACCATTTTATAAAGTTTGATTGGTAATTAGCCAGTGTTTTGCCAACCATTCTAATAAACAATCTAATAAATAAATAGTAAATAAACTATTTAATAAATAATGAGTGTTTATTATTTTTGTTGTCAATTCTCAAGAATAAAGAAAATGTATAAATTCTCTTTCATTTTTACAACAATAAACATTGCTGAAGAGTGAAGGTAGTTAAAATAAGAGTGGTTTCAAGGGAAAAACCATTCTTTTGAGACACCATTTTTTGTGGTCATGAAGGCTAAAGATTATCTGCCGTTCCTGTGTAAGAGATAAACTATGTCTAACAGCAGGGCCTCTGATTAGGAGGTTTTGAGGAGCATGGAACCACCTCTTAATTGCTGGTGTTCCATCCTGACCCGGGCAAATAATTAACCCCTAAATTGTGGTCCAAACACTATGAAAGTGTAAAAATAGGTTTTAATATCAGAAATACTTTTTTGTAAAAATAATTATTACCAGAAATACATTTTTGAAAAAAAAAAAAAATTACCAGCAATACGTTTTTTTTGGGGGGGGGAAAAAGCAATAAACATTTTTGTCAGCATTAAATAATCCACTGAGGTTGATATGCCACAAAGCAAAATAAACCAAACTAACCTAAAGATTACCAAAAATCTATTGTAAGTGATAATTATATATTTTAAAATGTAACTGCACATCAATATTTTCTAAATTTTTCCAATGTCCCAGAGTTATCTTTCCTTTCATCTTTGATTTGGTATTTAAAATAAAAAGAATAAAACATTTTTTTTCGCTTTTCTTTGTGTGTCTTTTTAATGAAATGAATACATTTTCATGTTGTTACAATTGTTCAGCTCAGTCTTGCATTCTTGACTTGACACGTATGTGTCAGCATGTAAGATTCACACACTATCATTTTGGTGCTAAATGACATAGTAAGACACATTAACAGGTACATGAGAATCAGTCAACAATTTAGAGAATTACACAACAAATTTTACAATCATGTGCCTATTCAAAATACAGGTGGTTGAAATCAGAAAAGTCCATGTCTGATTGCCAACATGAAGAAGTGAAAAAATACAAAACATGTACAATGAACAACATCCAAATATTAATGACTCTTCATGGCGTGATTTGGAATGAAAATGATCTTGACATTGATCATGGTTGCTCCATGTTTTATAGTTACTTTATTCACACACACACTCACACGCACTATATATAACAATTACTGTTTTTTATTTATTTATATCTTTCATGTCACACTCTATACTGGAAAAGGAATTAAATCAACTTTAGGTAGTAAGTTTTTGAATAGTATTTCCTTTAGTCATATTTATCTTTATTTAGATAAAATTAGTTCTTGAGCAAAACAGACCGTTTAATTTATCTGTTACCTTGCTACTCCATTTCTTAGACTATTTGTTCAAGCCTTTCTTGTGAGACACTCAGATATTTTTGTCTAGTAAATGATCATCTTGCTTCAACTTGATCTTTATATAGGCTTTCTCGTCACTGTCTTTGTCATTTTGTTGCTAGTTTTCTTTTTCTTTTGAGTGGTATTTCCATTTTGAGTCACTTATATTAAACATATAAATTTTTATCATTAAAAGATATTGAGCAAAAAGTGAGTCATGTCATGGTAACTGTAATCAATGAATCATAGATACTATCGACTATCTAAAATAAAAATGTAAAAGGAACTGATCTATTAAACAGTCCACTGGCACCTATTTCAGTTGTGAATTCTGGATGTCGACTTTATTGAATCTCAATACATCATTTGAAAAGTTTTGCTTTATTGTATCTCAGTATTAAAAGTTTTTAACAATTGCCATAATTTTTGACAGCATAGATACACTAGTATATATATATATATATATATATATATATATATGTATATACATTGATTCTGTCTTCCTGCCAAGCTTGTAACAACCATGCCTAATCTTATTAACTTATAGTTGCATTCACCTTCATAATACAATAGATTTTCATCTTGTGTCACTTATATTATCCTGTATTATCATCTCTACACATTGTACATTGAAAGGTTTCAACAATCAGCAACGGATATTTTCCAACATGAAATTCCAGAGATGTTGAATTTTAATTTCACCGCTTTGTGCTCTTGCTTTGTGCCAGACACAATTAAATCAGGACGGGGCAGATAACAACTGAATTTCAGATTGTGTTCTAGCTATAAAGCTAATCTTCGTAATGGCCGTTGTAATGTTTTGTTGTCATTGAAGAGTTGGTCAAGAGAGAATTGGTAACATGAATGAAGTTTATTTTCATCATATTAGAAGAATGCCAAAAAAACTCACTGTTTCACTGATATATTTTTAATTATTCTTTTTTGGATTTTCTTTACTTTTTTTTTTTTTTTTCTTTCTTAGATGAACTGTTTTTAAAACAAATTCCCATTTATAATCATACTATTTAGTTTTAATTTTTAAAGTTGTTAAAATGAATTATCACTCTATTTTATTATTAGCTTTTGTCCATCTTAGTGTTGCTACAGTTACGAAACCAGATTTCTGTTCCACTTCATCGTCACGATTTTGCAGTCAAAATGATCAAGGTGATGTCCATTAAAGATAGGCTTCTTAGTTGTGGGGTTCAAGTTCAGATCTCTTCAGAAGCTATTTCCAGGTTTTCACTATTTGCTTTGGCATTGCCCAAGAGTGTATCGATACAGTATGTTTTGATAAAATGCAACAATAATAAACTGGATTAAAACTAGTAATAAAATAATAAATAATAACAATTGATCTAAAAAAAAAAAATTGAAAAAATTTACAAGTGGGAGTATCTGAAAATTTATCAGTCAACGTACTTTCTAAAATCAGTATTTCAACAGAAAGATGTTAGAATACTGATTTGTGGAAGTAGGTTGGTCTGAGAACTATTCAGCACTTCTTGAAAGTTTTTAGAACCCTTTATTAAGGGTTGAATTAAGACAATCAAAGCTTGTAAACATATAGCTGTTTGAAAGCAATACTCAGTTCACTCTTGTCTAGCCTGGCACTAGACTATAAATGTTAGATGCCTTGTCAGTATTGAACTCACTGTAGTAGTAATTTTGCTAACTAGTGCTAGGTGTCCAATCCACCACACTACACCAGCTACTGATGTTTCTTCCTTCTGAGATTCAAAATCATTTTTGGAATGTTTTGTGATGTGATGGCTAACATTCCTCATCTTCAAAGTACTCACATATATTACAGTATGGTACTAATGACATTTGTATTGGGCTGGTTCTCAGTCAAAATTCTTTGTTTTGTTTTTGTTTTTTTGTTTACCTCTATTATCTTCAGTCTGTCTCTATTATGCATAAGAGACTTTTATTTAAACTATTTATATTTGGACTATTGTCCTTCTCTTTGTTCAATATAGTGTAAATAAGGATAACTCCTCATCCCAGAAATTTAGACAGAAAATAAAAGGCTTTGTCAGAAAATGTTTGATTTTGATTGGCATATAATTAAAACAAACAAGCTTTGAACTCGTTAATTTTGGCTGCCTTGTTAATTATGAGACTATCAAAACCATTTCTTGTAAGGAACAAAGTTTTCTTTCACATTCATCTCATTCTCACCAGAACTCCTTAGTCGTTATAGCTTCCGTTATATAGATAGCATATTTTGTAAGTACCAGACTATAATTTAAAATTTATGAATTTAACGTTTAGTCTTTAGTTCCGAAAACTATCAGTCTGAACCCACTTCCTGAAATCAGTATTTCAATATGTGAATCATCAGAATACTGATTTTGGAAAGTAAGCAAGACTGAGAATTTTCTACCCATCCACACTAAATTTGTAGAACTCTTTGTTAATACAATCATGGGTGAATTAAAACAAAGATTTTAAACACGTAGCTTTTTGAAAACAATACCCAATCCATTCAGTGCTTGTTTAGTATACTTTTTAAGTATAAGAAACAAAACAAAAAAACTGTATCAGACCATTTAGATCTGCTGATAAATGTAAGGCTGCTTTATTCCAGTCTGAAGTAAACTTAACTGATAAATATAGAGCCTATTTTAAAATAACATTTAATACCTACTGGAGGTCAACTGAAACTCCAGTATGTATGATATATGAAGATGTGTGAAATGTACATAATGTTATACACACACACAGACACACACACACATATATTTAAGCTGTATAGCTTTTATTTGTTTCTAGATGTAAAACAAATGATTGACCATTCTCTCTCTTGTAAAACTTGCATTTGATACATTGTTATTTGGGAAAGTCTAACAAACATAACTGCAAAAAAAAAAAAAAAAAAAACGTGTCAAAAGGACATTTTTTTCTTGAGGCTGCTATTACTGTATACTTGCTTAGCAATTTTTATTGTTTTAAAATCTATTTTTAGTCATTCTTTTATTTCTTGAGAATTGACAATAAAATTATTCAACACTACTCTTTTAATTAAACAGGCTCATAAATAGTTTTTAACATTTTTTGTTGCTAATTCTCCATATGCTTGTGAATGACTTTAGTGAATATATGTGAAGAGGGCAAATGAACGAAAAACTCAGAAAATGCATTTTTTCAAAATTTATAATTTACAGTTTCTTGTCGTTATGTGCTTATATGTTCTTCTGTTGTGCAGACATTTTTTATAAATTATTGAATGAAAAACTGTTTTCATAGTTACTTCTTTATAATATGATAAATGATAAATATTGCATTTCATAGTTATTTCTTTATAATATGATAAATGATAAATATTGCATAGCAGTTGGTTCATGTATTTTTATGAACTTGTAAATATAAAATTATTATTGTAAATAAATAATCTAATAAATAATATTTTATTTCTTTTATTGCTAATCCTTGAGAAAAAAATGCAGAAGTCCAAGTTCATATGTTTGAGTTTTATCAAAATTCTAAAAATTGCTTTTTTTAAAGATTAATAATAATTGCCACGGAATTATGCATTAATTACGTTATCAAGAAAAATAAAACATCCTTTTGACACAGCATTTTTTTACAAGTACAAATGTTAAACTTTGCCATTATTTTTATTAATTTCCTTTTCATGATATGCCAGGTTTCTTTGCAAAAACATTTCTTAGGTTTTGTGGTAACATGATCCACTACTGCTTTACAGACAGCCTTTCCAGTTTGTAGAATTGGTAGAGAATTTCTATTTCTCTTTTGATTTGGATTTTACTTAAAGCCCTGACTCCACTCATAGGAAAGATGTCGACAGAAATTAACATTTTTTTTTACTGTTTTTTATTTTCTTTTTTCTCTTGCCTAAAGCTGACTTACGCTGAAATCCGATGGTGTTGGATGGGGCAGCATAGACTGAGTTTCTTTTTGCTGCTTGTCCTTTGCTTTAGGGACACAACATGCACTGATCAAGTTACGTAGGACTTTGTAAACTAAAGAGTCAGTGCAGATGATGATGTGGGGAAAGATGACTGTCTGGATGCTCGAAATGGCAGTCACACAAATGAGGCTATTGATGTAAACATCCAGAGAAACAAGGCTGCGAATAGACTCTGTGATGTACATTGGAATTACAGACAAGGTGTATGTTATCAAAAGTAGTAAGCATAGTCTGAAATTATTATGGCTTTGCCGTTCTTCAGAAATCCTCTGTTCAATAGTTTGGTGAAATTCTTCTTCCAAGACAGGCTCCACCATTATCCTTGGTGGTGCTGATGATTTCTTTAATGGTTTTGAAGTTGATGGTTCTTCGATGCTGCACACCTTCTTTGTGATTGGTATCATTGACAATGAAGCATTCGACTGCGGCATGTCTTCTGCAGACTTGAATGAAGACATACTGCTATGGCTCTTAGGATCTTCCAGCTGAGCTTGCAAAGCTGTGATATCGACAGAAAACTTCCGGACATACTGATATCCCTGGGCTTGCATTTGGTGCTCTGTGAAGCTATTATCACCAATTTCACCAATGTTAGAGATCGTGTGACGACGCCTCCCAAACATTTGCATTAAGGCTGCAGAATTAAAGGCAAAGCTGTTCTTCTTTTGTGTACTCTGTTCATTCTTAATGCCTGGGGGAATGTTGTTGACCATTAACTGACCTTTGGACTCTCTTTGTTTGGGCTTTTGTTTGAACTCTTTGTACTCACTTCCTGAGTCACTCGGTGTCAATGTGGGCAGAGTGATAGAATGATCTGATATTGAGGTGAGAGACTCAGCTTCAAGCTGAAAAGTAAGCTGGCTCATCCTCAGTGCAATAAGGATCATGATTCCTATGAATAAGGTTCCGATGATTATAGTAAGTGCAATGAGTTTGACAATGTAGGATTCCCGGTTCAGTAGATGGTAGAAAGATTGGTCGCGATATGGAGACTCGTATGCAAGGGACATCAGCCCATAAAGGGTTGCTAAGCCAATTCCAAGCAACACGATGAACGGTAATCCAGTTATAACCAAGTATTTTTTCCACTGTTTGGTATAGCTGTGGAAACAGAATAGAAACCATAGCAAAAACAGGCCAAGCACTCCACCAATCATGATGAGCAACATGAAATAGAGACTATGTGCAGAATCCTTGATAGCTAGAAATAAAGTGTTATTACTGTGATACATGAGCAAACAAACAATTTCTAAGGGTGACCACACGACATTGAACAGGATGCTGATAATGAGTAATGATGCAAGCAGAACATAGCGGTAGTGTTTTAGTAAATGTCCCATGGTCAGTGCAGTGAGGACCACACTGCTACTAACAAGACCAATGATGCCGGTGATAGCTAGAATAAAAGCTGATAAGACAAGGGCATACGTATGAATCATTGGTACTCCTAAACCCATAAACTCATTGGCTGTCTGATTGAAAGATTGCGCTATGTTGTATGTTATCATTTCAGGGAGGCTGCCATTTGGTGTGGTTGTTGTGTTTTCCATTTTGATTTTCTTCAAAAGGTTTTCTATTGTCCAGTTTCTTTATCAATTTTCCAATTTTTTTTTATTTTTTAGTTTGTCTTTGAGTCAGGATTTTTTTATTTGAGTAATGCTGATAAATATCAGTTGAAGACATTTTTCATTTCGACCAATCATCATTTCTCCTTTCTTGGAGGCATGCATGATCTAAAATGTTTTTTTTTTTTTTTTTTTTTGAGTTTGTCTTTGAGACTTTTATGTTATCTGGGCAATACTAACCTGTTTCACTTTTAGACCTTTTTGATATTAATCAGTCGCCATTCCTTTCTTGGAGGCCTGCATGATCCTGTTTTTAATAATTCATCTTTTACTGGTTATAATAGTAACAACTTTTTATTTTTTGGAAGGTGAGCCTTGTTACTTTTTTTTTTTTTTTTTTTTTTGCACTATATCAGATTTTATCTCTTCTTTGTGTTAACTCATTGCTCTAAACCTTCTTGAAGTTTATCTTGAACATTCACAGTTTTTTTTTTTTTTATAACCTTAGAGCACCAATCAATTCTTTGCTCAAATATTGTCCTTTCTATTTATTCCCTGGTGGAAAGCTGTCTGGCTGCCATCTTCTGTTGTCATCTCCAGATATTCTTAATCTTACAAACAAAACCTTATCCGGTCATCACTGTTATCTTTATGCATTGTCTGCAACAAAGTAAAAAAGAAAACATATTAAGTTAATTTATTTAACAATATTGACAGCTAACATAAAGAAAAGCTATTGAAATATATGCTTTGTATAAAAGTTTCTGTACAGTATTTTTTTAAGGACTGATAACAAAACATAACAAAAAGACTTCCCTTTTATTCTGTTATCTATTTACCAGATTCGGAATATAATTGTTTCTTGTTAAATCTCTAAAATGCTATCGTAATTTAATTTACTTAACCAACAATTTGTTCAGAAAATTGAACTCCTTCCTAATGTTATTAACAAAATGTTTTAGATCTAATCTTCAGCTCTTGTCAAGTGGAGAATCCAAAAGAAAAGAGTTGAAAAAAAATAATACTATTTCCTTATAAATTAGCAACTGAAAAATGATCACTAATATCCCAAGATATTTCAGCAATTGTCTTCAATCTGTACTTATACGATTTCCTTAACCCCTTTCTTTGTCTAGCAAAAAAACTAAACAAAACACTACACAACACTGAAATTTATACTAACTTATTCACTTTGTCTACAAGCCAATATCTGCTGCATATACAAACAAGAATTGACCCACACTGTGTTCCTTATTCCCGGTTCGGTAGATGGTAGAAAGATTGGTCGCGATATGGAGACTTGTATGCAAGGGACATCAGCCCATAAAGGGTTGCTCAGCCAATTCCAAGCAACACGATGAACGGTAATCCAGTTATAACCAAGTATTTTTTCCACTGTTTGGTATAGCTGTGGAAACAGAATAGAAACCATAGCAAAAACAGGCCAAGCACTCCACCAATCATGATGAGCAACATGAAATAGAGACTATGTGCAGAATCCTTGATAGCTAGAAATAAAGTGTTATTACTGTGATACATGAGCAAACAAACAATTTCTAAGGGTGACCACACAACATTGAACAGGATGCTGATAATGAGTAATGATGCAAGCAGAACATAGCGGTAGTGTTTTAGTAAATGTCCCATGGTTAGTGCAGTGAGGACCACACTGCTACTAACAAGACCAATGATGCCGGTGATAGCTAGAATAAAAGCTGATAAGACAAGGGCATATGTATACGTACAGGCCAATTCCTTTAAAGAAAGGCATGAATCTATCTCTTCTTCACCCTCCCAAGCTGTATGTTATATAGCAGAGTAGACTGAGCTTTCTAGCTTTTTTTGCAAGAGAAAACAAAAAATAAATTCTGGTTTTCAATCATGAAGAACACAGTGGGAAATCACTCCTCTATTTTTCCCAATAAGGTGTGTCAATTCAAAGATAATAAATAAAGGATTTTGTGGAGAGCCATGATTGTGTATGTCTAAAAGGGATGTTACATTAAAAAAAAAAGGAGTCAATGGAAAACCACTCCACTATTTTTCCCAAGAAAATATTGCACTGTATGATGATATATTCTTCTGTTGCAAAAATGTATTCTTCTGCCATGCCATTTGCATTGTATGTACAAGAAAATGATATAAGTTGAAACAAGATTAATGGAGATTGCGTTCTAACCATGAATTGTCATAGGATGGGTGTGTCGTAACCTGGGGACTTACTGTATCAAATAAGTCATATTGATCCAGTCAGTTGTATTCACTTTTACAAAAATGCCATGATGCTTTATACATTAGTGTAGACTGGATTCTTTAACCTTGGATGGCAATCAGTTTAAAGAAAAGAAAACTCTGAATTCCAAACTTTAGAAAAGGCAGCGAGAAAACACTCCACTCTTGACAATTCATAGATAATAAAGAAAAAGAATCTGTGGAGAGTCATGATCACTTACGTCTTGAATGGACATGACATTTTAAAAAAAAAAAAAATATAGTCCATATTGAAAATATGTCAAATAGACAATCAGTAGATTTTGTCTGGATGATTCGATGATCATTAAAATGATTTGTAATTAATTATTTAATGCCATTGGTCTTCTGCCATTCAGTAATATTGCATGTTATCATGAAATGATTAATAGTTCTTCCATAGAATGTAACCCGATCATATATGCAAATCCTGCTGGGTGGAGGAATGTGGGTTATATTTCTAAGCCAAGTCTCTGCCTCTAAAATTGAATGGAAAACTAATGAAAATGATCAGAATGAGATAAAGATGTAAAATTAGAAACAGTAAATATTATTAATTTATGGGAACCAATGTCACTCCTGGGTATGACGATAAACTACAAGGCCTCAGGATCAGGAGATTGGAGGGTCTGAGCAGCATGAACCACTTCTTAATTGCTGTTGTTCCCAGGTCCACAACCTCATTCAACAACCACATTCAGTAACTCTCTACCAAGAGTGGTTCTTGGGCTTTGAATTAGGTGAACATTTTTTTTTAAATCTACAGAGGACATATGGAGTAAAGTGATTTTTAAAACTGCTCCACAATTATAGCCTCTTGTCGAACTAAGCTTAATAAGAAATGTGGCTTCAATATAGAGCAGAGGTTAGCAAGCTAGTCCCACAAAACATTAGTAATATAACAAGGCCAATCCTTTAATAAAGTTCAGTTATTGTGACCCTGTGCCTGACTAAGGCTTGGTTTCCATCAGGTTTTCATATATATTGTCAAATTCTTTCCAGCGTTTTCCAAAATTTCATTTGGCTATAGCATTTCATTACTTACATCTCTGAGTTATATAAATTATATTCTTATTAAAGAGATAGAAATGATATTGGACAGAGGCCTCTGATTGGAAGATTGAAGGTTTTGGGGAGCATGTGACCACCTCTTAATTGTAGTTGTTCCCCAGTCCACGCTGACCCAAGATGGTAGTACCTGTTAGGGTCTCAACTATGGGCAAATAGTAAACCTCCAAACAAAAACACTATGAAAATATAAAAATACATTTTTATATAAAAATATTACTAACAATACTTTTAAAGCAAAATGACCCGTAATACATTTTATAATTACCAACAATATATTTTATAGTAAAATGACCAACAATACATTTTCTCTGTAGTTGAAAACCTACAACTGCATTCAAAATATCTAAATTCCAGCATTAAATAACGCATAGAGGTTGATATGTTGCTAAACAAAACCAACAAAACAGAGCAAAGTATAAAAAAAAAGAAAAAGTAATATCGGTCACAATGTTATAATAAAAACACCAACAAAGATATTAGTTGAAATAATTTGTGGAATAATTTTCCTTGTTTCATAACAATGGAGCTTTTTTGTAAATGTTTTCCTTTATTGGGCATGCAGGTAGTCTAACATTTATCAGTGTAGAAAATAGAATCTGTAAGCTGAGTTCAAATTCCAGGCTCTTTTTTTGCATTGTCTTTTACACAAATGCTCTTAAGAAAGGCATGAATCTATCTCTTCTTCACCCTCCCAAGCTGTATGTTATATAGCAGAGTAGACTGAGCTCTCTTTTTTTCCAAGAGAAAACAAAAAATAAATTCTGGTTTTCAATCATGAAGAACACAGTGGGAAATCACTCCTCAGTCCTAAATAAAGGACTTTGTGGAGAGCCATGATTGAGTATGTCTAAAAGGGATGTTACATTAAAAAAAAAAGGAGTCAATGGAAAACCACTCCACTATTTTTCCCAAGAAAATATGGTACTTCAAAGCTCATAAGGAAAAAAGTGCCCTCCAGAAGAGATGTCACATTTAAAAATAAAAGGGTCAATGGAAACCACTCTGCTATCTTTCTCAATAAGGCATGGTAAATCAAAAATAATGAAAGAAAGGGACTCTGTGGAGAGCCATGATCGACTATGTCCAGAAGGGGCATGGCATTAACAAATAAAAAATCCTTTATTTTTCAGACACTGTACACTTTTATTCCTATAGCTCAGTTGATTCTAAGTTTATACCTAATTTCTGTCAGAGTTGATAATGAGTGTAACAGCTTTTTACTGTTACTTCCCTGATAGATAATTATAAGAGAATGGTTAATAATAATCAGTGGGCTTCTGTTCTAACTCATCCTGTCTATGCCAGTAAAGAAATTCTGGGAGGCCATTTTGACCAATTTCTCATTTAACTATTCTTTTCCCTTGTATCCCTAGTAACTTTCTATTGATATGATTTATTTTTGTTAAGATATTTGATGAATGAGGTGTTGATTCTTTGGCTCAGACTGATTTCATGCCACTCACACAGTCTGACACTCATTACCCTGTTTCCCTGGCGTACCAATTGTGGTTCTTACAATTCACCATATTCACTGTCTTGTATGAGATTGATCATTGGAAGCATATGTCACTTTCAATTAGAATTTTCATTGCTCCAGTTTAGTGATAACAAACCCCACCATCACAGAACGTTGTGTGCAACTGTTTCTGTCTTTTCTTTAAAGTTAAATTTATAAGTGGCAAGTTGTAATATTTACTAGCTATTGCTAGTAAATATTACAACTTGCCACTTATAAATTTAATCTAAGAGAAAGACAAATGAATTATCAGGGTTCTTCAAACTGCTTAGGCAGTCAGCTCCTTCATGGGATCTTTGATCTCTCATTGACCTCCAGGCATTTACAGAACCATATCGATAATAATTATTTTTTATTTAAGAGTAGAAATTTCTTTGTTCTTTTCTTTAATAATTGTTTCTCGATAAGAGTAATATTATTTTTACATTTTTGTTCTTTTTCCAGTTTCGATTCCCTTCCTTTACTAGATGTGTTTGTTCGATTAATAGTATTTATTTTTTTAAATTATTATTTTTATTATATGATAATTATACACTGTGCTCTGGATCAAAGTTGCCAGAATGGAGGATTTTCAGGTAATTATTGTCCAAGTTATTATTGGGGCATTGAGGTCTATACCACCAAACTTTAAGTCCTACATTAAGAGAATCGAAATAAAGTGTAGTATCCCATCACTTCAGAAATCTCCGTTGCTTGGCACTGTAAATATTCTGGTAAGGGTGCTCCGTCTGAGGTTGTACAATTTGATGGCTAATTTCAGAATTGGTGTCATGATGGGTATATTCCACTTATATTTGTACCCCAGCATCAGTTTGTTGGCAAGCTTACAATTTGTAACCTATTGGTGTAAGACAATAATTTGTCTGTTCTGACAATGATAATGAGTATAATTATTACCAACAATACTTTTAATAATAATTTTGTCTTGAGTCATCTTACTCTAGCAATGAATCACATGGCAATCCAAGATGATTTGTGGATGGCCATAAATGTAAAGGAGGTACCTTCACAGTAATGTGATATCTAAGATTTAAAATGAATTTTAAAAAATGAAAAATCTTGAATATTTTAGTTTAGTTTTAATTTAATATTTAGTTTAATTTTCCTATGTTTATTTTTATTACAATTGTAATCATTGCTTTTTAAAACATTCTGAAGCAGTAAAAGGTAGTTAAATTAAGTGGTGTCAAGTTTGCCTATAGTTTCTACTTTTCATAGTATTTTTTCCTGGGAAACTAATCAGGATCAAATTAAATTTTTTTTTTTTTCTCTTAGGCTATAAATTGTGAAATGGACATTTCTTAGTGATACATTTCATTGTTTCACTTTGTTGTTAGAAGTTAGGCCTGACTACTTTTCTGGATTATATATAGCCAGCATGAATAACTTTACAATCAATGTATTTGATAGTGATTTGAGATATTTGAAAACTAGGAATTATGGCAATGAAAGTAATGATTGCTTTGGAGTGGTTGACAGATTATCTCATAAAATTTTGTCTTGAGTCATCTTACTCTAGCAATGAATCACATGGCAATCCAAAATGATTTGTGGATGGCCATAAATGTAAAGGAGGTACCTTCACAGTAATGTGATATCTAAGATTTAAAATGAATTTTAAAAAATGAAAAATCTTGAATATTTTAGTTTAGTTTTAATTTCAAGCTAATAGATTAAATTTTATAGTACCAATAAACAAATTGCTTTTGTTGTATTTCAAAACTAATTTAAATTGACTGGAAGGAGTTTTAGTTTTGAAATAGCTAAAATAGCTGATTTTAGCATCATTTTTAGCCATTGTAGCAGAAAAACACAATTTACACACACAGATAAATCTAAATTTATACAATTATTAGAAAACTTATATCCCTAACTACACACCAATTTTCATCTAGCTAAGTGACACACATGCTGCACTCTAATCAAAACAAGTTTTTTAAACAAACACGAATATACCAGAGTGTTGGCCATTATCAACGTGACTCTTGCTTACCACAGATGTCTACAACTACATCCTTACATTTCCCTTACATAGGCTATAAGAGAAGCCAGACAGCAGAAAGGGACTTCACACATGCTAACCATTGATGCTACCCATGCATGGCTGACTGCTCTTCCGAACATTATGTTGTGAGCACTATTGATACAAGCCCAAACCAATAGCCAACAGTCAATTGGATTAAGCATATTTCTTTTTCATGATCTCATACACTGTAGATTCAAATGCTACACTATACAACTTACGAGAGACATTTTCATATCTTGTAAATGAAAATAAATCTTTGGTTATTTCTTCAAACCAGTGTCTAATTTGTTTCTTATTCTAATAAGCTTTTCCATTTATGATGAGTAAATATAATTTTGACTTAATGACAATATCACCTAACCAGGAAAAGTTAAGACAGAATTTTAATATTTAATACTTTATAAATTATTATAATTAAAATTAAAAAAAAATGAAAACAATTCTTGTAAAAATTCATTATTCATCAAATTTTGTTTTCCTTAAGACAATAATGCCCATAATATATGATGATAATCTCCAGGTGAATGACTCATTGCCTCTTCTCAGACTAACATTTTCTGCTGATCTGAAATGGAAAGATTATATTGAATCAATTGCTAGGTCTACTGCTAGGAAATTTGGTTTACTGTGCCATACTAAACAATTTTTCTCACCAGAATCCATCTTTACATATTTATAAGTCCACCATTCGTCCTTGCTTTGAATATTGCAGCCCCTGCTGTATATTTAGAGATTGTTGATAAAATTCAAAGAAGAATCTGCAATATTATTGGTCCTGACCTGACGTCTTGGTTTTAGTCATTTTCCCACTGCCATAACATAGCTTCCCTGTGCCTTTTCTACAAATACTTGCATGGTAATTGTTTTGATGAACTTTCAATTATGGTACCTAGACTTTATGAATTTAAGCACAGTACTAGATTGGCAACAAGGTTTCATCATTTTACAGTTGAAATGGCTACATGTATCTGTAAGTTCTTTGCTTACAGTTTCTTGTATTGTACTTCTTGCTTGTGGAACTCTCTTCCTGCTTCCCAGTAAACATTGATCTGCAAAAATTTAAATGCAACATCAATGGTTATCTTCTGTTTTCTTCTTTTTTTTATTGTTCTCTCTTTAATAGTATTTTTTTTTTTTTTCTTATATTCTTTCAAACTCAGTAACCCCTGCATATTAGTGGCATTGTTGTCTTGTGACATGTTTTGTCCTTTAGGACTTCATTGGACTAAAGTGATATTTACGCTGATGTAACTAAATATGTGCAGGAAGGGGATTGCACACTGAAATTTTCAAATTTAGATTTTTTTTTATGTGTTTGGGTATATAATCTAACGTAAAGGATGAAGCATGTAATAATTTTTTTTTTTCCCCATTTTGTCATTAATCTTCCTAACATTTTTCTGGTAAATAAAAATTTATAAATAATTTTGTCATATATATGTGTGTGTGTGTGAAATTGAATCAGTTACAAACATTATGTCTGCTTATTTTTATCATAATCCTTTTATATTCATGAATATTTGTATATTACAATTAAATAAGGCAAGAAATGCACTGTATCAGTGAGAATCACTTTATTTCCCAAGTACTTTCCATCTTTCTCATGGAAAGTACTTGGGAAATAAAGTGATTCTCACGATTACAGTGCATTTCTTGCCTTATTTAATCGCAATATACAGAAAAATATTCATGAATATAAAAGGATTATGATAAAAATAAGCAGACATAATGTTTGTAATTTATTCAATCTGACATGCCCAAAAGAGAATTTGCTGCCTAAATACACAAATATATTTAAAATAACTTGGTGTATAGGGCACAAACGTATCAAATTTTGGGATAAAAAAGTGCTTCTTATAATAGACTGAAAATATGATAATTCTTTTGTCGTAGACACTTTTGCTGATATAACATGAGCAATCTTCTCTTAAAATGATTGATACATCTTACGCCATAACTGCATCTTTTTTTTTTTTTCTTTTTGTCAGAAATCTGCATGTATTATATTTGTCTTCATTTCATTATCATCTCTCCTTTCCACTCTTTATTTAGAATGTTATTCTCAAGAAAGCATTCTTGTCAAAACAATTTGTTCTCTTCAAATGTCAAATGTTCTTTCTACTGTTTACTGATCTTCATAAGAGCTATTTTCCTTCTCCCAACAATGTCACTCTGCTTAACAATTCAACATGTTCTTTCCACTAATTGACATTTTCAAAAAGTATGTCACATACTTTTGTTCACTTCTTACCATTTGGTTTGGATATTTGTTTATGCTTATGTGAACTGAAATACTACATTTTCTGTTGTTCACTCAATACAAGGCCAGAGAGTCACTCAAAGTAGAGGGTTATTGAATGAATTTGTTGAAAGTTAACAGTTGACCTGGGACTTGAAGAGGTTAAGATTGTGGTGTTAGCAACTTTTTTTTTTTTTTTACAATGATCTTCACCCTGTACAAGGCCTGAGAGCCACTCGAGGTAGAGGGTTACAGAGTAAAAGGCACAGTTTATGTGGATATATATAATGGTTAACTCTAGATTTGAACAGGTTACAAATGCAGTGATTGGAGAAGCGTCCTTTTGGGAGTCAGTTCCACAAAGCAGTGGTTCATGGTAAGAAACTGCTCAGGTAGGATTTACATCTCACCAGTAGAGTATGAATGGAATGAGAGTGGCTTCCTGCAATATGTGTTGGGTCTTAGCCATGAAAGTTAAAACCAGTGGAACTAAGGAATGTAATTCGTCTGAACAATTTCCATGGAAATAGCAATAGATCTATCTATGATTGTCTATGTTCCGAAGAGTGATAACATTTAAAAATAGATAAACCTCAAAATTTGTCTGTTTAATTTTACTTTACTGACCATTGTAACATGATAGACTCATAATGGTTACATTGACTGAAACAGCCAATATAAACATTACAAGTCTGACTTAGATACCAAGGTGACTGATACAAAATCAACTAATCTTATAGGTATATATGATTACCTTATTCTTTTAATGTTATTTTTCTTATTTTTTTTAAGAAATAAGGTTTTCCTCCTTTGGATTTTTTTGAAGAGATAAAGTTTTCTTCTGATGAATTCTGTTAACAGCATCAATAGCACAAAAGTATCATCACAATTGGCCCACCGAAATTTGAGCATTTCATTGTTATTCTATCATGTGTTGGTTATTTTGAAGTATTTATATTTTTCTTGACATCACTGAGAAGCTTCCATCCCATTAGCCATGGCATCTTTGATGTTTTATAAATTCATTAATTTGTCATATTCAATTTATTCTCCTTGTATTCATTCTCTGTTCAAAAGAGGTTTTGGAATTGCCAGTCTGATCAAATGCTTTCTATTTGATAGCATTATTTTATGATGTTTGATATCAGTGATTGCTGGTGCATTGAATTTAAATTTCTGTTCATAATGTCATTTGCATGTTGCTAAAATTGTTTCCAGCTGGTTGGCATAAAGAGAAAATTAGATACTTTGAAGATATCAGCACTACATACATACATATATATTTGTGGATGATAAATATAATTTTAAAAATTCTGATAATAGTGAAAAATAAAACTTTATCAGGTATTTGAGTTTTCCTTTCTTATTTCTTTTTAAATATATCTTTTCTGATTCTTGCACTAAATAATTTCAAGTATGTGTTTCATATTGTTTCATGAATTTTTTAATATGATTTTCACAAATTTAAATTTAAAGTGTGAAAAATTCAAAATATACATGCACGAAGGCAGCCTACCTTTTTACTGGATGACAACTTTGATGCAAATGAGATTTTTTGCATCTATTTCATCACATAGAACTAATAAACACTACACTTGAAGCAAAATTGATAGTATGCACTACATAACTTGATTGATCATTGCACGTGGAGCAATTGTACACACTGCACATCTCGATCGATCTCACACACGTGTCTTATACCTACGTGCACTTCTCTCATCAGTGCACACTTTTGTTTGCACATATTATTTTTTTCGTAAGGAAGGATATAATTTTTGCCGTCAAGTTAATGCAAACTAAACTATTTCAGTACCAAAATGGGAAATCCATGGGAAAAACTGATATTTTTCATAATGTGTTTATGACACATGGGATGTCATTTTTGATTTTGTGTTGATTGATCTAAACACAAATTATGTGCAAATTTTTGTCGGAATGCTACTAACCACTACAATTGAAAGACTAATTGGGCAGCAAGGTGTTCATGGGTCATCTTGGGGGCCCCTTATATAGTTTTCAAAATCTGATAATCGTTTTTGATTCATCTTAAGATTGAACATACATGTAAAATTCCGTTGAAATTGAAGCAATTTGAAAATTTGGGGGTCTCTTTGGTTCACCCTAGAGGTCCCAAATTTCAAGCCAAAGGACACGTTTAAGAGTAATTGTAATTGAAATAATAAAGCACATCTTTTTTAAGTTAATCGACTTTATGGCCAACACTGTAGACTTGATTGAAAATTTCAGGGTTCCCTGTTGGTCCCCTAACTTGTGGGGGTCCCAGTGTTGATTTTCAGTGAATTCCAAGTGACTACTTCAGTTACTCGATATAATCTCAATATGTACTGAAATTTTCATTGAAATTGGGGAATACTGCTATAAAATACACTTGAAAAGCAATTGAGGTATCAAAAGGTTTGTAGGGTCATCCTGGGTGCCCCTCATGCATTTTTAAAAATCTGGCAACTGATTTCTATCTCATTGTAAGAGTGTAACAAACATGCAAAATTTCATCAAAATTGAAGCAATTTAAATTTTTTTTTATCCCTTTCGGGCACCCTGGGGGTCCGAGTGTTGAGAGAAACGAAAATCAATATAGTGTATAATAAGCGTGACAGCGTGTTGCCTACACTTACCAAGTTTCATTAAAATTGGCCTTAGGGTTTAGACTTCAATTCTGAAAGTTTAAAAACAACCAAACTAATGGAAAATCCCATTTAAACATTGTATTTACCGGTTATTGATTTTTGAAAAATGACTAATTTTTTTGCCCAGACTCACCCAGGATCGAGTACAATCTATGTTCCAAATTTGGTGGAAATATGCCTTATGGTTCTCGAGTAGTTTGCGAACACACACAGAGTCAGTTTTATATATATATATATATATATATATATATATATGGGGGTATAGGAGAATGCAACAAATGACAGTTACAATTTTACATAGTAAAAGATACAGGGATACTCAGCTTTAAATTTAGATTTTTGATATTTCTAAAGTTATACCATATCTAATTTTGATAAAAATGTAATTGAAACATAGACAGTGTAGGCTTTTAACATTTATTCTTGGGTGCCTTATCTTGTATAGACTAAGTATCTTTCTTTTGTTGCTCTGCACTATGCAATCAATTCTTTGAGAAATTTATTCTGCCATAAAATGGTATTAGTGAAATTGTCATGAATAAAGAAGTTTATTTAGTTGAAATATATTAATAAGCATTTATTTCATACACAACATCTCATTCATTTATATTAATATTTGCTTGATCTTTAAATATACTCTTTAAAAAAAAATGTCAACATTGCTTACTTTCCTCTCCAGTTTAGCTGTGATTTAAATGCTAAGATAGTTCTCAGAAAATAAATTTATTTGAATGATTAAACAATTATAAAAGCCATCAAGACAATAATCACTGGTTTGCCAACCTCACAAAAGAAATGATCAGAAAAGAATAACAAAGTATGGTTAAATTTGATTTTTCAAGCTGAATATGTAAATTTATTTTTCCCCATGAAATAAAAACATAAAGTACATGCTGATAGTTACAAATGAGAAACCTATATTGATGTCTGAGGTATCCTGTAAGAAATGCGCTGAAAGAGCAGAACAACTTTTGTCTTTCCTCTGTACCTGTAGTATTCTCAAATTAAAATTAAATTCTCTTGTGCCATATTCCACTCAAGTGGGTGCACAAATAAAACCAAACCTGGATTTTTTGTGCATTTACTATTATTATGCTCGACTCTGGGGTTTCTATAATGCCAAGCAGCAGTACCCCAACTTTTAATAAAATGGGGAGGTCAGGATTAGCCATGATGCCTGAAGTGTCCCAGTAAGGAATTGTCAAGGGTGCTAAGTAATTTTTGTTTCTTGTCTCATTTATTTAAACTGTGCCATACTCTGTTCAAATAAATACCATGACAAAACTGCATTTATTTGACATCGAATATATATATATATATATGCAATATATATATATATATATATATGCAATATATATATATATATATATAAGATTATAAAAATGTTGAACTTTTAGGTAAAAATAATCGTATATGATTAACATACAAATTAAGCAAACATTTATTTGAACACATCCCCTCCCTCACTCCCTCTCCTCATCTAACACTAAAAACACATGCAAATAAAGCAATTTTTAAAATACCTATTTTATAAGGAAAGGCAATATGTAACATTTTAATATAAGGTTTTAAAACCACTTAGTTTTGTATGTAGCCTAGCAAGAATGCTGTATAAATCATTTGAATAAGAGGTTTGTCCTTTATACAGTGAGTATCAAAGTATAATATTGATTTTTTTACTTAACAGTTGGATAGGATTTAATTTAGTTTCTGTTGAGTACATTTCTCGTGCAGCAGAGTCAAATCTCGACCTCATCATTCAAGATATTGCATTATTTCATAAACTAGATTGAAAAATTGTAAAAACAATATTAAATAAAAATTTCTCAGTCTTTCAATGCTACAAGAATTTGTTGTCCTCTGACAATAAAGTGCAAAATAATCAATTTTTCAACATAATCTCCTCTTTTGTTAACCCTCTTATTTATTCTTATTTCATCGTATTTCTTTTCTATTATTTATTATTTTTACCTTATTTATTATTATTATCTTATTTCTTATTCTTATGTGATATAATTGTGGAAATCTGCAACTTTGTAAAAGTTGCAGTTTTCTGGTACCTCTCATTTACAGTGACTTTATGACTTATCAACCCCTTGTGGGATATTTATAACCAAAACATATTTTGGATTGTAAGGATAATTCTTTCTGTTTGCAAATGAATATAACATTAACAATTTCTTCTTTTTTTTTTTTTTTTTTTTTTTTTTGTAATAATAATGATTTTTCTAGTTACATGTCCTACTATTTAACCTGTAGCTAGGGGGAAGATAGATTTATTGAAAACATTGCATCATTTCATAAACTAGTATGAGCAACTGAAAAGAAATGTTAAATAAAAATTTCCAAATTTAACTTCTCAGTCTTTCAATGCTACAAAAATTTGTTCACTGACAATAAAATGGAATATAAACTATTTTCAAAATGATTTCTTGTTATACTTAACATCAGAAAGAGACGATTGAAATTTCTAGGGCATGTAATCAGGAAAGAGGGTTTGAAAAATTTGATATTCACTAGATTGATTGAAGGCAAGAGGGATAGAGGAAAACAACACATAACCTACCTACCAAGCTTGATTACAATAGAAGACAGAACAGGGCATAGGAGAGATAACAAAAAGACAAAATTTATTAAGATCTACAAAGGACAGAAAATTGTGGAGAGCCATGATTTCTAAAATCCTGGAGGAACACAGCACATCTATATGCTGTTTGTTCCTTTTCAATTGATTACTTGTTATGTGATATGGTGTTGGAAATTTGCAACTTTTACAAAGTGATAATTTTCTGGTGCCTCTAACTGATCATGTGACATATATTGATGGTATATATTGAAATATGGTACTCCCTATTGATTTATTGATTGATTGATCAATCAACCCCTTGTGGGATATTTAAAGCCAAAACTTATTTTGGATTGTAAGAATAATTCTTTCTTTTTATAAGAGAATATTACATTGACAGTTTAAAAAAAAATAACAATGGTTTTTTCCACATGCAATTTCTACTATTTAACCCATAGCTCAGAGGATGACATGGAATCATACTTTTCATAAGGGTATTTGCATGTAAGTGAATGTAACAAACTCAGCTGGAATTCAAACTCTGCTCTCTGATTTCTCATTCTGAGCTGCCATCCATTGCACCACCTGCACATCCAGTTGCTACCCAATTGCAGGCACATTTAGTCCCTCTCAGGCAATGTGTGTGAAACTTGCAAGTGCATTTGGCCGCTTCCACTCTTAAAGAGTTAATGCACTAAATTCAATGGTGAATACTAATCATCATTATTATTGTCAGGGAACATTTTTTTCTTTAGTAAGACTTTCAAACACTATGCCAATAGATATTAATTTCACTGTTTACAAAAAACAGAAATGTCTACACAAACATGTGTAACAACCAAATGTGTTTTTAGTAAATAAAGGTACACACACACACATTTATGCTTGTTGTTTGTTTTTTTTTTTTTCAAATGAATCTGCTATCTCACTTCAGACCAGTGGGACTTTCTCTTCTTGAATAATTCAATAATAATAATAATAATAAAGAAATTAACACATTACTGCATAAAGTTTCTTTTAGCTATTTTGACCTAATCTACATCTTTATCTAGGTAACCCCTCACTCAAAAAAATTGGGTGCCATGCACTGACAGATTAAATAGTTACGGCATCCCAACTTTGTAGGAGTTAATTAAGCTAAAGAATGTATGAAACTTATTATTAGGTTGGTGCAAAAATAATGTCGTTTTCTCACATATGTCACTATGTGAGAAAACGACATTATTTTTGCACCAACCTAATAATTATTAAATTCAGCTTGTGGACCTATAGTATGTATGTTCATATATATATATATATATATACACACAAATAGTAAGAATAAAAGCTAAAATAAACTGAAACCTCAGTTTAAATATAATATTAATTCAGTAATATCAAAATTTGCTCAGTTGCATGTGATAATATATATATCTATATATGGTTACTAATAAAATTAAATCTTCACTATTTTGTCTGTTCTCTATATATATTGAGCACTATAATAACAATTTCTGCCTCAAAAGCATATCTCCCAGAAAAAATAAAAGATCACTGAACTGTTTTTAGCAAAATACAATCCTTTACACACACATTTATAAAAATGTGAGTATATGAGAGAGAGAGAGAGAGAAGTAAGTGAACCTATCTATATTTGTCATATATTTTAGTTTGCTAAAAATATAATGATGTTACTGACCTACTTGAAAGGTGAAACTAATTCACATAGTAGAATTTAAATGGATAAGAGGATGGATTAGCTGTCTATTGTATGGATCAGTGCTTAAAAATGAATATCGAAAGGAATTAAAAGCTAATGTTTATTTTGCTATTCTTCTTACAGTCATATTTTTATATACATTTCATACAAATGGATTGTTTACTGATATTTAAAAAGGTTAGTTTCATCTAACACAAGGCCACAGGTGTGGGGTTCCTAGTGAGGAGCAATTTCATTATATAGAAATAATGGTCTGCTTGATAGCAATGCATTTTAATTGATCATAGCTTTGTTTGGCACATTGATGCAAGTGTAGGGCACCCAGTTCAAATTCATCTCACAATGCAAGCAGTGACTTTCAAGATGAGTTGTCTAACTATCACATTAGATATTTACTCAGTTTAACAGTCTGGCAAAAGAAGACATTAATGGGTCATCAAGTAGAGTCCAATCTCATAGCACATGCAATGATCTATCTCTGAGCTTGCTAGCTTATTCAAAAGTCAGCTTCTAAATAAATTGTGGCTATTGACTAAGTCTGTCTGAATCTAGAACAAGAGTGAACGACAGAGAATTGGGTTTACAAAGTTTGTTGACTCGTGTAGATTTCAGTGTGCCAAATGGAGAGAAAAAGAAAGTGAGGAGAAACCTAGATGTTACTTACCTGGCTGATCCTGGCTGAATGGTGAAACTAATTAACATAGGGGAATTTGAAAGGGAAGTTGATGGCGGTGGTGGGATGGGGTTGTGTACTCTCTCATATCTGGATCAGTGCTTTCTAATTTAGTCCTGTAAATAATCTACTTAGTGATATTGTCTTCCCTCCTTCTACAGCGTTTCCTGCTTAATTACTCTGCCCCTCCCTCCATAAATCAGTATTTAAAGAACTTTGTCCTCATTAATTGTGCTCGGTCTGTTCTCCTCTTTGGCATCCACTTTCTCTCTAGGCAATTGGCATAAAAAGGGTCTTCACAGATGAAATGAAGCTGACGATGGCTGCTGCTCTTAAGAAAAAGAATTAAAAAAAAATAACTTGTATGCTTAATCGATATTCTAGCACTATTTAAATTGATTGGTCGACTTGTTAAACAAAAAAAAAAAAAAAAAAATAGGGGGTGTGGAATTTGCTGAATAATTTTTGGAGATGAACATTCACTACACCTTTCTTAAAACACAATGTTTGACAGGATAAAAAAAAATTTATTTTTTTTTTTAATTTAAAATGAAAGTCATGTTTATAATACAAATTGACCTGTGACTTTTGAAATTTTTTCAAGCAGGCCAGTCAGTTTAAGTTGTTGCCAATATTGTTTTTATGTTATTCCTTGCAGAAATATTAGGTTGGTGCAAAAATAAAGATGTAATAATGTCGTTTTTTGACGTATTTTTTAACGTCAAAAAACGACATTATTACGTCATTATTTTTTCACCAACTTAATATTTGGAACCAAAAAAAGACCATTATTCAATAAACCTTATCTTGCAACTGTATCCTAGTCAGTACCTAAATGGTTGACCACATCGGAATACCAGGTGCTGTAAGTTCGGATGTGTGGGTGTTGTAAAGGGTAATGGCTTGGAATTGGAAATCAGAGAGCTGAGTTCCAATTCCAGTCGGTTTTGTTCACTTACATGCAAATACCCTTGAGAAAGGCATGAATCCACCTCTTCTCCCTCATCTATGCATTAATTAATATGAATTGTATCATGAAATCATTATCTCCAAATAATTCTTACAAACTAGAAATATTCTTTGGCTTTAGATAACCTGTGAAAGGTTGATAAGTCGTAAAACACAAATTAGTGCTGTTATATGTATAATTTCCACTTTTTTCATAAGATACACCTAAGCAATTCAATCTTCTTTTTTCATTTGAATAAAATAGCCATTTACGTTTCAAATGATTTTGATAGAATTTTTTTATCATACATTTGGAAAATATCTTCATTTGCTAAAAAATATTTGTTTAGACTTAAAAAATTTTTTTTTTCTATTTTTAATTAGATTTTCCAGTCATTGCTCCAATCTTCAACCAAAAAGATAATCTTCAATACACTGTTCATTACTTGAGGCTTTTAAATATCATCTTTCGTAGATTAAAAAAAAAACATTATTCATGTTTTAAACAAAATCTGTAATTAACATAGTTTTTTGTCAAATTTGCATTATCAAAAATATATATATGTGTGAAGATAAAATGAGTGATTATCAATAAAAAAAAATACATCCCAGGATTTGATTTTATGCTGGGAACATCAAAATCAAGCATGAAAATTTAACTATTTGTATAATAGCATGACAGATGAAGCTACAAGTAATATTAAGGGTTTCAGAAAGTAAAATTTATTTAAATATTAGGTTGTTTAGAGAGAATGAAGTTGAATGAGGGAATAAATAACAAATGTAGGTCAAATTTATTTTAAAAAATATTTGACTAATACTATTTATCAAATATTTGATCACCTTTATTTTCAACAGGAGAGTGAATTTTCAATTCTGCATTTAAGAAAATTTGTGTTTATCCTCAAAAAATGTTTGAAATCCTTTTTTTTTTTTTTTTTTTTTTTTTTTTTTTTTCTCCATGTCTTTGTTGAAACAAACGAAAATCTATCAATGCTAAATCTTGTGAACATGGAGAATATGGGAGAACCTTTTGTCCTGACAATCTTATTTTTTCTTGGATTTCTTTTAAAGAGTGTCTTCTTACATTGTCATAATGAAAAATAACACCTTTCTGTTTTCCAAATCTAAACATTTTTTTATATAATGCTTCCTTTTTTCGTGAAGTTGACAGCAATAAATGTCTGCAGTAGCTTGTAATGGGTGACAACTTTCATATCCCACCAGACACAAAGCAAGGACTTCTGTGGGTAGAATCCTGCTTTTAGTGTTGCCATTACTATTTTGTGATAACCACTGTCCTTGGTTTTCTGTTGTAGAACACATTTTTCATCACCTGTAATTGTAAGAATGTAATGCAGAAAGATTGGCATTTCTGTATAAAACACTGCTGCAGAATTTTGTGTTTGCTTTCTAAATGAGATCTCATAAAGCATGCAAATTCCCTCTTTGTAAGTTTTCCTAAGTAAACACCGAAATGCGCTATAAATGACAACTGTTGGATGGAAGAGATGAAGAACTAATTCTAGATGCAGTTCTTATTCTGCCTTAGTTCACTCACAATTCATACTAGTGAAAAATTACTTTCCAAACACTCTAATATATAGAAAAACCTCATTTGTGTTCTTTTCTCCTAGAGATTTGCCATCAAACTCTCTTATTATTTGTAACTCCTCCCCTGTAATTCCTTATGCCTTACAGTAAAATCACGAAAGCGTAAAGTTGCCAGAAATTTTTCACAGAGTCATGTTCATTGCTTTAAAGTGATGAAAATGCTGCTATTATATTGGTATTTACAGCACGGAAATATTGAGCGATGCAAACACTAACTCAGGTAATAATTTCTTGGCATTAATTTCATGTTAGGATGAGCAAACAGAATTTGTAATCAAGTTGAAATCTTGTGCTTCCTGTGAGCAAAAAGTTACTGACAGTTATACTAATTTCTTTTTCTTTCTTTTTTTTTTTTTTTTTTTTTTTTTTTTTTTCCCCAATGTGTTTATTCATCCATATTGGGAAGAGCTGATTTGAAATTGAAAAAAAATCTCAAGTATTCAACTCTTAAATGAAACATTTTGCCAGAATGCTGTTTGGGCTCCAAATTGAATGTTGATGTATAGCTAACTTTTTTTCTTTTTACTTGAGCTGTTGATATATAAAAAGCTATAATTTTTAGAAAAGTTTGGTTAACATTTTTTGTTGTTGGAAACTATAAATTTATATGATGATATATTAAAAAAAAACATTCAGATTGTTGTTTTTCCTTGTTATTCTTAGTTCAGTTTTCAAAAAAGTAATATTGTTCCAAAAATATATTTGTGTGTATATGAATGTAACCATATCTGTTTGTGCATCTGTTTATATTGGGGCAGCAACCCCTCTTTAATACAAGTTTTATTAAACATGACTGACTAGGTACTGCACTTAAGCTGTTTATTAAATTTTTCTTTCATTCATACAAGTATTTTCTTTTTTTAAAATAAAATGTGTAAAAACTGTCCACACTGACTTCTATATACCTGAATGCTTTCTGCTCTTGTATTAGGCATTATTCAAGATGTTTTTTTTTTTTTAACTGAATATGTAGATTTTTATATATGTTTACCTATAGTGATGAGATCGTTTTTTCAAATTTCCAAACACAGCATGTTTTGGTCATGTTCATAGTTGATATTACTGACTGTTGGTTTTTTTGTTTTTTGTTATTAATGTTTCCAGTATTTTTAGCCATTTTTTACATGTGGATAAGGCTATTATAGTTGTGTTTTTCACAAATAGATTTGGAAAATAAAAATACATTCCCATCATTATAAATACACATATATAAAAATCTTCATGTTCAGTTTCAAAAAAAAAAAAAAGAATTGATAATGGCTAACAGAATAGCTGAAAGTTCTCATATATATAGAACATTTGGGCACTTTTTACATACTTTGTGTCCAGTAAAGAAAATACTTGTACAAATGTAAGAAAAATTGAATAGAACGTTTAATTGCAGTACCTCATCAATCTTCTTTAATAAAACTTGCAAATATATATATATTTAGTTTGATTGATGTGAGTTTGTGACTGGGTTTCATGCTATTTGTGATCATCAGACCCAGGGTCACAAACTTACATCAATCCAACTAAATATATATATATATATATATATATATATATATATATATATATATATAATGAAATGGATAAAATCCAATATATTTTTAATTTATTTGTTATTTTTAATGGATAATCATATTTGAGTAGATGGTCTGTTTTTATTTATTAAACAGTATATTTATTTATTTACTTCTACCAGCCTGAATATTTGAGAAATCTTGTTAGGGTGCATATTTCTCAAATATTCATATACAAATTCTATGTACAAATTATTAAGGTTTTTTTTTTTTTTTTTTTTTTTTTTGCTATGTTAATGTTTTGATGTAGGTATTGTTAATGCCATGATTTCTGTTATGAATATTGGTTCCTTTTGTCAAATGTCTTTTTGTACATCTTCATATAGTAAAAATAGGACTTTAAGCAGAAAACAAAAATGTCAAATTCATGACTTTTCACAGAGCATTAGGTCTATAATGATACCAACTTCTAGCAATTGGATTTATTTTTTAGATCCTCTTAGTTTCCCACCCCCACTGAGCTCACCTAGACTGCAGAAAAACCTGAAGACTTGAATATCTGAATCTCTAAATGTTTCTTTCTTCTTGATTTCACATGGATTTTATGCAAGAATAGCTATGTATTTAAAGGCCGGGTTTATACTTTCACTTCCTTTCTCTCATGAATGATTTTTTTTTTTTTTCCCTTGCTTGTTTGGTTGGTGGGAGAGAAAATGACAACATGAAGGCCAGAAGTTCTGGCACAAATGCCTGTTGAAAAGTTCTTGCTTTCTTCTCTAAGAGAACAGAAATACATTAAACCTCCACTCGCTTTGAACCTGCTGTTGCCACGTCTCTTCTGATGTTGTTTACTGTTTGTGGCATCATTCCACACTTGACTTCTAATATTCATCTTGACCTTCTGTGTTTTGTTATTCATCAGCCCCCCTACAGATTTGTTGGTTTTCTTGTCTGCCCACATACGGCATTATTAGGGTGGCATAAAATTAATAGCCATTTTTGGCATTGCATTTGATGCAGTCATTTACTTTTTCTATTTACCTGTACTTCTTTATATCATTTTCTGTTTACCTGTACTTCTTTCTGTGAAGCTCAGAATGTCTTTTAGGTGTTGTTTAAGTTTCTTCATTAGCTTTTTTTTTCTTTACAGTATATCGAACAAAGATAAATGTCATTATTCTTAAGGAGTTGAAATTTGCTGCAATGTCTAAGATTACCTCAACAGTACTTATGGGCTAAACCTTTTATCTCTGGGCAACATTTTCAGAATTAAAATTCCATCACACCCTACCAAATTTTATGTGATAAAAAGTATATGTATAAAGATACCGGCTTAGGGGAAGGGAAGTCCTAATGAAAAGGTGCAAACAGCCCTAAGTCAAGGAAGGTCGAGAGAGAGAGTGTTAAAAGGAGATAACTGTGCATTCAAAGTCAGAACATTGAGTCATTGATAACTCTCTCCTCCAATATGCAGACTCTAGTTACTATATTCTATATTCTTACTTGATGTAATACAAAAATATCACAGTGATAAAATTGGTCAATAATCATTTATAGCTATTTATACTCATACTCATGCTTGCAATTACAAATAATCCATAATATTTTAAGTTTTGAAATCATATTTATTTTTGGCAGTTGAATTTTTTTAAACTGTTTGTAAATCTTTGATTGTCTTTTTAATCATTCCACCTCACCTGCTATATTTGGGAACGACTGGGCTAGGGTCTACTTTCAAATTGGTCATGCGTTATTGATTCTAAAATTTCAATTATGGTGATCTGGATCTCTAAGATGATCCTGGTTGTGGTCACATGTCCCCACACAACAATGAAAAATCGATGGTAGTTGGGAATCAAACCTGTGGGTCTAATCTAGTTATATTCCACCTATCAAAAATCACAATGTATGGATGATCCCGCGAGGGATTTAAACTTAGTGGTACTTGTACATCTGGACCATTGCTAAAGTTACTCTAAAAATAGTCAGTTCCTTGTACCACCTTAGTAAGTATCTGACTCTTCTTGCTATTTACATGAACCAGATCAGGCTAAAAATGTAGTAATATTTCCATATATGGTCAGAAGCTTCCCGGTTTTCACTTTCCAGTCTGAATAGAATCCAAAAGCATCTCCGTGTCCTTGTGGGTGACAAATTATTTTACACCTTTCTTGTAGACGAAAGGTTGCAAGGCTCTCTTGTCTCTATTTCTCTGGAAACTATTCGGATGAACTCCATTCCTTTGTTCCAACACTTATAACCTTCGTAGCTAAGACCTAAGACTACAACAAATTGTAATGAACCAGCCTCATTCCATATTACATTATATACAGAAGTAAAATATATTCATGCATTTTACATGTGGAAATAGAATATTATATGATACACATATAATTTGAATAGTTATCAATCTAGGGAGCTGGTTTGGGGTAAGTGGGAGTGCAAATTTACTAAAGATCGTCACTCTCTCAAAATTAGAAACTTCATTATATTCTCACCTGTTAGCTCTTTTTATTGGGTTTAGTTAGATTTTTACTTTCTAGCATGAATACTTGTTGAATTACTTGTCTGTATTCATAACTGATTATAATGATAACAATAATTTGTTCATACTGATAGTGAGTTATTCTGCTTAATGAAACAAAGCATAAGTAAATCTTTGTTTTAAAGTTGTCTGTCAACATTTTAATTCCAACTTATGTAAGCTTAATGACACAATTCTAAAAGGAAAGAGAAAGCGGAAAGCCTGATTACTTTGAAAATAATCTTGGCTTTTGCTTGTGTTTGAACACGAACCACTGGCAGTAGTGGGAAATCCACTTAGATGCTAGGAAGAATAGATTGATTTATATATTTGCAAGGGTATTTCTGTCAAAGCAAATGCAATGGCCTCAACTGAATTTTGAACTCGGCACTCCAATCCCACTTTACATGTCCAGGTATGCTACGCTATGCACACATCTACATATGAGTGTATAATGAATATTTTTACCAATATCACTTGGTTAATCACAATTGTAAAAAAAACATTGACTTTCATAATAAAGTCTGATATGATGTAGATGTACAGCTTTGCTCAGTTCTTTAAGGACATGACTTTTAATGGTAATTTTTTTTTTTATCACTTGTTCTGTATATCATTTAATTTCTGATAAATGATGACAAACATCAAGGTAACTAAACAAATGAAAAGGCAAGCTGTAATCATTACCTTAAGAATAGGGCATAGCGTTTTTAGAAATTTCTTGCTTCCCTGAAAGTTGCATGATCTTTTTTTTTTAGTTCACAAAGAGCTGAAAGCTACTGATGGGGATTCTACAACAGTAGCTAAGTGTAAAATGCCTGCTAATACCATCAGAACACCCACATTTGTATAAAAAGTACAGAAAATTACTAATAAGAACTCCAGGAAGTCAGTTAATGACATTATTAAGGAGCTCAAGGTTTAAAGGCATTCTATTGGAAGAATTGTGCATGAAGACCTTTGATATGAGTCATATGTGATGTGGGGAGACCAATTCATGTCTGCAAAGATGAAAGACAACCGTCTGATTTACTTAAAGCACTTGTTGAGCAAGTTGAAACATCAAGAGTCTGCAATACTTTCATATTTCTCTGATGAGAAAAACTTTGATCAGGAACAAAAGATCAGCTGAAAGAATGACAGATGAACATGCAGAGACACTAAGGACATTTCAACAGTCATGCATACACAGTTTCCAGCAATTGTAATGGTTCTCGGAGTCATGTTATACCTCCTCACTTCTTTCATTAGTGCTTAAGAGTCAGTCCTGCTAACTATAAGGAGATAATCGGAGAGTGTTGTGAAGCCTTGAGTAGGGAGTGTGAGCAAAGGAAGACTGTACACTAGGTACCTCCACTTTTTTGTGGAATAAACAGCATAGCATGTTGAAAAAAGGGTCCAAACTCAATAAAAACAAAGTTTTGTCATCAAAATGTTGGTTATTATTAAGAGGAAAGAGCAAGGTATTTATTATTTTTTTGACATTTTTTTACTCCTTTGTAGCACATTGTAAATTTTGTTTAAAAGTTTTCTTTTTATATCAAAGATAAAGGTTATTTTTTTTGCATTTTTTCCATTGAAATACACGTTGATTTGGAAATTCCTGCAAAATTCAAATTACTGCCGGATTTTCAGGATATATTGAAAAATGAATTAAATTATTTTTGAAATTTTTTTTTTTTTTTTTTTACATATGTTACCACTCACTTAATTTCATGAAATTTCAAGAAATTAAATTTTTAAGACCGCGATTTTTTTTTTTTTTTTTTTTTTTTTTTTTATATTAAAAAGAGGAATCCTTGGAGAAAATCTGCTTTGAATTGTAAAATAATAAAAAAATGCAATAAAACTATGCCATTACTTAATTAGAAAAGCTTTTAATTGCTTTTGTAAATAAGTTATATTAAGGACACTATTGGCTGAAGAAATTAAATTCTTTTGATGAATAATGAATTTTTACAAGAATTTTTTCATTTTTTTTTAAATTGTAAATTATAATAATTTATAATAGTTCAAAAATCGTTTAAAATTCTTCATTGCTTTCAAGACGGCAGTTTGATATTGTTAAGTGAAAAGTACATTTATGAATCAAAATTTGAAAAGCTCTTAAGTCATTTGTACCCAAATATTTTAAAAAAATATTTAAAATAATTTTTAGTGAAAAAAAACTTTCCTAATTTTAACCTATGGGAATCTATACATTACATAATCCTTAAAAAGGTCACGTGATTTAAATGTCATCTGACACACTGCAATTATTTCACTTTTAATATTCAGTTCTGTTTCATAATTAACATCTTTACAAATCATCCCTTCAAAATATCAAAAAAGTTTTACTTTTCTTAATTGCTATTTCACTAAATATTTTTATTTTATGTATTTATTTTAATTTGGGTCAATTTTTTGTTTAAGAACCTATAGCCGAAACGTAAATTTCATAAAGCTTCTTGAAACGTAACTAAAAGTCAATAAAATATTGAATAATTGCTGAAAATATATTAATTTGTAAAAATTACTAGGTAGTTAAAAACTAAAAAAAAATGCGTTCACTTAGATTTCGTAAATTTATGTCATTTCTGGTCATCCATAAGAACTTGAGAGCTTCTCGATACGTTAATAAAGATCAAAGAAAAAGGGGACCCATCGTTAAGAAATGCTTGTATATTGTTTTTTATGCTATAAGTAAGTAATATTTATTTCAAATCAGATTAATTTAAATTTAAATTTTCTAATTTTACTCAAATAATGTGTCACAAATCCATAATTTAATTTTGGAAGATTTTTAAAACCAATAAATTTATTTTGTTTGCAGATTTCTTAAAATTAAGAAAATGGTCGCTTTTAAAATTTTTTTAAAAAATCAAGCAATTATTTGACATTCCAATCTATATAATTTCTATCTGAAATACACCAGAATATTTTACTTATTAGAAATAATACATTTAATCATTTAGCTTTCAATTAAAGCTAAAATAAAATCTTCAAGAATGCTTTTATATTTTTAAAATTTAATTTTAAACATTAGGTATCAAAAATTCAGTGGATGTACCTACTGTACACCTACCAACAAAATTCTTCACTGTCTCATAAGGTCAAGTCAAATCAATCATGGAAATCTCAAACATATGGACACCTAACTCTTCATACCTTAATCCATTGGACTTCTATGTATGGGGCGTAGTCAAGAGAGAATTTGATCAATGCCCCCCACCTTAACATTATAAAATCTCTAAAGTCTAGCATACCTGGCACAATGTTTGAAATAGATAAAGATCATAAGATTTGAGTAAATGTTTTAGACCTCATATTTATCATGAAGCAGTTATTAATGCTAATGGCATTCGTTAATTAGATTCATCAAGAAAAGTTTCAAGATTACCCATGCCAATTTTTTTTTCTCAAATAAATCTTCTTTCATGACATGCATCTTTTACTAAATTCATGCAAATATCCTCAAAGAACTAAGCAACTTGTCTGTGTTTTTATATATATATATATATATATATATATATATATATATATATATATATATATAGAGAGAGAGAGAGAGAGAGAGTGTGTGTGTGTGTGTATATAATGTTATAAGTAAAGTGTATACCATTGTTTATTTGTGCAGCTAAGCCTGCTTTCCTATCCCTTGAAATCAGATCTTCATTGCATTTGCATATGAATATATGATTCAAGACAAACATTTCCCAGACACCTTCCCTTTTGTCAACTCCATGTTAAAATAGATTTGTTTTTGCCTTTCTCTAACATTAAACATGCCCATTTTTATTATTTGTTTTAAACAATCTATAAGAAGAATTAATTTAGATGTCAGGAAAGTCTTTTACTTGAAGTATTTTCATTATTAATTTTTTGACTTGTTTTTCTTTCATTCCATTGTTTATTATTGCCTATTATTGAGATCTTTTTATATTCACAATAAACTACATTTGACAGCAAGGCCTCTGATCAGGAGGTTTTGAGTACAGTGGAAACACCTCTTAATTTCTGTTGATCCTAGATCCACCCTGGCCCAGGGTGGTAGCAACTGTTATGGTCTCAGCTATGGGCAAATAGTTAGGCACCAAACTGGGCTAAAACTCTATGAAAGTGTTTTTATTGTAAAAATACTAGCAATACATTTTTGAAAAAAATATTTCCTGCAATAAAAATCATAGTCTGTCATGGCACATGGCACAGTGGATAAAGGTGTTGGTTAGATCCAGTGACAGGACCCAAAGAGTGTGAGTTCAATACCCGGTTAAGGCAGTGGAGAACTTTCAGAGGGAAAATTAGCAGGAGATAACTGACATCCATCAAACATGGCACATGGAACTAGAACAGTCTACCCCAGTGATCAAAATAAAGGGTTCAGTTCGAAATTCCAACCACCTGAAGAAGGCCGGAGCATACAACGGCTGAAACGTTGTGATAAATATGGCGACAAAGATGAGGACAATAGTCCGCATAATGTAAATACTGTAAATAAAAATCATGTCGGCATTAAATAAGCCAATTGAAGTTGATATAAACCAAACCAAACATACCACATTTTGTATTTAATCTGAAATAAAGATGCAGCCTCCTTGAAAAAAAATGACAAACTGCCTTTTTGATGCTACTGCTTGAGCAAATAGTGATGAAAAAGTGATTTGATACAGCTCTTGTCAAGGTTAATTTTGATTGAAACAGCTATTGCTTCTACCAGGACAGGTAGTGTAGTTTGGAGAGTTATTCATTTGATATAAATCTATTTAAGGTTGACAGTGGACTTTTGCCATTGGCAAATAATTTTTCTTTTCATTTTTTTTTTTTCTTATAACTTGCTCAAGTTTTATTAGGTAAGCCAAATATATAATCAAAAATGTACATAAAAAGAATTAAGAGAAAAAAAAAATGAGTAAATGCTTCGAGTGAGCAATTTATTATACTAAAGTAACATGACCCCCACCAATTTGGAAAGATTTGTTCTAGAGAGCTAAGCTGATTCAGTCACTCATCTCCATCAAATATTGCGACATACCAATAACATTGTATCTTATTTATTACAATTATTTTTTTAATATAGAACGGTCATGAGGAGGCACGGTGGAGTAATGGCTAATGGCTTGGATTGAGGAATCGGAGAGCCGAGTTCGAATTCCAGTCGGATCCATTACATTCACTTATACTAATACCCTTGGGAAAGGTGTGAATCCTCTTCTTCTCCCTCCAGATATGGGTAAATAGCAGGACAGACTGGGTTCTATAGCCTTGGATGGCAACTGGTCTAGGAGAAGGAAAACTCTGAATTCAAAACCTGCAGAGGGTCGTTTGGGGTCCTTGTGGCACGTAGTGCACCAGGTCTCTGTAATCAGCCCATCAAAACGTGTGGATGGTTCTGCACGAAACCTTCACCACTATAATCAAATCTCATGTGCTATACATGCGGGTTGGGGACCGCTTGTGAATTCCAAATTTCCATGAAACTCCAATATTGGAGCCGGCTCAACCCACCTCGGGTGAATGCTGTTACAAGTACAGGTAGGTAGGTAGGTAGGTAGGTAGGTAGGTCATGTGTAAACTGTGTCCTGTGTGACATATGTGGCCCATTTGTCTTTTTAAATGGCACACTTAATTTCATGAGGAAAGTAACAAGGACTAAAATATTTTCTTTTCGTTCATTCTCACTTGTTCACTCACACACACTTTCTGATATATGACCACACACATAAACAATGATTAAGTACAAGGTTTCTTGAGTTTTTTCAATTTTTGTTGACAATAATGTTTTTATTGTTTTAGACCTATGGCTATTTTCTCTAAGGAAGATCATACATGTAAACATCCTTTGCTTTAGAAACGGGGAAACATTACTAATATTTCTTTCTCTTGAGAAATATATTTTTTTGTATTTTCAAATGAATAAATTATTAGGTCGGTGCAAAAAATAATGTCGTTTTCTCACATAAAGTTGAACGTCAAAAAAACGACATTATTTTTGCACCAATCTAGAAATAAATTATACGCAGTGGCATGCGTTAATCACTTTTTCATCAGTGATAATTCCATTTTTTTTGATTATGGAAAAAATATTTTCACAAAGAAAAAAAAATTAACTTTCTTCCATTTCTTAGGTAGATTCTTACGCATATGCTCTTCTGTAGTGAAAATAGATGAAGCACTTCAACAAAAATTTACTTTGAATTTTTTTTTTTTAGTCATACAGCCCACCTTATGATGAGCCATATATCGTGGTCCACTGATCAAGAAAGGTTGCCCATGCTTGATATAAAATGTTATAATCAACATCAGCCAATATATCACTTACAATTGTGTACTAATTCTCTTGATTTAAGAAAAAATGTTTATATGTGAAATAAGTCTTATAAATTTGTAAGATTTTTAAAAAAAATATTTTAACACTTGAAGCATTTATTTTGACAAACATTCAATCCTTTTCCTTCTAAACTTTTTCACAGTTTTGTAAATCTGAAGACATGGTAGGCTATTCAGTCTTTAATAGAATGTTAAATTTTAGAAATCTTCAATTTCTTTTGTTTCTCTATCTAAACACTTTCATCTGATTCCCCTTTAGGCAGCCAGCATTTCTATCTGAAGACAGCAGATATAGTTGCCCGAAACCAAGTTTTCAATTTTTACAGAATCAACTCAAGCAAAGAAGAGTTTTTAAAACAAACCCCCACCTCCTTTATATATTGACTGGTCACTGATTTGCCTCCAGTATGAACGTGTCATCTGTCTGCAGTTTCTGAAACAAAGCCATGCATTTAATTAACCAGTCTTTATGATCTTCCTTTCTTTGTCTGTTGCCAGGTGATGTCCTTTGTTTGCACTTAGGATGTTTAACTGCATGTTTGTCCATCTTTGACCAACAGAGAAGCATTCTTGGGTGCTTTGGCTCTTTGTCATCATTCTCCTTTCATATCATACAGCTCCCAAATCTGCCCCACACTTTTCTATAATTCATTGTCCATTTGTTTGTATTGAGAACTCCAGCTTCAGGCATATTTTGTTTTGCTTTAATTTCCTCTTCATCAAATACACCACATATCAGAGAAAGGCTAAAGAATGTATCAAACAGCTAAATTGTTATGTTAAAAATAACAGCAGTAGCTAGCTATTCTTGTTCCCAAATATTTTCTTTCTTTTCTACTTGGTGGATCTTTCTTTTTTTGATATCTACTTGCCACTCTAAGCAGGCAGGATGCGACACAAAGTCAGGTTAATCTAGGGGGTCCGAGTTCATGCATCTGGGCCAGGTCCAAAAATAGCCCAACATCCCCCACCAGTATCTGTGCTTGGTATTGTGATGTAAGAGTTCTTTGTTTTTTCTTGGTGTTTATAGACCCATATGTTTATATGCATTTTTAATTATTAACAGATTGTTGCATCTCTTCAGGTGCCTGAACTGGCAAGGCATTGTTGTCCACTTACTGCATTTCACTGATTAAGTGGGTAGGTTTTGGACATGTTACAATGTCCTTCATCATTGCAATACCTGATCTCCATTTGATAGTTCCTGGGGCATGGCTGCTAGGTACAGTGTGAACCATGTCAGAGTGAATACAATTCTTGTTTTGGTCCATTTGTAATCAGAAACACTTTGGAGATGTTATTTTGCTATTTGTCCAACTATGCCATCATGGAACACTTGAGGGAATTTTCCAAAACGGTCAGAGCAGCCAAATTATTGTTGAACTGTCCACATGACAGATTAGAAAATAATTTCAAAGATCTTTTCCAATTGTTATGTTAAAAAAAAATAACAGTATTCGTGCATTATTTTCTTTTCCAAACGTTTTTTTTTATACATGGATCTTCTTTTGTTTTAGAACAGTTGAAGATTTTTTTGCTTTCCTCTATTCTTTTCCTGTAGAAGTCTTGTACAGAATATTGTGGCAATTGTTATAACAAATTTAGTATATGAGATAAGGAAATTGAACACAGTATATGTTGTGTCAGAGATAGTTTTGTCCAAATGCTACAAAATCAAACATTAACCTAATAACACTTACGTCACATTCTTAAGTAGCTTCATCAGATCTAGACTCCAATAAGGATATTGTGCATGTCATCCAACTTGTTCAGAAATGTCAAAACTATCAGCTATATATTAGGTTGGTGCAAAAATAATGACGTAATAACGTCAAAAAACGACATTATTACGTCATTATTTTTGCACCAACCTAATACAACTATTTTCTCAGATGAATAATTAAAAATAACTTCAAGCAAATGAAGCCTTTGCTCTTAGAGACAATACTTCATCAGATCCTATAGACTAGCACAACAGAATCACAAAATCCTTCAGGACAATGGCCTATTGGATAAAAGTGATGAATTATGAATTTGGTGACATAGTGGTTGTGAGTTCAATCTCTGGGTCAGGCAATGTGCACTTGCACTCAGCGGAAATGTGTGAGCAGTAATTGAACAGTACTAACTAAAAATAAGAACTAGACGATATTCCTAGATGTCAGCAGTGGAATGAGACCTGTTTATCCCTGTAGATTAAATAAAACGTTTACTTCAGAATTCTCTGTAGGTTACTTAGATCAACATACACCTGAAGGTACAATGGCTGAAATGTGATAACAACAAAAATGAGGACAATAGTCTCTAGTGGTAACTATTATTAGTTTTTCATTGTTTTGTTTTTTTAACTATGCTCTGCTACCTGATATCAAAACAGGATTTTGGTTAATTAATTGAGTGATAGCTTTTTACCAGACACTAGAAAAATTCACCCTGAGAAATTACAATAAACTTAAATTAGGTAACTCCACTAATTCATAATATCCAAGGTTTAAAATTGATTTTTATAATTGAAAAGGGTTTCTTGAAGCTTTCATTTCAGCTTTAATTGAAACTTAAAGGATTAAATTTACTATTTCCGGTAAGCAAAATACTCTGGTTTATTTCAGACATTGATTGGAATGATTTTTTTTTCTCTAAAATAGCTGATTAGCACCCTTTTTTAGTTATCTTTTATTGCAATGTAATTCTCTGTATTAAAAAATATTCCAAAAATAAAATATACTTTTCTGACACTTTATTTGAGGTATGTTAGCTGATTTAAAGTATAATTAATCACATTTGAAAAAAAATATTATTTACTTTAGGTTTAAAATAACACAGAAATATATTTTTAAAGCAAAACAGAAGCTGTGTTTTTAACTGACATTGCTGTATTTTACATCATCGATGAGGTGATGACAGGTTGATTGTTGTTCTACAGAGACTTTATCTGTAAAGCATAATTTAAGAAAATGACGTGAGTATCTTTTTTATGTAATTCTTAAGTTGTCAGTAATCTTAAAAATGTTGGAAAATATTCTCCATAATCTAATTGTAGGAATATTGTCTTTAAATTTACTATAGTCATCACTTTTAGTTTCTGATAATGTCGTGTATGGTCAACCACACTTTAAAAAATGGGCACGTTACATAATATTTTATATGCATAAAAAAATTAAAATTATTTTAAAAATCTTGGTGCACACTTTCCAACAACAACAATAACAAACATGAATAGCCTTTCTAACTAGAAGGGAAAATCTAATCAACATGTTGACTTTCCATACTATCTTAAGCAGAAGGTTAGGTAGGAAATTCCCATCAATACTAGAATGAGGAATCTTGAGAAACCTATTTTCTTGAAAGGATTTTATAAATTTCAACCAATATTAATGCTTACTGTTTCATCAGTGAATGCGAAATGTTTCTTGTATGGAAAAGTGCAAACCATTACCATAGAATATTAAAACCTGTAGGGATTCTTGAAGATTAACTCAGAGTTGGTTGAATAGGAATCTTGTAAAGATTTTCTCTACAATGGAAAGCAGGGATATACCATGATAGTTACCAAAGATGTTGCAAACTCCTTTCTTGAAGATTGTCATGGTGATAATATTTTCATGTCTGCAGGTAGTCCCTATGCATTTGAAAGATGAGAGTAAAAGGTCTTGATTATTTGTATTTGTAAAGACAACAATAGTATATGTAATAATTGAAAACTCTTTCATATCGTGGGACAATAAAGGAAGCCTAAAAAATATATATCCACTGAAATGTGTTAAAATAAAAAAATTAAAATCGTTTAACAGCCAATATTCATATCAATGGGAAGAAAACAAAGAGGAATAATAATTGATCAAATATATGAGAAGATTTAATCTGCAGACTAAAATTGTGAAATAGTTTCTGTTATAAACCCAACATTAAATTTTACCAGATGGTCAGGTCAGATATGGCCGGCCAAACACGTAACTAAATCTAATAATACCAATTAAATGTAAAGTGTTATATTCTAATGAATCAGTCCAAACAACATGGCGGCTTCCTTGTAGCAGTGGCATGCTTTGAAATTAGCCATTTATTTTGTGATTCTTCATCAGCAAATGATTGAATTTTGATACCATGACAACTAATCACAGACATATGAATGCTTTGGAGGTGGTTGCAGGTCATTCTTGACTGATGAAAATTTTGAAGTGGAAAAAGATGAATTTAGTTCCAGTGAAAATTTGAACATTAACGGCACTGGTAGTAGGTCAGGTTAATGGACTTTCAAAGACAATATATACTGTTGTATTTACAATATAGTTTGCATCTTTTAGCAACGTTATTGCATTTTGTTTCCTTGGAAAAATGCTTCTGTCATATAGTCTTACCATAACACTGCCAGGAAACCTATGGCATAGAGAAGTTAACTTGTGTAGATAGTTTACCAATTTAATTTAAACCTAATTACCGTAGGACTGGTGAGATTGAGAAATAAACTGAGTATAGAAAGAGGTGACACTAAACTTAAAGAAAGTGCTTTTGAAATAAAAACAATAAGCTGCTAC
>OZ010572.1:104586413-104603913 GCA_963932145.1 Acanthosepion lycidas
GTGGATCTTAGTTACAGTTTCTGGGAGAGTGTGCATTATTTAGCATGATTAACAGCTTGAACAAAGCCAGCATGCTCAAACACTCGGTCACAATGACTTGTGACTTTGTGCTAGCATGACCACCTAAGTGTTCCATCTACTCAATTTCCCTCACAAGGCTTGGGACAACTAATAGTGTGTGTGTGTGTGTGTGTGTGTGTGTGTGTCTCTCTCTCTCACTCTCTCTCTCTCTCTCTCTCTATATATATATATATATATATATATATATATATATATATATATATATATATAGTGGCTATAGACTACTAGGTTGGCTACCTAATCCCAATTGCAGACACCTCCTCCAGCACATTTTGTGTTTGTTCAACACCCACAGAGCCCAGCTGTGGTTTATACTGCAGAAATACTGAGTGGATCTTAGTTACAGTTTCTGGGAGAGAGTGCATAACTTGGAATGATCAGAACTTTGAACAATTCTGATATAATTTCTGTTTGAATTTTGTGTTGCAATGTTATCATATCATTATTTACACTATTTATATTCGGGAAATGGGCAAGCGATAACTGAATGATAAATAAATAAAATCTAGATGATATCCCTCAACATGGACAGTGGAATGAGAACAGTCTACCCCTGTTGGTTAAATGAAGAGTTTAGAATTCCCTGTAGGTGACCTAAATGAATATACACCTGAGGAAGGCCAGAGGCCACAGCAGCTGAAACATTGTGATAACAACAACAAAGATCAGGACAATAGTCCAGATATAAACAGTATAAATAATGCTAGTACATTCGAATCCTCAGTCATGATGACTTGTGACTTCAACGCTAGCTCAATCATCAATGGCTTTTGAACAGCTCCATCTTCCCAACTTCACTCATAGACCTTGGCTCAACCAGTGATGTGGATGTCACACTTCCTGAGAAATGGTGAGTTTTGAACCCGGGTCTCAGAATTGGAAATTGAAAGTTCTAACCACTCAGCCACAAGCCCATATGCTGTTGATTATAATAGTAGTAGTAGTAGAAAGTGAAATTTTAACATATTGGATTATCTTTCTTTTTCTTTTTTGTACCATGTCTCTTCATGACGGATTATCCTGGCTCTGATTTTGGTTTTTGTAGTAATGTTTGTATTTTTGTTATTTCATAATCTCTGTTCTGCTAACAATTTACACTATGTTATTTGCAGTTACCATATGTATCTCTGGCCTTCAATATGTCTAGTTAGTGTCAGATTCTCTAAGGCCTCTTTCCTCATGAGCCCAAGAGATTTTAACTTCTTACCAGTTAAATGTTTCATTGGGGAGCATACAATTTGTTTTATAAATCGGCTATAATCATGAAAATTTCTTGTTTTTTCTTCTATTACTCTTTTTTTTTTCCTTTTTAAACTATATTAAAGGCTTTATGTACTTTTGTTGGGAATTTTTATATTTTTGGTGTAAAGTTTGATTTCATTTAAGAAGTTAAGGACATTGTTTGGTTTAGTGTTTTGAAAGAGTTTTTATGCGTTGTTTTTTTATAATATTTTGTTTGGGTTTGAAACCCTTCAAACTTCATAAAGATCCCCACTAAAAATAACAGTGCAAACTCTAATAACCAACTTGTATCAAAAACCAAATGCAAAATAACTTGACATCTCAATAACTTCAAAAAAAAAAATATACTTTCAACAACTAACCAGTATCCAAAATTATCACTGATCCACATATAACATCAAGCTATACCCAAAGCAACCATGTTTCAAAACATTTATCTGGCCATAAATAACCGTCTAAATTTTAAGCAGAAACAAAACCTAATCAGTCTATTACTCACTTGCTTAAAAAAAACTCTCCTGAATTAAAATGTGAAAACTTACATCCCAAAATGTTGGCAAAATGAGTGTGAAAATGTAAATAATAATAGAAAAACAATGGCAGGCTTATTTAATTTTTTGAAGATAAATTTCACAATTGGAAATCATTTCCTTGTGATTTTCCTTTTGAATTCCTTTCAGATTTTGAAAATCTGAAAAAAATGTCAGGTTCATTTAATTTTTTTTAAGATAAATTTCATAATTGGAAATCATTTCCTTTTGATTTCTTTCTGAATTCCTTTCAAATTTTGAAAATCTTAAAAAAATAAGGTTAACTTATTTTAATAACTTTATAAGTTAAAGATGATTTAATTTTTTTTTTTAAATTTCTATATCCATGGTATAAGCACTCATAATCTGAGAGACTTAGTCCCAAAAGCTGAAATGATGTTGCATAAAATAAACCTCTATCTTTAATAGTAGTAGATAGGCAAACATATCACATCACCTGGTTTCCACTCCTTTTGAACAGGAGTAATGGTTTATCCCTTGTTTGCTATTTAGGATTGTTTCTGGTTCGTTCTAAAGTTTTCTCATTTTCTTTCACTCCTAGTAACCCCTTGCATCTTAGTGGCATTGTCGCTTTGCTTGGAGTGAAATGATTTTTTTTTTAATCTCTAGAATATATTTGCAAGTAGAGAAAGATTTTCACACTTTATAATGGGCAAAAATATCGACATATAACTTAGAAATAGTTTAAATTGTAACCTTTGCTGATCTTACAGTATTGGTGTTGCCAGGTATAAGAAGTTCAGCATAGACTTGTTATTACTTTAAATGTAACAAGATTCCCACAGATTTTTAATTAAGTACAAAATTAAGTTACTAGGTTGGTGCAAAAATAATGTCGTTTTCTCACATATGTGAGAAAACGACATTATTTTTGCACCAACCTAATATTTTATAAATAAGTAAATATGTGATGTTCTAAAATGAAAATATTTGAAAAATAACTGTACTTGGAATATAACCCATTAGAGAGTGATTTTAGACTTTATAGACACATCATATGCTTCAAAAAAAGAGAAAAACAAGAAGGGTTATTTAAAATTCTGAAATGTGGCATTATTGCTAATTCTACAGATGAACATTAAATGTGAAAAATATTATTGAAGATGGCACCATGAAGTTGTTTATGGCTGAATATATTTGGTCACAAGTGACACATCCTTACTGAATGAAGGTCCCCCCAGATATTGGCAACCCTGAAAGAGGGGATACTGTTTGAGGAATTGTAAGACAAAAGATCAACTTGGTATATGTGGCTGGCTATTCAGTATAATTTGAAAATCTGGCATCTTCTGCCAAAATCCCTGTTGGGTGTATCCTGAATACTAAAGAATAGGAACTACTTTTTTAGCAGGATAAATTCTCCATTGAGTGCTGAAGAATGCATCATTTGAAATGTAATGTTAACCTTTAGCACTCTGTAGACGACTATTTTCTCCAAGCAAAATGTTAGTCCTGCCAATGCAAGATGAATCTAAATTTCCTGTATTATCACATCCTTCTATGGAAACACCTAAAAGAAACTTGACTGAAACTGAAAGCCAGGCTACTGCAATTTCAAATATATAGAACACTATATTTTGAGGAGATTCCATATACATTAAAAAGGGAAATAATATTTTAAATAATACAGAGTACTAAATGTTAAAACCCAAAAGAATGAGTGTATTATTAGCCTGAATAAACTCTCTCGGTATTACCAATAGCTGTTTTATCACATTCTCCTTACTCTCGCTCATATTTCAACGATGATTTTATTAGGTTGGTGCAAAAATAATGTCATTTTCTCACATATGTTAATATGTGAGAAAACGACATTATTTTTGCACCGACCTAATAGCTTTGATAAAAGCTAGATATCACAAGGATCCGAACATGAACAAAAATGTAGTCTGACACCCCCCTGGTCAAGTTGATGCATTGCCAAAATATGATCATATTGTTTTTTGTTTTTCAAGCTTGAAATTCTTCCTTGTTCAAAGTTTGTCAACTGACAAAGGTTTTGCTACAAGAGCTTCCATTGTTGTTTCCTACAACAATAAATGTCTGTAGCTTAATTATTCATAAATGGTTATACTGTTTCTCATCCTATTATGTCCATTTTAGTTTTGTTTAGTTTTTGTCGCATCTTGCTAACAGTGTTATTCATTGTATTTTGATGTCAGTGTAAAAGAGGACTGGCATTTAACATTATGTGATTTAAAGAATGATTTAATTCATAAAGACCTCACGCTTAGGTCTTTCTTAGCAATATCCTGCCATTAGTGTAAACTGGTTTGAAAGTTGTATGTTTTGATCAGCCATAATTGTCATCATCCATCTTTAATTCCATTCCTCTGAGACTCATTGCTGAAATTGAACTAGAACGGCTTGGACGATTTAGTGACTGCCAGCAGATTGCAATGTATCCTTAATGACAAATCTGACAGACATCATTTCACTTTGATTGTCTAACTCTTTTTCTATAGAGTGGGGACTTTGCAAAATAAGCATTTCAGTTAAAGAATCTTGTAAAACCATGTTCCAAGTGTGTTGAATGCTAGTTGAATATGTAGAATAGCATGTGTAACCCATGATTAAAATTCATTCTTCTTAGTCTGGTTAATAATTTTTTCACCACCCCTAAATAGCATAATCATGTAAACAGGTTCTTTCATTCTTTGCAATGTTCTGAGACCAAATATTTTCATTATTCTGCACATTTTTTGAATTAGTATCTTTATCTTTGTTGTTTGTAGGCAGAACTTTGACTGATATATTCTTCCCCTTCTCAGATGTGATTTGCATCTTAGAAAGACTGAAGAATGTGTAAGTTGAAGTGTTTAGCTACAAACAACAAAAATGAAGATGCAAGTCTAAAAATATATGAACTAGCAGTATCTCATAGAATTTAAAAAATTAAGCTGAAATTTTTTATCTTTTTATTACAATTTCTTTTCGGTATAACTCTTGATGAATTACCCCTTCCCTAGAAATGAAAAAATATAATCATAAGAATGCTCTATTTACACATAAAAGAGAAAATTTTATGTAATTTGAAGAATTGTAATAATTTTAATTCTTTAATAAGCAACTTCCTTTTTTTTTAAATCTTGAATATTGTCTCATCAACTATGTTTAAATAATGTTGATGACTAGAAATAGTAGTATAAGTATGTGAGGTGACAGTTGTGGGATGTTTTTTGGAAGGACCAGGAAAAATTGGGCCTGGAATTAGCATCAGCTAGTAACAGGTGTATGTGGAGAGATAAACTTTACACTCCTCCCTGGTCTTTTGAACAGTAGGTTTATCCCTTATTTCCTGTTTAGGACTGGGTTTCCTGTTCCTTCTAAAGTCTTTTCATTTCTCTTTCACTTCCAGTAGCCCCTTGTGTCTTTGTGGCATTAGAACCTTACCTTGGGTGAACACATTAAAAGAAACAAAAAAACTTAGTTATTCTGTCAGGCAGGACCAACCTTGTGAGATTATTTCTGAACCTTCTGAATAATATTTAAAAAAAAACCAAAAAAAAAACAACTATGATGACAATGATGAAAATTAAACTCAGTGAAAACAGGATGAGAAATAACTGAGCAGTACTCAAATAAGAATTAGATATCTCTAGATATGGGCAGTGGAATGAGAACAATTGACCCCTGTAGATTATATAAAGGGTTAAGTTCAATATTCTCTAAACGGTACCTAGATCAATAATTTGAAGAAGTCTGGAGATCACAATAGCTGAAACATGATAATAACAACAAAGTTTTGGACATTAGTCTGAATGTAAATAACTGATTGTCTTATAAGCCATGTTTAATAATATTCATACCAAAAAGTACCTTTCAACCTTGAGTAAATATGTTTTATCTTGTACCTACTATGATTAGTCTTTTGCCTATTTATAAAAATATTGCAAAATATTAGAAATGTATTGTTTATGAAATGTGTATTCCATAAGAGAAGCCTGTTTCCTATCTGTCATGCACTGCCTGCATGTAACTTTGTATATATATATATATATATATCATGTCTATGCATAAGTATATTATGCATGAATGACTTAGATGTGCTTGTGTCAATAATGTGCACACAGGCATTCAGACACAATCTCTCTCTCTCTCTCTCACTCACACACACACACACACACACACACAATTTGATTGATTTCAAAATAAGACATTGAAACAATACATTTTCCTCCCACTCACTCTGGACAACCCTTATGCTGGGTTGAGCAATAAAATAATAAAGCTGGAGACATGAAAAAAAAAAAGGATAATTTTTTTTTAAATCCTAAATATTATGAGAATTTTTGAAAATTATTTGGTAAATTTTTTTAGCAAATATTTTGTAAAAATATTTAAAGTCTGCTATTAAATTAAAATATGCATAAGTGCGTGCAAACACACACACACACACAGTCTGAATGGAATTTAATTAGACATCACTGTTGCATGGGCTAATTTCCGCCTGTGTCTGGCAACACCTTTTGGAAACAGGAAAAGAGTATAAGCAGAAACGTACAGCCCTTTGATCATCATTTTACCGTCAGCAAAGCGACTGTTACCAAACTAGTTCTGTACAGTTTGTATTCTGAGATAATAATTTATAAATTCCTCTCCTTTTAAACTGGTTATCTTAATTATTCTGTATTTAAAATAGTTTTGGAAAATGTGTTCCAAGATGTTTGGCATAGAATCAAATACATTTGCTGGATAAATGCAGAAAGTTGAGATCATCACTACTCTAATTTTTAAGTTGTATCATCGGAATTAAACAGGACCAAAATAGAGGCATTTTAGAAAAGTAACATCAAGGAAACCAAGGTTAGATTGAGCTTTTGAAAATAACTAAGCCATTTTTTGAAAATTCCATTTCCTCTTTTATACTGAACATAATATCAAGAATATTGTTTATGTTCAAATTGCCAGTAAAGGTTATTTTTCAACATATATATTTTTCTTTTTATAAAATTATGTAAATACTCATTGACTTGGTTGACCTCTTTTATGGTTGCCCCTAACTCTTTGATTTAAAAAGTTTGAGAGAAAAATGCAGTATGAGATGCCAATCATTGATTGGCCATTCACATGCTGAATCACAAGAAGAAAGACCAATCAGCGAGAAAATCTTAAGTGATTGTCAACAGCAGTTCTAACATTTTTGAACAGAAGAGGATACAACAGGATTTCTGAAGTGAGCAGATGTTGTTTTTCTCTTTTTTTTTTTCTTTTTTTTTTTTTAACACAAGCAGTGAAGGAATGTGACTTGAATGGGTTTCATTTCTCAAAAGAAGCAATAAAGGAAAAGGTATCTTTAGACTGTAATTTCCTCACAGCAAATGACGAAGAATATCAAGATAGGCCAAACTTTTTAATTTGCGACTCCTTTCTACTCGTCTATGCAGTTAAGTGTAGTTAATGATAGTGGAAATAAAGAAATGAGAGTAGTTCTTAACTGTTCTCCTTAAAAAGCCAAGTATAGATGTGCTGTTTAAAAACCTTTTTCCTTTTAAAAAAGACATTTTTGCTTCCTGACTGCTATTTCATTTTCTCTTATTGTTATATAATTATATTTGGGCAGCAACCTTTCTTTTAAACATCTTTCATTAAATATAGTAGACAAGGAAGATTTAATTAATTTTTTATTTAGTTTTCCAGCATCCTTACATTTTTCCGTTTTGTAGCAGTAAGGGAGTATAGAAATTTTCCATAATTTTCATTGTCTCCACCAAAGAAAACATCTATCAGCTCACAATTTACAAGAACCCTTAAGAAAAATTCTGGTCAAAAACACTAAAATTCTATATAAATCACATTACCAGAAACATCTCACTATTAGAGAGGCCCTGTATATCAAACATCCCTCTCCTACTATTGACGTCACCTTATTTAACAGTAGAAATGGAGTGTTAAAAACTTAAAAAAAAAAGATTTGCTCTGAAATTTTCACTTAGACATTATGCAGTGAAAATTTCACACCAAAATTCAATTCTATCAAGTTTCTAGCTTATTGATCTTTGTGTTAGTGTCTGTTTAATTTTTTGGGTTTTATGATTTAAGAAGATATTGAATTTAACATCTTCAGAGCAAAATTTTGTGGTACCTATCTTTTCTCTAAAGAGGCTAGAAAGATACAATTACGGAAACAATGTTAGTATTACAAGATGAGCATGTTGGTCTGAATAGCAAAGCATTATAATAATGATAATTCCTCTTCTCATATTTCAACAAGAATAAATGTACTCTTGCAGTTTTACCAGCGACTTACCCTTGAAAATAACAAGTTTAACCTCTGTACTAAAATAGCAAAAGATTGTATAAAGGCAAAGAACCAACCTAACCCACTTGAACCATCATCTCTTTGACATTTAGCTTTGTTTAGTATGATACAAGGTTAAAATCTGAAGTAATTAGGATGGGAAGATACTATTTTGGCAGTATTTCAGGTGGGGAGGATATGCTTCAAAAATCATCATTAGTACTCATTACTTTTACCTGGGCTTGAATACTGACCTCTGATATCAGACACTTGTAAGAATTTAATAAGGTTTTAACGTTTCTGTCACTTTTCCACTTGATCGAACTCAATAACAGTTCTGTTTGGTGGTCTCCACATGTTTTCAATTAACAATGTCTCTCCTTGTTACTCTAGCAGAATGTTCTTAGAATTAGTTTGGACTAAATGGAAGGAAATAGGCACAGAAAGATTACATTGCTCAGCACATGCAAATGGAGAGGTCTATAGGCTAAAGTTTAAAAAAAAAAGTATTGGTAAACTTGGGCCTTCATGCTAACAAAAAACAGATTGGCAAAAGATGGTTTTTTCTTTAACACTGCTATTATTTTAACTACCTTCACTCCTTGGCATTGTTTGTTGTTTTAAAAAGCAATGATTAAAATTGTAATTTTATACATTTTTTCTACTTGAGAATTTACAATAAAAATATTAAACACTATTTATTACATTGTTTATTTACATGAATAATTTTATATTTGCAACATTCTAAAAAACTAATACAATTAAAACTAATGCAATGCAATATTTATCATTTACCATTTTATAAGGAAATGAATATTAAAACAATTTTTCCTTCATTAATTTATGAACAATTACTAAATTATTAAAATATGTTAACCAGCTACAAAGAAATCATTATTTACTATTTTATGAAGTTTGAATTGATTGGCAATTAGCCAATGTTTTGTCATCAACAATACGATAAATAAGTAATGTAAATAAACATTCTAATAAATAAAAATTGTTTATTATTTTCGTTGTCAATTCTCAAGAAGATAAAAAATGTATAAATTCAATTCTTATGTTTGGATTTTATTACAATTCTGATCATGACTTTTTAAAACAATAAATATTACCGAGAAACGAAGGTAGTTAAAATAATAGTGATGTCAGATCAAAATTTGCCTGATAACTATGTATCATGCTCCAGACATGTGTGCGTGCATATCTGTATTTGATAACAGTATTTCTTTTACTTAGTTACCCATTAACAGCCTGTTTCCTGCTTCATGGTTTTTCAAAATGAGTGTTTATTTATTTTGGATGCTCCTGAGTTCTGTCATTTTTTTTCATGTTTTTCAAAAGGAATTGCATCATTTATGCTAACAGTTCAATACAATTTAATTCCTCTTGAAAAACATGAAAAGAGTGATAGATTTTGGGAATGTCTGAAATAAGCAAATGCCCATTTTGAAAATTTACTGAGTGAGAAACAGATGTTAACATTCCACACAACTCCAAACAGAAGGTTCGGAAGGAAACCCTCATCAATACTGGGAAGAGCAATAAAAGCTACTGGATGTGAGAAACCAGTTTTCCTTTAAAAAAAAAAAGAAAAAAAAAGATGTTTCAAAAGAAATGTTTTATAAATTTCAACTGAAAACAGTAGTGGCTTCTTGGTCAATTAATACCAAAAGTTTGCCTGTCAGGAAAAGGCTAATATTACTATTACTATTTTAATAGGTAAGTAAATAAAAAAATAAAAAAAACATATTAAAAAAGCTCTTTTAAAGATATTTAGAAAAGTGCACTCATATATTTTTGTCCTGGGTAAGACATTAAACTATATCCAATAACAAGGCCTCTGATTGGAGGTTTGAGGAGTGTGGAACCACCTCTAAATTGTTGGTGTTCCCAAGTCCACCCTAACCCAGGGTGGTAGTACCTGTTAGGGTCCCAGCTATGGGCAAATAGTTGACTGCCAAACAGGAGTCAAAACGCTGTAAGGGTGTAAAAAAAAGAATAAAATGTATTAATACCAGCGATACATTTTTGAGGGAAAGGAAAAATTATTACCAGAAATACAATTTAGAGAAAAAAATTTCTCACCTGCAATACTTTTATGAAGGAACAGCAATACATTGTTGAGGAAAAATTATTTCCAGCAATATAGTTTCGAAGGAAAAATCATTATCAGAGATACAATTTTAAAGGAAAAATTACCAGCAATACATTTTTTGTAGGAAAAATTATTACTGGCAATGCTTTTTTTGAAGAAAAAATTATTGCCAGAAATGCATTTTTAAAGGAACATTACAAACAAAATATTACCAGCAATACATTTTTGGAAAAAATATTATCTGCAATAGATTTTTGAAGGAAAATAAAACATTACCAGCAATACATTTTTGAAAGAAAAAAAAATTACCAGCAATAAAAATTTTGTCAGCATTAAATAACCCATTGAGGTTGATATGCTGTAAAACGAAATGAACCAAACCAAACTTATATACTTAAGAAAACCAATATGCAAATAATATATCAGTACGTCAGCAGTGTTAATGATTGGGGGGGGAGCGTTTAACACAAATATTTTTTCAACATTATTTTCTCTTTTGTCGATGCACTTCATTCATTCATTTATAAATATTAATAAAACAGATGTAAATATGATAGAAGATCTCTGCTCAAAATTCATTTAATATCTTGTACCACACTACACATTTAGTGACCCCCCTCCCCACCACACAGTAATCACTTCAAATTCACTTTTAACAGTAGCCAATTTGGATTGAATGCTATGAAGAATGACTAAAATCCATTGCCTCGTAATCCTCCTAAAGTCTGCCTTCAACAACAGAGCTATGTCAATTTAATGCTGACGTTTTTCTATAATTGATATCATGACTTGGGCTGAATCTGCTTCTTGCTGGGAACCCTATGCCTTTTCAACTTTACATATCAACACAACAGGTGCAGGTTGTCATAACATTAACATCACAGAAAATCGAATAGGCTGAACTGGGTTGAAGTCTCTGTTGAAATTCCTTATGTTTTCTTTACACTAATGCCCTTGGGAAAGGCATGAATCTACATTTTCTTGCGCTTGGTCCTGTCATCAGATATCTTAGTAATATTTGATGGAGAAAAAATTAGGCAAATATGCACTTGGGCAAACTAGTCTCCCACAACTCCTTCATCTTCTCAAGCAGGCAGCAAAAATAAATAAATAAATAAAAACTGTTACCTCCATTGTTAATAGAGATAATAAAAATTAGAAACCTTGCTAGCTTCATTGGATCCCTATTTAATGAGAGTGATGCAAAAGGACACATAACTAATTGAAAAAATAAGCAATAATTGTGTCCCACTGCAGAAACTCTGGAATTAAAAGATAATTTATGCCAGGTTACTCGACAAATCACCACTGATCACTACTAGGTCACTCTACAAGTACTACTGGTACCATGTCACCCAGTACTATTTGCCAGATGATCATGTCATGGGTGACTAAACTGGTTCTCAACCACGCTCTTCTAGTAAGGAGGGTGGTTATAGACACCCAGTAAGATTAAAAGCTGTCAAAGCAGGGATGAACCTTCTTGAATGGTGTAGCCTGGGCTCTATATCTATGCATGCGGACAGTGTGACAATAACATATCATTGCTGTGCAGAGGGGCTTCCTAGACTGATGAAAAGCAAAGGTGGAGCAAACTCAAATCGAACAAACAGCCACGTTCCCATGATCAAAGTGAACCTTCAAGATGGGGGACATCAGCTGTGGTTTGACCTGGAGAGGGATGAGACTCACCAGGTTTACTTGCCCAAGACATGCTACACATGAATGAAGGTCTTCAGCTATTAACCCAGATATGTCATAAAAGTGATGGCAATAATGATGAGATGATTTGAAAAAAGATACTTACATAAAACTCCGATTGCCTTAAAAGTCAAATAAACCAAAAATTGGATGATCTTGTGTTCTTCCCCTTCATTTCTTGTTTCAACTATTTTTGCTCATAATCTCATTTATTTTTTAACTAGTTTGGGAACTGCTCTGTTGGTAGGGTTTAATATATGCACGTTGTTCTTCCTGCAGGGGATAAGAAACTCTCTCCTTCCCCCACCAAAATATTTGCTGACTTGAGTGTAAACCAGACTTATGTCCTCCTGTTGAGATATACTGCTTTCTTAGATCAATGATTAAAAACAGCTTGCTGCAAATGAATTCTGTAGGTCTTAGTGAGGATTACCCTTCTTCAAGTTTTGTGGATTGGTGTGACAGGATCACAAAGAACCTTACCAAATAACAGAAACCACATCACTTGGTGATTTTGAACAGCAGTAGCAACTGAAATGGATAGTGCATATAACTCAAAAAGAAAATAATCACATAATCAAGATGTTGACATTCCACACTACTTGACACAAAAGGTGAAGGAGGAAACCTCCATCCCTATCAATACTGTAAAGTAAAAAGTGAGAGCAGCTAATAGACTTGAGAAACCAGTTTTCCTAAAAAATTGTCTTGAGACAAAGACTGTAACACAGGCTGTTCAGTCAATGAATGCCAAATGTTTCCATATAAGGAAACATTTAATTACCGTTGTGAGATCCCTTATTAATTAGGAATATAGTAAAAATGTTCTAAAATATTTATAATAGGTTGGTGCAAAAATAATATCGTTTTTTGACGTTAAAAAATACGTCAAAAAATGATATTATTTTTGCACCAACCTAATAGTATATAGATCTTTAGAAATATCTAAACAGTTTTTCTTTTTAAAGAACAAACTATAACCTAATAACAAGAATTCATTTTTAGCTAAGTTACCTCCCTTATATTAAATGTTTACAATATGGAAAAATTTTAAAAATCACTGTTTGTGACTTTGTGCATGACCAGAACTGTTAACAGTTTAACTACAAAAGCAAAAATTTACTTTAGGCACACATAATTATTAGTCCAGTGGAGTCCTAAGAAACAAAACACAAGGCATGAAAACTTTTCCCACTTTGTCATACATAATTCCTCCAAAATTGCTCTCAATAGATAAAAATTTATTTATCATTATCCCATGTATATATATATATATATATATATACATATATATATATGTATATGTATGTATAAATTTTAATTTAATTAAAATTAGAAAACAAACGACGTTAAGGGTCCATTGATTATATTTTATTTCCCCAGGAAGGTGGTTTTTTCCTGGTTCTTCAGATCACATTTCCAAGCATTAAAAAAATGGTTTTGAATTTACATATTAATTTTATACACTTTTGAGGGGTAGTTTTAAGTTGATGTAAGGTGAGAAAGGGGGAGGAGGACGAGGATGACAGATATGGTCGAAATTACAGAAGCAAGGGAGAGATAGGAATAATTTTAAATCTATTTTTATTAAAATACTTAAATGTAAGGGAATGGGGTAAGGACCAGACATTGCTGTATTTAATGTCATCACACAGGAAATGAGAGAAAGAAGTGGGGAAAGAAGAAAAGGAAGAATAAGTTAACATATCTAGGCATATTGCAGTTAATTTAAAAAACACAGATTGATATATTTTGCAGTTAACTTTTGACATTAATTTAAAAATTATCAACAAAATAAAATAGGATAAAAGGAAAAATAATATAATATGAATATAAGATAAAGAAAAAATATATTATTGATGACAACTGAGTAAAAAATTATTAATTAAAATCTAAAATTTTAAATCTTAAATTCATAATTTTAAATTTAAAACAACCTAAAAAATTTTAAATAGTATCGAAAAAATATATAATGTAATGTCAAAAAACTTCAAAATGAAAACAAAATTTAAAAAAAAAATATATTTTTTGTATGTATCTCTGTGTGTACTTGTGTGTATTTATAAATATGTCTGTGTATCTGTGTGCATACATGTGTATGCATATATATATATATATATATATTTGTGTGTGTACATATATATATATTATATATGTATGTGCGTGTGTGTACATATGTATGTGTATATATATATATATATATATATATATATATATATATATATATATATATATATATTTGTGTGTGTATGTCCAAGCAACTCCTCCGCTCACATTGGTCTGATTTCAATGATTCATAGTTCATAGAAGACCTAGAAAATTTAGGTGTAGGGAACGATTTTTGTTGAGTTCAGATTCAGGGTTGCCAGGTTATGCGAGGTTAAAAATATATATTAATATATTATACTAGCCATTATCATTACTTTCATGGTTCAAGGAGAGTAACTCTTATTTTCCTTTTGTATCCAAAATTGCTGTGCATGTTTTATTATAAATTAGCTTAAAAGCCACCTTATCGGGTGACATTTAAGCTAGCTCCTGTGGAGGACTCTTGGTTTGGCCATCATTACAATAGCTAGAGAGGAGTAGATGCAATAGACATCAATAAACTACAGGAGAACTCAAAATTGATCACTGCACTTAAGTATTGAATTAATGTTTAAGCTTGCCTTTTAAAAGTTCAACAATAATTCTTCTGCTGCCACTTAATTTAAAGATGATTTGATGTACGTAGATCCTTATTTTCCATATCAATAATTATGTTTCATGAGTAACAAGACGGGACAATTTATAAGATGGGAAAATAGAAATTAGAATTAGTTATACATTCAATATTTGAAGAGTTAGAGAAACATAATAGCTAATTAAGTAAAACTTATATTCTGGAATCTGTATATGAATAAATGCAAAATTGGAGCTCAATTCTCCCACGAATTCTGAAATTAAAAAGCCTCAGCTCTACTTTATAGTTACTTGATATTTAAAAATTCCCTGGGCCCCCCACAACTGTCGGTTGTGCTGGCCTCAGTGTAAGCACTGATCCCTCTCTCTATTGCAATGAGAGTGTGCGACCTCGGGCAGCAGTTCCCCAGGGCTTATACAATTATAATTTTCCTCAGATGGAGCAGCCCCTGAGCGCACTCTGCTCAAAGACAGAGACGCAGCTGAAAGATGATAAATAAATGTGTTACAAACTACTTTACAGTAATTTACACACTGTATTTACTCTGTCTCCCCACTAAGATGAATTGTGACACAAAATCAGTTTTTAAGGTGGGGACCTGGGTGTGTACACCTGATTTGCAGACTCTGTAACAATCAGTTGTGTTGCGAACACTGATCCCTCTCGCTGGTGAAATGAGAGTGCGTGTCCTCAGGCAGCTGTTGCCCAGGGCTGGGCACGTCTCAGTATATAATTTTCTGCATTTGCAACTCTGTCCTTTGATTTACACACTAAAAGTTTAGTATTTGTATTATGTATTAGGTTGGTGCAAAAATAATGACGTAATAATGTCGTTTTTTGACATTAAAAATATGTCAAAAAACGATATCATTACGTCATTATTTTTGCACCAACCTAATATTATCCACTCCTAGGCAATATTACTCTTCAGGTTTTACTAATTTGCATATTGATTTTAAAAAGTTTATTTCTTTAATTAACTGTGCTTCATTACCGTTCATATATTCGATGATTGTTTCAATTTTCATATCAAAAATTATCCTGTTTAAGAATATTTTCTTATATAGTGCAGAAAAGTGTTTGAAATTTGCATTTTATTTGGCCTTCAATAAGTTGGCATCTATTTATAAAATGTTCCTTAACTATAACAAGTCAATTTATGAATCAAACGAGACTCTTCGGCAAAAGCAAATTGAGTCCTGTCGGTCACTGTGTGTTTATCTAAAAATAAATATGCTAAAATTCACCTTTATCCCTGCCGCGTGCCGATGACTTAGTGGTAGAATCTCCGACTGCCGCCAATTCATTCAGGTTTTTATCCTAACTAGAGGCAACCAGACGTCTAGCCACACAAAAGAGCTGTGAAACAGCAAAACAGTCTCTGTGGATGACATTATATATATGTATGTATGTATCTCTCTCTCTCTCTCTCTCTCTCTATATATATATATATATATATATATATATATATATATATATATATATGAAGTGTGTGTATATATATATATATATATATATATATATATATATATATATATATATATATATATATATGAAGTGTGTGTATATATATATATATATATATATATATATATATATATATATATATATATATATCTTCACCCATGTTCTTAATTATGAATACTGCACAAATGTTTTAAAATATTTACAGTCAATAGTTTAAAATATCTCCATTTTAACTTATAGTTTTAAATAGTTTTTTCTTTTTTAAAAATATTTAAACATTCCAGTAACATAGTAACCTCCCTTGACATTTGCACACGTGTCTACATGATAATATTTAAAGAGTGTACAGTACATAACCTTAGTATTTTTTACTTCCCATGTAAAAATTTAATTTTCAGATGAACACAACAGTGTTGTCTTGGAAAAATGATGAACACAACAATTTTTGGTCTTAGCAAATACAAGACCCTGATGGTGACATTGTGCTAATGTCAAAAGTACTTGAAATAAAAAGAATATGTATCAACATGGTAATTTTCTTTTTTACTTTAATATGGATACTAAGAAACTTATATAATAATAATAATAAACTAAGAAATTTACATATATATATATATATATATATATATATATATATATATATATATATATATATATAATTTAATAGTTAGGAACATTTACTTGGAATTACTTTTATGTTCAACTTTGATATCACTCCAGATGTTTTATAAAACTGACTGTTTGTATTTGTTATTTGTCTGTCTCATCAAAAATCTGTTTTTTGTGCGTGTGTATTTATATCTGAGAGCAAAGCATTAGGTTCTGTACTTCTTTGTACCAAGATACCTCACCTGAAAACTAGCTATATTTAAATATTTGCATCAGTAGATGACATGTTTATTATAATGTAAAGGAAGATAAACGTATTGTTTTCCTCCTGACTTTGAGGTTTGTTTCTAAAAAAAGGAAAGAAAATTGCACTTCCCATTTGGAAATAATCTCTGATTGTACGGAAATAGTTAATCCTGATAGCTAAGTTGTGAGTTCAGTCTTCACTCACAGCTTTAGACTTGTGTCTTTGTAGCAGAATTAGGCTGAGCTTTATGTATAATTCAAGGTCAAAGTTAAAAGTAACTGATATATACTTAATTATTAGTTATAGGAAAAAGGTTAAATGTTTATCTATACATGCATACATATACATTTTTACGAAAAATAAGACAAAGTGGAAAAAGTTTGTCATACTTCTTTCCCTTAAACCTGTTCTTGATATATAAAAAAATTTATATATTGTTTTCCCTTACATATACATATATGTATCTGTATGTATTTTTATTTTTTTGTGTGTGGCAAGTAATTCAAAACATATTACAAAGGTATTAAATCATAATATCTTTACATTCAAAAGCAACTACCTCCCGAGATCAGGTGGTTCT
>OZ010572.1:104606413-104664655 GCA_963932145.1 Acanthosepion lycidas
ACTTTCCATAATTTGACTAAATGACCAAACAACAAAACCTAGGAGTAATCCCTTTTTGGTCAGGCCAAGAACCTTTTTAGCTTTCCTTTGTGTGTGTGTGTACATACCTTGTGTACTGTACTTCCATTATTTAATCTTTGAACACACATATAGCAACAATTTGGTCAGATCTAATGTAAAGATAGAGTACAGTCTTTTAAAGCTCCCATTTGGAAATTTTCTCTTGCCTCCTGAATGAAATCAAGTTTCTATTATTTTATTTAGCACTAAGAAAGTGCTATATGACCCATGTATATGTTACTGTGCTGAGATATTTATTTGTGCGCTCAGTCTTAAAGAAAACTCGCATCACATATTGATTTAGTGTAAGTTTAATTTCTGATAAAATGAATTCTTGGTTGTGAAAATTATTCTTGCAGAACACATTTCAATTAAAAAAATTCTCCCTGTACATTATACCCACTCTATACGTGCTAGACATTTGCATATATTGCACAAGACGACGACCCCCCCCGCACGCACACGACCCCCCCACACACACACGACCCCCCCCACGACCCCCCCCCCCACACACACAACCTTTGCAACTATTCCATTTGCAATTTTATCCATTTAATCAAACTGTATTCTGGGCTTACTGCCATGTACTTATACTGAATAAAAAAAAAAATCCATTTAAGAAATGATAAAAGATATTAAAATGCCTCCAATTTGACAAGAGAATGAACTTTGCTCTTTTGATTACAAGATGAGAGATGATATTAAGCTTTTATTATCTGGACATGGTTGCAAAATTTGACGAAAATCAGTATAAATTTATAAGTCATAAATTGTATTTTAACATGATATGTAAACATATATTGTATTTTCCATCAATAAAAAAATAAAATAATTAAGATATATGCTTGTCTGATATAAAAACAACAAAAAATGTCTTAAAATATGTTCCACTAGCGGAACAGTTAGCATGTAAATGTAAAGTTACCAACACAGTATCAACAAAGAGAATGCAAATTCTGGTAAGAGAATGTATTCACTTAACTATGTTTACAGTATAGGCATGAACCCACATTTTCCTGTGCTCTCTCTATATCAAGATCCTTTAAAAAAAAAAAAAAAAAAAAAAAACAGCATCCAGATTTTAAACTGAGCTGGTGTTATAAATGGAAAGGTGTATACAGAAATCTAATGCAATACAGCAAGTGTGTTGAGTTTTGGTAAACATAACCTTGTAAAATATAGAATTTGTTATTTAAACTATTTACATGTGGACTAATGTCCTCATCTTTGTTATGGCTTACAGCCATATCACATTGAAACATTGATTCCCATGTGATCACCAAAGTTAAGCAACATCAAGTCTGGTCAGCACCTAGATTGATGATAGCTTGGAAATACCAGGTATTGTTAGTGTGGATGTAACAGGTAATGGCTCAGAATTGTTAATTGGTGAACCAAGTTCCAATTCCAGTTGGGCCTTGGGAAGGGTATGAATCCACATCTTCTCCACCCCGCAGCTATGGATTAATTAGTAAGATTTGTATCACTAAATCATTATTACATCAAAAAAAATTCATAGACTCTAAAAAAATATATTCTGGCTTTAAATAACATAGCAAGGGTTGATAAACCATAAAAAACAAACAAATCAGTCAATCATTCTTGCTGTTGTGCCTTCTCGCATTCGTCGGGTGTATTCCTTAGGTTTAAGGCTCCAGGTTCTCTACAAAGAATTATCATATGAGACAACAGCCTAGTGGATTAAAGTGCTGGTTTGTGAATTTGGTGACATAGTAATTGTGAGTTCAATCCCTGGACCAGGCAAGCAATATAAATAAGAACTAGAGGAGATATCCATAAACATGAGCAGTGAAATGAAAACAATCTATCTCCTCTGATTAAATAAAGGCTTCAGTGCAAAATTCCCTGTATGTTACCTGGATCGATAAAGACCTGATGAAGGTCAGAGGGCACAATGGCTGAAACATTGTGATAACAACATCAGAGATGACGACATTAGTCTGCATGTATATAGTGTAAATAATAATAAACTCCTTATTCCAGAAATTGAGACAGAAATATATTTTATTACCTGAAATATAAAAGTTATTGGATACAACACTGAAAGTTAATGTAAATGAAGTAATTTTGTCTAAATTTTTGTTCATTGGATTCAGTCTTAATTCATTTAAGTTTTTAATAAAGTAAATTTTAATAATAAAAGTCAATTAAAATGTTACAAATTATATTAAAGAATTTTATTATCTGAAATATGCAAGTCAATCTATAAATACTGAAAGTTAATGTAAAGCAAGAGTGGTATACATAGGATTGGATTGTAATTGGGTACCTTGAGGGTGGTCTAATGAATAGCAAGTTTGTCCTCTTAGAACTTTTACGACTGAATAGTGAGTTCAGTCCTCACCGGGTGCCCAATACTTTTGGTCTTGTGCCACGCTTGGAAAATCACTAGGATTGAATTGTAATTTATTTATGGTAATATTTTAATAAGCTAAATATTGATGATAAAAGTTAACTCAAAGTTATCAGTTTTATTAAAGAATTTTATTTTATTATAAAATAAGGGCAAATATTACTTCTTTTCTCTGTGACAACACTTACCCTATATACTCTTGTATCATGCAACTTTTGAAGACCTAATTTTGAAGTTAATTTTAAGGGGGTTGCATCATACACAAGATATAAAATTAGTGTATGTACTGCTAGATCTTGGCTGTGCCGCTGATCAAACAATATATCCATTTATTGTAGTCAAATTAGCTTCAAAGTTGGGTCTTAAGAAGTTGCATGATACACAATTATAACAATAATTTTTAAATAGATCAAATGATTGACATAGTAGTGACAGGAGTATTTTTGTAATTTTTTTTTAGAATTTTCAGTCATGAAATACTTTGTCCTAAAATGCTTACAGGCTGAGAAGTAATTTCTTGAATATGTAATAAGAGGTGGTGAGAATAAGGATGTTCTAGGTGCTATATTTTTTTTTTTTTTTTCTTAAAAAGAAAAAAAAAAAAATGAATAATCATGTTGACCTCTCTATTTGAAAATGGATGATATTTTTTTTTATCAGAATGCAAAATTCTACTCCCCCCCCCCAACAACAACAACCTCTCACCCATCATTGTTTGTGAAGTGATTGAGTCTTCACGGATGTCCAATTAATGTGGTTATTTACCAAACTCATCTTAGTAACGTTCTACACACGTACAGTGTGGACATTCCTGTGCTTACAAATTTCACATCATGCATAAAGGCTGAAGAATGGGTCAGCTAAAATTAACGCGATAAGAATCAAGACAAAAAAAAACTAAACAATTATGACTTAAAAATTTGTAACAATAAAAGTGCTTCATCACCAAACTTCAGAATACTTTTACTGCAAATCTAGTTAACAATACAGCATAGAATAAATTACAAGAAATTGCCAGTGATAGAAAAGCTGGAGTAAAGGTCTCTATTTCCATGACAATTTTGTTAACCTAATAATCTAAGTGCAATCATTTTGATCCTTTTTATGCTCAAAGATACTTTGAAAAAAAATTTGCATTTAAAGGAGCCATAGTAATCCCTAATTCTTTATCATTCTTTTATATGATCGTTTAATTCCTCTACTGGAATTTCTGGTGACCATCTTGGGAAACTGAATGCAAAGATTCATGGGGAAACCTGGAAGAAATATGATCTGGATGCAAATTCAAATCTTATTCAGAGCTAATTCTTTATTCTGAGAATTTTGTAGTTTAAGATGTGAACTCTTGTAATGAAAGAAAAAAAAGTAATAAAAAGGAAATCTTGAAACAAATACATATTACACAGTTATTTGTATTTTATATATATATATATATATATAGAGAGAGAGAGAGAGAGAGAAAGAGAGAGGTGTGTACACACACATTATTATTATTATTATTATATACATATATACATACATATATATACACACAAGTTTTATTAAAAAAAAAAAAACAATAAAGTCGTCTGTTTAATTTTTTTATTATATTCTTCCAGTTTTCGAATAAGGTGTTGAATATTGTGCTCAAAGTTGTGAATGAACCATCCAAAGTTCATATTATGCCTATTTTTGTTCAAGTACTCTCAACAATAATAACAAAATATGAACTTCCGACAGTTTATTCACAACTTTGAGCACAATATTCAACACCTTATCCAAAAACTGGGAAAATGTAATAAAAAATTAAACAGACAGATTTTGTTGGTTCTTTTTAATCAAATTTGTTTGAATTAATATTTGCTATATATATATATATGAGAGAGGGAGATGGTGCACTGAAAACTTTTTTTATGAAGCGATTGTACATGAGAATATTTTTCTTTCTTTTTTTTTTCTTTTTTAAAACCCTCTTTTTGTTCAGACAGAGAACCTCATGTTTTTGCATAATTGTGTGCGTGTATGTGAGAGCGTATTTTATCCCAATTGTAAACTCAGGAGAGTTACTCAAATTTTTTTTTAAAACATTAAAATTCATAATTTATTCCCACATTTAATTAAAATTGTTCACATTTCTTGTGTCAGACTACGGTAAATGTAGTGACTAGGTTTATCTTAGTCTGACACAAGGCTATAAGTGTGAGGTACCAGGTGATGATCAAACTTGTTCTACGAGAATAGTAACAAACACACACGCACACAGGCTTGCTACAGCCATTTCTATTTAAGCGTTTCTTATTGAAACTGCAACTGTTGTGGTTTTTCAAATTATTGGAGACCTGTCAATATTTATTTAGTAAACTTTGGACCGTGTAAGACAGATTTTGGGAGTAGAAATATTGTAAGTTACAACGCTCTTTCAAGTGTGGACATCTTGATTAATTGACAAGGAAATCAGTAGTTAATTTATTTATTTTTTTTTTTTTCTTACCCGTGCTTGAACACTGATCTCAGGCACTAACAGGAGATTGCTATATATTTCATCTTTGAAGCAGGTCATGAATGGATTTGTTGTAAATGTTTGTAATTGATTGCGGCATCTAACCTTTCTACTACATCTTTTTTTTTTTTTCTTTTTTTTTTCTTTCCTTTCTTTTTTTTTCTTTTTTTTTGTAATCTGTTGAGTGAGTGTAAAGAAGTGGTTCCCCTTTTTACACGTTCTTCACAAACAATAGTTAGCTAAATTGTATATCTGGATAATGGGTAAAAAATGCATAAAATAAAAAAAGCTTTTTGAAAAAGAAAAAAACAGATAAAAGTCAATACATCATAGGAATGAAATTTGTTACCATTAGAAATAACTTTAAGTTTTTGGGGGGATTTTTTTTTTTTTGTGTATGTGCAGATTAGATGATCCTCTATTGCCTAATATTAGGTTGGTGCAAAAATAATGACGTAATAATGTCGTTTTTTGACCTATTTTTTAATGTCAAAAAACGACATTATTACGTCATTATTTTTGCACCAACCTAATACTTTCGTTTAAAAAGATATTTTTACACTACAACAGGTTTAATTAAAGATATTGTGAAATAGATAAAAAAAAAATCTGATGATAATTCTTTTTTGTATTTAGCTGTTTATTTTTATTTATTTATTCAAGTTTGAGATGCTCGCTAGAAAAGTTAAAAGTCGTAAATATTGAACTTCTCCCTCAGTAGATTCTTTTTTCTTTTTCTTTTTTTTTTTGGTTTCGTTTTTTATCTTTAAATCACCTGCTTCATATTTTTTTATTTATTTACTTATCTATACTTCAAGTTTTTCTCAATACAATCCATAATTCTGATATCACCTTATCATCCCATTCATCGACTCGATCCGCACACACACACACACACACACACACACACACACACACACACATATATAATATATATATATTTATATATATATATATATATATATATATATACCTGCTTCTTTCTATTGGGTGACACTAAAACGAGCACTTTCATTCACTTCATTTAACTGTCTGTCTCTTACTCTCTCTCTCTCTCGTAATTATTGTATTTCCCTTATCTCTCCCTCTTTCCCACTTATCAAAATCTATACGTGTCTTGTATTTTCCTGTCCCTTGTCTCAGCATCTCCCTTCCCGTGAGAACTCCCCGTCCCCACGGCCTCTGCCACGCACCCTTTCACACTTAAATGTTTCTCGCAAACACTTCTTACCTGTGTCAAGGTGTACCTAAGTTAATGTCCTCTGCTTTTTAAAAACACTTTCTGCCAATACTAGTCCCGAAGTCTGATTCGCTCTTCTGTCTTAAACGTGTGTACATGTGGAGAAAGTGATTGGGGAGGGGATTTGTGTGTGTGTGTAATGTATTACCTTGGGAGATGACGGAGTTGCAGTACAAAGAGAGGGTAGCAGCATGTGTAATTTGTAAAACAGTCATCCAGCCTCGGCTCTCTAATAGCAGGAGAAGCAGTTAGGGTTGTGTGTATATGTGTGAATGGGATCTCCTGAACCAACCATATAATGGGCAGATGCTCCCACTCTCTTTCTCTCTCTCTCTCTCTCTCTGTGTTCTCTCTCTCTCTGTGTTCTCTCTATCTTTACCTCTCTCTCTTTTCCACTCTCTCTCCTTTCTCTTTTTTTCCCCTTTCTCTTTTTTTTCCCCTTTCTTTTTCTCTTTTGTTTTCCTTTCTCTTTTTCTCTTTTGTTTTCCTTTCTCTTTTTCTCTCTCTTGTTTTCCTTTCTCTTTTTCTCTCTCTTGTTTTCCTTTCTCTTTTTCTCTCTCTTGTTTTCCTTTCTCTTTTTCTCTCTCTTGTTTTCCTTTCTCTTTTTCTCTCTCTTGTTTTCCTTTCTCTTTTTCTCTCTCTTGTTTTCCTTTCTCTTTTTCTCTCTCTTGTTTTCCTTTCTCTTTTTCTCTCTCTTGTTTTCCTTTCTCTTTTTCTCTCTCTTGTTTTCCTTTCTCTTTTTCTCTCTCTTGTTTTCCTTTCTCTTTTTCTCTCTCTTGTTTTCCTTTCTCTTTTTCTCTCTCTTGTTTTCCTTTCTCTTTTTCTCTCTCTTGTTTTCCTTTCTCTTTTTCTCTCTCTTGTTTTCCTTTCTCTTTTTCTCTCTTGTTTTCCTTTCTCTTTTTCTCTCTCTTGTTTTCCTTTCTCTTTTTCTCTCTCTTGTTTTCCTTTCTCTTTTTCTCTCTCTTGTTTTCCTTTCTCTTTTTCTCTCCTTTCTTTTTTTCTCTCCTTTCTTTTTTTCTCTCCTTTCTTTTTTTCTCTCCTTTCTCTTTTTCTCTCCTTTTGTTTTCCTCTCTCTTTTTCTCCTCACTTTTTCTCCTCACTCTTTTTCTCTCTTGTTTTCCTCTCTTTTTCTCTCTTGTTTTCCTCTCTCTTGTTTTCCTCTCTCTTTTTCTCTCTTGTTTTCCTCTCTCTTTTTCTCTCTTGTTTTCCTCTCTCTTTTTCTCTCTCTTGTTTTCCTCTCTCTTTTTCTCTCTCTTGTTTTCCTCTCTCTTTTTCTCTCTCTTGTTTTCCTCTCTCTTTTTCTCTCTCTTGTTTTCCTCTCTCTTTTTCTCTCTCTTGTTTTCCTCTCTCTTTTTCTCTCTCTTGTTTTCCTCTCTCTTTTTCTCTCTCGTTTTCCTCTCTCTTTTTCTCTCTCTTGTTTTCCTCTCTCTTTTTCTCTCTCTTGTTTTCCCCTCTCTTGTTTTCCCCTCTCTTGTTTTCCCCTCTCTTGTTTTCCTCTCTCTTTTTTTCCTCTCTCTTTTTCTCCTCTTTTTTCTCATTGTTTTCCTCTCTCTCTCACTTTCTCTGTTTTTTCTCACTTTTTATCTCTTTTTACCTCTTTTTACTCTCTCTTTCTTTCTTCCGCATTCTGTTTTCCTCTCTTTCTCTTTTTTCCACTCTCTCCTTTCCTCTTTTTTGTTTCTCACTCCTTCTTTTTGTTTTCCTCTCTCTTTTTGTTGCTCTCTCTCTCTCTCTCATTGATTACTTTCTTTTAACTAGAAAGTGAAGGGACTAAAAGCAGGCAGATCTAACTTTGGCTCTGTCCACTTGTAATGCTACAATTAGTTTTACTACTAGTACTTCAGCCAGGAGTATCATTACAACACTACATCTTTTGCTACAAATAATTACTTGACCTATAACTACTATTTTGACTACAATCACTTCTGTTGCCAATATTTTTTTGTTGTCATGAAGTTGCGACAATTACATTGACTACAAATTTTATCACCTCCTGGATTCATCTGCCATATCTACCACATCTCATGTTAGGGAAGTCTCTATTCTTTTACACATTGATATTTCACACCAGTAGTAAATCATGTGTTGCATTTGGGATGAAGTGACAGCAAGTCTCCCCTCACCATTTTACAGTTGCTTTTAACTTAATATTGTTGTCTGGATGGTTCCAATTCTATCTCAGTTTTCCAGTTTCTTTGGCCTTTTTCAGTAGACACTTTGTGATTATTCCCAGCACTCTAACAACATTTGGCACTACTGACACTTTTATGCACCATTATTTCTTCAATTTTCTGGTGAGGTCTATATACTTATCTAACATTTCATCTTCTTTCAGTTTTACTCTGTGATTGGCTGGGACAATTAAATCAACTGACACATTTGTTTTGTTTTTTTTTTTGTTTTTTTCACTCTTTGTTTCACTCTTTGTTTATTAGAATTAGATATTTTGTTTACTATGTTCACCTAATACGAGGCCTAAGAGCCATTCAAGCTAGAGAGTTACTGAATGGGGATGCTGTAATGGTGTATAAGGAGGGAGCAAGTGTTGGATATTATGAGGATATGTAGGACAGATACCATTTGACTCGACTAAAAAAAGGTTAATATTGTAGTGATCAGGAGTCTGCTACCCATTACAACAGTCCAGTCAGATAAGAAGGGAATTGAGCATGAGTTGAATCAGTGTATGTGGCATTGCAGATCCTAGGTGTAAATGTTTGGACTGGTGGAACCCAGGAATATAGTTTGTTGAAACATCTACCATGAAAGTAGCAAAAGAATAGTGAGAGGCTAGCAATGGGAAAGAGGCTGAAGGGTGGAAAACAATTCACCACCCACAAGGCAACACAAATTCTTTTGAACTTGGCTGACACTGGAAAGAAACCATTGTATAAGTGGGTTTGAAAAGACCAATTTACCTTTTTTTATGTTGAGTTACTGTTCCCTTGTAGGTGAGGTTCATTATCCCTTTTCCCATAAGAAAAAAAATTCAAGTTTTAATACTTTCCAGAAGTGAAACTTATTTCAATGATAAAATCTATTGTGTATTTATTGATAAATAATAATGTCTGTGTGTGTGTAAGATTCTATTCAAAGTTGGAAGAATTTCACTAAGAAAAAAATTTTTACTTGTCTAAAGAAAATAGTTTCCAATATGAAACTTTCCTTTAATGTGATATCCAAGAAGAATATAGATGATCATGACTCTCCACAGGTTCCTTTTCTTTATTATCTGTGAACTGTCATTATTTCTTGGGAGAAATAGTGGAATGGTTTCCCATTGCCTTCTCCAAGATTCAGTATTCAGATTTCCTTTTCTTAAACTGGTTGCCATCCGAAGCTAGAGAATCCAGTCTACCCTGCTATTTAACCCATAACTAGGTTCCTTTCATGATTCTTTCAATGATTCCAGTAATAACATTCAATTCATTGCCAGAAGCAAAAGTTTGAAAATGTTGGAAGATTAAGTTTTAAATTTCTTGTGTCCGGTGTATCTAGGCATATACAACTTTATTCAGTTTGTCAACAGTTTTGTTGCTTTTAAGTATCCCATTGTTATTATTCCAGTAGATCTGTTAAGAATCGTAGGGTCCTCTCAATGTATAATTATAGCCAACATTTTTGTTTATTTTGACACACCCCTACTTACTTATATATAATTCCAGTAAGAAGAACAGTATTTAAACATGATGAAATCTTTTGAAGAACAAATCATACTACATAGATTATTTTTTATCATACACTTGGTCTGATATAGAGAGTTTGTATATCATGCACTTCCACACATAATTGTATATATTAACATGGAAGAATATGATATGTAAATGTCTATATAACAGAAAAATGTTAGGAATGATAAAGTGGAAAAATTCTGTGTAACATGTTTCATCCTCTAAAGGACTTCATCAGATTAAAGTCTTATTGGAGAAATTATATCTAGTGGAAGGGGAAATATAAGTGTAAATGATGGTTATAATTATGCACCATTAGGAAGGTACTGAATATTTGGTGATGCTAAATTTAAAATTTAACAAATTGTAAAAAAAATACTATCATATTTACACACACACACACACACACACACAGGGTGATTTAAAAAATGCTAACACTTCCAAGGTAGTACATTTAATAAAAATAATGGTGCTCCAATAAATGTATTAAAAATATTTTAATTACCCTATATATTTATATATTTTTTTGTTTATACGTTATTTTTATAGATACAGTTATTTAAGCTCTGTTTATAATAAACAGTATTAATTTACTGGCTTGAATGTCCAAGGAATTTTGTAGAAAATATGTCCTCTGACAGGAATCGAACCTGTATCCTACACAGAACCTTCATTCTTAGACCATTTCATATTATATATATATATATATATATATATATATATATATATATATATATATAATGTGTGTGTGTGTGAGAATTGAGATTAAATATGGATTAGAATCTAACAGAATGGTATAAAGAACAAATAGGAAACATTTATAAATTTAATATTTCGCTTTTATTGAAGCTTTATCAGAAATATGGAGAAGAAAGAAAATTCTGCTGTTTTTATTTTTTTATTTTATTTTTTGTTGTTTTAAATAAGGTTTACTTCACCAATAAAAAACAAGCACAAAAATAAAAAATACCAGAATTTTCTTTTCTCCTCCATATTTAATTTCTGATGAAGCTTAAATAAAAGTGAAACATTTCCTATTTGTTTCTTATCCTGTCATATATATATATATATATATTTCTGAACACAAAGAAATTACATTCTTTTGAAGCTCAAAAAAAAAAAAAAAAATTAATGGGTTTTAAGTTTGACTGAATAAAGCAAAATATTGCATAAAATTAATTTCGTGGTCTAATACAATTCACAATTATTATTTCTGTTATTTCATAATTATTATATTTAATTGTATATGCGTTGATTATTATTATTTGTTTTTCAACTTTTCATCAAGCCTGGTCAGTACCTTGATGGGTGACTGCTTGGGAATACCAGGTGCTGTAAGCTTGGATGTGCAGGTGGTGTAATGAATAATGACTCAGAATTGTTAATGAGAGTGCTGAGTTCCAATTCCAGTTGGGTTTGTTATATTCACTTACATGCAGATACTCTTGGGAAAGGTATGAATCTCCTAAACTATTATTATCTCCCAAAACAAAATAAAATTGTGTACAAAATATTTAGATTTCAGCATTAAATAACCTATAGACGTTCATGTGCAGCTAAAAAAAAAGTTACTGGGTTTTTCTGTATTAATTAGTATTTATTTGTTTTTGTATAAATATTTTGAAGATCATTATATTTATTTTCTGTTTACCTAAAGTTTTATTTATCAACATTATTTTTCTCATTTATTTTTAACCAATTGATAGTTTGGGTATTAGTACTGTCAAAAATGGTAGTAGACATTATTTTTATTGCATTTTATTTATGACTTTAAAATTTTCAAGTGTTTTAGGCTTAAATCTCAACTTATATTTTAATTTTTCTTTCTCTCTTTTTCAAACTTTTAAATATTTGTGGGTTTTTTTTTTTTATTTATGTACAATTATTTCATAATTTGTCTTGCTTTCTTGTATTTTTGTTAAACTGACACTATATATATTGTTGTATCCTTAAAAAGGTTACAAACAAACAAAGGTGGTACTCGAGTGAAGGAACTGTAACAAGTGCTTAGTTGAAATAAAAAGATGTTTATTATAAAAGAGAATACACTACTGAAAGACAGGGAATTGGGTAGCAGGCTAGTAATTCCCAAAGCAAGCCCCCAGGTATATCCTGTGCTCACTATATATATCTACTGATATTGTTAGTCCACATAGGCGATAGGGAGTGTGGGACATTCCATTACAACACCTCCCCTTGAGCTAATTTTCCCATGAAATTTTGCTCAATACGATTTCTTTTTGGGGTCAGGACATAATTGTTTGATTTTTTTTCCTCTTCCTAGTACTTCTCCCTCTCACCAGCACAAAATAGTGCATATATATATATATATATATATATATATATATATATATATATATATATATATATATATATATAAAAGTCCGTCTCCTATCCCCATCTTGGGTATGATGATAAACTACATCTGCATCCAAGGTAAGACGATAAACTACATCCAACAGCAAGGCCTCTGATCAGGAGGCTTTGAGGAGTGTGGAACCACCTCTTAATTGCTGGTATTCCCAGGTCGCCCCTAACCTGGGGATTTTAGCACCTGTTAGGGTCCCAGCTATGGGAAAATAGTTAACCCTGAAACTGAGGTAAAAAGCATTATGAAAGTGTAAAAATAGGTTTTAATACAAGAAATACTTTGTAAAAAATTATTACCAGAAATAAATTTTTGAAGAAAAAAAACTATTACTTGAAATTAATATTACCAGCTATACAATTTTGAGGAAAAAAATATTACCAAAAATAGATTTTTGATGAAGCAAAAATATTACCAGGAAAAAAAAAAGTTGTCAGCAGTAAATGACACCTTGAGATTGATATGCCGTAAAACAAACCAAACCATCTCCTAGCTGTAGAAGTGGAGAAGATGGGTCACTTATAACCAAATGTTTCAGGTAGATGGAGCTCATTAGTCCAGAAAGGCAGTTCATTTAAGGAAAGGAAAATTCTGCTTTTAAATCTCTGCTGCTTTGCAGCCATGTCCAAACATGAAAAAGGCTATGGAAGTAAATCCAGGCAGAAAATCCGGATTGTAAAGAAACATTTGGCAAACAGCCAGTGCTTTTTGGCATATACTTTTCTTCCATGACCATTAGGCTGGTATCAAAGTGTAGTAACTCCTCATGGTAATCTTGGGAAAGGTATGTATTCACCTCTTCTTCCACCAGCTATGTGTGAATTTGTAGGTTTATCAGTAAATCATTATCATCTCCAAAAAATTCTTACAGTCTAAAATATATTTTCAACACAAGTTTGATAAGCTGTAAAAAACAAATCAATCTGTAATGGTAATACTAGCTGTTTCCTTATAAGTAAACATTTGGCATTCATTGACTGAGCAGCCAGTTCTGCTGTCAGTTGAAATTTATAAAATCTTTTTATTAAAACAATTTTTCTAGAAAATAGGTTTCTGAAGTACATTGTTATTGTTCTTTCCAATATTGATGGGGGTTTTCTTCCTCATCTTTTCTTTGCGGTAGTATAAGACATCAACATCTTATGTCATGAAGATTTTTGTATTATTTTACCTGATATTTACCTATAAGTGTTGTTGCTGTGTAATGGCTTATGTTTTTGTCACTCGATGCCTGACTCCATATTTATACATTAAGTGTTTGTTATTTAGCCAGAAGACTAAATTTTACCAGATTTTTATATCTTTTTTCATAAAATTATTTTTAAACAGTTATCAAGGACAGTTTTGGGGGCTTTTTATGCAAATACATTTTAAATAATTGAAAACTGACAGTATCCTTTGTGACAATTTGTTGTCATATAAATATTGGTTGAACATTTTGCCTTCCAATAATAATTAAAAAAAGAAAAGGAAGTTGTCAGCTTTAGAATAGCACATCATACTCATAAGTTTTACAAAAAACATCTGCATATTCATAAACTGCAAATACAAGATTTTTTATATGAATGTGTTTCTTGACACTGAAGCAAATTTTGGCCAATATGCAGGAAAAAAAATGATGACTGTTGTATTATGAACATAAAATAGAACCCATTTTGTAATCAGTTCAAATTTGATTAAAATTGATTACTAATGGTTCCCCATTGACAAAACATCAATTCTTTAATGAATATCTTAATTAACAATCAAGCAGCCCACCTCACCTCTGAGCTTGTGGTTGCATTTTTTAAGCTTCTCACTTTTCAATTATTTTCCAATTCTTATTGATTTTTTTTTTTTTTTTTCATTCATCAAGATTTTATTATTAAACTGGATTCAAAATCATTTGAAATAAAAAGAGCATTTCACTTAATATCTACCAATTTCTCTTTTTCTCTAGAATAAACACTTTCAAAATATGTCAACATGAGAAGTTAAATTTCTGGTAAGACGACATCAAATATGTAAACAAACACTTCCTTTGATTGGTCCAGATTCCAATTAGTTTCCAACTTTTCTTCTTTGCAAAACACTGACCAGTGAAGATTGTACTTAACAATCCATTAATCTGCCTCATTTCAAGGCAGTGTGGTCAGATTCTTTAAGTTTTTTTTTTTTTTAATTGTTTCATCTCAAGGAAGGCAATAATGCCACCAGAACTTAGGAAGTGAAAGAGAATGAAAAGAGTGAGAATGGGGAGGATTGAGGAAAGAACAAAAGGAAAGAGGGTTCAGGATGAGAGAAGATGGCTATTGATGAAATTTTAGAAGAAGTCAGAAGGGAGTTCCACAGTTAGAAAGTGTGAGAAAAGAAACTGTTAGAGCAGAAGTGATAGCTGCATCTAGCTAGTTCAGCAGTAAAAAGGGGGAAATCTAATTGCCAATTTAGTAACACACTTAAATTCATGAAGTTGGGACACCAGTGGGGGAAAAAGCACATCAGAGCAGTTGCCATGAAAACATTTGTAGAGGAGATCGGGAAGCCATGTCATGTCAGTGAGAAAGTAACTCAAGTCGAGATGCCAGGTCAAGGTTAATTACATTCGAAATTCTTCTTTGGATTTTGTGAAGAATTTCAACATGTACAGCAAAAGCACCAGACCAGATATTGCAGCAGTATTCTATGCACAGACAAATGTTAGTTGAATAAATAGTAAATGTGCATGATGGATTCTGACAAGTAAAATTGTCTAGCATGACACGGTGAACCAACTTGCAGTTATCAAAGCAATTGATTTAATATAATCACTCTACTTCGTATCAGGGAAAAACATGAGGCCAAGAAGGCAAAGAGTGTTGCTCTCCTGGAGTTTACCATCAGCCATACTAATAGCAAGCAGAAAAGGTTATTTGTGGTGATTAAATGAAAGCAGTTTTGTTTTAGAGGCATTAAAATTTATACTCCATTTCTTGCATCAGTTAACCACTGATTAAAGATCCTTTCCAAGATCAGTTGCCAGGTTTACTTTGTTGGACATGCCTCTAAGACAGGAATAAATGGTTGTGTCGTCTGTATAAATACCTAGTTAGGGATTGATGACATCAGGGAGATTATTGATGAAGATCAGAAACAGCATAGGTCCAAAGATAGAACTCTGGCGAACCTACACACTTGTATGAAATGAACTGGAAGAAACTCCCATTCAACTTGACCCCTTCATTATATTTGTTATAAATGATTGGATTAAACAAAATAGTCGTCCGGTGACACCATAGCCCTTAAGCAGAAGGTCAACATGCCAAACCCTGTTGAACATCTTGTAAATATCTAAAGCCACAGTCCGAGCTCCACCATTTTTATCTAAAACTTGAGGGATAATTTCAGTGATGGCCATTAACACATTGGCAGTAGATCTGGCAAAATGGAAATTATATTGTATGAAAGAAGGTCAGACAAAGTAAGATGCTTAACCATTTCAGCATTGACTAGAACCTCAAATATTGCTGAAAAGAGGTAAGAAACTAATAGGGTGATAATTTGAGGGAACAGAGAGTTCCGCAGAGTTCTTAAAAACGGAAACTACAAAGGAGGACTTCTAACAAGCTGGAAAGCAGGAAGCGATGAGGCATTTGTTGTGAAGTTTGTAGAGAACTGGAGCCAGCTCTGGATCATATTCCTTTAGGATGATGGCAGGGATCCTATCATATTGTTTTCCATCAATAGCAAATTTTCTTTCTACTTTTTACTTTTTAATTTCTTTTTATTTATCACTAAGTATTTCTGTTAATCTATTTAAATACTTTTAGCTATTTTTCAGAGAATTGTCCCCAGATTTCATATGAGTACCATTTTAAAACATGTCATTAATACTGTACTGTGATTGGCTCAAATTAGAAAAAAATAATTTCTTGCGTTCTTCTTCCGGACAAATTATTGGCTGTTGAAAGATGAAAATCTTGCTTAATCAATCCGCCCACCTCACTTCCAGGCAATATGGCTAGATGTTTCTTTGATTTGTGTTGACTTTTTATAGCTAATTTCATTCACCTAAACATTATTGATTTTTTTGTTCCATTTCCATTTATTTTTTTAATTTTCAGAGAAATGTGTACCTAACAAGCATATGTTAATCATTTAAAACTATATATTCACTTAATTGATTCCTCCCTCTTGATAAATTATTGACAGAGAAAAAAAATTGTTTTGTTTTAGAAATGTCTAAGAACGTTTTCAATTTTTTTTTTTCCAATGTTATTATATTTTACTTTCATCTATTTAAATAATATTAACCTGTGTTCAAAAATTAATTTTCAAAAGAAATGGGACAAGAAGACAGAAAATATAATAAAGTTTTACAAAATATATTCAATTAAATTTTTCAGTTTTTATTACCATTTAAGAGAACTACATTGCTGGAATTTGAGGAATAATTCATTTTAAAAAAAATAAAAACTTTTGCATTGTTTAATAGCAATGTTTTATAGGTAAGTGTTTAAGTGTTTCTTAACATTCATAATCGTCTCTTTGACCACTGAAGTATTGGTAATTAAGCAGAATTTAGATCTGTAGTTGCTATGTCACTCCCTTTTCTCTAACATAATCAATCAGCTGAATCACTTGTACAAGTTGGGAAAGCTGAAATTTTTCAACATTTCAGTAAATCTCTACTGGGCTTTGTTTTGTAAAGAGTTCATCTGATAAAATACCTGCATTCTTATTAGTAATAACGGTGCTAATTCTAGGTTTTACCAATAAACCATGTTCAATGTTGCTCTGCCTCAAGTCTCCATATTGAGCTTGTTTATTATAGTTTTATTTTAATCTTGGTATATGTATGCAGCCAAGTGGCTTTTCTGACCATGAAACCTGTTTTAAAATCTCACCAAATTCGATTTGTCAGGAATATGACTTGTTGATGATATCAGCCTGGAGAGGTGATCCTAGCATGTGGCACCTTTGAATAATGCTTTAAAACTATACTATGAGTTGACCCAAGGCTTGTGAGTGAAATTGGGTAGGCCAAACACTTCCATTGATGGTTGTGATAGTACAAAGTCACAAGTCATCATTACCAGGAGTTTGAGCATATTGGCATTGTTCAAACTGCTAATCATGACATGATGAGCTCTCCCCTAGAAGTTGTAAGAAAGGTCCGTTTAGTATAGTTGCAGTATAAACCAGAGTTTGGCTCTGTGGTCGCTTGTTGAACAAACACCTGCAGAGCCTGAGCAGGCATCTGTAACAGGGACTTTCTAACTGCCCCAGCAAACAGGCATACTCAGAAACGAGTGGCCAACCATTATATATATATATATATATTTCTTACTGAATAAATATTTACTAAATATTAGGTTGGTGCAAAAATAATGTCGTTTTCTCACATATGTTACTATTTGAGAAAACGACATTATTGTTGCACCAACCTAATAGTAATATTAGCCGTTTCCTTATTAGGAAATATTTGGCATTCATTGACTGAGCAGTTGAAATTTATAAATCCTTTTTCAAAAAAATATGTATCTCATGTCCAGTAGCGCTTATCATGTTTTCCAGTATTGATGGGAATTTCCATCTCGAACTTTTATTCAAAGTAGTATGGAATGTCAACATTCAACATCCTGAATGTCATTATTTTCTCTTCAATTTATATCTGCTAGCCATTTTAGTTGTTGCTACTGTTGAAAGTTCTCAAATGATGTAGTTTCTGTTATTTGATACAGTTCTTTGTGGTTTTGTCATGCCAGTCTACACGGTTTTAAGAAGGATGGTCCTTACTGAGACCTACAGGTTTCATTCACTCAAAGCCATTTTTAACCGGTCCATCTGAGAAAGTGACTCTCTATAGCTGACAGTTTAGATCTTTATGTATGAGTTGGACACCATGTAACTATAGACAAAACCTATTCTTAAATAGTCTTATCAGATCGAGGCTTTCATAGGGATGCTATACATGGTGTCCAACTCATACATAAAGATCTTTATGTATGAGTTGGACACCATGTATAGCATCCCTATGAAAGCCTCGATCTGATAAGACTATTTAAGAATATGACTTGATGTTTTAGGTTTTGTCACAATTTGCAATGTTCATCTCCATTATATAGTTTACATCTTAGGTGTTATCTATTTCTAACAACCATACTTTGTCTTCTTACAGTTAATGGTTAATCATTTTGTTGTATGCTTTCCTTTACTTTCATGTCTAGGAGATCCTGTAGTTTTCTTTTTATGTCTACAATCAGCACAGTGTCATTTTCATCTTTATCTATAATTCTCAAAATGTGTGTGTGTGTGTGTGTGATTGGGATGTTGTTTATGCATTGCTGCAGTTTTCATTTGATTTCAATGAAATTTTTCTTGTTTGCTAGATAATTATTCAGTGCCGGTTTTTATTCCAAATTGGCTGGAAAGATTAAAACCTTGAAGGTGAAAAATCGAAAAAACTGATTTTTTACACTTTGTGCAAAAATCAAAGGCAAAATTTAATGTCTGTAAAAACAGAGTACAATCAATTTAGAGAGTTGAAATCTAATGCAAATGATTATTGGAATTATAAAAAAAAAATTATAAATAAAAATTATTGTATATTATTATTATGACAGTTCCTTGCAACATTGCAAACGCAAAAATTGGCCCTTTTCAGGGCCACCGCGCCATTCAAATTGTTAATCCCCCATTTGGGGTTGTGTCTCAGTTGCACCCAATTGTTGGTACTAATATTGATTTTTGGGTGAGCTGACTTTAAACTTAAACTGCTCCAATTGAGCAGCAAAAATTCCCAGTAATGAAAGATCCGGTTGAATATGGGTTATACTGTTGGTATCTTATGTTGTTAAGATTGCACCCCCCACCATAATGTCCTGGTTGAGTCGCCAGCTTCCTTATGATAGCATCACTGGATAGCTTGAATGGATCTGGAGAGGAGGCACATGCTTTTCTTAAGCCCCTTTATATTTTTTCTACCTACTGAATTTGTCTTCTATTCGTATGCAGGCAGTTTGCTCCAGTATAATTTCAGGATTATTCTAACATCCTTTCTGAATAGATCTAGTTTTCCTAACAGTTCAGATAGATCCTTGTGCCCTACATTGTCATATGATTTTATCTTCCGTTCACTTCCACTTGCTACTTCAGTATGTGTTGTACATAGGTTTGATTTCAATGAGTAGAATACTTAAAAGCAATATTGTCTGTCTGGCATTCCTTGTCTAAGACTTAACACACTGATTTCTCTTTCTGTTATAATGGCAATGTAATTGGAATTTTTTTTATATATATATATATATAAAACAACATGGTTTATCCAAGGAATTGTACATTATTGTATGTTTTCACAAAAAAATAAATATAATGGTGGTACGCTTTTATTGATTGAGTTTTCTTTTTTCATGTACAATTCAGGCTTGAAGCCAAGTAGGAAGTGTAACATTTGGAACTGCAATGGAACCAGTCTTTTAGCAGCGATATTCTTAGCAGGCAACAAAAGTTTTTACCATTTTATTTGTCAGTGGTCAGTAATCATAGACGTGACAATGAACACTGCGCACACACACCTGATCATCCATCAACTATTTTCAGCTCGCTGCATTTATATTCTTCTGAAATCCAACAAAAACGTTTTCATTTTCAGTCATGTATTTTCTGATAGTCATATTTCCTCACTGACTCTGACATAAGGGCACCTATTGCAAATTGAACTCATAACAATAGAAGTAATCTGAAACTTACTGACTATTACTTGGCTGTGAAATACTTGTGTGGATATTTAATTAGGTTTATATGATACATATACGCAAATGTGGGTCAAAACTCCCAGCACTAGCCAATGGTTTATGACAACATCCCCAACGTTTTTGCATCATAGAAGGATGTCATGCAAGATAATTTTTTTCTACAGATTGTGGTGTGGAGGGGTTCAATCACTTGCATAACAAAACAGAATAAACATAACTGTGATAGTCAATAAAATGAGGGGAAAAAATGTTTTTATTCTTTCTGTGTGGCCTGGTACCAAATGGTCTATGGCCCAGTGGTTGGGGGATTGCTGATCTATAAGACTAGCTTGTTAACCACTACTTTATGCTGCTTATTCTTTTTTGACTTCGATATTATTATATTTTTTTTTTTTTAATAATTCTCTTTTAAGTGAAAAAAAAAATGTCTCAATTTTTCTGAAAATATTGTTAAGTTTCCAGGATTGGTAGCTATTTTATTTGAAAATTTTACTCCTCCTGGTAACTAGTTTGTCGTATATTTGATGTCTCAACTCGCAGTGGCAAATATGAAACACGCTCTCATTTTTAAAACCACCTGCTTTTGAAACATTTGTTTTTCTATCTAGAAAAGAATAAAACCAGTTTGCATTGTTCAAATGTTTATAACATATTTACATTGATGCTTTTTATTGTTGTTGCTTCTTTCTGAGAATCTGTGGCCTTACAGGTTGCTTAACGCTGTTCTACTTGGAAAATAGTTGGGCATGTGTTTGAGTGGTTAGAGTGTTAGCATTCTGATGATGAGTCTTTGGTTCAAATCTCACTATGGTCAGTTTTGTCAGTGTCAGCCTTGGCAGACAATCCCAGGATGCAGACATCATTGGGAAGTGCCTGAAAACCATACCATAATTTAATCAAACATTTTAAAATTGAATAGCTGAAACAGTCATTCAATGTTTGAAATTGAATAGCTGAAACAGTCATTCAATGTTTGAAATTGAATAGCTGAAACAGTCATTCAATGTTTGTGAAAGCCCAAAGTCAAATATCAGCATGGATGACAGTTTCAGCATCCTGGTTTTGTTCAACTGATGATCACATTAGATTATGTGCTCCTTCTAGCTAAAGTCTGCTAAGCATAGTTAAGTATAAACTACAGATTGACTCTGTCAGTGTAAAAGAAACACAAAATGTGTCTGAGCAATAGTCTGCAAGAGGAATTAGTCATACTAAGCAAATGAGTATACTTGGAAATGAACAGTCAACCATTACATGGAAAATTTAATTTTCTACTTGTATTTACCTAGTACTCATTCTTATGGGAAAGACATGAACCCACTTCTTCCAGTGCCCTTTACTATAGTCATATTGACAAAAATGATTTCACAAGCATTCAAGAGATTGATTGAGAGCTTAGTTATACCATTCTCCTATAATAACTGGAGATACGTTGACAGAAGACAGTATATAAGAATATGTGATCTCACTTTTGTCTGATGTTAAAATATCTGGTTTAGATCTATGGACAACACCTTTATATTTGGTTACTATAAATAACCATGATTCACGTATACAAAATACAATGCTGTTTATGTGTATGTTGATATTAGCTGTTTTCTTACAAGGAAAACATTCAGCATTCATTGAGTGCTGCTTTTGGTTGAAATTTATAAAATCTTTCTCTTAAAACGAATCCAGTAGCTGTTATCACTCTTTCAAGTATTGATGGGGGCTTCCTTTGTAACCTTTTGTTTGAAGATGTGTGGTAAGTCAATATCTTGATTACGTCATTATTTTCTCTTCTAGTAACTTGTTATAAATTTTAGTTAGTGCTACTGATGAAAGTCTTTGAAGATAGGTGGTTCCTGATACTTGTTACAGTTCTTTGTCATTCTGTCTTGTCAGTCAATGATGCTCAATGAATGATGTTCATTTTTAACTCCTACATTTGCTCAAAGCCATTTTTAATTTATTAATGGGAGAAAGTGGATGTATAAACTTCTGAATAGGTTGAGTGTCATGCTTGACATCTGTATGAGAGTTTTGTTCTGACAAGACTATTTAAAAACATTAAAACGAGTTCTTTGTTTAATGTTTTTGGTTTGGTGTAGCATCTTGCAGTGTTGGACAAAACTACCCCTAGCATTCAATTTACTTATCTTCTATTCTCTGTCTGTTATAACTGATCCACATACCAAAGTATTTGAAGTGTTTACTATTTATTAATCCTACATTCTGAATCTTTATGATTGATTCAGTTTGCTTGCCTTTGTTTTTTCATTCAAATTGATATAAATCTAAACCTTTCTTATCCCAAAATAAAATATCACCTGATTAACTACTACTGAAAATGATGCAAAGTCTTTTTTTTTTTTTTTTTTATTAAAAAAATACGACCGGTAGGAGGGTTTAGTACATTTGTACCTTTTGTTCACTTAGTAATTTACTAGTAGTTTACTCTTTCAAGTTGAGACTAATTTTCAGTGAGCAGTGTGAGCTGTCATATTTTTTTTATTGTGCAAGTTTGAATTAGGACATTGTCAATTTGCTCTGAGGATATTTTTTATAATATATATGAGGAGATTGGGTTGTAACAATTAATTTGCTGTTAATCAGTAATTGGTCATATCAGAATTTGCTAATTTTTCTTTTTTTTAAGCTTATTTGCCAGTTTTCATACTCGGTCATCCTTGTACATTACGTTATAAAAAAAAAATTACGTATTATCTGTTATTGTCATGATAGAATGAATTTAAATCACAATCTGATAGTTTCTCATTATTTTTTGATAATCTTTATTACATGTAATTAAATTAACAATTATCAACCCTATGAGAAAGTACTGAAAAGTTTTCAGCTCAAAAAGAAACCCTTCCAAAAAATTTCTGAGGTTTATTCATTTGGTCAAATTTTAGCTAGTTGATCAGCAGCTTCCCCTAATTCAATCATCCTATATATATATATATATGTATATATATATATATATATGTGCGGTACGTATTAGAAAGCGCTCAGTATCAGAGATAGAGCTAACTAACATATTTGGTTGGATTGATGTGAGTTTGTGACCCTAGGTTTTATGCTTTTGCAATCATCAGACAAATGTGTGTGTGTGTGTGTGTAATGCAAATATTAACTTGTTACTTAGCTGATTGATGTTATATTCATCCCAACTCCAGATTTTTGTAGATGAACCCATTTTGTAAATGTTTGGCCCAATTGTCAGGAAGTAGGTATTACAAATTGGCTGCCAATTTTCTCATTTTTGTTCTTCTTATAATGATTTAAAAATGTGATTTCTGTGCATTTTAATGGTGTTAAGTAAATTTTTTGGTTTGCTTGTTTGTGTATGTGCACATATATACAATGTTGGAGTTATTTCTTCTTTTTTCATCATTTTCTTGTCTCTTTATACTGTCTTACTATTTCTTTGGCTTTTTTCTTTCTTTCAAGTCTGAGTGAGTGCGCATGTGTGTGTGTGTGTGTGTGTGTATATATATATATATAAACACACACCCACACATACATACATACATACACACATATATAGTAAGTATTAGGTTGGTGCAAAAATAATTATGTAATAATGTCGTTTTTTGACGTAACGTCAAAAAACGACATTATTACGTCATTATTTTTGCACCAACCTAATATTATACCAGCATTACAATAGTGGTTCTAGGATTCATTTAATACTAGAATTCATTTAATTCATTAAAATCGTGTTTATTATTGATATATTTGTATAATCACTACAATATGTTTTATTTTTCATTACCGTTTACCTACTGTTGCATTCACTTGTATATCCACTTATTACATTTTAATATCTTTTTTTTTTCTGAACTTAAATTAAACAAGTCATTAGGTGATTAATAAATTACATATTAGGTCGCTACATTTTTTCATTATATTAGGTCAGCATTTTTTCTACAAACTCTTTTTTTAGTCAATACAAATTCATAGCCTCGCTATTCAGTCATCCAAATATCTTCTCGTTTTCTATGACCATATTACAATTTTAATTGCCGCTTCCATCATGAATTAGCAATTCCATTGAATTAACTGAAATTTTGAAGACTGTTTTGATATTTTGAAGCCAATGAGCAAACAGGAAATGTTGAATGATATGAACCAAATGATTACAGATCAGAAATATGTTGTATGCAGAAGAACTTTGCCTCGAATCATCACAATTGCTTCATTGTCTTTGCAATACAAGGACAAACTTTACCATGCAGAATAATCCCCAGTGTTCAACTTTCTTGCTCAGAGAAAAAAGTAATTTTTCTTCCAATGCATCATTCAAACAAGGAAATTGCTCATTGTGGCACTGTCTAGGTCCTAGTAATTTATTATTAAATATTTTTTTAATCCAGAGACAAGAATTTGTTAGGCAGTAGCAATTTGGTTAAGATGTTGAAAATTGACTGGATTTAGAGGAAAATTTCTTTTTGGATTTTCATGAGTTTATTTTTCATCACCAGTAACTAAAATGTCATTTTCTGTAAAATTTGATTTCATTTATTAATAAAGTAAATGGACGTGTGGGTAAACACTTTTTATATAAGCGTATTATGGCCTTTGCACATATTTTTGAAAGTTTATTGATCTCCAGAGACATTTTCAATTTACCAATTCCGCTAACACAACATTTCTTAGCAGAAATTTCACAACATGCTTATCTATGTCACTAGAAGAATTCATTATATAGGAAGGAGAAATCCATTCATGTAGTGGACTGTTCAGGTGATATAAAAAAAAAAAAAAAGCTTATATAGAAATATATGAAAAATCTTTTTTTTTTTTTATGTCATGTCTCTTTAGTACATGGGCAATCATGGTTCATATGATTCCTTTTTTTTTATCAGCGAAGTGCCATGACACTTTGGGGAAAATAATGGAGTGGTTTCCCATTGCCTTTGATACAGATTTGAACTCAGAGTAATCCTTTTGCAAGTATAGTGATGTGTGCGTTAGTGGCTCAGAAATAGACACTGGCAAGCCAGTTTCAATTTCTAAGTTCGTTACAACCTAGTTGATTTCGTTCAGCTTTTTACTGCTTTTACTTTTTGTTAAGATTGTTTTTGTTTTTAAATGTCCTATATTGTAATAACAGTAGTTTTAAAAGGAAAAGCGACATGTTGCGCAGTCCTTGATGTTAAGCTTTACTGCATATTTTCACTTTAATAATTTACATTCTTTTTATAATTCAATTACTCTCTATTAATCTGACATATAAAATTTGTATATAATATTCTCATATATATATATTTCAATTCTCACTGGACTTCTTGCTGCCATGGTTTTGAGCCAGGTAAGACAAAACCAAAGAGGTCTATTTACAGAGTAGATGTTATACAACACTACCTAGCAAGCTTATCTTGTAGGCTTTCATATGTCAGTTTGATTCCCCCTTGGATGTTCAACTGTTGTAGCCTTGTGTCACCATGTCAAAATGAATCTAGAAAGTATTGAATAGTTTAAAATGTAAGTGCTTTCTTCCCTGTATTTAACTGTAAAGGTTAAACTCTTGGAAGAAGTGGAAGTTTTGTTAGAATGTTTTTTCTTTTATATTATTCTCAGTTGGGTTTTCAACCTAAGAACTTTTTGATAAAGGAGTAACTATAGGATGAAAAGTTTGTTTTTTTTGTTGTTTTTTTTTTTACTAATGTTAACCCAATACAAGGCCCAAGAACCACTCAAGGTAGAGGGTAACTGTATGGAATTGTATTATAAGAAAGGTCAAGGTAACTAGAAAAATAGACAGCTAATCCAAGACATGAAGAGGTCAAGATTTAACCTTTAGCACGCTGGAGGCAAAAATTGTTGCCGTAGAATTTTCTTCCTTTGCACGCTGTAGCCACATTCTGTCACCTTGAGACGGTTGCTATAAATAAATAAATACTTATCAACTGTTATTTCTGGAAATTATTGAATAAAATTTCAGTCAGAAATGTTAGGAATATAGAGAAAAACCCAATCCTAAGCAGGAAACAAGGGATGAACCTCTACTCCTGTTCAAAAGATCAGGGAGTATTATGAACAGGGCAATAGATCCCTTTTATTTTTCAAAAAGTAATATACTATTCAGTTACATGTTTAGCATTATTTGCAATGATCTGTTGCCACTATCAGGTAGCTCTTCAAAAGCTTTTAAGTAAATGTGCTCATATGAAAATTTTCTGACAAACTCTTGATTCTGGTTTTTGTTAGAAAATGTTTTACATTTTTAAAGTGTTTTGCAATGATTGGAAAAGGTAATTATCTGTTGGTGCAAGGTCAGGTGAATATTGTGGGTAGCATAGAACAGACCAACAATGTTGCAAAATCTTTTACCTGTGTTATTTTATCTCTATTCAACGTTGTGCTGTCCTAGAAGGGAAAAAAACATTTTCCCTGTTGACAAGTGTAGGGTGCTTTTATGGATGTGTTGCAGTCACTGGACATATAAATGTGCATTTACTGTTTCATTGTTTTTTTAAATGAATAATACACCAACAATCCCACCACAAACACAATATTACCTTTTTTCTATAGAGCTCATTTTTTGAATAGTTATCCTTGTCAGTCCACTACATTTTACTTTGAACATTGTTGTATATAAATCACTTTTCCTCACCAGTTATGATATACTTAAGGCACATTTAGGATTAGATATTATTTATAATTGGTTCCCAAAAATGGAAATTGCTTATATGACACACCCTCGTAAAATATGTTCTTTTTTTTTTTAATTCTTCAAGATTTGTATAATTCAAAGCATTTTTTCTTCTTCAATTTATTTTATATTGCGCTCTTCAACTTAAAATAAAAAAATCTTTTACCACCACCACCACCACCACCACCACAATTATCCGTCTTGTCTTTGGCATTGAAATCATGAGAATGTGTCCCTCTATTAAAATTGTAAGATTTTTACAGAAATGAAGAGAGGAACATTTCCCTTGAGCCCATAAGGCTTCTGTTTGGCTACTGATTAAAAATTGTGTTGGCAAAGATATCACTTTCATTAATCATGCTAACTTTTCATCTGTGCCATTTACGGCACTTAGCCGATTTCCCAAATGAAGTTTCTTATCCTATGTTTTCTGATTTTAATTTTCAAAGAATTCTATGTCAGCGTGTGATCTTAAAACCAGAGTTGCTTTTTAGCTACACTCCATAATCTTTCTGTTGAATCATTCTTATTCTAATATTTGTTATCATGACATTTTGTTTGATGAATTATTTAGCCTGCTTCACCAGCTAATTTTGAAGATGAATCATATTCCATGAGTTATCAGAACGAGCATCTTCGCTTCATGTTGCTTCTATCACAATGTTTTAACTGAAGAATTCTTCAGTTTTCTGCAACTAATATATATCTGTTTAATTTAAAGATCTTTCATTTCATAGAAATAAAAAAATTATGTTGCGATAAAAAAAAGAAAGAGGATACAAGTCAGAATGGCAAGGAAGAAGGCTGAAAAATCTTCTTTTATGTGCCATTTCCTGTAAGGGAATGAGCAATCATGGCTCTTTACAACTTCCTATTCTTTGTAGCTCTTAGTAATGTTTGCCATTTTACTATCCTTCCCATTCCTGGTTCTGCCATCCGCTTATACTAGCTGAGTAGGTAGGCTACTCACCGTTTCCTTTTACTCATTTTGCCATCACTATATCCTGTGAGTGTCAAATTCTCCAAGCCTTTTTTCCTTGTTATATGTCCTTTTTGTTCCCATTTCCCTTAAAACTTCATCATTACTCACATATTCTGATATTCTCAGAATTCTTCTCTAGAAACACACATCTGTTGCCTTAAATTTCATCTTCATCTGAAAAAAAATTCTCCAGTATTTACTGCCATATGTGTGTTCGCTTGTGTATATACATATGTGTGTGTATGTTTGTGTATATACGTGTGTGTGTGTGTGTGTATATATACATACGTGTGTGTGCTTGTATATATACATACGTGTGTGTGCTTGTATATATACATACGTGTGTGTGCTTGTATATATACATACGTGTGTGTGTGTGCGCGCGCGCGCGCTCTTTTGTATATACATACGTGTGTGTGTGTTTGTGTATATACCTGTGTGTGTATATATATATATATATATATATATATATATGTTAGTGTGTGTGTGTATATATATATATATATATATATATATGTGTGTGTATATGGCAGTAAATGCTGGAGAATTTTGGATTAATATTAGTGGTTCAGCAGTTTTCTCTTTGTTTCTAATGAAATTTTTCTGTTTCTTTATAGTCTACTTTTGGAAGGCATCTTTCAATGTTACATTTTTTATCTTTTAAAACACCTGTGCAAATGTAGTCTAAGAAAGAGGTAAAATGTACCTACATACGTGAGCATCTCCTGCAATAAAGACAGACTTTCTTCAGGATGTTAAATAACAGCTTGTCATACTGTAATATTTTCAACTAAATACACACCATGTGAAGATATGAATTTTCCCCAAGGGATGTGAAATAACCAGTAAATATTTATCACAGAAATCTACCTTAACAAGAAAAAAATGACAACAAAATCTGCAAAATGTATTTATCGTTTTTGGCTCCTTTCTTCTGTGATCTAACCATCTCTCACATTTTTTTATCTGACTGCAACCAATCTTTTAAAAACTTCCCTTGTCTGTGAAAATCTCAAATACACAGATTAGTTAAGAAAGACAAAACACTGTTAAGCCATTCATCTCCATACTAACAGCTGGCAACATGGTATATATCATTGGCTGCAAATAACTCTGACATAACAATCGTTAGCAGGATTTGAGATATCCAGCTAAACCTGAAGAAAACTTATTTGCTGATATAAAAATTGGTGATGAGAAAAATCTACCAGTGAATTATTTGTGTGTATGTATGTGTGTATATATATATATATATATATATATATATATATATATATATATGTGTGTGTGTATATATGTGTGTTTGTGTATGTACGTGTGTGTTCGCTTGTGTATATACATACGTGTGTGTTCGCTTGTGTATATACATACGTGTGTGTATATATACATACGTGTGTGTGTGTATATACATACGACGTGTGTGTGCGCTTGTGTATATACGTGTGTGTGTGTGTGTGTATATATATATATATATATATATATACACATTGTGTGTGTATGTATATATATATATATATATACACGTGTGTGTGTATATATATATATGTATGTGTGTGTGTGTATACATTGTGTGCAATGGGTAAATTGTTACCATATTATATTTATAATTATGCACATAACAAACTCCCATTCCCTCACACAGATAGTTAACTCGTTTTGCCTTCAACCGGGAAGGTAAAGCCTCTCTTCTCGACCTGTGCTTTACCTCCATCCCCGAATCCTGCAGCGCCTCGCAACTCTGCCCTCTTGGTAACTCTTACCATGCAATAGTATCAGTTAACATCTCCTTCAACTCCACCCCCTATAAAGAACCTCCTACTACTAGAACTTCGTTCTACTATCAACGAGCTGACAGGGACGCGTTCCGTGATTTCCTCCGCGATGGAGTCTTTAAGCTCCCCGTCCAAGAATGTGCTTCTGAAGTCTCTTCCTGGGTTAAAGCTGGAATCGGCACTTTCATCCCATCAAGGAAATATAGGGTCAAGTCACGCTCCTCCCCCTGGTTCTCGGCTGCTTGCTCAGCCGCCATCACCCATAGGAACCACTACTTCCACCTATTCCGTAGCAACATGTCTGACTGCAATAGACGTCTCTTTGCCTCTGCCCGTAACGAATGTAAGCGTGTCCTCAACGATGCTAAGTCACTATTTGCATCAAGTGCCTTGAGGAAGTAATGCTGCCCTGAGTTGGGAGGGTGGCTGCTAGAAGACACTGTGTGTAGCAACAGGACTGCACCATGTCATACAAGCAGCAGAATGCAGTCATGGATATCAGACAATTTCTGTGACCACATCACTGTTTACATCTGGCCAGCTAACTACTTAGACTGCATCCCCTTGCTTATTATGTATAGGGTGCATTTGAGCGAGAGACCAACAAAACTCCTTGTAACACCAAAGATGAACTGAAAGCAAGGATTATGGCAGCATTCACCAACTTAAACAAGGAGACCATCCAGAAGTATTGCAGGAGATTTTGAATCATCTAGAGGGTGTGGTTGAAGCCAATATTGATTTTATTGGCTAAATTTACTCTTTAGTATTTCAAGATATTTTTGTGTAATTTTGATCAGTATATTTGTTAAAATGAGATATCAATGTTATTTTCATTTTTGCGTAATTTATATATATATATATATATATATATATATATATATATATATAGCCAATTGTAGAGAGTCTGACTGGGTGACAGTTGTATTAAAAATTGTTCTATACACAATCCAATAAATTGAACTGGCAGTGTTTTAAATATTAAAAAGTTAGGAATCACTTATGCACTTGCTACGATGGGTCTTGTCAGGTGGTAGATGATAGTGTATAAGTGAGCCCTAACTTTTTAATATATATATATATATATATATATATATATATATATAAATATGCACACACACAATTTTTCCTCACAACTTTGAGTTTTTTGGGTTTTTTTTTCTTTTCTTTTTTGCACATTGCACTCTTTAGGTCCTGATTGTTACATAATTTAAATATGTTAAATATACTGGATTATCATAATTGTGGCATAGTCAATATTTTATACGGAGATTGTTGTTAAAAAAGAAACAAAACTTTCTTTTGTATTTAAAATTAAACATAAATATAAAAAAGGTAATAGTACACACATATCCACACAAACCACTTACTATTCAATGTGCGATATTACACACACACACACACACACACACACACATATATATATATATATATATATTATTTTCCTCACCAGTAATGTAACTCTCAGTTTCATACGCAATGCAATCATTAGACAATATTTAATGTGCAATATATATATATATATAATTGTAGAGAGTCTGACAGGGTGACAGTTGTATTAAAAATTGTTCTATACACAATCCAATAAATTGAACTGAAAAAGCTTTAAATATTAAAAAGTTAGGAATCACTTACGCACTTGCTACGATGGGTCTTGTCAGGTGGTAGATGATAGTAAGTATTTATCAGACGACTTCAGTGTGCCATATTCCTTCACAATTTAATATTGTTTGTAGCACTTAGTAGTCTTTTTACTATCCCTCCCAGTCTCTGTTCTGACATCCATTGCACACACTTGTGAGGAAAGTTACTCACTGTTTCTACCCCTCAATATATCCTGTGAGGGTCAAAATTTTTCCAGACTCTTCCAGATTTCCCAGATTCTTCACTATGTATCCTAGAAATTTCTATTGTTTCTTTTTGATTCTAAAGCTTACAGCCACATCATGTTGAAACATTGGTTCCCTTAAGCTCCAAAGTTCAGAAACATCAAGCTTGCTCAATATTATTTCATTATTCATTTAAAGGCTATTTGCCTTTAAATGAATAATGAAATAATATTGAAAATGGGAAATGTATAATTCCCCTGCTCCTTCCCATCAGCTATGGGTTAATTAGTAACATTTTTATCACAAAATCATTATCTCAAAAAAAAAAAAAATAAATTCTTAAAATCTAAAAATATATTTTGGCTTTAAATAACCTGCAAATGATTAATAAGCTGTAAAAAAAATGAATCCTTGAAGTTAAATCTATTTTTAAGTGTACGTTTCCTTTTAGTTTTCATTTTTCATGAAACTACCTTATTTACATGCCCCATCCATATTATTCTCATCATCCTTCTGTAGGGCTATTGTCTAGCATTCACTGCCATAGTAGTTGATAAGTTTGCTTATCTTCTTCCTCATGAACAGGAGTAGAGGCTTATTGTCCTCAGGCAATGTCAAAATTATAGGACAGTAAACCTGATTAGTCATCCTAGTAAAGTGCTGCTCCATATCATTTTGAATGGTTTGAAATTCAAAGCTGAAGAACTGCTATCAGAGTAACAAGCAGGTCTTAGGTTTTCAGTTGTAGGATCTCATAGAGAAACGTGTACAATGTCAGAAGGACATGTTCCACAGCTTTGTCGAATTCAAGAAAGCTTTTGGTCATATATGGCATGACAGTCATTGGTAAATCTTTAAGGAATTTAATGCAGATAACAGAATTATCCAAGTCATCCAGGCCATGTATGTCGGCATGAGACAGGGATGCATACTTTCACCCACATTGTTCAACCTATTTCTTGAGAGAATCATGCAAGAAAACTTGAACGACCATGATCGTTCAATCTCTATGGGGGGGTGGGGGCAGACCCGTCTGTAACCTGCGTTTTGCAGGCAACATTGACCTCATAGCAGGTAGTAACAGTGAGCTCCAGGACTTGAATAGAATGGAGGTCAGCTCCGAGAAATACAAAGTAATTGTGAATAGCACAAACGGTAACACCTGTGTCAACATTAACATGAATAGGAATTCACTGGAGGAAGCGTCCAGTTTTAAGTACTTGGGAATAATCTTGTCTAATGATGGTACCTGCAGCTTGGAAATCTGCACATATATTGCCGCAGCTATGGCAGAATTGACCAAATTGACAAGAATATGTAGGAGCAAAATCAGCTTTCAAATGAAGTACAGACTGTACAAATCACTAGCAGTCTCCATTCTCCTATATGGATGTGAAACGTGGACACATTGCAGAAAGAGAGAGAAGAATAAAAGCATTTGACAACAAATGGCATCTTGGCATCTTCTATTGGTAACATAAAACTAATGAGTGGAAAAGGGTTGAAAATTTAGTGGGCCACCAGGAACCTTTTCTCACCACTGACAAACAGAGAAAAATGGCATGGTTTGGACATGTTAATAGGCATGACAGCTTGTGCAAGACCATCATGCAAGGTACTATTGAAGGTGGACGCAGGAGAGGACACCAACACAAAAATTGGTTGGTCAATGTTAAACAATGGACAAGTATGGCTATACCAGAATTGCTGATGGCTGCCATTGATAGACCGTTGTGGAGGAGATTCAGTGTGGCTTCAGCAATCGGACCCCCCCCTACGTTTACAAAAGTCAAAGATGATGATGATGATAGGTTTATCCCTTGTTTCCTGTTTAGGATTGGGTTTCTGGTTCCTTCTAAAGTTTTCTCGTTCTCTTTTACTCCCAATGAGCAAAGACATTTTTTGAGATATTATTTTCTGTTTTGATTAAAAGTTAAAAAAAATAAAATTAGATAGTGATGACTCTCTACTATCTCTATTCTTTGAAAATGTAGTGGAGTTGTTTCTTCACAGTTTTGATTTGAACATTTTTCTCTTCAAAACTGATTACTATCCAATGTGAGAGAGAGCCAGTCTGCTCAAAACTGGGCGGGGGTGGATTCATGCCGTTTCAAAGGGCATTAACATGAAACATAAGAGTCTCATCTGGAATTTGAACTCTGCATACAGATTCAATTTCCTTATGCCATCCACACTTTCAAGTGGTTAAGCAGGTTCCTTTTAAAAAATAAAAATTGCAATACTTCCATCTGTTAATATGCCTCCCAAGATAGTAATTAATTTTAATTATTGTCAAATGATTTTTTTTTTTAACTCATTTGCCCATGATCTTTAAAAATGTCATATTTTATATTTTTACTATTATTAGGAGGATTTCACATGTGAGTCTTCAACTAAATTTTCTCAGTTCTGTATTCTGTTCATGTGTAGAGTCAATTTTTTTCACCTTGCTTTGCAAACATTCTAAAATAGTCTTAACAATGACGCTGCCACTTGTGCAAGGACGATAACTAGTAAATTAAAGTTACAGCAATACAAACAAAAAAAAAAAAAAATGGTCTACATATTATACAATAAGATTATTGTTCAGTTATACTATTTCATGGCTAATGTGATAATCTAGAAAAAGGAAAAGACTTAGAGCCACATCACGTTGAAACACCAGCTCCTGCATGATCACAAAGTTAAGCAATCTTAAGCCTGGTCAGTAACTAGATGGATGACTGCTAGGGAATACCAGATGCTTTGAGCTTGGACGTACAGGTGGTGCAATGAATAATGGATCAGAATTGTTAATTGTCGAGCCGAGCTCCAATTTCATCTGGGTTCGTTATATTCATTTACATGAAAATACTCTTGGAAAAGGTATGAATTCACTTCTTCTCCCCCTTCCGCTATGGGTTAATTAGTAAGACTTGTATCAATAAAACCATTATTATCTTAAAAACAAAAAGAATCGCATACAAAATATTTATATTTCAGCATTAAATAACCCATAGAGGTTGATATGCCACAAAACAAAATCAACGGAACTAAACCAGAAAAATGAAAGAAAAATGGCTTTTTGCTTATGTGCACATCAACATGAAGAATAAGGGGAAGTAATTCTGATATTGTTATGGTAGGTGATAAACCTTTGTCAGATACTTGTTAAAATAACTTTCTTTCTTCTATTGTGTCCTGGATGCGTGGGTAGTGTAGCAGACATAATTGCAGAAATTGGAATCTGTTGGCTAGGTTCCACTTCTGACCTAGTCTGTTTCATTCAATTTTGCAAAAATGCCCTTTGGTAAAGCATGAACCCTTCTTACCACCCCAGCTATGGGTTAAAAATAGCTCCGTAGGCTAGCCTCTGGTTAGCTTCCAGTCTAAGAGAAAGTCTACTCTTAATTTAAAACTGTGGAGGAAGCAGCTGCAAACCAGTTCACTATATTTTTGAAGAACGCATAATGACCTCAACCTAAACAGACATGACCCTAAAACCAAATGAGTAACCCTGAAATACTTGGAGTCAGGAATGTGTGCATCAGGTTTCATTTCACTCTATCTGGCAGTTTTGTTGTCCATTCAATTTGGACACGCACAATGTTACACACCTTTATTTAAAAGGCGTATAAAAACAGGGAAATTGGCACTGGACTGATTTAAAAATAAATGATTTTTGCATCTTAAAACGTAACAACACAGTCACTTAGGTCTTTCCAGTATAATCCAGAAGATCCCTACATCTCCCAAGATAGTAATTTATTTTAACTATTATGTAATGATTGATTTCTTTCTTCAGTGATCAATTACATCTGATTATTAAGCTGCCAGTTTGAAAAGGAAGATGTACTTATTCTGCACTTAACTGAAAAAAAAAAAAATCAAATTATTCATGTGATCAAAAAATATTGTCGAAAGATTCTAGAAAATATTCTTGACACAAACACTTTAATCACATATTAGCACATATTGCAGCCATATCACATTGAAACACCAATTCTCATTGGATGACTGAAGTGAAAACTGGTCAGTATCTAGATGGGTCACCACTTGGTAATACCAGGTGCTGTAAGCTCAGATGTTCAGATAGTGTAATGGATAATGACCTTGAATTAGAAATAAAAGAACTAAGTTCCAATTCCAGTTGGCTATTTTTGTTCTATTTATATGTATATAATGGTCAATATATGAATCTACCTCTTCTTCCCCCAGTTATAGGTTAATTATTATTATTATAGGTTATTATTATTATTATTATAGGTTAATTATTATTATTATTATTATTATAGGTTAATTATTATTATTATTATTATAGGTAAATTATTATTATTATCATTATAGGTTATTATTATTATTATCATTATAGGTAAATTATTATTATTATCATTATAGGTTATTATTATTATTATCATTATAGGTTAATTATTAGGTTGTCACATATGAATTGATGCACTTAAATAGGAAATTAATAAAACGCTTCTAAAATGTTAAATAACTAATTAATTTATTTAGTTCAAATAAGCACCATGTTGATGAATGACTGTTTTCCAATGTACCTTGATCCCATAATTAAAAAGAATTCCCATCCTTTTATGTTCAAATGATTCAATTACACATTCCTCACTGACAATGTTTTATTGTGTGCTAAAATCTCAAAATGCTTAAATAGGTGATAATCAGTAGGAGATAGATATAAGGTGAATATGGAGGATGAGGCAAAATTTCATAATTCAGGCTATGCAGCTTTTGGACACTTGATTGAGAAGCATGCAGCCATGCATTGCCATGCAGCAAAATTCAGGCATCCCTATTCACAAATCTGTGATGTTACTTTTTCTATTTTTTGTTCATACACTCAATTTCTCCACAATACGAAGTTGCTGTTATTGTTTTGACCTTGAAGCAAAAATGAATAATGATTAACTCCTTTAAAAGACCACCATGCAGTAACTATTAACTTTTTAGGGTGCAGTGGAGGTTTTGGGTATTGTTTTGGCAATTCACTTGTATCTAACCACTGGTTTACAATCTTACTGTTGTCAAAGAGTATCCATTTCTCATCACATGTAATGATTTCATGCAAAAATGGTTCTTTTTCCCCAGTTTGTACTCATGCAGTAAGATCACTTGACATTATTTCATTGTAATCATTTTCATTGGGTTCACAGTAATAATATATTGAAAGAAAAATGATCTGGAATAAGTCAAGATTTTTTAATATACCAAAGAGGTTACTTTCTTAGATGACCAGATCAGTAACCAAACTAAAAATGTGTCATTTCATGTGGGACAATGTAATAGTAGGACTTGTCTCAGTAAAATTGTTATTATCTCTAAAAGAAACATCCTTAGACTCTAAAAGTATTTTCTGGCTTTAAATAATTTGCAAAGAGTTGATAAGCCATAAAAAATAAATCAATCTAATACATTTTAGAAAAATATTTTTTTAATACCATTCAGATTTGAAAATTCAAGTATTTCTTTTATAAAAAGTATCTACCAATGAAAAAATGTGTCAAATTCTGTGAAATATATTATGTGAAACTCTAGTTTTGCAAAAGGCATTTTTTTTACTCAAATTTATTTTTCAACATAATCTCCTTCGTTGCCAATACACACTTAATTCAGTGATAACTTTAATTATATGAATCAATTATCATCATACAATCAAAACCAAACAGAAGAAATGTGCTGGTTTCAAAAAACACTTAGTGTTAGATTTCAACCCTGACCGCACTAATCTGCAGATGCCACAGTAAACTAAATATACACCTATATATATATCCAAACATTACAAAGTCTGTTTCCAAACTTAAACAACAATGAACCTAGAGATGAAGTCAAGACACAGGTGTAAAAACATTAAAATATAACTTGATATTGCAGCTTAATTTTTGAAAATAACGTAGTATCTCAAAAACAGCGAGAAGATCAAGTTAGAAAGAGGATCATGACAAGGAGACAAATAATTCCCTAAGAATGTTTATATCTTGCTTATAAGATGCTATCATCAACAAAGTCAGCTGGGAGAACAGTGGTATCAACATAGACGGTAAACTCCTCTACCACCTAGACATTATCCTAATAATCCATATACCACAAGAATTGGAGAAGATGCTCAATGCTCTCCATACCGTGAGCCAACCAGGAGGCCCTAACCCGGATCTTGGAAAAACCAAGTCCATGTTTAACAACCATGCTAAACCATTACCAGTTATTGTAGATAGAAAGACCATTGAAGAAGTTGACGGTTATGTTTACCATAATTCCTGTTCTCTCTGCTTGATTTTTTTTCTTTTTCTCTTATGCTGCCACAATCAGTATACCCTTGCATCTTAGTGGCTTTATTGCCTTGATTGGGGGTAAAATGATTAAAAATTAAAAAATGCAAATGTGGTGAAAATCTGTGGAATAGTGTATATGAAAAATCATTTGGAAAACTGATTTGCCTTTTTTTTTCTGATGTGTGTATCACGGTTCATATTCTTTTAAATTCTATTTGTTTATTCATTTTTCTGATTTTTGTATGTGAATAATGTTCTGATTAGGAGACAATGGAGTAATGGATAGCAACTCAGACTGAAGAATTGGACAGCTGAATTCAAATCACTTACATGTAACCCAGGGAAAGGTATGAATCCACCACTTCTTCTCCAAGCTATGTGTAAATAGCAGGATAAACTGGGCCTTATAGACATGGATGGCAACCAGTCTAGTTGAAGGAAAAATTCTGAAATCAAAACCTGTCTGGAGAGGATTAGGTTCCATCAGGTTATCTTGCCCACGAAGCACCACTGCTACTATGGCTGTACATTGAGGCTCCTACAGCACTAATGTATTACAAGTACATTGAGGCTCCTACAGCACTAATGTATTACAGGTACATTGAAGCTCCTACAGCACTAATGTATTACAGGTACATTGAGGCTCCTACAGCACTAATGTATTACAGGTACATTGAGGCTCCTACAGCACTAATGTATTACAGGTACATTGAGGCTCCTACAGCACTAATGTATTACAGGTTTCATGATCATGTGAATGTTCTGATGGTGATGTAAATAAACATGAAAATAGTTAAACTACACATCACTCATATTTATCAGATTCTATTAATTTTCAAGCATTTTATTTAAAATTCCAATTTGTCGTGATTGATGTAGTTTCTTTGTATCTTCACTTTGGCTGGCTATTTTTATGCCACAAGAGTAAAAAAAAAAGAAAGAAAAAGAAACAAATTTGGAAATGATGAGACATTAATTTTCTTTCTAATTATTTTCTTTTATACAATTAGAGAGAAATTTTGAATAAGTTTTCATTTGATGGACGTTTAGAAATATACAAAAGGCTAGTTTTCCTCATTGACTGGGGGAATTAAGCCACTCATGTTGTTTTGTTTTTTGTTTTTTTGTAAAATTGCTGAGATTGTCAACACACGTGGCTTACTTTGATGATGGAAATAAATTCAAAATGATTCTGGAAAAAAGAAATGGATTTTTTTTTTTTTTTTTCTATAGATGCATTTTCAAAATTGTTCAAAGATGATCAACATTGATTAAACTGATTTGAGAAAGATTAGTTTGAAAATGAAAAATGATAAAGTACAAATATAAAATGTTTTCACTTTTATTAGATTGATAAATGTTTCCATATTTTATCTGTATTTGATCACAATTCAATATACATTGTGTGTGTCTAAAAGTAAACAGCTGGCTGCTTGCTTTTAAGTATGTCTGTCTGCTAGGGTAACAAGCTATTTCTTGTTTCAGACACCAACTCAGGCACATTTCTGTTTATGCAACACCCACAGAGCCCACCTGTGGTTTATACAGCAAATATGCTAAACAGACCTTAGAGTTTCTGGGAGAGAACGCACAATCAGGCACAATCAACAGAGTTGAACAAGGCTAAACCTTTGGTCATGATGACTTGTTACTTTGTGTTAGCACAACCATCTGCAGATTCTGTCTAATCAGTTTCACTCATAAGTCTTCAGTCAACCAGTGATATAATTTCTTAACACTTCCCAACACTGCTTCATGCTGGGGGGTTTAATTTCATTGTTGAAATTTCTAATAGTTTCTTCCCTCATACTTTTAGCTTGTGTAATTCTCTTTCCTTATTTTTTTTTGTACAATAACAATTTTTATAACTTGGAAATAAATTTGGAAATAATCAAAATTAATTGCAAAAGTCACCCATGAAATAAAAATAATTGCTTGTACAGAAAGTAAGGACCTACATACATCAAACTGTCTTTAAATTATGTGGTGGCAGAAGACTTACCATTGAACTTTTAAAAGGTAAGCTTAAATATTAATGCAATACTTAAATGCAGTGATCAATTTTGAGTTCTTCTGTAGTATATTACTTAGAACCAAATAGCTAGACTACCCACAAATAAGATTTGATTATAATGGTGAAGAATTGGTGCACATAATATGTAACAAGGTCTCCAAGCATCTCTCCTCAGATTTTGAATTCAGTGTTATCTTTCTCCTAGACTGGTTGCCAACCAAGGATAAAGAGCCTAGTCTGTCTTACTATTTAACCCATAGTGAGAGGGAGATGAAGAAATGGATTCATACCTTTCTCAAGGGTATCTGAACATATGAATGTAATGAAATCAGATTTGAAGACAGCTATTCAATCTCACATATGGAGCCACTATCCATTACACCAACTGTATATGTGTGCACATGTACAGATATACTTGGGAATCAAGTCTAGCGAGCCCAATTTATCTGCTGTTTAACCTATAGTTGTTGGTGGTGGTGGGATAAATTCATACAGTTCACATGGGTATGAAAAGGAACAGAATTAACATCAACCAGAATCCAGGATATTTATCCCACTTTTTGTGCATATATATATATATATATATATATATATATATATATATATATAAGGTTGGTGCAAAAATAATGACGTAATAATGTCATTTTTTGACGTTAAAAAATACATCAAAAAACGACATTATTACGTCATTATTTTTGAACCAACCTAATATATACAAAAGGAAAACTTATATTGTCCTTTTACGGGTATATTTTTAGTTATAGCAGAAATCTTATACACATCAAGCTTAGTATAAAGATAATGTAAAATGAGAAAAATGGCAGTCAATTGCTGAAACCTCCTGAGAAATGGACTGAACAATTATGAAATGCTTCGTGAAATGGCTCTCGAGTTGAGGTACTGAATATAGCATCAAGCAGTTAAGTAATAGATTGTATTTGTATTAATTCGATATGATTCTTTTTTTTTTTTTTTTTTTTTTTTTTTTTTACTGTAAGGTTCAGTCTGTACAAGACCTGTGGGCCACTCGAGTTAGAGTCTTAAATTCAGGAGTAGTTTATACAGATAGGAGAGGAAGATAACAGTTAACTCTAGATTTGAACAGGTTAAGATTGTAGTGATTGGTGAAACATATTCTTAGGAGTCTGTTCCACAGAAAGAAGTTGTTCAAGTGGAACTTTGTTCTCACCAATGGAAAACATAGGAAATGTGGGTGGTTTAGCACAATGTAAGTGGCATGGTGGGTCTTGGACATGAAGGTTAAACATGGCAGAAACAACAATTCTAGTGCAGTGAATGGATTGCCACATCCTGCCTATGAGAGAGAGTTTGGAAAATGGAAAATAATTTGTCACGCACAAGGACTCAGAGACGCTTTTGAACTGTGTCAAGACTACAAAGTGAGGAGTGAGGTAGAGGATGATATGAAGAGTCAGGTACTCACTGGAATCACTTGGGGAATTGACCATTTTACCTGCATCTTTAGTAATATATTGTATGTATCAGTGAGTGAGTGTGTGTGTGTGTGTGTATATATATATATATATATATGGGTGTGATGGATAAATTTCCATTTAAATTATGCAAAAATGAAAAAATACAGACATTTCATTTTAAGAGATATATTCACCAAAATTACACAAAAATATCTTGAACTAGTAAAGAATCTCCTGCAACACTTCTGGACAGTCACTTTATTTAAGTTGGTGAATGCTGCTATAATCCTTGCCTTTCATTCCTCTTTGGTGTAACAAGGAGTTTTGTTGGTCTCTTGCTCAACTGCACCCTCCAAATAATGTCTGGGGGATTAGTTGGCCAGATGTAAGGGGTGATGTGGTTGCAGAAATCTTTTAGAGCCCTGACAGGGTTTTCTGCTTGTTTGGCATGCTGCAGAGTCTTGTTGCCAGCCATTCACTTGATGTAGGCCCTCTGTGTTGAGTCTGAGGGCCTGTGGGATGATGAATGGAGGTATAATGTCAACATCACTAGTGATCACTCGAAAAACCTTTGTAATCACCATTAGCCTCATCCAACTCTTTTTAAATCTTCTGCTCTCTGCTCAGATTGACACCCAAATATTCTGAAATGTTTGTAATGGAGCTTCCAGTGTGAATGTCAAGCAATACAGCATGGCGGTTCCAAATTTCTGGCAGAGTGAATTGCGTCATTATGTCTTTTTCTCACAGATGGTGCCGAACTGTCCCTACTATAGTGTGCAGCCAACAAGATCAAAAACATACAATGTGCATGGGTTGAATTGAAAAATATAATATTGCAACCATTTACCCATTGCAACCTGTATCTCTGTGTGTGTGTGTATATATATATAATTAATATAAGTAAAAGGTCGTCACTTAGCTGTTTTATGTTATATTCAGCATCCGAACTCCAAAGTTTCATAGATGGGCCTCTCCGTTCACTTGTCATGGGGTATCAGCAATTGACAGCTTATACTTCTCGATTTTTCTTTTTTATATGCACTTATCATTCGTGCAAGTTTTCTCACGCACACACACACACACACACACATATATATATATATATATATATATATATATATATATATACGCACACACACACACTACATGGTGGATGCTAAGTTTTTCCATTTCTTAAACCGCAAACTTCAAGAATATTTTAGAGCATTCTTAAATTCAAAATTTGAAAACTTACCAATAATTTCTGTCCATGTCATTTCTATATATAAATACACATTATAAAATAAAATCTTCCCAAATTACCTTAAGAAAATTCCTCAAGGAACAAAACACATTAATAAAGAAAAATTTTTCTTTTGTCTGTCTGCCTTTTTTATTTTTGTTATTTTTACACACACACACACACACACATACATATTCTATATATGTGTGGTGCTTATTGCAAAGTGATCAATATCAGTGATAGAGCTGACATATTTAGTTGAATAGATATGAGTTTGTGACCGTCAATTTCACGCTTATGCAATCCTCAGTTTGCCTGAGGGTCGCATAAGTGAAATCGATGGTCAAAAACTCATCCATTCAAATATATATATATATATATATATATGTATGTATGTGGGTGGATGCAATGTACTAGCAAATACTGTAACCCTGAGATTTCTTTCTACCATAGAAATCCTTTTCAATTTCTGCCCAGTTACTGCCTCTCCTATGCGGCCCACATCCTCCCGTTTCTCTCTTTTCTGGAGATTATTGTCAGTTTCTGGTGCCCCAATGAAACATTGGAAAAACTCTAATCTGGAAATCTAAATCTGCTAAGAGGTTTACAACCGCCTTAAGGAGTCGAAGATAAGCAGATTAACTCTTTCCTCTACTTGTTTATATCAACTGACTTACTCACTAGGCTGGACTTGGGCTGGGCTTGGATTATCTCTGCCTCTCTATGATACACTAGATAGACTAAGCAATAAATTATGCAACGGACAGTACTGTGGCAGTGTTGTCAAGTGGAAGAAGTGATTATGATTTTGATTTATTAATACATTCATATATATATATATATATATATATATATATACACACACACACACACGTTATATATATATAGTGTTTGGAAAGTAATTACATTTTACTAGAATGGGAATAAAGCAAATCCATTTTAAATTTATTTAAATATTATTTAAGAAAAATGTAATCACCTTCACTTTCAATGACTGCAGGCCCAACAGAAAGGCAAACTTTCCAATTCTTCATTTATAAAAACCTAGCTTCCACACCCACTGAATATGTTTTATGGACTGTCTTCATTTCATCTTTGTTTTGTAATGTCTTGCCACTTATGAAATGTTCTCGTGATCGGAACAAATGAAAATCAGTAGGCACTAAATCTGGTGAGTACGGAGGATGTTGAAGAACTTACCATCCTAACAATCTTATCTTTCTTCACACAATGTGCCTTTGCATTATCACTTACACCTTAGTTAGACTCTTTCAATATAATGCTTCATTTACCTAATCAAGTTGCTGGTAATAAATGTTGGCAGTGATGATCCTTCCACCCACATTCTATGCCTTGTAATAGATAACATCTTTCATATTACATCAGACACAAAGCAAAGACATGCAAAACCCATTTTTCATCACCTTTATCAATGCGATGTGAAAACACAAAGTTGGCATTCCTGGTTGAAAGACAGCAAATGGCGAAACATATTCAGTTATTAAACACTCAGGAGGAAACTAAAATTCCTCTTCCCTTTTTACAAGTTTACCCAATTAAACTCAGACATTCACTTTAAACAATGCACTATCAGATGAAAGAGATGATAGACTAATTCTAAATGTTATTTCCTACAATTCAACCTTGTTTCTGCTTTGGTTGGTAGACTCATAATTCATGGTGTTAAAATACATAATTACTTTGCAAACATTTCTAATATATACAAAGATTAGCATAGTCAAGTGCAGGAACAAGTGCAGATGCAGCTCACTACATTCTCAATGTTTCTGCAATATTACCCGTCACTGAGGCTAAGGGATAATGAAAATTTCTTGGCCCAACCAACATGTCATATTTGATCATTTAGTCAGATTATGGGAAGTGAATCTGGCCATATACTTTTCACTTCATATATGAATTCTGTACAGTAGAGATTGTATACTTACTATAAGCTTTAGACATGTTAAAAACAATGGACATTTTGTGGCTATTATATCTAATGATCATTTTTCTAATGTATGAGCGTCCTGGGTATGACGATAAACTACGTCCAACAACAAGCCTTCAGATAATTTTTTCGGAAAAAAAAAATAAAATAAAATAAATTACCCTTATAAAATGGAAATTCTTGACTTAAACAAAAATACCTAGGATTACTTTGCAGTGTGCAAGCAAATAAGCTCTAGGTTGCTAAAAATGTTCCATACAAAATAGGCATTTAAAATTCATATAAACTGGATTTGGCATTAAATAACCCACAGTGGTTGATATGCCATATACCCCCAAACAAACAAACAAAATCTAATGTATGAATATCTTTTCAAAAATGTGCTTGCTTTTGGATAAATTGGCCAAAGTTCATATCCAAAGTTTTTAACTCGTATGAGTCATCATCAGGGAAGAGGTGTGAAAAAGAAGTATGATTAATATTTTAAGTTATTCTTTAGGTGTGTGTTGGTGGGGCACATGACTCACTGCATTTGATTTAGTTTTCAAAAAATAACCATAAAATCTACTTCTTAAAGCACTTAAAATTTTTTCTCACCCTCCCACCAATGATGGACAGCACATGAATTTTGGTCAATTTATCCATACGCAACAGCCACATTTGTGAAAGGATATCTGTACATTAGAAAAAAAAAATCATTAATGTCTGTTCTTTTTGACAATAGATGTTTGAAAGAACAATGTCTGCCCAAATATACCAGATATGAGTTATAACTAAAAGTATAACTATATGTTCTATGCTAATAGTTTGTTCTATCGCACTTCTTGCTTGTGGAACTCTCTTCCCAGTTAACTTTGATCCTCAAAAATCTAAAGGCAAAATCAATCATTGTCTTCTGTCTTCTTAATTACTGTTATTTTATTGTTCTTACTTCTTAATGTTTTTGTTTTTCTCATATTCTCTAACACTCAGTAACTCCTTGCATCTTAGTGGCTTTATTGCCTTGCTTGTATTGAAATGATTCAAAAACAAAATTAAAAGATATTGAAGGCAGCACCCCCAACATAAGTGGAATGTTTATCGTGTAACAATGTTGCCAATTTGCTTAACACCCACCCACCTGCTGACAACTGTGCTGATACACCTTCATTTACACATACACACAAACTATTTTCCATAAATTCATCTGCAGTTTCTCACTCTCTATATAAACACTTGCATGCACTTTGTGCCTCCAGTTCACACGCTCGTGCATTGAAAAATACTCTCTCTTTCTCACACACACAAACTCCTGCACACATTCAATCCTCTACAAATTTATTACATTCACTTATGCACAAATACCCTTCGGAAAGATATGAATCCATATTCTCCCTGTCCTGGGTATGACGATAAACTACATCTGCATCCTTGGTAAGACGATAAAATACATCCAACAGCAAGGCTTCTGATCAGGAGGTTTTGAGGAGTATGGAACCACCTCTTTAATTGCCAGTGTTTGCAGGTCCACCCTGACATGTAGTGGTAGCACCTGTTAGGGTCCCAACTATAGGCAAGTAGTTAATCCCCAAAACTAGGGTCAAAACACTATGAAAGTTTAAAAATAGGTTTTAATACCAGCAATGAATTTTTGAAGGAAAAAAGATTATCAGCTATACATTTTTGGAAAGAAAAAATATTACCAGCAATAAAAATCTCGTCGGCATTAAATAACCCATTCCAGTTGATATGCTGTAAAACAAACCAAACAAACAGACAAACCATATTCTCCCCCGAGTTATGGGTTAAATAATAAGATTTGTATCTGGAAAATGCAATGTTATTTTTAGTGGATACTGGTCATTTTCTTAAGTAAATTTTCTCAAATATACAAATCAATAGATGAAATAAACCGTGATTTAAAAAAAAAAAATACTAAAAAATGGAATTATCTTCAATATAGATATCTACTAAAACTAACATTTGAAGAAATAAAAATGTGTCTGATTAAAAATCTTAATTCTTTAGAAATTGCTTTGTTTAGGTTTTGGAAAGAAAGCTGCAGATACAGCTTTCAAGAAAAATATGAATGAAGAGATTTTTCTTTAAGGAAAATAGAACCTCGCTTAGCTGTGATGATCTTCATAGCTGAGTGGTGTAAATGACACCATTTCAAATGGTGCTTCCTCCTATGAAGAAGTACTCCAGTTCAGATCCTGCCATGAGCACATTTTTTTTTTAATAAGTTTTCCCAAATGCACAGACTGATACATGAAATGAACTCTCTTTTTAAAAAATAAAAATAACAGCATTCTACTCAAATATGGATATCCGCAAAAAATGCCATTTGAAGTAATAAAAATGTTGGATTAAAATCCATTAAGTCTTTAGAAATTGCTTTATCATTCATATACATACATATATATATATATATATATATATATATATATATATATATATATATATATATAATTATTTATTTAAAAACACGACTCCAACACATCACACAAGAGTTCCCATGTTTAAATTGAATTAAAGCAAGCCCCGCTCCATCCTCAAGCGAAATTTTTTTTGGGAATAACTTATTTCTGAAATTTACGTGTTTCAATTAGTTATTCCCAAAAAAAAATTTCGCTTGAGGATGGAGCGGGGCTTGCTTTAATTCAATTTAATTCAAATGGTTATATTGAGGTTTTCGGCTCTTGTTCTGAAACATGGGAACTCTTGTGTGGCGTGTTGGAGTCGTGTTTTTAAATAAATAATTATATTTATGCTCTACTTTTGTATCGAGCACTATTTTTTTAAAATAATAACAAATACGAAAGAACTTTGGATTATTTACCTAACCAGTTCTTTCCTATTTTCTATATATTTTCATATATATATATATATATATATATATATATATATATATATATATATATATATATAAACTTGAGAAACAAATTATGTTTGCTGATTCTTTGATTTTATTGCTGATAATGATTAATATATTTCCCTCTGTTCCTGTCTTCTATACAACTGGCATCTTAAGCAAGTGAGTCATCCAATAATTTGTTTTACGTGATCTTGTTTCTTTCTCTAAATATTTGGAGAAGGATGTATTTAAGAAAATTCTTTATTAGAGAGATTTTATATTCCTTTTAGCTTAATAGAATTGTGTTAGATTGCAAAATTTAGCTTATTAAAAATTGATGCTAAAAATGGTACAAAATTGGTTTACAGGAATTGTTTTGATTAAGCATTTTAGTCTTATTACAAAATATCTCTTTAGTCCTTGTCAAATTTTTTTTTCTTTCCATAACTATAAGAAATAATACAAATAAAGCTTTTATTATTCAGTGATTTATATTTTTATTCAATGAAACTTTCATGGACTTGAATAGTTCTGAGTATCATCAGTTTTGAATATTTTTTCTTCATCTTTTTCTTACATATTTATAGTAATATTTTAAACCAATCCTTACCATTGTAATAAAAATGGGCAGAAATTGGAATAAAGGAACCATTTTGGACAAGAAAGGTGAAGTCTATATCTCAACACCATCCCTTACATAAATAATATCTCTAAATACCAATTTAGCCTCATCTTTCATAATTAAGCAATGCCCTCATCCAGAAAAGATACTTTCTATAATTTTACAATGAGATAGGTTCATTCTAATTTTTCTTCACTTTGCTTATTGTATTAAATAATTTATTTTTTTAAATGCAGTATTTATTTCATGCCTAAGATTACATTCAATCATATATATATATATATATATAGGGTGCGATAGATAAATTGCCATCTAAATTATACAAAAATGAAAATGATACTGACATTTCATTTTAACAGATATATTTACCAAAATTACATGAAAATATCTTGAGATACCAAAGAGTAAATTTATTCAATAAAATTACCATTGACTTCAACCACAGCCTCCAGATGACTTCAGAACCTCCTGCACCTTTTCTGGACTTGATTAAGTTGGTGAATGCTACTATAAACCTTGCCTTCAGGTCATCTTTGATGTTACCAAGAGTTTTGTTGGTCTCTCGCTCAACTGCTCCCCACAATAATCAAGGGGTGTTGTTGTCTGGGGAATTTGGTGGCCAGATTTAAGGGGTGATGTGGTTGCAGAAATTGTCTGACAGCTATAACTGGGTTCTCTTGTTTGTGTGGTATGGGACAGATTCCTGTTGCCAGGCATAAGGTCTTCCAGCAGGCACCCTCTTGACCCAGGGCAGCATTACCACATCAAGGCAGTTGATGTAGGCCTCTATGTAGTGTCTGAGGCCTGGTGGGAAGATGAGGAATAACATTTCCATCACTCCAAATATCATAATGTTGACAAGATATATCATCCAACTCTTTGCAAATCTTCTGCACTGTTCTCAGATTGACACCCAAACACTCTGAAATGTTTGTATTGGAGTTTCCGGCATGAATACCAAGCAGTACAGCAAGCCGTTTCCAAATTTCTGGCAAAATGAATTGTGTCATGGTGTTCTTTTTCTCACAGACGTTGACCCTGCTTATATGGTGCAATCAACAATTAAAAACAATGTGCACATGCAAAATAAATATAAGATGGCGACAATCGCACCTGTGTAATACATATTTTTTAATCAATTTACCCAGGCAAGGTGATAATGCCACTAAGACACAAGGAACTATTGTGAGTGAAAGAAAATGAAAAACACATGAGGAAGAACTGGAAACCCAATCCTAAATAGAAAACAAGGGATAAACATCTACCCCATCATGGGGACTATAAAAATGCAACTGTTGGCTATAATTATGCACAGACACTTTTAAATTAATTTTTTTTCTTAAGATGTGTGTTGTCTAGGAAAGGTTACTGAATAGAATAATCACATGAAGGTTGATAATGAACTATAATACTTAGGACAAGAACTACACACATAAGATTCACCAGTGGCATGTAGAATTAGAAGTCAACTGCTAGAAGTAAGTCAAATGAATTCCACAACGAATCTCCAACTGCAGACCAACATACAGTATTTACTACTGTATTTATGGGAATGGGGACATGCCCATTAATGTCCATAGGTATGCTACAACAATGTGTCTTATGTAATTGAGCCAATTACATTCAGTTTTCTTATGTTTTTGTTTTTAATCAGTTTTTTTATTAAAGTATCTCCCATATAGTAGTGATAATAGAGCAATTGACAAGAAAGATGAAATGCAAGAACCTGGATGCAAATTTACTGTGGATGATCAACATGGAATGAAAGATTAAAATTTTAGCATTTCCTGTTTGTGCATAGTTATAAAAAAAAAATGTTTGTTTTTATATTCCCCTTTCTTCACATACCCTGTATAATTTAATCAATAGAAACATTATTTTAGTCTGAAGAAGTCTAAAATGATGAAATGCATCAAACAAAATGTCTTTCACTTTGTCATTAATTTCCCTTGCATTGTTATGATAAACAATTATATATCATATGCTCCCATGATTAAAAAAAAAATATGGCTTCAGTTTTTCCAGGTCTGCCGGCAATGTGTTAATCACTATCACAGAATTTGCCTGCCAAATTGTATGACAAAACCTGATCTGCAGCTTTAGGTATCTCAAAGGCATTCAACAGGGTTTGGCATGCAGGCCTTCTACACACGCTCAATGGCTACCATATCATGGGACAAATATTTGATCTAATTCAATCATTCCTGATAAATCAGGTAATGAAGGTCATGTTGAATGGACATGCTTCTAGTTCATTTCACATTAATGCATGGATCCACCAAGGATCTATACTTGGAGCTATATGTGGTTTCTTATCTTCATCAATGGCCTTCCTGATGTCATCAGTTTCCAACTTGGTTTTTATGCTGATCTCATGATTAATTACTCCTGTCTTATTAACAAGTCCAACATGTTCAACAAAGTAAAACTGGCAACTCCTCTTGAAAATGAACTCCTATCTGTGGTTGATTGATTGGGGAAAGGAATGGCACGTAAATTTGAATGCCTCTAAGGAAAACTACTTTCATTCAGTATCTTTTCTGCCTGCCATCACTATGACCAATTCTCACCTCCAAGGGTGGCAACACTTTGCACTTTCTTGGACTCCTGTTTTCCACTGACATGAAGTGATTATATTGAATCAATTGCTAGGTCTACTGCTAGGAAAGTTGGTTCACTGTGTCATGCCAGACAGTATTTTTTTTCCCATTTGAATCCATCTTGCATACTTATAAATCTATCATACATCCATGGATTAAATATTGCTGCCATATCTAGTATGATGCTTCTACTATATGTCTTGAAATTCTTGACAAAATTCAAAGAGTCTATAATATAATCAGTCCTGACGTGACTTCCCTCTGTTTATTCTATAAATATTTTCATGGTAATTGTTCTGATGAGCTGTCCTCCTTGATGTCCTGACTGAATGAATTTAAGTTTGCTACTAGATTGGCAACTGGGTCTCGCTATTTTATTGTTGAACTAGATAGACACAACTATATTTTCTATTTTAATGTTTTCTTTTCTAGCAATTTTCTCTTGTGGAACTCTTTTTCAATTTCTTGCTTCCCTGTCACCTAGAATCTTCAAAACTTTTAAATGCAACATCAATCACCATCTTCTGTCTTTGAGAAATATGTTTTTTTTTTTTTTTTTTTTGTTTTTGTTTTTCTAATTATCCTTTCTTCTCACTTCTCATGAAAGTCTTCCCAGTCTCTCTTTCGATCCTAGTAATCCTCTTATGTCCTAGTGGCATTATGATCTTGGCCGAGGTAAAATGATTTAAAAATAAATATGTAATCTGTTTCAGTATTTGAAAAATGAATTATATTAAATGGATTGTACCTTTCAGATAATTTTTCACCTCACTATTTATGAAGCTGTTAGAATTACTGTGAATGCGGAAATTCTGTTGTTTTTTTTTTGTTTTTTTTTTTTTAATGCATAAGTCATGGGTGTGAAGACTAAAAATGTCAGTCACCCTTTGTTACAAAGGGGAAGAAGAATTAAAGAGAGAGAAATGGGTTTGCTTCAAAAACTGACTTTTGTTTTTGTTTTGAGTGATTCTTGAGTGTTTGTTGCTCATGGCACTTAAGTTTAGCACTTTCTCTTTCTATGTTTTTAGTATTGTTTGAGTGGCTAGCTGGAGACATGATTTTGCGTATATGCTTGTGTGTTTGTGCACACATACAAAGGGGGTGCCAGGTAATTGAGAACAAATTATAAAAAAAAGAACATTCAATAGAGAAATAAATCAGAACATTTTTAAAAAGAATTTGTGCACACATTCTACTTATAGGAACCAAAATAGGCTATTGAATAAAACAATCTTCTGCTTAAAGAACAGTTCTAATGTGGCCTTGGAAATGACTGCAGGCCTTCACATCCACAATGGTGTCCTTCACTGTATCTTAGGTACTTTACTTGCACCAGGCTTATAGACACATCACTTTGAAACATTGGTTCCCGTACAATCACCAAAGTTAAGCAATGTCAACCCTGGCCAGTACTTAAATGTGTGATCGCTGATACCAGGTGCTGTAAGTGTGTATGTGCAGGTGGTGTAATATATAATTGTTAATCTGAGATCAGATTTCCAATTCCAGTTGGGTTCATTGTATTATTCACTTACACACAAATACTGTTGGGAAAGGTACAAATCTACCTTTTCTTTCTCCAGCTGTGGGTTAATTAGTAAGACTTGTATCACTAAATCATTATTATGTCTCTCAAAAAAAAAATTCTTACAATCTAAAAAAATATTTTCTGGCTTTAAATAACCTGCAAAAAATGAATGAATCAACCAATCATTATACTTCTTCCATTATTTTTTTGACTGAATCATAATATTTTCTTACTCACAAGACATCGCTCTCTGGTTTTATTTTTCAACGTGAGTCTCATTATTTTGTATTTCTAATCTTAAACTTTGAAACTGAAATAACCAAAACGAAAAAGGAAGGATAGTGTCATTTGATGAGGAAGAAATTAAAGATTGATAATTATATTGCCCATGTTGATGTTCAACAGCCCCAACGTTCAATTTCAAACATGTTAGTAATGATTACGCTTGACAAATGTTTTTAAGTTGTTTGCGCTTTCAACCAGAAGCTTCCCATAGAAATACATCTACTTTAATCCAGCTTCTGGAGCTAGCAGTGGAAAAAATGCAAGGCCAGCCATAAAAAGGCCCAAAAATTTGACACATTTTTCATACAAAAATAAATTGGACAAAACCTCGTAAAGTTTCTTTAAGAAAATGACTTTTTTCTTCTTTCTTTTTTGGATAATTTAGGCATTCAGCTATCTGGAGTTTTAAATTATCTGCCTATGTTTTTATAATCCCTGTCCCAATGTGTACAGAAAATTACAGAAATACTCTATTATGCAGTCGCAGTAGACTCGGAAATTCAAATCTGTTCTTCTATTCATCTGAGCCCTTATGAGAAGCTCACTGTCTCAGCGTCATTGTTGCTGGGATTACAAGCACAATGTGCTTTTCATGTCCTGTGTCAGACTGCAAATTGCTATGTTAATGCCCTTGATACATCTGAAAGAGAATGATATTAAAATTTGACAAATGCTGCATAACATTATGTTAGGTCATCTATTTATGGCCCACAAAAGATGCTTTCTCAGACTTCTGAATCACCTTATAGGTCTATTATTAACCCTGTATCTGTGTCTTATACACATATGTACATTCCTAGCTTAATGAGGAGAAAAGCTTTTATTTTAAACAATGGCTATTTATTTCTCAACACAATCTCCTTTCTTACAGGTGCTCTTAATGAAGTATTAAATAATTGTCACATAGATCAAATATTTATATATTAAAAATCTATAAAAAATATGGCAAATTGGAAAAAAGGTTTTGTGACGCATTTCACCCATTAGGATTTCATTTGACTGGACTTTGTTGAGCTGCCACATCTACACATGTGCACAAAATGAAACACACTGGTAGTTTCCAAATTCATCTCAGTAGATTATTTTCTTTTTTAATCAAAGTAGCATTCCCTATGTCAAAATTGTGGTAAACTTTGTCATGGTGAACAACCAATGTGTTTTGTGTGTTGTTATTTAAAATGTCCCTTTTGTGTTCATATAGTCTTTTGTTTAAACTTCTTGAGGTTTCACCAATGTATTAATTCTGGCAATTCCTGCATTTGAAAGAGTAAATTCATAGTAAAAAAATCTATTTTCAGCAGAAAAATATGTGCCAGGCTGTGATCTTACTGTTAGTCGATTCAAGACATATGGACACGAAGCTCAATGCCTAGTGACGATAGTCTTTTCCATGCTTGAACACAATCTTATGTAGTATAGTAAGGCACTGAAACTAATTTGAGCTATTAAAAAAAAATATTTATAATAACACTATTAATATTTATTGTACACTAATAGGCCTTTTCACTAAACAGAAGCATGATGAGAAAAGATGTTAAAAATCAGAATTTTCAGGCCTTTTTTAACAAGAAATGAAAAAAAATTGTATTTTGGAGTGTTTTTTTTTTTCTTTTCTTTTTTTCCTATATATATATATATATATATATATATATATATATATATATCTGAGATGAAGTATTGTAACTATTTACACTCTTATATTCTTTATATTGTTCAGACTGTTTTCCCATCTTTATTGTCATATTCACATTTCCAACAAATATCACTTGAAGAAGTCCAAAGCATACAACAGCTGAAACCTCATGAATATGAGGTCAACAGTCTGAATATTGTAAATTGTGTGTGTGTGTGTGTGTGTGTGTGTATATATATATATATATATATATATATATATATATAACGAAATGGACAAAGTCCGACAATTTATTTATTAAATACATTTTTATGTTTAACATTCTTTTTTATAGATACAAGTATTTAAGTAAATGCTCTGTTTATAATAAACAGTATTAAATAACATTTACCGGCCTGAATGTCCGAGAAATTTTCATAGAAAATATTCGTCCTTGGACAGGATTCGAACCTGCATCCTATACGGAACCATCATTTACGCTGACGTGCCTAACCGATTCGGCCACCAAGGATCGTTTGATAGGCAAGGTCGAATTTACTGTTTATAAACTTCAATCTTCTATGAATCTCGTACATTCATAACTGCTCATTGGTGTATCAAATGTAAACAAATGACGTCATATATTACGAAATGGACAAAGTCCGACAATTTATTTATTATTTATTTATTAAAAAAAGAACGTTAAACATAAAAATAATAAAAAAAGAATGTTAAACATAAAAATAATAATATATATATATATATATATATATATATATATATATATATATATATATATACACACACATTCTCCACCTTTACTTATTTTGATATGCGGATCTCTGAGGATATGCATATAGGTATATCTTACTTTTTATAATCTTTTTCCAAGTTTATATGATATTTTTTTTCTTTCTATAACAAATAAATTGCCATAGATGCCACTTCAGTTTTGCATCTGGAAAAGAAACACCACTTTGATTGCCTAGGTCTAATAACAGCAATTAAATTTTTGCCTTACAGTAATCATTAGTAGGTTTATTAGCATAAACCGCTTGACTCTGAAAGAAAATAAGTGTCAGCATCTACCATAGTCATCATTTAACCGGATGACATGTTTTATCTGACCTGAGGCAAAAGTTCAATCTAACCCGATTATTTGCTTCTTTTGTCTCGATATCTTTCCATTTTGTGATTTAGTAAAAATGATGAATGCTGTCTGATTAACGTATTCATCTTGGCCTATAATTTCTGTGTTTTCTTTTTTGTTTATTTGCATTTGTAACAACAAGCAATTTTTTTTTTTTTTTTTTAATTGTATCTTTTTATTATGTTCAGTTTTTCATGTGCATCTCTGTTAAATTTACTCTCACAGGAATATTTACCAAGTTTTTACTTGTAGGTCTCTATCATACACTTGCTTTATTTTGTGAATTATCTCCAACTTGGTTGTTTTTCAGGCAACACTCCTACTGGAATATTCTTTGGTTGTTTTTGGACAAGAGAACTTGATGCAGACTGATAACCATTATGATAACTCAAATATCATTGGATAAGTGCAGATTTTAGAATTAAATGAAAAGACTGACTGAAATCATGATGAGGTTTGAGAGATTGGGCTTTGTCATCAATACCTGTTTAAGGGAGAAAAAAATAACTAACCATGTTTACACAAATATGACAAGTTAAAGAACCAACTTGTTTATTACCTCAGCTATGCTTCTTAATTGCCGTTGTTCCCAGGTCCACCCTGACCGCAGGTAGTAGCACCTGCTCGGGTCCTAACTATGGGCAAATAATGAACCTCCCCTGCCCCAAACAAAACATTATGGAAGTATAGAACACATTTTTATATTGAAAAAAGAAAAAACAACAATAAATATTCATAGTAAAATTACAGGCAATAACTATTTATAACTATTTATAACTATTTATAGTGTACATTTAGTTGAAGCTATAAAATTGTGTTTAAAATATTTAGATTTTGGCATTATATAACCCACAGAAGTTGATATGCCACTAAACAATTTCAACTAAACCAAAGCTATGATACAAGACTTGATTCTATGGAGAATATATATATATTCATACACGTTTCATTAAATAATATAGACAAGTGTTGTCTATTTATTTTAGGTAAATTTTTTTCATAACGTCCGATAAGTTTAATAACATTATCGTTGAATGAAGAAAGAAATTCACAATATTATTGATCCATATTTTTTTTTTTAATACAATCTAAGCTTTCGGCTTACTTAAGCCATTATCAAAGATGCCAATTACAACATATTAAGCAATATACGGACAAGACAGTGATGATAGTCTGTCATTGTTTACATGGATGATTTCTAAGCAACGATAAACACGCGCATATAAGACGCTACAAGCGAAAATCGCACCGCATCTCATGACGTCACACATGACCACACGAGAGTGAATTGTAGAAGTATGAATCGAAAGCCGTTGGTATAAACCAATGGCTTCTGTTACCAATTATAGACATTTAAGAATATTTGTAGAGATGCCATAATTGATTTTGTTTAGGTTGGGTTTCAACTGTTTGATGTATAATGCTTCAAGTATTTTTAGTTTTTGTCTATTGTTTTCATGTTGAAGTATAATTGTGTTTTCAACAAGTATTTTCGGAATTGTGTGCGCGGGCAGGCATGTTGTTTTAAGTGCCTAAATATGTTAGAGTTTTCATTCAAATGTAAATACACACAATATATATATATATATATATATATATACACAATTTATTTTTGAATCTGGTGGTCTTTAGGGTATGCATGAAGCTTAGCTTTGTATCCGACACAAGGCAATGATAATAGTAGCACCCAATGAGGGCCTAACTGTAGTATTGAATGGTTATTTACAAAGCATAATCTAATGGAAGACCATATTCATGGGGCACCCAACATCAAATGAGCTTGCACACATTGCTTGCTAGCATTGTGTTATGGCAGGCACTGAATTTGTAATTTGTTGTAGACTTGTCACTGTGAATTAAATGTAAGGATGATTTGCACTCTCTCCCAGAAACTGTAACTAAGGTCTGCTCAACATAGTTGCAGTTTAAATGACAGGTTGGCTCTTTGGGTTTTGAAGAAATGCAAATGTGTCTGAGTAGGCATCTGTAACAAGAAATAACTAGGTACCCTAGCAATTAAGCAGCATACTTGGAAAGAAGTCTCAGCATATTTATATTGAAGAAAATAGTTGTTTTAAAATTGTGTGTGTTAAACCTTTTTTACGCATAATATACACACACACACACACACACACACACACACACACACACATAACTGAATAGTAATTTTGGGGATTTGAATAATTTTTCCTTATAATTCATCATGTCTAGTCCTAGAAACCTCAACAAAATGTAGAAAAGCACTGGATGACCTTTTTGTCCTATTTTAGGGAATCATCCATAGTTTTTAGCAGCATATAACATTTAAGCATGTCTGATTAAATAATTTTGACTTCTGTGTGTTTATTTTCAATAATATCCTTTTCTTTCGTAATCACCTATAAGCTTTGTTGTTTCATGATTAAAGAGAGCTAGGAAGGTACCGTGATTGTGTTTATAAAAATAAATACAACCATGGTTCCTTCCTTGCTCTCTTTAATAATGAAACAAATCTATACATGATTACAAAAGGAGATTATTGAAAATAAACAAGCACAACATATCTAAACTGTTTAATCGGAGATGTGTAAATGAAAATATATATTACTTCAAACTTTAATATAGTCAATACTTAGTATTTGAAATAGACACCCTATTTCTATTTATTAGACAGTGTATATTACATCTATCACCTGCACATTCAAGAAATCCTTGTTAAAAAAAAAAAAAAGAAAAAAAAATGTTTCACTGCAGGGATTGAACCTGCGTTCCCATTTGTAGATAGAAACCCCAATTTCCTAAAAGTTGGAAAAAGAACAAAATAATCTTTGGATATTTTGATTATTTCTTCCTTGTTGGACAAAGATAAATCCTTTGTTTTTAGTATGTTCTTTCCTAAAATGTCAGTTGATGCCATCTTTCCTGAGGCACTTTAATTGAATCCATATCTGAAGAAATGCTGCAATAAAAAACGGCCAAGATATGGCAGCAGTTCTGAATGTGTCATGTGCAAAATCTTAGTTCTTAACCACAAAAATAATGCTATCATCAAAATCATTTGCCTGTAAATTAATATACCCTGAAATTATAGATTTGAAGGTGATTTTCTTTGTTTATTTATTTATTTTTTTTTTTTTCCTATTCACAAGCTAAAACTATAGATTGATAAAACTGAATGCATTTCAAAGAATTTTGTAGGTCCAGAGATGAAAATAAACATTTTTTTTACCCTTAAATTAGAATCGATTCTTGTCTACTTGAGAAGTTGTTCTTTCTCTTTTTATATCTATTTGAAGATGGTGGGCTCTTTGTTTTCATGATCAGACAAACCCAAACTCTCAAGCCACATCATTATTTCCATCAGTCTAGTGATAAATTCTGCATTATGATTATCACTACCAGAAGCAGTTGAAGAATCAGTTTTCGAGCTGGAGCTGCCCATGTTTACTAAGCACTAATGTCAAGAGGAAATGCATGAGTCTATCATTCCCTGAACTTTAAATCCTATTCTAATATATGTTGACAAACGGTCTCCTCACTGACATGTCACAATGAGAGCAAATCCCTAGACTATAATTACATTACCTGCCTAATTTTTTTTTAGATAC
>OZ010572.1:104664855-104779855 GCA_963932145.1 Acanthosepion lycidas
GTCTCTGTATCTGTATGTGTCTGTGTGTGTGTATATATATATATATGTGTGTGTGTGTGTTTATGTATGTGTGCACATATATATGTATGTGTTTGTATGTATATATATATATCATAATGAGAAACCACGTATACTTTCTTAATATGTATATATAGAAAAAGTTGCAAATTAAAAAAATTTTATTTTATGAAAGTATTTATTTATTTATATATATATTTGATATTTCAAATTGTCCTCAATCTTTCATCAGAAATAACTGTTTGTTACAAATCAATTAAAATTAATTTGCAACTTTTTTCAAATTGTCCTCAATCTTTCATCAGAAATAACTGTTTGTTACAAATCAATTAAAATTAATTTGCAACTTTTTCTACATATATACATATATATATAATATATATATATATATATATATATATATAATATATATGTAAAAATGTCTATACGTATATATGTATGTCTGTAGGTATATGTTTTATATATATATATATAATATATATGTAAAAATGTCTATACGTATATATGTGTGTCTGTAGGTATATGTTTTATATATATATATATATATATAAATTTTTTGATCATTGCTCAAATCAGATCTTCTTAGATTTGATTTCATGTCATGAAATCCATTTTATTTGAAAAAAGTCAGATAATTGTCACAGTTGTCATAAATATATTATGATCGATTATTTAAAAAATCAAATTTTAAGGGACAATAAAATAGTGATAATTTTGTCAGCATTTTCGATAGGTTAAACCGAATCAACTGAATCCATTATTTCCAAAAATTCAATTCTCAAGTCACAGTAAAACAAAAAAGGCCAATAAAACATTTAAAATCAATTCAGTCTGCTTCTGTAACTTGTTATGTTGGTTTGTTTGACAAGAGTCACAAAAAAAGTCATTAAAATGGAAGAGGAGATTAAAGAAGGGATTAGCTGTATTAACAAAATAAATTCATTTTGATCCCACTTACTGAATTTTAGAGTTGGAAACATTTTTCTTTTTTTTTTTTTTTTTTTTTTTTTTTTGAATCAAATTATTTTTTTTATTATTTTTAGTTGACTTGTAAGAGATTAAATCAAGCTTTGTGTATTTAGAATTTCATTGGCTGTCCTCATAAAAGCTACCAGATGCAAAAATAAGTTTTGTTTTTTAAATTTATGTCATGGCTCATCTGGTAATGATGTTCTTTAATTTGTCATATTTACTTTGGCCGTTTTTTTTTTGCTGTTGTTTTTTTTTTTTTCCCCCTCTCAAACATGCTGTAAGGTCCAGGCCTCATCTCTCAAAAGCCATCAATATTTTGCTGAGTCTAGTCATCTAATTTTAAAATATGCATTTCTCAAAGGGTTTTTGATTTAGTGTAGTGGTTATCAGTTCTGAAAATTGATTTATCAGGTTCAAATCCTGGCAGAAGGTGCTTCTATGTCCTGATGCCTTTAAGAAAGAAAAAAAACTTTACAGTCTTTATCAACAAGGAGGAAGAGAGGCTATATAATATGAACTGTATATCTGTAAACAATTTTAAGTGTGTATCCATGTTTTGTTTTTCTCTCTCTTCTCGGTGTGTGTATGAATATACATACATACATACATATAATTAAATAAGAAACAAATGCATTTTTCTTTTCGTTTTACCTTCATTAGAAATTTTTAGTGAATAACGTGATGTAGAGAAGCTTTTATTAATCTATACTTGTTTATTTTCATTGCTCAAGTTGATCTTGTGTTTATACCTTGTAGCATGAGATCTAACTGACCAATGAAAACAAACGGTATAATTCGTAATACCAAAATCTCATTTCACAAAAAATTCTGATGAAGACAAAATACAACCAATATATATTAAATTCATAAACTTTTTTCCAATCATTCCTTATTTAATCCATTATTCAATTTATATATATATATAGCTTGACTTTTCAGCTCACCTGCTGAATATTTTTGAAAAACCAATAACATTTTCGTATATAGATATTTTTTACAAAAAAATCCTTGCAATTTCCCTTAGAAAGTCTCTCAGAAAAAAACATCAGCTAAAATAAGTTTTCCTTTTGTCTTTATTCACACACACACACACACACACACGTGTGTGTGTGTGTGTGCATAAGTAATTAATGTTACAGTGTAACCCGGAGAAGTCGTCGGGACCGGAGAAGTCGTCTCTTATATCCGGGTTTGGTCAATTTTGTTTAGGTAAGTATGGCTCTAATTTGGGACCAGAGAAAATCTCTCTTATATCCGGGTTACACTGTATTTTTTATTTTAAATCCAGCCCTATTTCTTATTAGTATAAATGTTATGGGTACATATGTTCGAGGAGACATCCTTGTTTTTTTAAACAGTTAAATTAATGTATACTGGACTAGAGGTTGAAAGTCTTAATAAAGAAAACTTGCCACATGATAATTTTCTTTGAGACTTTTGAATTCTCGTCTGATAGATATTCATTGGACTGTTTTAAAAATCTCTACCCACCAAATATAGCATTTATAGTAGTAAGATGCATGAAACTAACAGTCACCATCCAGTGTTGATTCCTATGGCCACACTGTCTTTATCTCTAAATGCTCTATCATCAATATTGAGCACTCTTCCCTTATAAATATGACAAATTTTAAACAAAATTTTATAATGTTTGAGAGTGTTGTATGTGAGCTATTCCATGGCATGTGTCAAATATAAAATACTTGTGTATGATTCACGTTAGGAATTCTTATGATTTCTTACTGACTCTACTAACCCAGTCAACTTAACTGGTAAGTCCCGTTCAGAGCCACGTCATTTTTTAAGTGACCAAATGCCACATCAACTCATTGCAGCTTCCCTCCCATCTTTCTCGCAACCCCCAACCTACCTGTCAATGCTGCTGTGTCTGCTCCATTGCATGGGCTGCTGTCAGCTGCTGCTGTTGTCACAATCATTTCCGTATCTCTATAGCTTCCATACAATTCAGTTGTGGATCATTTCTCTTTAAGTTTTCAGTGCCAGAAAGAGGAAGAGAGAGAATGAAGATAATGAGAAGAACCGAGACTCAGAGACTTTCGTGTGGGGGAAGATGACACTTCTACCAGACGAAACCACTTGCTCAACTGGGCAAGAAGTAACAGGTCCGGGGGACACTTGTTGTTAAGTGGAGAAAACTGGAATAGTCTATTTGTAAGCTGGCAGTATTTGAAATAAACCAGAATAGGAAAGCAAAAAATCTCAACCTGGAATTAAAATTTTATTCTTTCCATTTTTTTGATTGTTTTTTTTTTTTTTTCCCCCTTCTTTCCTTAATTTCACTCAATCCACTTTTTCTCTTTTTCCTTTTCTCTTATCCTTAATTTCATCCATACTCTTTTTTTTTTACTTTAACCCTTTTTTCTGTAATTTCACCAACTCACTGTCTTTTTTGTTTTCTCTATTTTCCTTAAACTCACCCTCCTTCATACTCATTTTTTTTCTTCTTCTTCAAACCTTCTTATTTCACCCACTGTCTTATTCTGATTTTCCTTTTTTTCGTTTTCTCCTTTTTCCTTAATGTCACCTACCCATATCCTCTTTTTTTTTTTTCCTTAATTTCACCCATCCACATAGTTACTCCTTCATGCATATATATATATATATATATATATATGTGTGAAAATATATAGAAAATAGGAAAGAACTGGTTAAGTAAATAATCCAAAATTCTTTAGTATTTTTGTTATTATTTTTAAAAAAATAGTGCTTGATACAAAAGTAGAGCATAAATATAATTATTTATTTAAAAATATGATTCCAACATGCTACATAAGAGTTCTCATGTTTCAAAACAAGAGCCGAAAACTTCAATATAATTATTTGAATTAAATTGAATTAAAGTAAGCTCTGTTCCATCTTCAAGCGAAAAGTTATTCCCCAAAAAATTTTGCTTAAAGATGGAACAGAGCTTACTTTAATTCAATTTAATTCAAATAATTATATTGAAGTTTTCGGCTCTTGTTTTGAAACACGAGAACTCTTATGTAGCGTGTTGGAATCATATTTTTAAATAAATAATTATATATATATATATATATATATATATATATATATATATATATATATATATATATAGTGGTTAAATGAATGACAAAAATGGAAAAATAGAATTTAATTGTGTCTCTGACATTTTTGCATTGTATTATTTGGTGATGGGTTTCATTGCAGGAAGGAACTTCTTCAGTGGTTTTTACTGATGGAATCAACCTTATATGTAAAAAGGAGGGGGATGCTTACATCAAAATGTTAAAGATACATTGAGTCTGTCTTTAAATTTTAATTTTTATATCCAATGTAACTGTATGTTTAACTTAATCTCAATCATATTGTTTAAAATTTGATATCTTTATGAGGGAACCATATTATGAGTGTTTCCATGTCTTTCCCACTAAACAATGGCTGATATTATGTAAAATGCACCAGCTTGAGCCAAACCGATGGGAATAATGCAACAACTACAGCAGATTTATATATTGAGTTACTTTATTCAGCTGTGTGATAATATATATATATATAACACCTTATATTTAATATAAACAAATCTGGCAGGCCTTAAATATGTTATATTATTATTTATACATTATATATATTGTAATCAAATTCGCTACTCAGACTTTCATGCTGTAACACAATTGTCAGGCAGATGATATATATATATATATATACACACACACACACACACACACACACACAGGGGGTGCAATGAATAAATTGTCATTACACAAAATTACACAAAAATGAAAATAACTCTAACGTCTCATTTTAACAGATATATTTACCAAAATTACACAAAAATATGTTGAAATTCTAAAGAGTAAATTTATTCAATAAAATTGCCATTGGCTTCAACCATGGCCTCCAGACGACTTCAGAATCTTCTCTAATTCTTTTGGACTGTCTCTTTGTTTAAGTTGGTGAATGCTGCCATAATCCTTGCCTTCAGTTCAGCTTTGGTGTTACAAAGAGTTTTGTTGGTCTATCACTCAACTGTGCACCACACATAATAATGAAGGGGCTTGCAGTCTGGGGAGTTAGCTGGCGAGGTGTAAGGAGTGATCTGGTCGCAGAAATTGTCCTACAGCCATGACAGGGTTTTACTGCTTGTGTGGCATGGTGCAGAGTCCCGTTGCCAGAAATTTAGTCTCCTAGCAGCCACCCTCTTGACCAAGAGCAGCACTACCTCTTCAAGGCACTTGATGTAGCCCTCCATGTTGAATCTGAGGCCCTGTGGGAAGATGAATGGTGGCATAATGTCACCATCACTTGTGATCACTCCAAAGACCTTCTTAATCATCATTAGCCTCATCCAATTCTTTGCCAATCCTCTGAACTATCTTCATATTAATACCCAAATGATTTGAAATGTTTGTATTGGAGCTTCCAGTGTGAATACCACACAGTACAGTATGCTGTTTCCAAATTTCTGGAGTTAATTTCGTTATGTTGACTTTTTCCTCACAGATCGTGCCGAACTACTATAATATGCAGCCCCCAAAATCAAGAAAAAATATGCATGCACAAAATAAAAAAAATATAAAATGGTAACAATTTACTCAATGTACCATATATATATATATATATATAGTGGGCATCCCTTTATGCATGCATATATATATATATATATATATATATATATATAATAATAATCTTATCAATATAAGAAATTATACTTGTCTGGAAAACCTTGGGCACTTTGATATGTAAATAAACAAACTAATGCCCAAGGGAAAAAAAGGTACAAAAAAGAAAGGACAGAGAATATGTACGTCAGCCATATATATATATATATATATATATATATATATAGTTGGCATCCCTTTATCTTGTGAGATAAAGGTAGCATCCTTTTTTGCCAAAATTCAGTCCTTTGGTGCTGAGATTTGAATGACCACTACAAGGTGCAGGCCTGACTGATTTTATAGCCATTTTAGCCATCTGCTGCACATGCATGCATGTATATATATATATATATATATATATATATATAATAATCTTATAAATATAAGAAATTATACTTGTCCAGAAAACCTTGGGCACTTTGATATGTAAATAAACAGACCATTACCCAAGGGAAAAAAAGGTAGAACAGAGAAGACAATCGTCTAGCATCCAAGTTCAGAGTCCAAAGAAAAAAAAAACATGATACGAGTAAGTAAAATAACTAAGTAAAGTGCTCAATACGCTAAGTAGAGCAAACCCATTTAAGCCTAAAGAGCCAGATAAACCTACCAAGGTTTCACCTATGCTGATCGTCAGGGAATACTGATTCTCTGACGATCCACATTGGTAGGTTTATCTGGCTCTTTAGGTTTAATTATATATATAATCATTAAGTCAGTAAAATATGTAAGGAATGGATATGTGCAAATTTTGATATGTGTCTGTGTTCTATTGCGATATGTTGGTTTATCTACATTGACAATGAAAGAAATTATGTTCAGAAATACATTTCTCAAATAGATGCTTTTTTTCATTGTTATGTTCAAGCTATTGTTAGTTTTTGTTTTAGATAATTTTCACTATTATTATTATTATTATTATTACTTGGTCTATCTCATTTCAATTTTAATAAATATTTGTTGCGCAATATGAATACTTTTTAAACATTAGGTTTTAGATACACAGTGTTTCCTGGCCACCTGTTGTTTTAGTTAATGTTGCTCACCCTCATAGATAAAAAATTTTATAAGGTTAACTTAATGATGACCCCAAAATGTAAGAGTAATGATGTTGGAAATTTTGATATGTCCAAGATTAAGATAATTGGCAGTAGGCTATAAATCAGGGATAATTGGGTTCTTGCCTTCTTTAAGAGGATTGATGCATAGCTGAAACAAACAGGCCTGGCTGGTAATTGAACTCACTTTATTGGGTTTGTTTTCTCAGCTGAAAAGCTATGATTCACCCAACTTTTATTCTTTTATTCATGTGAAAGCACTGAGAAAGAACAGAAAATGGTTGTCATGAATGTTTTTCCTTTGCATGGGATTGAAATTAAATTACAGAGGAAGTGACTATTTGGAATTTCTCAGAATAAAAAATGACCTCTGTCCACCACAAACTTCAATCAATTTGGACGACAACACTTCTCTTTGTTTCAAACATGCCGGGCAATTCCATCTAAAGCACTTGCTCCTCTGTAATAAAGATATCCATAGTTACCGCATTTCAAGCAGCTGGGAAACATTAAAATATCATATGATCCCTTTTGACCAATCAAAGTCAAGCATATATTTTTGTTTGTTTTCCAATAAATACCATCACCATTACAGTATATATTTAATTAGCAACATTCAATAAAATGATAGCATCTATTAAATTACTGGCTGGGAAAGGAAATGTTTTACAAATAATATTGGGATTGTGTTTATAGAATTACAGATATTACTGAAATTTTGTCTTCAAATTTGTACAATTATTTTATTATCAATAAAAAATAGGGAAAATATTTTTTAGAAATATGAATGTGCAAGAGTCGCTGATAAGTTCTCAATTCAATCAAGAAGACCTTACCACCCAAAAAATCTGATGTTTGCTCAGATTTTGAGTTGGGGTGGACTGAAATTTTTTTCTGCAATGTTTCATGTGTTTGGTCAAATCTGATACATACCATTAAAAAATCTAGTGGATTAAAGCGTTAGTTCATAAATTTGGTGCTGTAATTGTGAGTTCAATCTTTGGGCCAGGTAGTGCTGACATAGACTCATTGGTTACAGTGTGAGCAATAACTAATCATTACTAAATACTAGCAAAACAAAATATCCCTAGACATGGACAGCAGAAACAATGAAATTGAATAAAGGATTCAGTTTGAAATTCCTTGAAAGTTACCTGAATGAAGCATCTGACTGTCCTTGATATGACAATAAACTATATCTGCATCCTGGTTAAAACGATAAACTACGTCTGACAGCAAGGCCTCTGATCAGGAGTTTTCGAGGAGCGTGGAACCACCTCTTAATTACTGGTGTTCCTGGGTGGTAGCACCTGTTAGGGTCCCAGCTATGGGCAAATAGTTAACACCTAAACTTGGGTCAAAGTACTATGAAAGTGTAAAAATAGGTTTTAATGCCAGAAATACTTTGTAAAAGAAATTATTACCAGCAATAAGGAAAAATTATCAGCAATACTTAAAAAAAAAAAAAAAAAAAATTTACCAGCAATACAAGCAGCTATACATTTTTTGAAAAATATATTACCAGAAAGACATTTTTAAAATAAATAATATTACCATCAATAAAAATTGTTGTCATTGTATAACCCATTGAGGTTGATATGCCGTAAAACAAACCAAACTGTAAACTTAAGCATCTGAAGGAAGCCAGAGAGCACAAAGGCTGAAATATTGTGTTAACAACAAAGTTGCAAACAGTAGTAAATAATGTAAATATGCCGAAAACAGTTCTTAATTTTTACACATTTTGGTAAAAAACATTATATTTTATAAAATTTACCAAATTTAACCTTATAAATTCACCAAAATAACTTTTCTGTAAATATTAGATTACTTCAGTGGTGGGACTCTTGTTGATTGGCACAGCAGAAGGGGTAAGTACATGGTGGCATTAGAAACAAGTAGTTTTTTTTTTTTTTTTCCTTTTTTTTTTTCCTTTTTTTTTTTTTTTTTTTTTTCCTGTTGACTTAATATGACAAAATCTAAGTCACTTACAACTAAGAAACAGACATATTCTTTACAAAAAGATTTAAGACTTATAAATGAATGCATGATTTGATTTTGTTATCCAAAATTAAAGTCTGAACTTTGTTGATATTATCTGGACAGAATACAATGCACCAGTTATATCAGACAGTTGATGTCTGCATAGGCCAATGTTCTAAGTTTGTACTTGAAAAGATATTTTTAAAAAAAATGCTTTATTTTGATCCTTAAAGTACTAAGTAACTCAACTAGTTATTAATAAATGCTTTATTTTGAACAAAGTAATTGAATCTCACCGATATTTTCTGCTGCATAAGAAACATGAATAATATGCAAACATTTTTCTGAAAACATATTTTTGTCAGTTCAACAGATGAAAAATTAATGTGGGGGTGTTTTTTGTTTTTTTTTCTTGTTGAAGCCAACATTGACAAAATATTTGTTTTTTCTTAGAAAGTTTCTATGTTGCTATTTTGGCTAGTTAAGAAAATTGTACGTTTTTCTTTCCTTGGTGCCTTATATTTAAATCTGCTCATAATAGTTTTTTGAGGAAATTAACTTAACTCAGAGCTCCTGCCAAATGTCTGCTGCTATTTTTTTTTAATTTACTCATCCGCATATATTACCTTGGTGCAAAAATAATGTCGTTTTCTCACATAGTAACATATGTGAGAAAACAACATTATTTTTGCACCAACCTAATATATTGTTCACTTACCAGTGAAACGAAATTGGAAGCTGGACAAGACTCAGACAAAAGATTTAAAAATCATTAACTCCCAAACAAAACAAAACACTCTTATCAGCAGGAATGTGTTCATTATATATATATATATATATATATATATATATATATATATAAAAGAAAAAGTGTGTGTGAATGTATGCATTTATCCTGTTTTACATTTGAGTTATTGAGATTGATTTAAAAAAATTAATTTTGCAGGATTAGATGAGTTTCCTGAATGGTTAATTGCCAAAAGTATTAAAAAACTGCCTCTAGTATAAAACAAGTTTAGAAGTCTATATACACAGTAGACTAATATTGGTATCTGAAGTTAAAATTTATTTTTACTTGATTTCTAAATAGTGCCATTTTTTTTTATACAATTTTGATTGGTAGATATTCATATGACACTTTCGTAAGATTCTAAGTTTCTGCATGCATGCATATATGCAGGGTATGCCAAAAGTCATGGTGGGGTTTAGAAAGTAATAATGATGATCATTAAACAGAAACTTAGTTCAATTAGTTACGAAAAATAAATGGTAAGTAACTATATTGTAAGCCTGAAGAAGTTGTAGAAACAACATAAGCAAGTAAACATATGAAATCAATCATTGAAATAACTTTTGAAATAATACCGTCTCCAGAAAATATTTTTAGAATCATTATGGTCATCAAACAAACAGAAAGGAGGACAAATTTTAAAAAAAATTTAGTTTCTCCTATTTTAAATGGCTTTGTATCAGGAAGTCTGGAAGATTGTCCATCTAATTGACTGTTTGTTTGTTTTGATAAACAAAGTTAGCTTGTTTGAATTTTTTTATCATCTATTTTACAGCATCCAACATCATAGGATTACTATATATTATTTGTGTGTGTGTTTTATATATATATATATATATATATATATATATATAATCTAACTGAAGTGATATGATAAACCATATATGTGAACGATTATGTACACATACAGATGAGCAAATAACTATTTATTTAATCACTGGTGCAAACAAAACAGTGCTCAATGTAGTTAAACAGAGCTATAAAGTATGTATTAATAATTACACATATACCTATCTTTACAGTATGACTCAGAATTTCATGGCTTTCCCATTCATCAGGTACAAAAAGAAACGTTTTGTACCTGATGAATGGGAATGCCATGAAACTCAGTTGTACTGTTTTTTGGCTCTACAATTACAAGAGAGTTTCCTATCTGGTTGGTTATTGTTATAAAATTTGTTTAATTTTTTATTATTATTGAACCAAAGTTTTAACTTATATATAGATTTTTTTTTTGTATTTATATTGTCATACAATCCTATTTGGATTATCCTTATCACCTACAGATTTGATATTATTATCCATATATATATATATATATAAGAAAACAGTGTCTCACAGATGGAAAGCTTTTAATAAAAATAGTCATAATAAAATAAACCTTACCAATATGCTTAAAACACCAAATGTATAATGCCAGCAGTGATATATGAATGTGAAACATGAAAAGTCACTAGAAAACTAATAAAAAAAAAAACACTAATGGAAAGAGTAACAAGATAATTCTAAAAGAGAGATAGATACCAGCAAGAATGATGGAGAAGACAAAGATAAGTGATATCATGGAGGTGAATAAAAGTCATAGAAAAAGAAAGGATAACAGATGGAGCAAAAGGTTGATGCCCAATGGTACAAGACTGGACATGAAAAGACAGAAGGTTTTGCTGTTAAAACATTACAGATAATAAGTCACTGGCATCATGACAGGAAAGGCTTTTGTCTTACAATAGATGGCTATATATATATATATATATATATATATATATATATATATATATATATATATATATCATAATGGCTTTGCTTCATAGACGAAAATTTATGAAGAGAATCCACACATGTCGCAGGGCTGTCAATGATTTGCAAAAACCATCTGAGACAGTCTTTTCAGCAATGAGAACAGGAGTAATGAGTGCAGGAAATGTCAAATTTATATCACTAACCCTTTGGTTGTATTCAATCAGTAATGTTATATGGAATAGGCTGTGGTGCAAAGATGCACCAGCAGTTACTTTTTTCCATTTACAGTAGTCAGTACCACAGGAAAGGAGTCTCTGTTGTATTAACTGGAAGGTAGCTTGCTAAGCAGCAACAGCAGTATTTGAAAGTCAGTGGTTTTTCATTCTTGATGCATGGGCTACCTCAGTCCTAGGTATGACATCTACATCCGCTTCTTGGGTAAGATAATGAAATACATCCAACAGCAAGCCTCTGACCAGGAGGTTTTGAGGAGCATGGAACTGCCTCTTCATTGCTGGTATTCCCGGGGTGGGAGCACCTGTTAGGGTCCCAGCTATGGACAAATAGTTAACCTCCAAGCTGGGGTCAAACACTAAGAAATTGTAAAAATAGGTTTTATTACAAACAACACATTTTTGGAGAAAAATTACCAGCAATAAAAATCTTGTCAGCTTTAAATATCCCATTGAGATTGATATAACAAAACAAACCAAACCAAACTAGGTAGAGAGTTATGTTAGTTTGCAATTTGTATAGTGTTATATTCCATGCTAATAGGAATATCTACTTGAAAAACACAAGGTGGATAAAATGAGTAAAGGTTTATTGTAAAAAAACAGTAAAATAAGAATAAAGGTAACAGTTATTCTGTTAAACAAACCAAACCATGAGCTACCCTTCACAGCTGTGTTTTCTGCCACACTACCTTAATACACTTTTACAGCCTGGGTGGTACAAATGGTACAGGTGGATGATCCAAGATTCAATGCCATAAAGAGTAAACAGCATGATGACATCATAGACTTTAAGTCAGACAGAAAAAGATGAAGAGTGAAATTTAAGTTTTATACTTCAATCTTTAGGATTCCAGAATGAGATTAACATTTCATTCGTATATCAGATATTATTAGTTATAGCATTTACAGGATTTCTCTAACATATCAGATACACTTACACACCTATTTTGTCTTATTACAGACTGAGAACAGATAAATATTGAATATTAACAACATATTGGGATCATGTTTGGTTAAATTAAAAGAATATTGGACTGCAGGGATTTTTTTTTTCAATAAAAATATTTTACTGCCTGTGTAAAATGTTTTTTCTATAGGTTATTCTTCCTTCTAGGTTGATGTTTAAGGTCCAACCAGGCTAGCAACCCAAATATTGCTCTGCCTCTCTTCTCTCTGCCATTGTTTATGTTTCTACTGACCTCTTCCTTTCTGTCAGATTTGTGTCTGCTGAACAAGCTATCATCAGCCACTTTGTCCATTGATATTAAGTGTTTTATTAATGACAAAGCCAAAGTTTTCCACCAACAAGAAATCTCTCAGCATTGAGGAAACTGAATTGCATTGTGGCAACTGAGTGATTTTCATTTGGATAATGTTTTTACACTAACCTCATAATTAGCAATGCATTTTGATAGCATCTCAGAAGTATTCATTGTTATTCCCTTAGCTTAGTCTGGCACAAGGCAATGATAATTGATTAGTCAATGAATCTGAAAAATGTTAAATTAAAAAAAACAACACATATTTTGCAACTATTAAATATATATCTGTGTATCTGCTTATCTCTCCCAAATATATATATATATATATATATATATATATATATATATATATATGTGAGAGAGAGTAATGGAGTCATTAATGATTAGCAAAGGTTTTCTATGGTAAAATTATTAACAACATATGTGTATGTGTGTGTAGAAAGAGAAAAAAAGAAAGATTTGATCAATGAAAAACTCTAGTTTTAAACCTTACTCTATAGAGGCTCTATCTCCAATAATTAAAAAAATAAGTTTACAATTATTGTGTGTGTATATATACATACATATATATATATATATATATATATATATAGCAAATATTCAAACAAATTTTGTTAAATTCAACATACAATGTTTGTTTCATTTTTCAATTAGATATTGTACAGCAGGATCAAAATTTTGATTAGACTGTCAGGTGTTCATTTTATGTTCTCTTTACTCAAGCATTTTCAGCCATCTCAGTTATTAGCAAGAACTGGGTGTTGTTAGTATGGTAGATAAAATTTTGTTGGATACATTCTCTTCAGGAACGCTGCAATTCAAAACACTCTCATGGAGCTATACTTTGGATTAATTTGTCTGCAGTTAACTTACTGTGTTTTTAGCCTTTATTAAAACTATTATCACTATTGAAATGTCATGGACAATGTTCTAGAATGAGGCAGTTTCCATTGCTACAGATACTGGAAAAATAGTTGGCTGATTGTAGCACTCAAGAAAGTACTTGACTCCCTTGACATGTTTTACCATAACATGAACCAGATTAGACTAAAAGAGGGGAGTATTGCTGCCATATCTGGGCTGGAGCTGTGCCCAATTCACACTTTTCAATCCTAGTAGGCATTCAAAAGCATTTCTGTAGTGGTGTGGGTGATGAATTATTTCCTACCTTACAAATCCTTTTCCACAGATACAACATTAAGAGCCTCACGTTGCTCTATCTCTATTTTCATGGCATGTGTTCTGGTGAACTACATTCCTTAGACTTATCACACCTGTCCTTTAAGAAGAAGACTTGCCATACCATTTACACAAAGGTGAATCATCCCCAATCCCTTTGTATTCCATTAGTGAAGAGTAAATACTTCTCAAGGACTGTGGAACAGACTCCTGACAGGATGTTTTCCAAATCACTACAATCTTTACCCAGTCAAGATTGTACTGATTGGGAAAGTATCCTCTCAGGAGTCTATTCCACAGTTCTTGAGAAGAAGTCTACGCCTTACCATTACCTTTCTTGCATATCCCCATGAACTTCACTTCTCACCCTTTCTTACAGTATCTCACTTTGAGTATATTCTTGGGTTTTGTATTGAGTGAACATTAGTACCATAATTATGCTTTCCCCTCCCTTTTTTAGTTTGCACGGCCATTATGCTCTGCCAACACCTCAGAAATAATGGAATATTCCATTTTGATCATGTGGAAAGACAAAAGACATATCAGAGACACTACTTGGGTTCACTGAAAAAAGAAAGAAGTGCTTAACATCTGCTAATACCTTATAAATAATGGACTATACTGTTTTGATCAGGTGAGAGGACAAAAGTCGTATCAAAGATTCTTCTTGGTTTCAGTCAGAAAATAAAAGAAATGAGTGAAGATAGATGTGCTTAATGACTGTTTCAGTGAAATGGAAAAAGTTGTTAATTTCAAATCTTTTCATTTGTACCCCCTTACTTCTTAAAATAACGACCAGCATTCATATTTATGATTATTATTGCAATATTTTTTGTTAAATTGTAAAGCTCAAATATTTAATGGTATGATAGGGGAATTTCTACAGATATTTTATTATTGTAAAACTCACCATGTGCTTATCAATCATTATCTGAAGAATTAAGATTCATTAGAAATTTAAAATAGGAAAACCATGAAATTTTTCCAGGTTAAAACTAGTAAAGATAAAAACTGCAGAAGAAAAAGGCTAAGCTTAGTAAATGTCCACATAGTATATGGATGTGTTGAAAAGCTATATTTGAATTAAAGCAATAACATGACATTAAGGTTACGGATAAAACTGCTATAAGCATCATGACAACTCCAGTCATCATAATGAATAACTGTATTGACTGCATCAACTACATTTGGCTAGCTTTGTTGCAGTTCACTAAAATCTTTGCTCTGCTGTGTTTATTCCCTTTATAAAATGGCCATTTTCCCTTGTGAAATCCTCTGTCCACTTTGGTGGTCATTGAAGTTGGCAGAGTGGTCAAGAAATGGGGAAGTTATTTCACTGCTGCTGACCTCTCAAGGAGAGAATTTACTTTCCACATATTGTCTACCAATATGTCTTCTTCAAATTAGACACAAGAAGCATTATTTCCAACAAACGATACTTGCACTTAGGAAGCTTCTGCATTGAAATCTAGATGTGTAAACTTCCACCATTTGCAGTCTTTTGTTAACTTTCATAATTCTCTGTATAAATAGAATGTAAATGAATAATTTCCTGTAAGACATGCCACAAACACAAAAATTATCAAGTTACACTGATGTTTACTAAGCTTAGCAAGGGACATGGTCAGAAATACAGGGCACCTAGTGAGGATAAAACTCAGTGCAATAGTAATGGTCAGTGAGCTTCATGACTATTAATCTACAGGGTGTCTCTAAATGTTGCATTGTCATTGATATCCTTGTAAATTTTATATTTATTTACCAAATGGAATCATGTTTCTGTATGTGACCGTATATTATTAATTATTATTATTTTATTGGTCAAATTATGGAAGATGATGTCATGGAAATTTTCCCTGGTTGCTTATTTCACAAGTGTACATTTTCTAACAAATTGTTGCATGACTTTTGGAACACCCTGTAAAGTGAAGAGCCATGTCCATTTGTTTTTATTCTTTTACAAAAATTCACTGCCAATAAAAGGCTTGAGAGTTAAACAAGGTAGAAAGTTACAAGGTGTGGAATATGAGTGGAAGGGAAGATGGTATGAAATGTAGATTATGATGAAAATGAGGATAGATAACAATTGACCTATGACTTGAAGAGGTTGATTAATGTGCTCAGGAAAGCACCTGTACAGGTGTCTGTTCTACAAAGTGAATCTTTCTTCTTACATTTGTAACATGGAGAAAATAAGGATGATTTGAGTCTATGGAAGCAGCAGTAAATGTCTATACTGGCAGAACTAGTGAATAAGGCTCATCTGAACATTTGCCATGGGAATAGCAATAGATTAGCAACCAGCTTGTAATCTTGTGTCAGCATAAAAGATTCTACAATAGAAAGTCATTCACCTACAAGACTACACAGTTTTAAACTTTGTCAAGACTGGAAAGTAAGGATTGACTTGACCCAGTCCAGATTTAGCAGCAATATTCCATTTTTGGCCTAAACTCTATACTAGGACACCCAGTTTGGAACATACTATCATATTAATAATAGTCAATGAGACTAGTTTGCTAACAATTGGGTGGCACACAGTGAGAATCAGATTCATCTGTTAGGCTATTTTACCAAACTTTGTTCCACAACGAGCCCCTCAAGATAAAGATTTGTTAATTTACCCAAACAAAGTCAAATTTTCAAAAGACGGTATTGTTACATTTTGTAATTCTTTGATCAGCCATTCTCATTCGAAGAGGTTTTCAGATTTTATTGCATTCCATTTTTCTGTTTGTTACCATAATGTTCATACTGAAGTTGAGCAACATTGAACCTGGTCAGTACCGAGATGGTGACTGCTTGGGAATACCAAATGCTGTAAATTTGGATGTGCAGGTGGTGTAATAGATAATGACTCAGAATTGTTACTCAAAGATCTGAGTTCCAATTTCAGTCAGGTTTGTTTATTCACTTACACACAAATACCCTTGGGAAAGGTATGGATCCACCTCTTCTCCTCACAGCTATGGCTTAATTAGTAAAACTGATATCACTAAATCATTATCATCACAACAGAAAAAAATTCTTACAATCTAAAAATATTTTTTGGCTTTAAATAACCTGCAAATGGTTGATAAGCCTGAAAAAATGAATAAATCAATCAAGACTCTTGATCACATTCCATTTTTATGATCGTTACCATAATGTTCACCCTTTCTTATGTGTACAATGTGCAAGAAAAGAGTGGAATGGAAGGTTTTTTTCAAGCTTCAAGACTACAGATGCCCTAATCAAATTCTAACCTGGTCCCAGACTAATCAAAGCTTAGGAAATAAAAGAGCTACAAAAAAATAGGAAGTTGGAGAGAGCCATTATCATCTGCACCATTGTTTCAGATTAAGCAAAGCTGAGAAAGTAAAGTTTCAATTTCAAAAACTATAATTTATTCTAAAAACATCCCACAATTTTAACAGTAACCACTTTAAAGTATTGGTATTAGGAAAAATACCCAAATATAAAAAGTATTGACATGTGTATTTCTGTTTACAGGAAGAAATTCAAGACTCGATCAGGAGACACTGTACGTTTGATGGATCTTCTCGATGAAGGTGTGCGTAGGGCTGAAAATAAACTGAAAGAGAAAGGACGAGATAAGGTCAGTGAATGGTTGATATTTTTTCACTTTATTTTCATCTCAGTTGGCGACTGTGACTCACCAGCCATATCAATGCATTATTTCTTCCAGAGTATATTTGCACTTCAAAACATTTAAGGTAAGTCAAAAGCGAAATAGTTATGGTAGTTGAGACCAGTTCACATGAACCCACATTTGAAACTTTTGTACAGGTGAAGACTAATTTTTGTTACCCTACTCAGGAATGTTTGTCACTTTGATGCGACACCCACTGGTGGTCGCAGTCCAGCACCAATATGTGAGGTCCACTGGTCGCGACGTCAATATATGACACTGCGCTGTCGGTCTGCAGTCAACCCCCAGTTGCGGGGCAAAGCCGTAAGGTTTCTTCCACCAGCGTTTGGGGTTGACTCATTGTCGCTGCCGCCAGCCTGTGTCCTGGTCGATCTTGTCATTCTCAGCTCACTTCCAACATCTGGTTACCGAAGTAACTACTTTGATCTTAACCTACCCACATTGTGATTTTGATCTTAGGTAGATGAAATCAACCAGGCGTTGGGCTGTAGTGCAAGCTGAATCCGGGGTAAAGGTGATAGCGCACAGGTGTAAGTAAAAGAAAATAATAAAACAAACTCATGAGGTTCAAATATGATGAGAAATAACAATTATCTTTATCTATCTGTTGAATACAGAAGTGTGATTCTCTCCCAACCCACTTCTATGGATCCGTGACACTTTTTGAGTTTCTTAAGCGAGTTATGGTATCTTAAGTCGTTCATCAATAAAAACTTGCTTTTGGTAGGAAGACTAAGTCGAAAAGGACATGGAAATCTTTCGGTCAGCTTCTGCGACGCAGCACTCTTGAACTAGACTCTTCCTCTCTCACATTGGTATCTCACACCAATCCCCTCAATGAGTGTTAACAACTTCTTCGTCTTTCTCATACATTCACCTCTGCCTATTACCCATGCTACTTTTCAGCCAATGATCTCTCGGCAGTGTGGGTGTGACTAGACTGGCCCACATGTTTACAAAATCCTTTTTTTTTTTCTTTTTCCTTTGGCCAAAAAATTTACAATTCCCAGATTGCCGAATAATTCTTTATCACATCCTAATGCCCGGACATCTATCGACTCATTAATCATTGTCAAAAAACCCGATATCTGGGTTCTTCGCTGGTCAATCCTTCAACTGGGTGGCCGTGCCCACCTGACAATTAAATTCTTTATTTTTCTCATGTCTTAAAATTCTCTTATCACCAGTGCTTATTTTTGAGTCAACAGTTTGAATAAGCAATAATAATGATCCCCTTTTCAACTCTCTTTTTCATGTCAAGATTCGTACATAGACCAGATGGCTTCCCTTGCTGGAATCGAGAATTAAAGTCAAATGATATCTCTGAAAGATAATCAATGGTCACTCTCCAGGGTGGTCCCAAGCCAAGTTTCCTCCACGGTCGCATGCGCCAGCCGGCTTTGTTTATCTTTTAGAATTCTGTTTTGTTTGACGCGTCACTCCCTTATCGCGACATTAATTAATTTGGCAGAATCACTATCTCGCTCATTCTTACTGATTTTTTGTCTTTTGCGAAAAGTATCTTCCTTTCGTAAATAAAATAAATTCTTTTTTTTAATGTCGCTCAGTCTATCTTTCAATATAACTCTTTCTCGCCTTAAGTATTTCCCATTTTTAATTTATATGGTTAATTAGTTAGCCAATTACCATAGCTAAATAGTGTCACACTGATATGCCTTCTGAAGATGCTGCCGTTTTCCCTCAATGTGACTACTCTGTTCATCCGGTAAGTAAGAATTACCATCAACAAAGTTGCAGCTTCATATCTTAACTAGCTCATGTATTTTTTGCATTGTGGAAGCATCTTGTGTTTTTATCATGCCTTTTAAGGCTAAATACACTTTGAGAATTAAAATAAGTTACTGGACATATAAAGAAATAGCTTCTAATGTGACATGAATCTCCATCTGATATCGCGGTTATGTTCATTTTTCTTCTACATCATATTTCACCTAGGAAGTCCACAGTCATGTTGTTGATTTTAGTTTAGGCTTCAGGATACACAGGTAGCATAAGTGTTGTTTGTGCAGAGAGGAAAATCAGCTGAGTTCAAATTCTAACATAGTCTTTAGATGGATAGTGGCTCAGGATGAAAAATCGAAGAGTCAAGTTCAAATTCCAGCCAGATACATTACATTCACTTATGCACAAATACCCTCAGGAAAGGTATGAATCTATCTCCCCTTCCAGCTATGGGTTAAATAGGATGCTGGGTATCTGAAAAAGTCATTGTTATTCTCAAAAAATTATTTGTAATATTCACTTGTAAAAGAAATTATTATTCTTGCAATCCAAAATCTGTTTTGTCAAGAAAAGAAAATCCTTGTACAAATGCAAGGAAAATTTGATAAAAAACTTAATTGCAGTGTACACACACGCACACATATATGTAGAGCACGGTAGTACTTTAAAGTAAAACTTACAGATACAGAAGAAGTGGATTTCGGGTGCTTGCTTGAGAGTATGCATGTACAATAATTAGTATGAATTTAAAATAAGGCAGCACTTTACTAAGTAAGTTTGCCTTTAGGCTTTTTTTTTTTCTTTTTTCAGTATTGTCAGGTTTTTTTTTTTTTTCCTTCTCTCTCCAAGACTTTATCTGGGCTTTGGCAAGTTATCCACTGATTCTATCAATGGTTTTGGTTTATATATATATATATATATATATATATATATATATATATATAGAGAGAGAGAGAGATGTTGACTGTCCTTCTACCTTCTTTTGTAGCTTAGTTAAGTCATTGTGACCTGATTGTGCTACTGAGGATAGGATTGAATTTTTTCTTTTTTAAGAGAATTCAAGGCCATAGAAAATATATACCGAGAAGAATCTTTAAAGTCCTTTTCTTGTTTTTTGCTTGATACAAATATAAAAGTATTAAGTTAAAATGATCCTCTTGAAATTTACTGAGCTACACGTATTTGAAGAAGCTGAAGACAAAAAAGGCAAAAGAACTGAAATTATGGCTAAGGAATCAACTCTGAAAGAAATCGAAGGAGGATTTAAATATGTTCGATCCACCAAGAACTTTTATCTAAATGCTGATGCTGACATGGAAAGATCAATCAAAGTCTTAGTAAAGTTTGGAAAATTATTTACGTAATTTACATTGTTCGGATTGTTGCCCTCATCTTTATTGTCATATTCATGACATTTCAGCCGGTGTACTCTCCGGCTTTCTTCAGGTGATCGGAGTTTCAAACTAACCCTTTATTTTATCCACTGGGGCAGATTGTTCTAGTTCCACGTGCCATGCCTCTTCCAGATGTCTTGGTCATCTCTCTTTAACTGAACTCTCCAAGTTTTTGTTCACCGCTGCAGTAGCCAGCTATTGAACTCACAACTCTTTGGATCAAATCAACAGCCAAAACCTTGTGTACGTGGCAATAAAAATGATGACTACAGTCCAAACAATGCAAATAATGTGAATAATTACAGTACCTTATCTCTGAAATATAGACAGTTATGTAAAATTGTATAATGCGAAAAAAAATTTTGGCAGTTAACAAATGTTTTTCAAAGATTGTTTATTGTGAAATAAATGAAAAATATCAAATGTTTAATTAACCTTACCAGTTTTTGTATTATATATGCAACTAAAAAGTGCCTTTAAGTCTTGATGGATAACCTGAAAAGAAAGGGATTCAGTGTAATTATTCCCATTAATTAACACAAATTATACATGTAAAGTGGAGTTTGCTTGTATCTTAGCTTACAAAAAAATCATCAGTGTTTCATACATTTATGGCTCATTTCTTTTGAACAAGAGTAGAGGTTAATCAATTGTCACCATTTTAGGAGTGGGTTTCCAGTTCCTTCTAAAGTCTACTTCAACTGAATTACTTCTAAATTGTCTGCCTACACTCTAATTTTATTTACTATTTATTTACTTTTCTTTTCCTCAGAAAGCATAGATAGGTTCACACTTTTGCCAGATCTTTTTAACAAGAGTAGAGGTTTATCCATTGTTTCCTGTTTAGGATTGGGTTTCCGGTTCCTTCTAAAGTTTTTTTCATTCTCTCCACTCCCAGTAGCTCCTTACATCTTAGTGGCATTATCGTTTTTCTTGGGGTGAATTGATAAAAAAAAAAAATTTACTCAATAGCAACCATCTGCAATAATAGTTTACAAACTATTGTACTACAACAATTTTAATAGCTAAGCAAAAATGTGTCTGGCACAAGACCACTTAGTTTCAGCACCAATTGAAGACTGAATTCAACAATTATATCCATATTTGAAAGCATGTAGATTGTCATTTTTCTTAATGTTATGTTCATTCATGGTGACTCTCCGCAGAATACTTTTCTTTCTGGTTTGTGGAATTTCATGAATTCTTAGAAAAGAGTTAGTTTTGCATTTCCTTCTCCATGGTTTTAATTCCGACTTATCTTTCTCCTTGACTGGCTACCACCCAAGGCAAATTTACTTTGTTATTTAGCCCATAGCTGTGGGGGAGAAGAAATGAATTCATGCCTTATCCAAAGAAATTAGTGAAAATTGAATGTAACTATCTTGGCTGAAATTTGAACTTGCTGATTCTCCTTTCCATGCCAATAACTGTTACTTTATCTGGTCTTCCTTAAGACTATTGCCTCATGTGAAAATCAGTGATAGCTGTCTTGGATCAAGAGATTTACGATGTCGTCAACGAAAAATAAACTCAGAATGAATGCAACTGACTCGGCTGGAGTTTGAACTCTGCATGCCAAGTTCTTTTCACATTAATGCAAGGGATTCTCCAAGGCTCTATACTTAGACCTATGTTGTTTCTTAACTTCATCAATGACCTTCCTGATGTCATCAGTTTCCAACTTGCTATTTATATTGATGACATAACTATTTACACCTGTCTTAATAGTACAGTCCAATAAGTCCGACAAAGTAAAATTGGCAGCTGCTCTCAAAGATGACCTCCCATCAGTTGTTAACTAGGGTAAGAAATCTGCTATTTTACCTTCCATCAGCATGGCTGAAGCTGACCTCCAAGAGAGCAAATCATTTCACCTTCTTGGTCTCACATTTTCCACTGACATGAAGGGAAGTGATTATATTGAAACTGTTGCTGGGTCTGCTGCTCGGAAAATTAGTTCATTGTGAGGCTTCAAACAATTTCTCACATCAGGATCAATCTTGAACATTTATAAGCCTACCATTCATCCATGCAATCGAATATTGCTGCCATATCTGGTCTGGAGTTCCTGTAATATATCTCAAGATTTTCAATGAAATCCAAACTTAAATGCAAAGTCCATTGCCATCTTCTGTCTTTTATTGTCCTTTCACCTCATTAAAGCCTTATTATTCTATTTCATTCTCAGTAATCCCTTGCATCTTAGTGACATTATTGCCTTGCTTGGGGAAATGATTTTTTTTTTTTTTTTAGACAGAGCTTGTTGGCCTTGGTTGACATTCTGTCTAGAAGCATCGCTGATTTCAAAGCCAAAGTAGATGCAATACCTCAGTCATCTTGATGGTGAGTGGTCAACAGCTTCATTCTTGTGATGAGAGTGGATGAGCTGCAGTTCAGTATCCAGCTTCTACATAATGGTCAAAAAAGGATTCAGGACGGCCAATGTCACTTTTTTCCCCAATAAGAATCATGACCATAAAACCTAGCCAGGGCAAACTGGGCTCTTCAGCCATAGTTGGTAGCCTGTTTAGGAGAAGGACAACTCAAATTCTAAACTTCTAGCTCAACTAAAAGGAATGGCAAACAAAATATTTAGCATGCAAATGGCAAACAAATAAACGTTACTTTTTTTGTTTGAAATAACAACAATGTATTTCCACAAAGCTACAATTTTTGGGAAACAATAAATAAGTGTGTGTGATTGACAGTTGTGGCAAAATTACATACATGCTTGGCAGCAGCTGTTCAGGGAACAGAAAAATGGGAAGAGAGATTTTTGAAAACACCCTGCTCTTTATATTCATACCAGATGATCCTAGTCATGTTATTACATGTCTAAGGGAGGTAATCCACTTCCACCACATATTTTCCTTTTTATTTTGTTTTTATTGTATGCTCTTATGCCCTCTTACCTTCATGTGAGTGTCAAATTTTCCATGCCTTTTACTATATCATATCACATATTATAAATGTGCCTCCTATTTAACCCTTCTTCTGTCATAGGCACATCAGTTAAGGCATCATAGTTGTGGGTCATAAGTTCAAACATTGATAGAACTTTTATTGTACTCTAGCAAGTATTTGACCTCAAAAGCTGTGATTTAAAAAAAAAAAATAGAAAAAGTGCTCAATAGGTTTCTGTTTTTTTTTTTTTTTTTGTTTTTTTTTTTTTTCCTTTGTCAGAGGTTTCCATCTTATTCCTTTCCTTATTCAAGGTCACTTTGTTGGGATTATCTGCCTAAATCTTTCACAGATTATCCCTTCTTTTCTGTCTGTGACTGAAGACTTCATTAAGATGTGATTTTCACGGAACATCTGCAGGCATTGTTCTTGGAGATCTACAAGGATTTCCACATCCAATCAATTTTACTGTTTCTTTCACAATTTCTTTTATCAGAATGCTTCGTTTGTTCTGTCGATTCATAATTGCCATTGCTTACATGAATTCCAACAAGAAATACAAAACATTTCTGCTTTGAAAGACAGAAGAGAGAAAAAAATTGTTGAACTAATTTTTTTTGTTATCTCATGCATTTATTGAAATAATTATTTCCAGATTGAATATCTGCCATTTTAAATTACGTATTTTGAGACGGACGTTACATTTATTTTTTTATAGAATTTCAGTGTTTGTGCTATTCACATAAATATAAATATTTGTTCAAACTTTGAGATGGTGAATATTCTTCATTCCATGAATGACTGATACTTGTATCCTGATCTTTGTTGTTCTTATCACAAGATTTCAGCTTTGTTGTTCGTTTCCCATGTTTCTTTTGCATTATGTTTATCTTAATTGTCGATAATTACATTTTGTACCTCGTTTTTAGGTTTTCAATCTGTCAAATCAGTGAATAAAGTTTCATGTTATGAGAAAATTTAAGGGTTGCAACATTAATTAAAAGAAAATTAAATATATATATATATATATATATATATATATATATATATATGTTTGTTTTTTGTTGCTTCTATTTCTCAAATAAAAAGTGGCTTTCTTTTGAGAGTATGAAAAAAAAGAAAGGAAGGAAAAAACTAATCTTAAAGAAGGCTGAAAAACACACCAGCTGGGATAGTGTAATAAAAAAAATAAAAAAAATACAGGCACCAGTTCAAATGATTGGTAAAAAATATAATCAGAAAACAGAAATTTATTAGCATTTTCATTCCGACAACTGGTTGTTTTTTTTGGGTTTTTTTTCTTTAATTTTTTAACTCAACCAAAATGATTATTTTGCTAGAATTTCAATATTTGATTAATTCCTAGTTATAAGGAAATGGTTTCTAATTGAAAAAAAAAATGTTTCTTTTGATAGTCCTAATATATGACTAAAAACTTCTGCCAGTTGATAATGGTTATAGCAGCTTAAGCATCTTCTCTGCCACCCATCAAAGTGTGCCAATCATATTATTTTTTTCCTCAAGATACTTGACATCAGGAGCACAACAAGAGTTGGATTCATACCTTTCATCATTACAATATTGCTACATAAATAGGGAAGTGCAGGGAAATTAGGATTCATACCTTTCCAAAGAATATTAATATGGTATGAACAGGGAAGAATTAGATGGTTGAATTCATGACTTTTTGAATAATAATATTGTTACATGAATAATAAAATGCAGTAATATTTGGATACATGCCTTTCCCAAAAATTCAGTATGTAAGAACAGAATGCAGGAAGAGTTGGATTCATGCCTTTCCTAATATCATTAGTACAACATAACCAGTAACAACCTCGTACAGAAATCGAACTTGATTTCATTAACCTTATGCCTCGTAATCCATTTTCTGTCTTACTTTTTGAGATGCTGGATTGTGATTACACAATTGATTCTTTTGGGACTTGCAGTTTCATCTTCAAAGATTGTATAATAGAACCTTTTATTTCTTTTAACTGAATTGTAGTGAAGGGGGCTAATTAATATTGTCTTTCACTGCTTTTTTTTATAATGTCTGGTATCTTTCTTGGAAATATCAGATTTAATAATTGATATCTTTCCCATTGTGTTGTCACTGTACAGAACATTGTTTAAAAGCAGTGGTCTCAGTTCCTGGAAGTCATGAATTCAATCTTTGTGTGAAGCAGTGAAAGATTATATTCATTCAATGACAGTAAAAAGAGCAGCAGAAAACAGGAGATGGGTGACAGAGATTTCTAGAAGAAACACATGTTACTCAGAAATAATCAGAACAATACAATGAGGTATCAGTATTTGCTATCAGCTGTCCTGGAAATGTATGCAAAGACTTTTAGACACCCAGACAAATGAGTCAGTTTGTCGTTAAGCTTCATGCAGTCTACTCATTATTATGTGAGGTTTTGTAATGTACTACGTCTCTGGAATCTTCACAATGGCCGAAAAACTGAAGAAACATGCCTGAATTAAATTTTGTATGAAGCTTGACAAATGTGCTATTAAAAACATTGAAATGCTTCATTGGGCTTTTGACAAAGATTCTTTAGGTTGAACGTGGGCTTTGAGTGACATGCTAGTTTTAAGGCCGGGCAAGGGTCAATTCAAGATGACTAATCACCAGCATCCATGAGGACCATCATCCCCAAAATTGCATCATCTCTTTCACATGATAGAAATTAAGACTGTAAATGAAATTCAAACAGAATCTCAGATGGTATTTTTTTAAGCTTGGAACTTGGGCTGATATCACTGTGTATCTTTAAAAGGGGACTATTTATAAATTTAAGTATATGAATTCTGTTCTTTTTTCTTTAGACATAATCTGGGAACTTTTAGATACTACCTTGATATAACTGATCCTCAAAAAATAAAACATCCATCACAATCTTCAATGTGCTATGTCCCTTCAGTATGTGGGCAATCATGGTTCTCCACCACATCCTATCATTTATAGCGCTTAGTAAGGTTTGTCTTTTCACCATCACTCCCAATCCCTGTTCTGTTTATCTTTAGAAACAAACACTCTTTTTTTTTTTTTTTTTTGTTTGGAATGAAATCCTCCTGTTTAATACTTTGCTGAGCTTTTAGAAGGCATCTTTCTCTATTCCAATATACCTTCAATTTTCAGTGTCACAATTGCCATCCCAATAATTTAAATATTCATAATTGATTAATTTTGAAGATAACCAGACATGACAAAAACCTGATGAAGACCCAAGAGTACAGTAGCCAAAATGTTGAGAAAGAAACATCCAAGATTAGGATGTTACTCTTAATGTATTTCTATGGTTTATAAAAATTATCTATGCACATATCTTGCATTTTCTAATAATGGTGATTGCTATGCATGTCTGTTGACAAGGTCTTTTTACTCACTTTTTAAATTATTAATTTATTTGTGTCACTTTTCTGTGAATGACAGCTGAGCTGATCACTTTCCCAATATGCTAATATTTCCCAGATCATCTGTTGGCGTTCTGTAAGACACTTATCGTACAGTATAATTTAAAGCAAATTATTCTTTCATAAGATTTTAACATATTACCTATAATATGTAGAATTTATTCAGTATAGAATTATTTATAAAAAATGTTTCTGATGTAGAGCAACAGTAAGGATTGAACTCACAACACTAGGAAATTATTTTCATTATTTGCATTTGGTCTAGTATACTCATCTTTTTACTCCACGCAATGTGATAGCACCTCTAAGTTGCAAGCGTTTACTGAGAGTGAAACCAAATGAGAAAACGTCAGTGCTATATCCCAGGTTGTTGGGATGAACGAAAATGAATGAAAATAAAAGAAAAGTGTATTTTAACACATTTTAAAATTTCTATTCATTTATTGCCTGAGAACAACAAGGATTTGTTAGGATTTAAACCATGAGTTCCACGTGTGTGCCAGATTATCACCATGTCGAATGCAGAAGTGCCACAGTTCAGCTAGTGGACAAGGGCCATAACTCCATTGTATTTTGAGTTATCATCCTTTATGGGGGCTATGTAAGTAATCACCTTCTAACAGTGAAGAGAAAGAACAATAAAAAAAAGATAATTCATAAAAATAGATTAGTAATTGGTGTTGCATTTAAATATTTGAAGATCATAGTTGACAGAGAAGCAAAAAGCCCAGTCTCTATCCTGATGTTTATGTTTGCAAATAGACATTGTAATACCCAGATGTATATTGGTATATGTTCAAATTCTGCAGGCATCCTCAGCTTAATGTGGTCAAAGTTGAAATGTGACACAATTTTTTGTTTTCAGACTAGAATATCTCCTCTGTTTAGGTTTCAACTGTAGTATGCTATCATGATTTTCAATATACAGGGTGTGGCAGAAATACTTCCCATATATACCTCCCACATAAGACAGGTATTACTGGTGCACACTGTATATACATGAGTAGTTGTGGCTGTGTATTTGTGGTAGGTGCTAGTGAGTGGTAGGCATAAAAAGAAAGAAAGATCCACAGTTAAGAAGTGTGAGAACAATTGTACCTTACAGCCTTCTTCAGATCAATTCAGGTAGGTTTCGGTGAATTTCAAACCCTTTAATTTAATCTGTGAGTATAACTTGTTCATGTGATACTGTCCATATGAAGAAGTATCTTGTCTTATTCTTTTTTTAGTATTGCTTAGAAAAAGAAGAGAGATATCCCTGCGTACAGACAAAAGCACAAAAACAATCTATCTACCCCTGGAAAAAAGGGTTCAGTTCAAAATTAGCTGAAGGTTACCTAGATTGATGATATTTAAAAAAAAGAAAAAAAAAAAGAGACATTCATCTCAATATCTGCCTCCTTCTCCAGTCTCTCAGGTAAATAAATAATAACAGCTTCCTTGCTGATGCCTCAATCTATGAGGGAAGTTTCTACCAGTAACTACCCAAACTTTGACCCACTTATTTAAAGAGTAGCATAGAATTTGTGTTCTGAAAAATTGGTTGTCCTTTTTATTTGATTTTCTTCCTCTTCCTTTTTTTTATGGGATTTTCCCTTTAAGATGTGGGTGATCATGACTCTCCACAGCTTCTTATCCATCATAGAACTAAGGATGTTTGACCCTTTACTAACCCTCCTTATTCATGTTCTGCTATTCATTTACAAAAGCCTGTTAGTTAAGTTACTAACCATTTTCTTCTCCTTAATATGACCAATCCCCTTTTCTTCATTATGTGTCACAGAAATTTCAACTGTCTCGTTCGGATTGTAAGCAAAAGTGTCTTTGGACATTGACAAAAGCAGATTTTTTAAAAAATGATCTCTTGATATGGGACACAAATCAGCAAGATCAAACAGCATCGGTGTCATCCAGAATCTTCAACAGCCTTTTCTTTAGTTCAGTGGCACATGTAAATCATTTTCATTATTTCCAATGTTATTTTACTTTTATCAAGCGCTGAAGTTATTAAAGGTTTCTCTTCATTCATCAGTTTTCCAACTTGTTTAGAGATTCAAACTTTGAATGTGGCAGTTAATTTGAGACGTTAGAATTCAGAAAATTTCATACAAATAGCTGCCATTACCTGTAAAGAATGAACCAGCTTTCATCTTAACTGAACAGATAAATATTGCCACGATTCAGCAAATGAATCTTTAATTTTATTGTATGTAATGATAAACAGGAAATCACTAACATTGAGAGGTGCTTTGTCTATGTATTTATATATATATGAATTCAAGCTTGATTTTCCGATTCCTCAATCTGAGCTGCAATCCATTGTTCTACTGTGCCTCTTTCTATATTTATATATGAGAGAGAGAGAGAGAGAGACGAAGGAAAAACTTATCTTAGCTGACATGTTTTGTCCTGTGATGGTCTTTTTGAAAGCAAATGTATGTATTTTATTTTGCAACAACAATTTATAAGCAAAAGTAAAAATGTTAGTTTTTCAAAATTTTTAAATTTAAGAAATGGTCATAAATATTCCTCAGTTTAACTGAAAAGTCTAAGTAAATTATGGAAGATGCTAAGTGACATAATTTAATGTCTAATAAACAAATGTCATTAAATGATATTGTTGAATTTGTTTATGTACCTATAGCTGAGGGGTTAGAACATTTGCATTGTATCCTTAAGACTCGAATTTGAATCTCACCAATGTTAATCTGTGAGGAGGGTGACTTCTTGATGTTATCAAGCTGGGAAGATGATCCCAGCATGTGAAAACATTGGGAAGTGCCAGAAAACTGAATCATATATTAACCCAAGCCTTGTGAATGAAATTGGTTAGACAGAACTATTCGGAAGGCGTTGATGATTGTGCCTGGACAAAATCACAAGCCTTCATCACTGGGTATATGAGTGTCGTGTCCTTTTAAAAACTTTGATCATGCCAGTTTATGTGTGCTCTCTCTCTCACAGAAACTGTAACAAAGGTCTGTTCAGCATAGTTGCAAATTTCAACCACAGGTGTACTCTGTGGGTATTGAACAAAATGTGTGTGCACATGCACATAGACATATATACACATTAGAATATGTAAAGATGGGCATATATGAGTCAAATTTGAATGAGGATCCAAAAAATGACAAATATAAAAGACAATTTTGAAAATGTCTATTTTGACATGTTTCAAAGATAAATTGGCATTATCAGAAAAAAGAATTTTGTTTGAAATTGTTGAAATAAAATTCTTTTTCTGATGTTGCTAATTCCTCAGCAGAACATGTCAAAATGAAAATTTTCCAAATTGTCTTTTATATTTACAATATTTCATTTATAAAATACACATGCACAAGGATGCTGTAAAGTATTCTGTCTAGTTCACTGCTAAAACATAATTTCTTTATTAGCCAAGAAATTTTCTGCACCATCTCATATATATATATAAAAACACACACACACACACACTTTAATTAGAATTTCTTTTTTAATCCTTTCACCCTAAGTAGGAAGATAAAGCCACTAAGACAGAAGGGAAATTGGGTCAACATTATAAAACAATAAAAGAACATGATTCAAAGAGATAGAAGATGATGATTGACATTGCATTTTAATTTCTGAAGATCCTAATTGGCAGGAAAGCAAGAAAATTGATGAAAGTTCTACAAGTGATAAGTATAAGAGAAGAAGCCGTTAGCATAGTAGTAAAGAAGCATGTTGGTCAGAATTATTAAGGAAATGAGTAGAGAAAGAGATTGAACAACAGAAAAATTCAAAGTTTGAACTACCAGTAATGTCAGTAATATTAGAATGATTAAGCTACTTGAATTGATGAGCACTAATATCAGCCAACACAAAGATGTTTGCAGTTGAATGTAGAGGGAATGCTTTTTTTAATGCTGTCAGATATTTTGTTTAGCCTGTTATAGTCCTGAGGAGAAGGGGTGTGATAAAGGAAAAAGACAGAGTGTAATGAAGAAATTTGAAAACACATGATGGACTTATCCAGCAACTCAAGAGATAATTCTCTTGCTACTGGAAGATTTTCCCAAATATAAATACCAAGGTCATATATACACTACAGTTCAAAAGTTTGAAAACACCCCCAGAATTAGCATGGGATGAACTTGACAGAAGATTAAAAAAAAAAAACAAAAAAAACAAATGAAAAAATCTCTTAGAGTCAATAAAAACAAAGAATGGTATCAATTATCAAACTTTTGAGAAACTTTTGCAACAAATGCCAAAAATGTGTGCTGCAGTAATCAAGGTTAAAGGAGGATATTTCAAGGAGAGCAAAATTTAACCATAAAATGCTTTTTTTCTTTTTATCATAATAAAATTTCTTATAAAAAATCATGTTTCACTTTTTTAACCAGGTATAATAATTTCTCTCTTATTTCAAGTCCAAAACAACTACTTTTGGGGCCAATTTAAAAAATTACCAGATGTTCCTTCAAACTTTTGAACTGTAGTTTATAAACATTAGAATCATTTCAACACAAAGGATGATATCCAGGAATGGAGACGCAAATATAATGCAGTATATTTTGGCAGCGGTAGTTGTCAACATGTTTTATTAAAAAGAATAGACATTTTATGTTTATTAAATTTATTGATCATTTTTTTCTCATATGATGATAATATTTCACAAATGTGGTTGCTGTTGATGTACAGAAAATAACCAAAATTCATATTCTACCTAAGCTTTTAACCCACATGAGGTATCCTTAGGAGTGAAAGTAAGAAAAGGAAGCTAGCTTTCAAACAAAAAATAACTTTTAAAATGATGCACTGTTTAAAATCCTCTTGATTTTTTTTTTTCCTACTCATACCCTTGATCATGACTCAGAGTTGGGTGCAATATGAATTTTGATTATTTTACACATCAACAACAACTACATTTGTAAAAATGTTATTTACATACATGATAAATCAATCAATACATTTATTAGATATAAAATTTCTATTCTCTTTAATAAAACATGTTTACACATAAATTTTTTTAAGCAAATCCTGTTAAGACAACACTGACAAGGTCTGCCTGTTCAACTTTTTATTAAGTTATTCTAGCTTCTGACTCTGTTGTTTTTATGCCCCCCCCTTAATCTAGTCCATTCAACTATCACTACAGTCATTATAAAGAATTGTGTTTTTAGTCTGTTTATGAAAATGTTTTTGCTTATTCTGGCATTTCCTAGTTGTTTGGAATCAGTTTCTAGTCATTTACACTGGTTGAACATACTGTAACCGGATTTTGAAAAAAAAAAAAAAAAAAAAGTACTTTAAGCATGCAGTTTTTGATAATGACTGTAGTACTCGGATTTAAAATGAAATGATCTTTCAAAAGTTTACCAAATTTAATTCTGACATAAAATAACTTGTCTGGAAATACTTATTAAAATGTTAGACAGAAAAACAGACTTTGTTGTTGTTGTTTAAAAGGACTTGTTTGAAAAAATTCTTGTTGCCCAAATACACCTTATTTAAATATTGTGTGTCTGTATATGCATGTTTTATATATATATATATATATTGGTTAATGTGCTCAATATTGGGGATAGAGCATATGTAAAAAATATAAAAGTGGACATTGAGGTCTGCACCCAATGGTGACAGTCTATTTCATGCTTAAATATAATCTTCAGGCCTGGAGATTGTGTTGTCATCTACTGCGTGTTGACTGCAATGTCCACTTAAAAAACAAGCCATTAAATACTAAACAAGAAAAACAGAAATATGGGAAAGTGAAGACATATAAACAAATATTTCCTTTTCCATTTAAACATTAAGTAAAAAAAAGAATAATAATAATTATTTGAACAAGAAATATAAAAAAAAATAATACATGTTTCTTTTTTTTTTTTTTTTCTTTTTTTTTTTTCTTTTTTTTTGAAAAATTTTAGAAAACCTGAGAATAATCTGGAATATCAACCCAATTTTAAGTTGTCTCTGACTCTGGAAATAACTTTTTTACGTTACCTTTTAACACTCAGAGCCAAAAAATAATGAAAAGAAAGAAAAGGTATAACGAGAGTATAAAGAGACAATTAAAATATGAAAAGAAGAAATAACAACAACATCCTACACATGTGCACACATACAAGTGTATATGCACACACACACACACACACACACACACACACACACACACACAGAAACACAGAAAAAAATCACCCTAACATCAATAAAAAACACAAATTATTTTTTTAACTTAATATAAAAATAATGAAATGAGATAATTGTCCGACATTTGCTGATATCTCTCCTGATCAGTGGACCAAAGTTAATTTACGAAATTCCAGAATACAGGTGCTAATATATATAACATCAATCACCAAATGACAAATTTTATATTTGTATTAATCCTACAGTTCATCAATGTTTACAATCTCACTTTCCCCATGACACACACTAGTAACAATAGACCTGCCGAACACTTTTACACTGATCAAAATTTCAATTTAAGTTTATTTTCATAAAATGTTTTGCACATTGACGTATTGGACAGAGATCTGATTTTTGCTAATAATAATATTTCCGGTGGAATTGAGTTATTCGCATTTCTCTCTTTGTTCCTTGGGCTGTTGATGAAGGACATAGGCATGTCCGAAAATTCTGATGATAAAATTTCTCTCTCCATGCTTTGTTTCTGTCATGTGGTTAATATTTAATAAATTTTTATCATACTAATTGGTACCCTTTTGTTTGTACTTTTTCTTATTAACCAACCTATTTCACACACACACACACACACTGAAGTAACATTTCTGGATTACAATTGCCATAACAACATAAATATTTTTCAAATTAATAGAATCCAATCATTCTCTCCTTCCTCCGTTCCAACAGCAATCCACCCCACACTTGCTCTTGAGGAAAGGTTCCCTTCTCCCCCACACCCAATTTCCTTTGCCCCTGAATGAATTAGCAATACATTTGATCAATTTATCAGTTTGTTTCTCTTTGCTGTTGACCTTCTGAGTTGAATAATTAACACTGCCTATAATTACTTGGCTGATTCCACACTGAGAAAAGGCTGATACTGACATTAACAATCTTACAGCAAATGAGAAACTTTAACAGTCAGGACCATCTTCTTTTGCTCTGTCTTGTGTACTTGGCATTCTCTGGAGTTGGCAATGTGCGCTTAATTTTATTTCCACTTCTTTCTTTTAACATTTTTGACAAAAATTTCTTTGATCCTAATCTTAAGGTATAAAGATTTGAATCTTCTGCAGAATCCCTTTATTTGCAGATTTTATATATTTGTTCTTAGGCATTTTTTTTTGTTTTCTTATTTAGCCTCCAGAAGTTTTGTTAGATACTTTTTTCTTTTATTCTTATTTTAATTATTTGCTAATTCTTTCCATGCAATTTTAATTTTGTTTATTTCATTAAACACATTTAATTTCTAATTATCATGAATTTCTCTCTATCCTTTTTTTCTTTTTCTAGTATTTTAATTATTTTCTCATATATTGCCAATAACATGATGGTTATTGCCTCATAAATGAAAATCAGCTAGCAGAGTTCAAATTCCACTGCAAGGCAGTTCATTTCACTTTCCTTTTGGAAGGCATGAATCCATTACATTGTGCCACCACGTGATGCTATAGGTTAAATAACAGAGCAGACAGGCATCTCTAGCCTTGGATGGCACCCAGTCTAGAAGAAATACTCAGCAACCCACTGCCATAAGATTGCCTCTCTATCTTTTCTTTAAATACTTTCATGGTAATTGTCCAGATGAGCTCTTTGATATGGTACCTAGACTTTTTGAATTTAAGCACAGTACCAGACTGGAGCTGAGATGGCTAGATTTAGCTGTAAGTTCTATGTTAGTAGTTTCTTTGCTCATAATTGTCACTTGTAGAATTCCTTTCCGGCTCCATGCTTTTCAGCCAACTTTAATGTGTAAAAATTTAAATGCATTGTCAATCATTGTCTCCCTGATCATACTTTTTTCTTCCCACTCATTATTAATGTTTCTGCTCCTAATTCTTCCACACTCTGTATCCCCTTATGTCTTAGTGGCTCTACTGCCATGCATAGGGTGAGACCGATTAAAAAAATAAAAATATTGCAGAGTGGCAAAATTGTGACTGTCAACCTGTAGCTTCTCATGACAATATGTCTAATCACTTGATGTAAAGAACTATGGCATGCTGAAGAGGTATAAATTGTATTTATGGCTTTTTTTTTTTTTAGCTTCATTATTTTTTTTCAGCTTCATTATTTTTTTTCATTGGCAGCAGATATTTTGTATTAGGTTTCTTTTAATCATTTATGGATTGAATTTTATTTTTTTAGATAGGAATTTTGCAGAATTGCATAACCATTGATTCAAATGTCTTGTTTACTGTCACCGATTCTAAATCTACTCGGCCGGACACCTGATTTAGAATTAGTCAGGGGAAAATCACATTACAATCGTTCCTTGTCTTTAAATCGATATTTCATTACCCATTGTCTTAAATCACCTGTCCTCTGTGAAGGCTTTCACTGAAGAGTTGTGAATAACGAGAAAAAAGAACTGGCTCATTTAGCAATTCCTCATCAGTGTCACCTTGTGCCAGCCTATGCTCACTTTTCAATATATATGTAATACATGTATGTGTGAGATTCCATTTCAACATTCAAAAGTATCCTCACATAATTATAACTGACATTTGCCTGTATTTTGTTTCCTACTATGATGTGTTTATCATCATATGAATAAAGACATTAGTCTGAAGAAGTACTTTTGAAAGATGAAACATGTCATATAGGATTTTTTTTTCCTTTTGTCATTTATTTACATATCGTTTCTAGTGTTCATATATCCATACTCTTCCACATGTAAAGAAGCTTTTCTCTTGGGCCTGTTTAGTGAGTTTTAGTTTTTATCCTTTGCAAGTCCTCCATTGTTGTTAGCCTTGTGCAGATTAAGCTCAGTTTAAACAGAAGCTGTAATATACTGAAAAAACAAAGCAGATCAACCTTATCAAGTAGGATTATTTGTATGCATTTTTGTAAATTGAGACACTGAGAGTTACCTTGGAAGAATTCTGAAAATAAAGGGAAAGGACATGCTTCCAGATACCAGAATGGTTTATCAAGCAGCCCTTACTGCCAACTTTGCCATTTTAACTCCCTGGGCTGGGCATAAAAGGAAGGTCACAAGTCAGAATATTCTGCCAAAATGACCCTGATATGGAGTGCAAATGCAGAGAATCTAGAACTTAACTGGTGGGTAAAAGAAGGAAGTTGGTCCAAACATTGTGGTAACAGCAAAAGCAGCCAAGAGAAAGTGGTTAATCCAAAGAACTCTTAGAATGATGCTGCTACTCCTCTGAATCATTTGCAGAATGACGTTAATTGTAACCTTGGCAAATAGCTGGATTACAAACACTTTTGTTAAGTATTTATCTGCTGTCAATAACACTCGTGTTTCTACTTTGCTTGGGAAAGTTTACAAGAAACAGATGTTATTATATCATTAAATCATGTGGCATGAAATTCTAGACCCACTGGTCGCCATCTGCCTTGATTGAAAACAAAGACAAAATATTGATGCTACATCTGATTTAACAGTTCATGATCACAAGAACTGAATAATTACAAGACCCCACCCCCACATGCATCATCTTAGGAACACTCCGGGTTTCATTCAAGATATCTTATATTGGAAAACACGTTTGCAAGAATGATTTTCTAAGATTGTTCTTTATAGTGTTAAAAAAATTTAAAAACATCATTTGATTCAGTGTACTGTCTGGAGATATAAGAATTAATTGTATCCTATTTTTATTTATTGTGAGGATACATGCTTCACTTACTTGATAATTTCAACTTACCACACACATATACATACATACATACATATATATATATATATATATATATATATATATATATATATATATAATGAGACATATCTAAACCCATAATGTTCTTTCACCTGAGTTGCCTAAACATCAGGCTGGCTTATAGCCACATCACATTGAAACAGCAGTTCCTGTATAATCACCAAAGTTAAGCAACATTGAGCCTGGTTAGTATCTAGATGGGTGACCACTTGGGAATACTAGGTACTCTAAGCTTGGACGTGCAGATGGTGTAATGGATAATGGCTTGGAATTGTTAAGCTGAGAGCCAAGTTCCAATAGGGTTCATTACATTAAATTGCATGCAAATATCCTTGGGAAAGGTATGAATCCACCTCTTCTCTCCCCAGCTATGGGTTAATAACACAAGCATCACTAAATCATTATCTCGGAAGAAAAACTTCTGACAATCTGAAAAAAAAAAATTTTCTTGTTTTAAATCACTTGAAAATCAGAACCACTCAATAAAAGCAATAACCGTCAGGCTGAAAACACAGATTTCATTTGCAATCTTTGTGGAAAATCTCTAGGTTGTTACGAGGCCCTATTTTGTCCTACTTCTTTACACTTACCCTATAAAATACAAAATCTAACTTGAAATGAGGACTTAAATCTGTAGCTAGTAGATGCCCTTTTTTTACCTTACGAAAAGCTCCCGTTCACCAAACATTTTAGATTTCATAATAATAGAGTGGAACTTTCTAGAAGTCTCTAGAAACTTCTACTGGTTTCTAGAGGGTACAAAAAACATATATAAACAGGAGTTCGTACCAACTAGCCAGTTGCCTCCTGAACCCACAGCCACAACAACTGAGGTCGACTCCAGTCCTTTTGATTCATGAACAAAGCTTTGACTGAAAGAATCTATGTTCTGACAGTCCTCGAAAAGAAAAGACTATCGGTAAATGCTTTTTTTCCTTGATATTATTGACCAAACTCCTTTATTTTATATACATGTGAATATCTAACTATTTTTCTAAGAAGAAAATAATATGATTCTTTGACTAGCAACAAATTCCCATCTATCGCCTTAATCTTACTGTATTGGATTTCCTCTCCCACTCCCTCATATAGCTACACGTTAAGCCAACTACTTTTTGGGCTCTCGCATACTGAGTAGCTTGTTAGATTGGGTTCTCGCATACTGAGTAGCTTGTTAGATTTTCCTATCTATATTGTTTAAACCTTAGCCCTACTGTTTATGAAAAATATTGTATTATATGTTAAATAAAACCCACTTTTCATTATTACATGTAATCTTTTTCTTCAACTTTAATTTCTAAGAATCTGTTTCATCTTATTTTGTGTTGCACCAGCCATAACAAGGTCTCTTACTGGTTTCAGAAGTTACTGTTGATCTCATGTTTGTTGGACCATTCAGTTATGTCAACATATCAGTCATGGTCATGCTCGTCTAGCAAGTAGACAGCCATCATATATATATATATATATAAAATAAAAGGCTCAAACACTAATATTCCATGGTTATAATTTATTACACTGGAATTGTAATCATGATCCAATTCATCAGACCTACAAATTCAAAAAGAAATCGGAAAATATAACTCCGGGTATAGAAAATAAAATTTTAGTGAGAGTGTATGTGTGGGAGTGGTAAACAAATGTGAGAGGGAAATGTATGAAAGCTCTAGAGAGAGGTGTAACAGAAGAAAGAAGAACAGGAAGGCTTAAGGGTGAAGTTGGGGATTAAAATTTAACAGAGAGGAGTTAAATAACAGTTTAAATGAGTGAGATACAGATAAATATGAATTATTTTTCGATGCATAATTCACTACCGATTCGCTGACCTAAATTAAAATAAAAAAATAGACACTGGAAATGTGTGTATACATTTGTGGTGACATTATGCACAATAAAAAATGATATGATCTAAACTTAAAATCCAGAAGATGAGAGAGAGCGAGGGAGAAAAAAAACTGTGTGTGTTATGGGTAAACTAAAAACGAAGGGCATTTATAAGAGAACCGATATGTAATCAAGAAAATTTGACAAAGCAAGTTATATCACCTACAGATTACAAATTTAACATAAACATATAAAAAAAAAAAATTATTACCAGTTATATATTTAACAAAAAAATTACTAGCAATACATTTCTAAAAAAAAAAATTATTACCAGCAATAAAAATCTTGTTAGCATTAAATAACCCATTGAGGTTGATATGCCATAAACCAAACCAAGCCAAACTAGGTAGAGAGTTATGTTAGTTGGCAGTTTGTATAGTGTTATATTCTGTGCTAATAGGAATATCTACTTGAAAAACAAGGTGGATAAAATAAGTAAAAGTTTATTGTAAAAAAAAACAGTACAATAAGAATAAAATTAGCATAACTGTTATGCACAAAGTCATCACAATCCAGTAGTGAGTACTATTATTGGAAGGTTAGTAATTTTCACATGTAGTTCATCCAGGCACTTTCCGTGAAAGTAGCGATACAGGAGAGAGAATTGCCACATCCTGTCTGTGAGAGAGAGTTTGGAAGGTTACAGGATTTATCCACCCTTTACAGTGATGTTATCCTGAAGGTGCTGGTGAGGGGGTCCTACCAGGATCTATTATTGGTGGACATCATCTTAATAACACAAGATATGCAGATGACACTGTGTTGATGAGAGACAGAGAAAAAAAAACTATAGGAATTCCTTGATAAGGTAGTAAATGAAAGCAAGAAAAAAAAAAGGAATAACCATCCTTTTGTAAGGAGAGAGAATCTGATTGTCAGCAAGAGAAAAAACCCAAGATGCAATCTATGAATTGGAGATGTCAAAACCATACAAATATAGAAGTTTAAATATCTGGGAAGTGTTGTAACAGATGGCATAAAATGTTATACTGAAATCCAAAGGTACATAGGAATAGCAAAAAGTACCTTCCAAAAACTAAAAATATTTAGAAAACCTGAAATTTTATTAGAAACAAAGGTTTCTGGATGGCAGCGAATTCTGGACATTTTTCTCACAGATAAAAAAAGGGAGACTTTACACAGCAGGTATGTGGAAGGATGCTGATAATATGTTGGACAGAGCATGAAAAAATTAGGAATTTTTAAAGAAAATAAAAACAAAAAGGACAATTATGCATAAAATCAGAGTCAGTTGAAATTCCTCGGAGACATAATTAAAAAAGGCTTAGAAAAATTGACATTGAAAGCTAGAGAGACAGACAAAAACGGAACTAACTTGATTAACAAGTAAATGGATGGCAGAACATGGAGAAGGTGGGGTAGCAGAGGAGGAGGGATAGTAAAAAAGACAAACATTGCTAATAGCTACAAAAGATTGAAAGTTGTGAAGAGCCATGATCACTGATGTTCAGAAGTGATACAGCATATATCTCAAAAAGCAAATTCTGTCTGTCCAATAGGGAAAATAGAGTAACCATGGTTTTATTTTTTGCATCAGCTGCAATTTAAACTCAATGTACCTTTTCTTAGCACAACCCACTGTCTTTACTTCTACTCTATTATCCTATAGGCTTTAGCCTTTTTTGCACACTATATAGGAAGGAAAAAGAGTAATTGTCAGAGACCAGAAATTATGCTAAGAATTACTGATTGAATATTACTATTATATTTATCATTCTCTCAAATAAACATCCACATCTATCTTGTATTTTTCATCACAGTGGATAAAGTTAAGCATTGGGGTAAAAAGCAACAAAGATAAGGATGTTTGTGTGAAAGAATTATTGAGTATTAAGAATACCTTGTAGAGAGGTCAGCATCCTTGTTAAAATAATTACATATTTTCCTGCTTGTGCTGAAATCGAGGGGTTCAAGCTCTGGTAAAATACTGAATGTTGATGGTAATGATAATATTAGCCATTTCCTATGAGGAAACATTTAGCACTCATTGACTGAGCAGCCAGTGCTATTTTCGGTTTAAATTTATAAAAGCCTTTAATAAAACAATTTTTCAGGTAAATAGGTTTCTCAAATCCAGTAACTGCTATAGGCATTTTCCAGCATTTATGGGTGGGTTTCTTTCTAACCTTTTGTTTGAAGTAGTGTGGAATGTCAATATCTTGATTATGTCATTATTTTCTCTTTCAGTTATATGTGCTATTCATTTTTGTTGTTACTGTTGTTCAAAGTTCTCAAGTGATACAGTTTCTATTATTTGGTAAAATTCTCTGTGATTCTGTAGCACCAGTCAGCAATGTTTGAAGAAGGATGGTCCTTGCTAAGACTTTATTGGCTCAAAGCTATTTTTAACTATTGATTGTATACAGCTGACAGTTTAGATATTTCTGAATGGGGTCTGGCACCATGCATGACATCCATATGAATGTCTCAATCTGACAAAGGCTATTTAAGTGCATGACTTGTATTTTCAAGTCGGTTGATCCATTCTGATTTAATTTGGTACAATTATTCTATTCCTCTTTCATTTGGGCTTGTGCTATAATAATCTAAACTTTATATATATATATATATATATATATATATATATATATATATATATATATCTCAGTACTTTGTCATAAAATTTACATAAAAATGTACAATTTGTATTTTTTAAGATAATAAAACTATAAATTTTTCTTTATCTTCAGGTACAGTTTGTTTTTCTTCAAAGCTGAACAAACAGCAGCAATGGTTTCTCTTTATTTGCTTAGAGTAGAACTTGAACCATGTCACTTGTTAAAGCCTTATTAAAATGTTTCTTTGTTTCTCTTTTGTCAGGTTCTTACTGCTGAAGAAATGGATCAGGCCATGAAGGCTGTGGCTTACAGCTGTATTAAATATGCAGATCTGTCCAAAAACCGTTGCCATGATTACATCTTCTCTTTTGACCGGGTAAGTTTTTATTTCATGATACATATCTCCAGGTTTAACAACACTGTTTGTTTTTGCAAAACTGAATGAACTACTAGACAAGGTAGAATCAAGGAAGGCAAGAAAAAAGGACTATTAACTATAAAAAAAAAAAAAAAAAAAAAAATTGTCAACTAAAAGGCCAACCCTGTGTGTGAGTTTAGGGAAGAAGTTATCGAGAGAATACTTCCCTGATCACGATGATCTTAACCCTCTTCAAGCCTAGAGTCAACTGATATCTATCCTACATATCCTAATAATATGCATTACTTATTCAGTATTTCTCTACTTTGAGGGGATCTTGGGCCTTGTATTGGTTGAACTTTGTGTACAACACTCTTTCCAGACACTGGCTAATATGACTCTCTAAAGGTGTCTCTGTTTCTCTATGTATCTGTATTGGCAGATTCAGAAAGAAAACTAAATGAACTATTAGTCAAGGAATGCAAGAAGAAAGGACTACTAACTGTAAAAAGACAATTACATCTTTATCAGCAACTAGAGATAGACTAAAGTATGAACTATGCATTGGGCAAGTCAAAATATGCTGAAACCTAAGTATTTTGATAGCATGGCAATGAAACAACATAAAGCACAGAAATCTAAAAGCTCATAAAGAGGCTTTTTAGAAATTCAGTAAAGTATTAAGAGATAGGAAAATGTCTTTTAAAAGCAAAAAAAAAAAATACTGGACTGCTATGTAATATCTATATGGCTGTGGATGCTGGACAGTTTCCTCATGAATGATGAAGAAATGAAGTAACAGTGATGCCGTTCTATAGAAGGAGGCTAAGAATAATATATATAAGCAACATGGACATTTTAAGTACTATAAGAAAACAGCTGCTGAGAATTAGAAGTGAAATTTTTGACACGTATTATGAGGAAAGAAGGTTTGAAGAATTTAACACCAAGAGGGCATATTTTGAAGGCAAGAAAGTCAAAGAGAAACAGTGAATAGCCTACTTGGGGAGTTTGAGTAAATAGATGGCCACACCAGGACAAAGAGATGTAGTAAAAAGGGAAAAGTTATTTAAAGCAACAAAAGCAGGAAGCTGGGGAGAGCAATGATTTCCTAAGTAAGGATAAGGGATTAAGAATGGAGAAATCATTTTTGCTTAGCATGTACTCATTATTCAGTGTTTTTCTTCTGACTAGTACCTCTATTTTTGTTATTTTTATTACAATGTTTTAGCTGATATGTCTTAACAGGTGACACTGAAATCTAACTATGCATTGTAATAGCAAAAGATGCTTTCCAAAAGCTAAGCAAAGTAGTAAGAGTCAGGAAACTTTCATTAGTAACAAAGAAAAGTGTAGAGTGAGTGGCCATTGTTAAATGTAAAATAAATGACAGAACTGCCCAACAAACAGAATTGACAAAGTTTGCAATAAGGAATACGAAGAACAGAACAGGAAAAAACATATTAATGAACGTAGTCCTCTGACTTTGACAGGCCAAGATTGAATCAGATGAAACCAAGAATCAGCCTATTTTATTGGCTAGAAAAAAAGATATGTGTATATCTGTGTCATGCCTGATTGAATTGTACTTGTAGCATTTTAATTTGCATACATATGCATACTCAGTTTAACCAAATTGGAAATAAGATATTAGCAGAATACATATTTCCTTTCCCCCTCAGCCTGGACAACACCTACTTTGGGTTGAGCAATAAAATCAAAGTTGAAGACTAGTGGGGGGTAAAAAAAGTTTTTTTGTTAATCTTCAAGAGTTTATTTAACTTTTTGGAAATTATTTGGTAATAAATAGAATTAATTTTAAAGGATTTTTATTACATTTTACAGAAATATTTTTAAGCCTGTCATTGAATTAAAGTTTACATGAGCACACCCAAATGTACATAGACATGCAATCTGAATGAAATCAAAATGGACGTCTCTGTCACAGAGGCTAATTTCCCTTCCAACCACTCATAACCTCTAACAAATATAAGATTTGTTAGAAAATATATTAAATTTAAATATTATTTTTATTGGGCATAAAATTTAAATTTGAAATATGATCATCTTGCCATCAGCAGAACGACAGGTACCAAAATAGCAACAACAAAGATGAAGATATTAGTCTAAATGTAAATAATTTAGTGTTGTCTTTGGAGAGCTTCAAATGATTACAATAGATTTAGGATTTTCCTTTTTGTAGAAAGTTATAAAATAATTACTGTCAGTGGTAAGTGATTAAGATGCAGCCTTGTTTGGTTGGTGATGAAGAGATTTTCCATCTCTGATATCAGCAGAATTATAATCACCAGATGCTGAATTGAAGTCAGCCAGTCAGCTGTCCCAAATCGGTTAATCCCTTTTCTTTAAGTCACACTGAAAATGATTTAAGAAGATAATCTCTTGGCTAGGAGAGTTGTGTATTTCTCAGCACGTTTCCTTGTATTTGACCTTCCCTTGATACCCAAATCTCTGTTTTAAATGAACCTTATTCAGCAGACACATTTTCATATCATAAAGATTTAGGATTTTTTTTTTTCTTTCTCTTACTTTGGTTTTATAGCAAATAAAATTGAACTGTGGTCTTTTTGAAATTAAACCACTTGAAAAAATTGGGTTTTTTTTTTTTAAAGAAACTACAATGTTTTAGTATAATTAACTATTTTTCCAGTCCAATTTTTTACATTTTGGTTTAAATAGTTTCAGCTTGAAATTTTATTATTATAGTGTGTGTGTCTCCCTCTCTCTCTCTCTCTCTCATATATATATATATATATATATATATATATAAAGTTTAGAACATCAGCTAATTCCTGTACCTTGGTTTCAGCCTTTTGATATCTTCAGGCAATTTTGGTCAGTTGATTTCCTAACACTTTATTTTTTTAACTCTGACCATTAACTTGTTTATTATATATATATATATATATATATATATATATATACGCGCACACAATTATAACTTTGGTTAACTTTAGAAATTGAAATATTTTTTTATTTAACTGTTAACTTAAATTTAATTTTTATATTGATTTCTAATTTAATCTAATCTTAACTTTAATGCACTAATACTTTGTACTTATCCCAGAGTATGTTGTGATATTATTTTAATTACCATATACTTGTATTCTGATTGGTTATCATAGGTTACATAACAAAGTTTCCCCTACTGAGGGGGTTTGGTTGACTTTGGAACTCATAAAATCGTTTCCTTTCAATATCATCACTTGATAAGACACCAACAGTGTTGAAACAAAATTGTAGTTATCTTATAACATGTATATTTCATAAATTTGAATAAATACACACACATGCACACACACACACACAGTGCAATAGTTAAATTGTCTCCCATTTATATTTTTAATTTCATGTATGCACGTTGTTTGTTTTTGATTTTGTCGACTGCACAGTATAGTAGGGTGAGTTATAGTGAGCAAAAGGGCACCATGACGCAATTCACTCTGCCAGAAACTTGGAAACTGCATGCTGTACTCCTTGGCATTCACACTGGAAATTCCAATACAAACATTTCAGAGTGTTTGGGTGTCAATTTGAGGACAGTTCAGAGGATTTGGAAAGAGTTGGATGAGTCTAAAAGTGATTACAAAAGTGCTTGGAATGATCACTAGTGATGGTGACATTTTGCCTCTATTCATCTTCCCACTGGGTCTCAGACAATTCATCTGAAGGTTGTGTGAGCATGAAACTCTGGTTATGACTAGGGCCATCCCTCCATAGGAGATATATATATATATATGTCATCAGCACTACGAATTACGCAAGTACACTCGAACCCTCAGTCATAATGACTTGTAACATTGTGGTACCACAACCATCGATGAGACTAGACACAGATGGTTGTTGTAGAACAATGTCACAGTCATCATAACCAAGGGTTTCAGTATACTGGCATTGTTCAAACTGATGATTATGGCAAATTATGTACTCTCTCTCAAAAACTGTGACTGTGGTCAGCACGGCATAGTAGGAATATGAACCACAGTTGGGCTCTATGAGTGTTAAACAAATGTGACACTATTTAGGTTGCTAGAAAGAAAGAAGAAAAAAATGAAAGAAAAAGGCGTGAATTAAATTTAGGTGATAAGAAGTCATCACGAAAAGGACACTAAACGATGTTATTTATTTTTTTATTTTTCAAACAAAGGAAAGTGGTAAAGATTTTATTCTCATTAGCGAGGAAAGTAAGGTCGCGGATGTGTTGGATTTAATCTGATTTATGACAGCGCACCAAGTATGGCAATGGGGAAAATTTCAGGTTGGCCAAATGACCTACAAAACAGAAGCTGAGAGATAATATTAATTAGGTCATGCACTGGGTCGCGGGAAAAATGTCCGCTGGACCACAATGAAGGAAAAATTAAGCCTTTGACTATCTGCAGAATATCATTGAGAGGAGCATCTGTTTTGTGTCAGAGCAGGCTATGATAAGAAAATTATTTTATCAAAACGAATAATTGGCTCTAGCATCCAGATGACCACCCACTTGATAATTGGCAAAAATCTCGTTGACGAATTCCATATGAAATTCTGTTAAGATAAGAGTCTAAGGACTTGTTTTGGGCAGAAGAAAGGAAGAAAAGAAAAAGGAAGATATTTTTTTTTCTTTGAGCAAGATTTTTTAAACCGAGGCTAGTCTGGCCACACCCACACTGCTGGGTGCCCATTTGGCTGAATGCTGGCGTGAGCATTAGGCAAAAGTAATCATGTGAAGTAGGAGGGGAGGCCTGTTGATACCCCTGAAGGGATCGGTACAAGATGCCACTGTGAGAGAGGGGGGAAACCCGTTGACACCCTCTGAGGGCATGGTGAGATACCAATATGATAACAGAAGAAGGTGGGAGGACGAAATGGAAAATAATAAATTTTCCTGACCAAAAACAAAGAAGTGGATTGTGGATTTAGAATTATCAAGGAACCTCAAACCCCGACAAGCCCACCCCGGTTTTGGTCAGCGTCCATATAAGCAGAGTTGCAACGAGTTAAGTTGGAGTTGGCAATTGGCAGAGAGAGTTACACAGTTAATAGCCTCGCAGAAAGCTGACAAAGATTCCACGCAATTCTTGACCTCAACTTCTAACCAAGAACAATTTATTTTTGAAGAACAACTTAGACTCACACCACCAAAACAAGTTTTACGAATATCGCCTGAAGATACACCAAAACCAGTTTCTTAAAAGAACAAATGTTAAGACTCACCTAACAAACACAAGTGTCATGAATCCATATTAGCAGGTTGGTAGAAAGATGCAGTCCTGTATTCAGCAACCAGATATAAAATAGTGTTATCCTTTTTTTTTAACACATTTGAACTTTTCGAGTTATTACTTTATTTTCTTTTACATATACTTGTATGGTGTTACCCTTGTCCGGACTCAGCTTGCATTACAGCCCGGCTACTGATTGATTTTGTCCACCTAAGATCAAATCACAACGTGGGTAGGTTAGACTAGAAATCAAAACAGTTACTTCGGTAACCAGACATTGGAGGCGAGCTGGGAACGACAAGGCTGATACCGAATCTAACGAGATTCCCATCCGAATCACCAAAAGGTTAGAACGTCACATTTGGTGCTGCGACCAATACCAAGCCAGTTGGTCGTCACAGGATAGCTCGACGGACGCGGCCGGGTTGATGTCACATTTGGCGCAGCGGACACCGGGAGACGTCACACAAACACAAATGTGTCTGCGATAGGGATTGGCTAGTTGCAATAGCAGATCAGTGTGCTCGGAAAATGCAAGTTCCTGATTACATACTGTATTTACGTACAAGTGTTAACAAATAGAAATATCAAAAAGTTAGGTAGCTGTGGGAAAAAATCAAATCCAAAAGAAAAAGTAATTTTAATCAAAGATTATGATATTCCTAGTTTATAAGTCCCTATTTATCCAATAACATAAGTCAATAAACTATCTTATATTTTTGGTAACATTACATTAACACTAAAATGAATAAATGGTGACAATAAAAAAGAAAGGTAAACAGATGACAGGTTAACAGTAAAAACAAGACAATACAAATTTTCAGAATAGATTTAAAAATAAATACAAATACAGAAAAGCCCTGCATTTTGGCAAAGGTAGTTGATAAAAAAAAAAATAAAAAGATAGTTTTTTTTTTCTATCAACTAAGATAAAGCAATAAGAAGAGGAAAACCTCTTATGCCAACACATTTCATTCTTTGAGTAATTTTATCAAGTCAAATGTAGAAACTTATTTGGGAATGCTGAGAAAAATAATGTTATTCTACATATTAAATTTGAATGCACAATTTTATTTTTCTTAGCCTTACTTTTTCTGTCTTTATAAATGGTAATATTAGCCATTTCCCTACAAGGAAACATTTGGCATACATTGACTGAGCAACTAGTATTGTTTCCTGCTGAAATTTATAAAATCTTTCTATTAAAACAAATCCAGTAACTGTTATTGCTCTTTCCAATATTGATAGGTGTTTTCTTTCTAACCTTTTAATTGAAGTAATATGAAATGTTGACATGTTGATTATGCCATTATTTTATCTTCGAGACACCGGTGCCCAAATAAAATTTCTATATTTGCCTTGATTTTTAACTTGTGTTAGTTGAATTCTCCAATGAGTTGTCAGTGATGTTTTCCTGAATAATTAAAAAATTTTGGGTCTTTCTACATTTTCTGCCAGGTAACCCCAATTTGTGTTGACCATGTACATGCTTTTATTTTGGTGGTTGTGAGCTACAAATTCCTTGAACATGGTTATTTAAGTTTGCTTTTTTTCCCATTTTTAAAGTATTTCAATTGTTCCGTCATCAGCCAATGAAATTCTTCCGTCATCAGCCAATGAAATTCTTCCAGGGAAGTATATTACTCTATGGGTTTCTTTCTTTTGTTTTTTTTTTTTTTTCAGAGGTTATTTGGAATTGTTTCCCTTTTTGCAAGTCATTATTTGCCATATATATATATATATATATATATATATATATATATATATATATATATATATATATATTGACCCAAATAAATAAACAAACTAATTCCGGTAAAATAACCGCCATCATAGAATACCCACAATGCACCACTAACCTGTTTATATATAAATAGCCGAGAAAAATAACAGCATATGTAGCCTGACGATTGCATATAGCATGAAACTGGCTGTTGCCTCTAAGTGTTGAATTCTATGTTCACTTTTATATTTACACACGCTCTATCTCTGATATTGAGCACTTTATTCCATAAATATAGAAAACCTTAAGACTATATTTCTTTATATCTTTATATATATATATATATATATATATTGTTGTAGATATAGGTATCAAACTGCATGGTGACAGTTTCATGTAATCTTCAAGCTAATCTATATGCAACATTATATTAGGAATGTCTGATAAGTATACTAGACTAAATTTTTCTTATGTAAAATAATTGTTTACTAGTTTTAACTCATGAAAATTTCCTGGTTTTCCTATTTGAAATTTCTTATGAATCTTAATTCTTCAATTAATCATTGAGTAAAGCTTGTAGTGAGTTCTACAATAAAAAAAAAATATGCATTAAATATTTGAGCTTTACAACTTTAACAAAATAGTGCAATAACAATCATAAATATGAAGGCTATTAGTTATTTTAAGAAGTGGGTACAAATGAAAAGATTTGAAATTGACAACTTTTTCCATTTCACTGAAACATCCGTCAAACACTTTCTTTCATTTTATGTCTGAAACCAAGTAGCATCTTTGATATGTCTTTTATCTTCTCAAGCGATGAAAACAGAATAGTCTATTATTTATGAGGTATTAACAAGAGATATTAAACATTTCTATCTTTTCCTTTTTTTTTTTTTTTTCACTGAAACCAAGTCATGTTGATAATTCTTTTGTCTTCTCACACAATCAAAATAGAATAGTTCATTATTTACAAGATATTGGCAGGGCCTAATCCGTTAATCTCTAGCAAGGGTATCCTTTGCTGTGCTGTGGTTTGACATGGATTATTATTTTCTTTGAAGGATCAAATGTCAAGAAAATCCTGACTCATTAATATAACATATATAATCTCTTGCAGTGAGAGGAATTCTTTTTTGGTAACTTTAATAGGCCTAAGAACCACTCAAGGTAGACGGTAACTAAATGTTTGTCGCAAGGGTGTATAGAGAGGAGAAAGAGGTGCATATTATGAGGATATGTAGGATAGATAGCAGTAAAAGAACTTAAGATTATCGTAATCAGTGAAGTGTCCTCTTGGGAGTTCATTCCACAATGCAACAGTTCTAGGTAAGAAGCTATAAAATTCTGAATAAAATTAAGATGTGAGAGTTTCAAAGTAATGCCATTGATAAGTAGAGAAAAAGAAGTAAAATGTATTAAAACTTTAGGGATCAAGTGACACACTGACTATATAAGCCTATAAGCAGAAGGGTTTATATAGTCAAGTTGCATTCTAGATAGGGACAGTTACAGAGTAAGAAGAGGCATAGAGTTAGACAGAGGGAGATTGAGTTCTCACTGGCCAAAGAGTAAGATCTGGTTCGTTAGTCTGTCATGACAGAAGTAGCAGTGAAGATTTTTCAAGTGTCACTTGCTTACCTCCATACAGTGCCAGTTAAACTGGTCCATGAAAAAAGAACCCTGTTTAATGGAACCAACAACTATCTTGTCTTTCTCACCAAAGCATTATCTCAAGTTATTTTCGGTAAGTCTAATTGGCCCAAGAGCCACTCAAGGTAGATGGTTACTAAATAAGTTTGTTGCAAGACTGCATAAAGAGGAGCAAGAGATTGCTTGTTATGAGGATAAGATAGATAACATTTGAAGCGATTAAAATTGTCATAATTGGAGAAGCATCCTTTTGGGACTTCATTTCACAATGAAACATTTCTCACTGTTTGACTGGAAATTCCTCATCTCCAATAAAATATAAAGTGAATGAAAATGAGCTAACTCGGTGTACGTGGTGTGGTGAGTCCTAGCTGTGAAAGGCATGAACTGGTGAAACCAAGGAATGTAGTTTGCCTGAAGATCGACTATCAAAATAGTGATTGAGCATCTGTGCAAGAAGGGTTTTGTGGTGGAAGACGATTCATCACCCACAAGGCCATAAAAACACGTTTGACCTCTATCAAGGCTGGAAAGTGAGGACTGTGCAGCTTCAGGTCATATGATCTGGCTCTTGTAAACATAGATCCTGACAAAAAGCCCTATACTTTCTGGAGTGGTACAAGGAACCAACTATTTTTCTAGCCTTTTTACCAATACATCATATACAAGAGTTCCACAAGATCTCTAGTGAACTGGAGTTCAAATAGAGTTTCCAGGTAAGTAGCTATAGATTACTATATCTTCTCCCAAATTAAATACTCCAATATCTTCCACAAGCAAACTGAGTTTTTCTAGAAGTTCAAATAGATCTTTGTGTTGTACATTATCAAATGCTTTTGCTTGATCTATGAAACCTAGCTATATGTTCTTCAATAAAAATGAAACTCCTTCTCTCTTTTGTTTTTATTGAAAGACATACAGCTAGATTTCATAGATAAAGCAAAAACATTTGCTAAAGTATAACAAGGATCTATTTGAACTACAAGGAAAACTTGCTTTATTTGGGATAGATATTAGAGTAATTCAGAGCATATAGTGGGAGCTAACCACCTGCATCTTGGTAAAAAATGAATTAAGTATGCAAAAATAGAAAGAGGCATAAGGCAAGGATGTGTCTTTTCATCAGATTTATTCAACTTTTACAGTGAAGCAATCCTAAGAGAACTAGAAGTCCTACAAGGATTTATTATTGGTGGACATAATCTTAACAACATAAGATATGCAAATGATGGCATGTTGATAGCAGATACAGAAAAAATAACTGCAGGAACCTCTAAACAAGGTAGTAAAGGAAAGTGAGAAGAAGTGACTATCAATTGTAAGATGACAATATGTGATTGTAAGCAAGAACATCCCAAGCATCCTGGGTGAGATGATAAACTACATCCAACAGCAAAGCCTCTGATCAGGAAGCTTTGAGGAGCATGGAACCACTTCTTAATCACTGGTGTTCCCAGGTCCACCCTGACCCAGGGTGGTAGCACCTGTTAGGGTCCCAGCTATGGGCAAATAGTTAACCCCCAAACTGGGGTCAAAACACCATGAAAGTGTAAAAATAGGTTTTGATACTATCAATACATTTTTGTAAAAAGATTTCCAGCAATAAATTTGAAGAAAAAATTAATACAACAATACATTATTACCAGCAAAATATTAACAGCAATACAGAGAGGTTGATATACTATAAAACTAAACAAACCAAACCAAACCAAATGAACATCGCAAGGTGCAAGCCATGGATTGGAGAATCTGGAAACTGTTTTAACAGATGATGGAAAGTGTGGCACTGAAATCCAACGGAGCATTAGAATAGCATAAGATGTCTTCCAAAGGCTAAACAAAGTATTAAGAAACAGGAAAATTTCAGTAGAAATAAAGAAGAGAGCGCTGAACATCTACATAATATCAATCCTCTTATGCTGGACAATTTTCTCACAGATAAAGTAGTGATTTGAGGCAGCAGAGATGTGGTTCTACAGTAATAACATGGATGGAGCATTAGAGCAACCAGAAAGTTTTAAAGGAGATAGACACGAAAAGGATACTTATACTAAGAATCAGAAAGAGGCAGTAGAAATTTCTAGGACACATTATGGGGGAAAAAGCTTAGAGAATTTGAGACTCACAAGAACAGAGGAAAGCAATGAGTAACCTATCTAATGAGCTTGTGTAAATGGATGGTAAAACAGTGAGTGGAAGTGATAGTTAAAAGACAAGCATTACTAAGATCTATAAGAGATAAGAAGTTGTGGAGAGCTATGAACATGTATATCCAGAAGTAACATAGCACATAAAAGAAGACATATTTAAAAGATTTACGAAAATAAAAATCAGTGAATTCTAATGATGAAAAAAATCCAATCTTAAATTATCTTTTTTATTTCTACAATGAGGTTTGTTTAAATCAATTCTTTCACATTTTTTAAAGAAATTTTAACAGATCACGGCATCTATCAGAGAGATGACATTTAAATTTTTATTATTGCATTATTCCAAAATTTTAACACATCAGCAGGTAGCTATTAATATCAACAACTGAGCACAGATAGTTATTAATTTTTAAAAAAATTATTAATTAATGTCTAATATTATCCATAACTACATATACAAGAATGTTGTTTTTGATAAAAGTTAAAAAAATAACCATAAATACATAAAAAAAAATGTTAATATTGTGGAAAATTCCTTTTCCTACAACATAGCTATTTGTGCTATGTTATAATGCTTATTACCTAAACAATAATAATAATGAATAATTTTTTTATACATTAAATATATGATGTATATCTAATCATATAGCTGTCATGATCTGTTAAATCACCTGAAAAAGTTGATTGATAGACTGTAGGAGAACAAATCAATCAATCATTATTTGAAATGATTTTTGATTATTTCACTGTATAGATAATTTTAATTTGTTATAATCAAATTGAATATGAAAATACAGCATAAATAACATCAATGTATCCATTTAAAAGATCTAAAAAGGTAGCAGTATATCCCCTTGTCATTCAGTTATGTCTGCATATTGACATATGCACGTATGTTATATTAAGGCCATTCCAACTGTTGCAAGAAGCGTTCCACATCGCTAGTTGTTTTATGCCCACAGCTTTCATGGTGTTTAATTCCATTTGATTTATGCCAACCTGTACTTTACTTTTCGGACCTCCCTCGTACATAATCATTTAATAATATTTAGTTTTTTCCTCCAGTGGCGGTGTCCATATTTTCCTAACGAGTTAATTATCCGTCCATTTAGAGCCTCGGAACTTGACAGGAAATGTAGTGCGATGAGACCAGTGTATCTGGTGAATATAGACAAATTTAGAATTCAACTTTCTCAGTTGTTCTCACTTAGTTTTGTGGCTCAGGTAGTTGTAACTTTTCCTAGCATTTCACCTTTATATGATAGAAATGTTTCACTTACAGGTGATGATGACATTTTGCCTCTCTTGTATTATCAGGTGAGCAGAGTTGTAATCAGCTGATGCTAACGTCAACTGCAACTTTCAATGGAGGTTTATACTTTTATTTCCGGTCAAAGCTGCTTTATTTAAAAGTTACAGAATAACGAAAACAAAATTTGTTGACCCAAATAAGCTTTTGAGAATTTCAAACTGAACCCTTTCTTTAAATTACTGACTAGATTGTTCTCATTCTACTGTCGGCACTTTTTAGTACTATTCAGTTATTGCTCACCATTTCCTTTTGAGCCTGACTACCTAACCTAGGGATTGAATTCATTGTGTCACCAAATTCACGAACCATTTGCTTTAATCCACTTAGTTATTGTTTTTGATTCATTGCTTTGAAGAGGTGCATTCATACCTTTACCAAAGTTATTTGCGCACAAGTTATAATAATGGTTTAGTGATACAAGTCTTACTAATTAACCCATATCTGGGGGAAAAGAGGTGACCTAATACCTTTCCCATGGTTATCTGTGCTTAAGTGATTATAAGGAAAGCAATTGGAATTAGAACTTGGTTCTCTGATTAACAATTCTGAGCTGCTATACATTACACACCCAAACGTCTAAGATTACAGCACACCCAAGCAGTCACCCATTTAGTTGCTTAACTTCAGTGATTGTACAGGAACCTGTGTTTCAATGTGAAGTGGCCATTGTTATTGTCCTGTAGGACAGATCAACATTCACCAGAGGTAACAACAGCTGAAATGTGATAATCCCAACAGAGGTGGTAAATAATGATAGTTCTTCATCCCAATAATACAGACCAAATTTATCAAATCGTTATGTACCAAGACGTTCATCTTGTTATGTGACCAATGGATGCACCAGTTGGAGCCAAAATGTTTTGATGGTAACAGCAGAGATGAGGATATTACTCTGAATATAAATAATGTAAACTCATCATCCCAGAAACTCCGACAGAAAATAAAATGATGTGACAGGTGAGAAAAGATGAAAGAAATCCTAGACAGAAATGAAAAATAATTAACAAGACTTCAGCTAAGAAATTCAAACAAGGCTGTTACTATTTGGATAAGGGCTACAGAATGGTAATAAATAGTAAGCTAATCTTTAAGACTATTATTACTGAATTTCATCCTCACTGGGTGCCTCATACTTGTGACCTTTCAATGATGATTCTTCTGCTGCCACTTAATTTAAAGACAATTTGACGTACGTACGTCCTTGCTTTCCATACAAACAATTATTTTTATTTCATGCGTGACTTTTGCTGGATTTCGCAATTAATTTTGATTATTCCCAAATTTATTTCCAAGTTATAAAAATTATCATAAAAAAAATTGTTGCAAAAAAAAATAATGTAAAAATATTGCCAAAAACAATTGCAGTAATGAAAACTTGGTAATCCAGAATTTCAGAATTGTGGGTCCGGGTCCGGATCCAGCCTGAAATGTTTTTAATTTGCTTACAGAGTCAGCCTGATTCCAAAATGGTATAATATATTGGGCTACAGCTTCTAGGAGTGAAGTTAAAAAAAAAAGTGTGACTTGGTGACATTCGCATTGATTATATAGATATGCATGTTTTTATAATTATTAAATAAGTTTTTATATTATTAAATATATGTTTTTAATATATTATTAAATCTCCTACTAAAGTATAGGGTGTAGCAAAAATAAATCAAAATATAATGGTAAGACATTAGTGGCAATGGTGTTGTAATTGAGCTAATATCTTACTATTACATGGGAAGTATTTCTACTGCAACTGTATATGTTTTTGATTTATTAAATATCCACGCCTTGCTGCATGTCACACATTTTTTTTGTAAGAAAAAGTTGATTGATTTTAAATCATTGTTATAATTTGTGGAGAAAAATAATGCATTTCAATATTGCTCAATGGGCTTGCCGATCTGACCTCCATCTTCTGCCTTTCTCCTTCTATATTTTGAATAGAAGTCATTCCCAATTTAAATTTAATTTAAATCAAAGGGAAAAAATTTTTTCAGTCGGTGGAGTTGCAATAACAGCTTGATTTGAGACTCTTTAATATGTATTTGATACAATACTTGATTGAATCAATTGATGAGCAGATTTCAACATTAATATGACAGCCGAATTGTCACAAGTATGTATTGTAAGGCACTACCCATTGATTGGCGATTTCTTGCTCAACTCGTCCATATTGTTCCATTTTGATCTTGCCAATGTGACCTCCATCTTCTGGCTTTTTCCTATATTTTGGATAGGAGTCACTCCCTTGTTCAAATTTAAATTTAATTTAAATCAGAGGTGAAAAAAAATTCAGTGGGGGGTTTTGTGCTCACTGGGGACTCCCTTTGATCAAAATGAAATATTCTTATTCAAATACCATCGGAGTCATTCCCTTGTTCAGAGTTAAATTTAATTTATATCAAATGGAAAAAAATTTTCAGTGGGGGAGTTGTGCCTCCTCCGAGGACCCACTTTGATCAAAATGATCTTGCCGATGTGACCTCTATCTTCTGGCTTTCTCCTTTATTTTGGATAGGAGTCATTCCCTTGTTCAAATTTAATTTATATATAAAAGGGAAGAAAATTATCAGTTTGTGTGGTGGGGATCCCCTGGGGAATCCCTTTGTTCAAAATGAAATATACTTATCTAAGTATACTGGGTAATGTAGTTTCAGAATATATATGGTTATTGGGAGTGGGTGTCAATCTCCCAAACCCTAGGAGGTGTTCGATAACAGGCAGAGGCTACAACTTTTTTAATATATTGAGTCTACTACTAGAAGTATATGTTTTTCGTCTTTTGTAGATGTTAGATGACCGTGGTAACACAGCTGCTTACCTTCTTTATGCCTACACCAGAATCAGGTAAGTTGATTTTTTTTTTCTGCATTTAAATATTGCTTTTTCTACTTTTAAATATTTCTTAACATTTACTACTTTACTGAAAACAGCAAGTTGATCTTTATAACCCAAGTTCATCTCACACAGTCTTTAGGTAAATTCGCTAATGCAGCACAAGGCCAGTTATCCATTGAGTGTTCTGGACTGTTATATGTGAATGCTGGACAATCTCCTTGAAGAGGGAAGAGGGACACAGGAAAGCAGTGCATAACATGCTTGATGAGCTTGAGCAGGTTAAGGAGAAATGACAAAAAGTCGAAACTTATTAAGGGGACAAGAAGATGTGGAGGGCCATAATCGCCTGCCTTCATAAGGGACATAGCACATAAAAGAAGTTCTCAGTCCTTTTATCACCTCTTTTTGAACAGAGTAATATTTCTTTGCCGCTTCTTGCAAAATATTTTCTACTGTGAAGTTTAAGCATCGTCATACCAGTATTTTTAACACCTCTTTTCACGCTCTATTTCCCAATCATTCGTCTGTGAAGATGACGGCAGGTGATTGGGGAGGAATTTTCTAAATAAATTTTTGATATATACAGAAGAAATGAAACTAAAATTACTTTGAAAGAAAATTTGAATATTTTGAAATTTAAAGAAAGATCAAATTTTGACAATAAAAAGACCGTATCCTTAATTTGAAGAAAATGAAATTGATAAGGGAGTTCTCTTTCCCTACTTTTCTAAGGATTATTTTCCCTTTATTTTCTAGGATTCTACTTCACTTTCTTTTAGGTCCCTTATTATTATACCAGTGTGTCTATTATAGCTCAGTTTATTAAGTTTGTCCCACTATCCAATTTGCTTATGTAATGAGTTATATATAAAAATTAGTGTGTCTCTGTTCAAAACCCTGAAAAATATATTAAATATACTTAATGTTAATTGTCACTGTCTTTCTGTATATGTAGTTATTGCCTAAAACTAATGTCAATTAAATGTGGGTATTTATATCTTCCAGGATGTGTCTTATATCTTGGCCAACTTTATGAAAAATTCCATGCTAAAAAATTAAATATTTTATAAAATTCATAACCAGTCTGGTTGTTTATGATTTTTAATAAATAAGTAATTGTTTTGTTATTGGTTTATATACTTGCTTAGTTATTCAAATAAAGTCATTTTCTGTCCTGAAAATGGTAACTATGTTAGCATTTAGATCACATCTTGGCAATTAAAATTATAACTTGTTGTATATGAAAAGAACGCTTATTGAAATATTTAATCCTATCAAACAAAACTGCAACAATTTTGCCAATCACCATTTCACAGGATATGCAAATTTCTCAAAGACTAAGTGCATAGTGCAGTGTGAGAAAGATCCATACTGTGCCAGATATCATTGTTAATATGGATGGATGGATGGATGTAGGAAGGAACATGCATATGTATTTAGGTACCAATAATTCTTTTAAACAAGTATTGTTGAACGATACCAACAACACTTGCCTATCCAATTTTTTATCAAGTTTTCCCAACTTCTGACTAGTTTTGTCTTATGACTGATTTAAAATTGTTAAACTTTGCAAAGTTCTTTTTTAAGGTGGGGGGGGAGATCAAAGTACTTTCAACTATCGCTACAATTGTTATCAAGAATTGCATGTTTAGTTTGTTGATAGAATTTTATTTGGTTAATTCCTGTGTTTCCTCATTTGCTTGGTCGAATTTCAAATTACTTAGGTGATGTCATTTAAAACAAATTGAATTTTTATGTGATTTCATATATATATATATATATATATATTATAAATTTACTTATTTAAAAATATCGTTACATCGCTACACAGGAATTGCCATGTTTCAAAAACAGAAGCTAAAAAGTTCAAATTCAATTATAGAATTAAATTAAAGTCCCTAGTTGTGTTTTATTTTCAAGCGAAATTTTAGAATAACTTATTTTGAAATTTACTGAGTTTTATAAACACATACATTCATAATATTAGTTTCTATAGATATGGGGAAATCCAGGCATTTTAACAATGGGCGGTAGGGTATTCATTTTCACTGACAATTATTGTATCAAAATAAGAGTTACTTCCGAAAAGAGGTTAAGTCAAGGTATGGTAGGGGGCTTTTCAAACGAATGATGACATCTGTTCAACGTATGTCGTCCGGTCTTTTTCAACAACAAAAAGTTTTTCAGCACTTTTGTTTCACCGTTAAATTTGTACTTGTATACATAATAAAAAAATAAATCTTTATGTGTACAAGTACAAATTTAACATTAATTCTGTAATTTGGAGTTTTTAGTTTCTGTTTTTGAAACATGGTAATTCTTGTGTAGCAATGGAACCATATTTTTAAATAAGTAAATTTATAATATTTATGCTCTGTAGATTTGCATTGAGCACTGTTTTGTAAAAATAAAAATATAAATAAGAACACCAGATTATATATCTTACTGTTCTTTCTCTTTATTATATATATATATATATATATATATATATATATATATATATATATATATAAAAGAGTAATTCATGGAGTCTAGAAGAAACCTCAACAGAATGCAGAAAGCACTGGACAGCTGTTTCATCCTATATTTGGGACTCACTAGCAGTGTGCATCCACTACTGAGAATTGAAACCTGGACAGCTACATTGACAGGCAAACGCCATACCTGTACTAACAGGCCTCAGTGACGAAGAGGTAGCGAACTAGACTTGATATTGCACCACTCGTTCTCATATTCCGTGGTGGAACTCATCCAAATTTCTTTACCCATAGGACTGTGCCTCCTAGAGCCACGGCTACCATCACCAAGCCACTCCATCCAGAGCATTAGAAGCCGATTCAAGCAAGGATATATAAATGATAGAAATTAAGGAGGATTTGAGATAATTAAGTAATTCATCGAGTCTAGAAGAAACCTCAACAGAATGCAGAAAGCACTGGATGGACATTTTGTATATACACACACACACACTACAGTGATTTTCAGAACTTTATGCATGCATAGTGACTAATAGTTGCACATTATGATCTTCAGATCAAGTGCCCTTACCCTTTTAGCATGCTGTATATTCTAGTTGTAATAAACTTTTTTTCACACATCAAAAACTTAGAAACAAAAAACTGCATAAAAGTATACAAAACATTTAAAAATTTATGAATAATATAATAATTAAATAAGAAATCTGGAGGTCATTACCATAAACAACCCTAGCCTATGTGTATTGTGTGATTACCCCCACTTGGTTTGCCAAGATGCTGTTAGGCGGCGCTGTTAAAGAGCTATAAAAATTTGGCACTTCCTGTTTCTTTGTCTTTTTTTCTCTTTTCCTTTTAGCATGCAGTAGAAGTTACATTAGCTTGATGATAGTATCTTTCCCTGGGTGACTGAACTCTTATATATATATATATATACACACACACACACAATTCTTAATAGCTAGATTTTTTTTCTTTCCAGCTATTTTCCATGCATACACTTGTATTTTATTTGTAATTAATCATTTTCTAACCTTATATAAAACGCATGAAAATATTTCTTTCTTGAAATGCATTGCATTTCCCTTCACCTCTAATCACAATGACGACCTGTCATTTACACATAAATTTTGTTTGCCATTGCTTTTAGTTCAACTAGGATCAGTACTGCAACAAATGGTGACTTCCCAATGTCACATGATATGCAAATGTGCACATACTGCAACAATATATACATTCAACTGACACATCCAGCATAAATAAGCACTCTCATTGTCATTACCATAAAAAACCTCAGTCCTTTTATCACCTCTTAATCAAATAAACTGAAAAGGTCCAGTTTACTCTCACTTAACTTCCTATATATGCAGCTCACTATATATACAACCTGCTAAACCACTTGGTCTGAAACTAGCACACATAGAAACAAGAAACTGACAGTCACCATGATTCCCTACGTCCACCCTGTTTATATCAGTAAATGCTCTATCATCAATATTGAGTTTTCACTCCTAAAAGTATAGCACACACACACACACACACACACATATATATATTGATAATTTTGTATTGAAAGACCAATTAAATTAGAAACAAACATGTTTTTTTGTTAACCTAGACGTGTTGTTGTTTACATGTCAATATAATCTGCGACCCTTTCTATCCAGGTCCATTGCTCGCCTTGCAAATGTCTCTGAGGAGAAGCTGAAAGCCGCTGCACACACCATGAAAATTGTCCTGGACCATGAGAAGGAGTGGAAACTGGCTAAATGTATCATACGTTTCCCGGATGTGATTGAAAAAATTCTAGATGATCTTCTCTTGCATTCCCTCTGTGATTACATTTATGAACTGGCCACCGTCTTCACAGAATTCTATGACCAGTGCTACTGTGTGGAAAAAGATCGTCAGACTGGTAGGTAGACTTTAATTTAAATCTCACAAACTTATTAACCAGATTTTTTTTTTTTTGGTCTTTTTGTTTTTTTTTTTTTTTTTGTTGTTGTTTTTGTTGTTTTTTTTTTTTTTACCTCTCGTCAGTACATGGTAAAATATGTGGCATGTGGCCTGTTCTGCACAGTGACTTATAACTAAGACTTGTAACACCATAATACTAATTGCAGGCATCAGGAAATGTCCTTCTCCACTTCTTTTTCCACATTACATTCAAGGGAGAGATTAATCTGCTAAATGCACGTGCAAAGAATAAGTAGTTTGGATAGTTAAGATTTTCAGATGAATCACTGTGAACAAAAGCACTCTCTAAAGAGAGATTATTGTCTGTCTAATGTTTAACACTGGTTTGTTTGTTTAATGGCATATTAACTCCTTATGGGTCATTTAATGCTAAAATTTAATTCTAAGTTTAATAGATCCAAGAGCTACTCAAGGTAGAGTGTTACTAAATAGGATTGTTGCAAGAGTGCACAGAGAAGAGTAAGACGTACATCAATACTGGAAATAGTGATAACAATTACTAGAGTTGAGCAACCTATTTTTCTTAAAAAAATTTGTTTTAAGAGAAAGGCTATACAGTTCAACCAAAAGTAATACTGGCTGCTCGGTCAGTGAACACCAAATGTTTCCTTATAAGGAAACGGGTAATATTATCATTACCATATTTTTGGATTTTATTTTTTGTATACTAATAAAAGGATGGATGAGTAATATTTTGATGTAATGTATTACATTTTCCATGTGTGTTTTGACATTGAAACACAAAAGAAAAAATGCAAATAAAATAACAATTTAATATACTTTAACTTTTATCAATCCTTGTGGAGTTCTTGAGTGCAATAAGAAGCAAAATGCTTAAAAAGGCTTTCATTTCATCAAAAAAGTGATGTGCTTCCTCATATTTACATATAAGAAGACACCAGCATTTGTTTGGTCTTTCTGTCACCTGTCTAGCATATTTATTTGTCTTATTGACAAATAAAGTTATTATTTCATTGTTTATAAATAGACAAAATAATTCACCTTTTAAAAAGGCTATCTGATACATCGATGGTCACCAGTAGCTTCCGTAAAATTAGTCAGCCCATCACTTTCCTTCATTTCACTAGCATGTTTGTCATCTTTGACCAATATCCACTTGAATAAAGCCTTCAAAATTATAAAGGCTACATTGTTGTGCTCGTTTTTGTTTACAAAAAATTGTGAGAAAAATTTATGTGGGTTTAATTGATGTTACACCTCTAAAAATTCAAAATGGTGTTGGAAAACTGAAATTTAGTTTTGTTCCAAAGCTGTAGTAGATGATTTCCAGCTTAAAATACTGGAAATAACAGTTGACAAGTATTTATTTATAGCAATTGTCACAAGGAAACAGAATGTGCCTACAACTGCAAAGGGAGATAATTCTACAGCAACAATTTTTGCTTCCAGCATGGTAATGGTTAAAGCAGGTGGTGGTTTTATTGACAAAAACAAAATATGTTAGTGTTGTATAATATGTTATAGCTAAGTGCTTATTTTTTGTCAGAATAAAATCAAATACACTGTAGTTATGGAATTTTTATTTTAAAAAAATACAAAAAGATTTTTTTTTTTTTTAAGAAATACCAGGGTGGCCCCAAACTTTTTGCCTGTTGTGTAATTTTTAAAAAAAATTCCTTTTCCCTGTTTACTTTTTTCTTGGAAGAAAGTTGTATATATTCCTGACTCTTCACAAAGTTTATTGACAATTTCACAATCTGTTGTTTTTTTTTTTACATTTCAGGTGAAATCATAAACATCAACATGAGCCGTTTGTTGCTGTGTGAAGCAACAGCCAGTGTCATTCGAACTGGGTTTCACATCTTGGGAATCCAACCAGTGCAGAAGATGTAAGCACACAGATGCCTGGGAAGGGGAGCTGTTTTGAAACTCTCTCTCTCTCTCTCTCTCATTTTCTTCAGAAATAAAAAGGAAAAATAAAAATTTTATTAAAATTTAGATCTGAGAATTTTAGAAACATTTCAACAACTCAAAGACCATTAACAACATCTAAATAAATCAGTATTAAACTTCTATTAGGTTGGTGCAAAAATAATGACGTAATAACGTCAAAAAATGACATTATTACGTCATTATTTTTGCACCAACCTAATGCCAGAATACGTTTAATAACAGCAATATTAAAGGATGTCTACTTTTATTAACACATACTTTTTTCTTCAATAATAAAATTTATGACCAACTCCATGATGCATATTTGTCTCTTTCTGTTGTCCAATTAGTGAATGATTGATTTGTTTTTTCTTAAAGCTTATCAACCTTTTGTAGGTTATTCAAAGCCAGAAAATATTTGTTGATTGTAAGAATCCTTTTGAGATAATAATTTGCTGATACAAGTCCTAATATTTAACCCATACCTGGGAGGAAGAGATGGATCCAAATATTAGGTTGGTGCAAAAATGATGTCGTTTTCTCACATAGTAACATATGTAAGAAAACGACATTATTTTTGCACCAACATAATATTTCCCAAGAATATTTGTGAATAAGTGACTATAATGAATACATTATCCATTACACCACCGACATATTCAAGCTTACAGCATCTTGTATACCCCAGCAAACCATCTAGGTACTGACCATGCTCAACATTGCTTAACTGTGTTTCATCATGACATGGGCATGAACCAAATTGGTGAATGAGACCAACAACATTTGGAGCTTTTACTGGTCATAACCAAATAAAATCCAACATCCCAAATACTGATTTCTGATTGAAAGATTTGTACAGTACACTCTCTGTGCTACACTTAGTGGTTGGTGCAACACAATCTTCCTACTCTTGATAATAATAATAAACAAATAAATAAATAAAAACAAAAAATAAACACATGTTCCCACGTGTGTGCATAACACACAACCCCAAATTAAACATTCCACCAATGCTAGAGTTTTGCGTTTGAAAGCAAAAAAAGACTTGAATCTTGATTTTCATGGTAAGCTCTCTCTTCCCATTTGAAAAAGCTCTCTGATTGACCGAGATAACCAAGTCCAGCTAAAAGTCGCAGTTTAACTTTTTTCAACACAATCTAATTATTCACACTGCTTGGCTTTATCTCTGATGACAGATTAGTAAATACCTATATAATATATATTGATAGTAAATACCCACTTATGTTCTTTATATTATATAAAAAAGTTGTGACAAAGATATTTTTTATCTATTTTTTTTATTTGGGAGCACAAAGTTTTTGAAAATTACAAAATTTTGGGATACTACTATCGCCTTTCGTCAGTGTTGAATATTGAATGTTTTTTGAAGAGCTAATAGATTTTATTTTTTAATCAAACTTGTGAATACTTGTGTTTGAGTCAATACAGCATTCATTTTAAACATTATTTATTTTTTTTACCTGCCTGCACTCTTGAGAAAACTTAATAAATAAAATGTGCCATCCAGCAAGATTCAAACCTAAATCCACATTGGCAGGAGAAACCACCGTCTGAATTTGATTTACTTTGACCACTTGGCAATGAAGAGATTCTCAATCAAGCAAGATTGTGTTTGTCTTTACAGCATACTCAGTTGTTCAGATTTTCTTGAAAGACATATCTGCTCAGTTTTGTGTCTGAAACGTAAACAAATCAATTTCTAAAGAGTTAATAGAATTTAGTTTTTAGCCTGACATTAATTCAAACATTATTTTTAGTTGATACCCGTATTTGAGTAGATGCGCTGTTTATTTTAAACAATATCTATTTTCTCTACGAGCCTGCACAATCAAGAAAACTTATTCAAGAAAATGTGCTCTCCGGCAAGATTACGAACCTGCGTCCCCCTCTTACAGGAGAAACAACTGTCTGATCTAGCATGCTTTGGCCACTCAGTTATGTATAGCTTCACAATCAAACAAATAGAACCTTTAAAAAAATAGATTTTTTTTGTTTTATGAACTGGACTAAATTTCAAATCCAGTTGACATTAATGACCTCAGTGCACTAATCACCAACCTTTTGGTTACAGCACATGTTGAAGACGTTTATTGTCTCTTCCACATCCTTTTTTCTCATATGAATCTGTCACTCTCTCCAATCATTGACACCAGCTATAAGAGTGGGAGGTGAATGGCTGAAAACTCTTTTTCACTTTGTCTTTTTCGTGTGTTAATAAACAGATTGGTGATTCTTTCACTGATGTCATTAATATTGACTGAATTCAAAATTTATTCCAGTTTGAAAAAAAAAAAAACTACTCAGTTTCAAGCACTGACAAAGGCTACAGAAGTAAGTGATTTTTTTTTTAATTTCCAAAAATGTTATTTTTCTTCTCCCACATGTCAACAAAATAAAATCCATTAAAATTTACAAAGAATATCTTTATTTTCACTATTTATATTTAGACTGTTATCATCATCATTGTTGTTATTCCACTTCAGCCATCATGCATTTCGGCATTCATCAGATGTATATCAGTCTGGATAACCTACAGCGAATTCTGAACTAAACCCTTTATTTAATCTATGGAGATAGACTGTTCTTATTCTACAGTCCATTAGATCTTATATTTAATACAGCTCAGTTATTGCTCACCCTATTTCCACCGAGTAACTATTAGGTTGGGGCAAAAATAATGAAGTTAAAAAATACAAAAAATAAAAGAAGCTTGCGAGACTTTTTGTTAGTCCTTGTTGACTCGTCCGTGAACGACCATAATATGGTTAGATTCAGTGGCTATAATGTTTTTCACTTGCAACCCAAATGAAATGAATTAGCGGTCGTAACTTCTAATAAAGTTGCAGTGTCATTCCTTAGAGACGGTATCTCCTTGCCGTTGACAATGACGTTCTTCCACCAACATGCCATCCGAAACAACATTCTGTCGTTGTAAATTCTCTAGACTTCGAACCGTCTTCGTACGGTCATGATTATGAATGGTTACATTTTTTTTTCTCGTAATCCAAGTGAACGTGACGCAGTTAGAGGTGGTGATTTAAAGTCTCCAAAGAATTCTGATTTTAACTAGTGACTAAAAATTATCGTTTTGGATTTCTCAAGTTTTCATAAAATTAAGTAAGGGAGTGAAACACGTAATATATATATATATATATATATATATATATATATATATATAATTAATTATTTAAAAATATGATTCCAACTCGCTACATAAGAGGTCTCATGTTTCAAAACAAGAGCCGAAAACTTCAAAATAATATTTGAATTAACTTGAGTAGGCTCTGTTCCATCTTCAAGCGAAAAGGAACTTTGGATTATTTACCAAACCAGTTTCTTTCCTATTTTCTACAATATTTTCACACACACACACATATATATATATATATATATATATATATTTACCAAGATTTTCTAATAAAGACATTCCTGAAATAATTTCATTCATTTGTGAATATGTTCTGAAAATTTCATCCGACAATTTGATTTTTGCAAGAATTTCCAATTAATGTGTCTGTCATTGCAAAAAAAGGCGCTAAAATTTGCTATGCTAAAATATAGTAAGAAAATTAAGATTTTTAATCAAAATTTCGAATATTCTAAAAAGGAGTAAAAAAAAATTTAATTAAATATTTAAAAAATACTTTGATTTTTCCGCTTAATAATAGCATAAAGATTTTGACGATAAAACTAAATTTTCATTATGTTCGGAGCATGTGTGACACTATTTGACACTGGTGAATGGAAAGAAAGGGGTTAAATCAAAAACATAGCTAGGAACGAGACGAGAAGGGTTAATGAATAGAACGATGGACAAACCGAGAGAATTGAGATTTCTCTTTTCCAAAAGAGAAATCTTAATTGTTTAAAAAGCAGAAAAATTACTTGAAGGAAAGTAATATTACCACAAAAAAGAAATGTGGCGATCTTTAAGATGGCAGCTGATTAACTGAGGCAGACCCAGAAGTATCGGCTACGAAAACACAATATAAGTAGGACGGATAAGATTCGATTTGTAACCAAATCAAGGGAATAGAGTTTCTTTGCGTAACCTAGGGTATTTGGAGTGCAATGCCCCTGGCAGTATTGGAGGGGTGGTTGACCAGAGGAACCAGCTGGTAAATTTCACTTTTTTAATTAATAACCATAAGTTAAGCCCCGCCAATCAGCCAAGTGTCAGATTAGTCGGAAAGTAGACAAGGTAACAGGCGCAGGAAAGCGGAGGAAATGCCCACGCCCATTGGTACCAAAATAAGAAGGATAGAGTTAAGGTGGTTCGATATCCTTCGACCACTACTCATGGAAGAGGGGATCTCCCCCAAATTGGGTATGTAATTAATTTCCCAGAACCAAACAAAAACGGGCTCTTGTTGGTAATTAAGGGAATCGCCAGAATACCAGGCCACATCGTACAACATGCCAGTTTCGGTTGGAGGTCCATATAAACAGAAGATCGAAGCGGTCGAGACAGTTGTTCCAGAGGCAAGACGATAAGCGACCGCTTCACCTGATCTCACGTGACTTCCTGCCTGAAGGAGACCTCCGACACAAGTCTTGTGCCAGAATCCCTGTTCAGACTTAGCTAAACCAACCGAATTATCACGCTGGACTTACGAAGCGAAAAGGATCGATATTTTAATATAAAATATATATAATATTAAGTTCTATTATAGGATACAAATCCTATATCATTCCAACAAATAACTGAAAAACACAAAGTAGATTTGCACACCCGCAAAATCGGATCAAAACGATTAAAAACAGATTTCGCAATAAGGTGTGAAATTAATGTAATAGGGCACAAAAAAAAGACATCCTACTGGGACTGTCTCCTTTCCTCGTTCGAGTAGCGCATCAAATAATTACAAATTTTAGTTGGTCGTTCCAACTCAGCGCATTGCTGACTTGAACTCTAAGATTATAACTATGCTTATCATAATTTTCCTGGACTTGTGTGCAGATACAGATTGTTACATTGTTTCGTAAGATGTAGCGGAATTAAACGCTAAAACCTTTTCAAAGCAATTCGCACCAAGCAAGGCAGCAGTGCTACAAGCACGCAAGAGGATACAGAGTGGGAGCAAGAGAAAAGAGCAGTGTTTGGGAAAAGGATAAAGAGAAAAACATAGATCAAGGTCAAGGCATCAGAAGATGTCGATTGGCATTACATTTGAATATTTGAAGATTAGAGCTATCAGAGAAACATGTGAGGAAAGGAGTTCCACTGAAGTGAGTTTAGCGATAAAAAGCTGTTGGAGTAGAAGAGATGGCTACAGTTAGTCGTTTCGACAGTGAAAGGGTGGAATCGAGATACCAACATAGTAGCGCGCCTAAAATTCATGTAATTTGGGAACCAGTTAAAGCAGCTCGTCGAAGCAGTTGCCATGAAAATACTTGCAGAAGAGACAGAGGGAAGCCACAACACGTTTGTGATAAAGCGACTGCAGACGGGATGCCAGATCAGGACGTGATCAATAAATAAACATGACCGATATGCTGAAAATCTTAATCATGATGACTTGCGACCTTGTCCCAGCACAAATGTCTGTGATTTCGTGTCGATAGGACGATAGGGTTTCGATCAAGAGACCTGTGTTCAAATCTCACGATGCTCGATTTGATAAACAGGGATAATACTTGTTGAAAATGTCAATCCATACGTGCGGCACCGTCGTTTTATTTCTGGAAACCACATGCTAAATTTTGTTCGCGATTGCAGATCCCGAGCAACAAGCCATCATATCATTATCCATTACACTCACACGGATACACGTAGATGAGAATATATTAGTAAAATATTCAGTGGTTCAAAGGAAAGTAGGCGATTTTCTAAACTAAAAAAAAGATAACGATCCAGTGTGAAATAAAAGTCAGCTATAGAGAGACTCAAGTCAATCACCAGTCAGAAGGGCGCAGAGATCATAGAGGACAGGAGACTGACAGTCAGGTCTGTCACTGACTCAACCCGACACTAAGAGCAAAAAGTGGGGTAGGAAAGGAAAACAACAACAAATTTACAACTGACTCCAAAACAATTCAACCCGATAAGTACATTTTCTTCTTATCTTTTATTTCTCATTCACACTCTCTTTTTCAACTTAAATTGATCGCCCCTTTTTCCTTTCCACCTACTCGGCGGATACACAAAAACAAAAGAAACAGACATTACTCTACTACTCTGTTGAAAGACAGAGAACACATAGACATTTTTGTTCAAATCACATTTGCTTAAACGAACTAAAGCATTAATCTTTTTTACTCTATTCAACAAGATATAAAAATATACAAATTTGTTTATTCTGCATGAATGACATTAAATATACAATGTTCTATTTTCTACAAACGTTCCTTATCGTGTTGTCTTTTCTTGAAAATTGCGTTGTATAATATTTTGTGGGCAGGGTATCCCGTATTAAATTCTCCTTTTAATCCGGGTATGCTGTACCCCACACTATACAAAGGACGTAAATATAAAAACATTTTCTTTTACTCAAATTGTTTTTTTTTTTTTACTTGTGACTTCATTCTGCTTGGATGAGACCAATACAATAATTTCTGTCGACGATTCGATTCTTGCCAGCCTTATGATCAAAATCAAACGCAACGTGAGATAGGGTAAGACTTGGATCGAAGTGATCAACTCATCGATCAGCCGCAGGGATTGGATATAGGTATGGACCGAAAAAAAGAGAAGGTCACAAATATTTTCATCACGCTATGCTGATTTTTAGCGATTTCGTAGAGGTCTCTATACTAAAAGTTGCAATGTTCTTGCAATTGACAGTGGCGTTCTCATACGTTTAGTGCAATCTGGAATAACAATCTGTCGTTGCAGGCATCAGAAACTTATACCACCTCCTAGCAAAGGCGTTGTCTTTTTTTCGGGATTTACCCACTCCACATTGCTTTCCAAACGTACTGACTACGCTCGATGTTACTTAAATTTGGTGATAACCGGAGTTTTCAACGTGATTTAAACGTTTAAAATTTTATAATTCGATATTATAATTTATAATATCTCTTTACCTAATATGACTAGAAATGGTCGAAAGTCTTCGTCTTTTTCTATGTGCCGTGTCCCTTCAGTACGTGGACGATGATGGTTCTCCACAAGTTCCTATTCTTCGTAGCTGTCATTTTTACTATTCTACCCTCTCCGCTATCCATTTATACAAGTTTGCTAGACATGTTTGGGAAAGATACCTTGGATCACCGTTTGAATAAAAAAAAAACTTGAGAGAAAAGATCGTTGCGTGTTCAAATAAAATTATATTTATTTAAACATAGGATACACAAATCTTAACGGTAGAAAGTTCTTCTCTTTGACTGTAAGGAAATGAACATGAATAGTATTTCAGTGAAGAAGAGAGAATGTGGAGTTGGGAGACAAGATCAAAGCGAGTCCGTTGTTCTTTTGATGAGAAAGACAAGACGCCGATGTTGACTCGTGTCTCTTAACTACTGTCAGTCCTTCTGCAGAGTGAAATGAATGTTTGGTTTTTATGGTCTTGTGTAGTTTCCAAAGGCCTGTGTTTATTTACTGGCGGGAGCTGATTTTATTGGCTATTTATTTTTATTAAATTGAAATATGTTTGAAACCCAGAAAACTGCGCGGAGCCCTTGTTCAACAACTGTTTAAAACGCTTGTTTTTGTCGTATAAGAAAATCCAACATGGCGCTTGAACGAAATATTCGGCGAAAAAATCTCATTCGTCAGTAACATTTAAACACCACAGAATGTAAAGTTCTCAAAGCAAACCTGTGCCAAACTGTTTTCCTGAATCCATGATGACTTGGCTGTCTGAAAATGACAACATCAAGATGAAATAATGGAAACTGACCGTGAAAAACACAATTATGTGCAACAAGTTTTCAACCAATCAGTTAACTTCTAGATGTTTTCGGGCCATGTTATAGAATCCAGACGGCTATTGTTTGCACATGGAATTATTCACTGGTAATTAATCTTCGATTTGGCTGTGAAAAATGTCATTCGGGGGTTAGCATTAAGAAATTATGGCCAATTTTCTGAGAAAAATCACTTTTTTTTTTCAAATTTCAATCCTTTCTCTTTAAGTTGGTGTGAGCATCATTGAAGAAAAGGAATCGCTATATGACCCTACGATGGGAAAGACATACAGCGAAAAAAAAATAATGTCGTCTGCTAAGTGTCGTTGTCATTACCCGGGTCACGAGTTGTTAAAAAAATGCAAAATTTTCATTATTTTTTCACATTTTATCCATGATAAAAATTTTTTAAAAAATTGAGTCATTTACAGCAGCCAATTTTACTTTTAAATGAAAGAACATATTGTTTGCTTTCAGAAAATACCTAGTTTCATGTGGTTCAGATCAAAAGTCTCCTTGATATTTTGTTCAGATGATGACAAAACAGTCATTTTTCAATATTTTACCTTGTTTTACCCCATAAAAGTATGAAAATCCTTTTTTTTTTTTTTTTTTTTTCAGAGAAAATAAGCTTTGACAAAATGACTTTTGCCATTTTTGTGATGATTTTTACTTGGGATAGAAAATTTTTAACATAGCAAACCTGAATTATTTAAGTTTATTAGGGCTATAGGAAACCCTCAAACAGCAGTGGTGCGGTGTATTTCATTTTGTCATTTGCTCTTTTAATTTGATGTTGTTCACTTCCTCCTCCTCTACAGACATGTTACTCGCCGCTTTCTATGGACCCTTTTAATATGTCCTGTAAGCGTCAAATTTTTCAGGCCTTCTTTTCTCATTATGGGTGCCAGAAATTTAAATTGCTTCTTTCTGATTTTATATATAACTGTACTTTTTGTCTCCACTTTCCTAAAAACTTCGACTTTGCTCACATGTTCAGCACATGGTATTCTCAGCAGCCTTCTGTAGAAGCATTTTTCTGTTGTCTCGAGTCAGTACCTCTTTGAGAAGATTGTCCAGCATTCATTGACATATCGGAGGACCAATATTACATAACAGTCCAGTACACTTTTTTTTTTATAGAAATTTTCCCGTTTCTTAATACTTTGCTTAGCTTTTGGAAGGCATATTTCGCTATCCGAATTTGTCTTCGGATTTCGGTGTCGCATTTTCCGTCTACTGTTAAAACACTTCCTAAATATTTACATTTTGGTACTTGCTTGATTTTGGTGTCTCCAGTTCGTAGTTCGCACCTTCGGTTGCTCCTTTTGCTGACAACTATAAAACCTTTCTTCTTACATTTGATGGTTAGTCCTTTCTTCTCGCTTTCCTTTACTACCTTCTGTAGGAGTTCCTGTAGATTCCTTTCAGTGTCTGCAGCGCTTTGTAGTAACAACCATTGTTTGATCCAGCGTGCTTTAGTCTGCAAAGAGCGTCTTTTAAGGAATCTATCCTTCCTCGTTCAGTTATTCTCGATACAAAGTGGAGGACGAACTCTGCATGAGAGCATATATTCTCAATAAAGTTTTCTCAAGTGTTCAAGTCGATTGATGTAATACACACTGTTTAAAATAAAAACAGAAAAAGAGAAGAAAAACAGGCGTCTTTTTCAAACCACTAAAAAATAACTTTTAAAGTAATTGTTGTATAGTAGCTGAACACCCCCACAAGATGGACTGGTCTAAGTCTATTTAAGCATCACTCTCTGAGGGAGAGTAGTTAACGATTACAAATAACCATGCTCGTCGAATCACTGCCTTCGGGCGGAGAGGAACCCAGACGAGGCTATGCCGAAGGGCAGAGTCTCGTCTGGGGAGGTAGTATACGGGGTCTACGGGCAATCTTTTGCCCGAGTCTACGGGAACGGGAAAGCCCCATGTAAAAATCCCGCCTTGTGCCACATCCCGCTTTATGGGGAGTTCTCGCGTAAATACCGAGCAGTTAACGATTCCAGTTAACTCTGCTTGTCGACTTTCTCCCTACCGGTAGAGAGGAACCCAGACGAGGCTATACCTAAAGGCAAGGTCTCGTCTAGGGAGTCGGCTACCCGACCCCATGCATACGGGTGTCTACGGGCTCGGAAAACTCCACGTTAAAAACAGGCCTTGTGCCGAATCCCGCCTTGTGTGGAGATCTCGAGTAAATACCGATGAATTAACGATTAAATGTTTATTACATTAGTTTGTGTTCTCAACCGTGTATCATATTATTCTCCGGAATAAACTTCTTATTTTCTGTATGTGTGTCAACCTTTCCTACTTACGACACGGCCCTAATAAAAATGTCAGATTAAAAATAAATCCATTCATTCTTCATATGTATATTGTCATCATTAATTTATTATATATATATATATATATATATATATATATATATATATATATATATGTAATGAAAAACAAACCACTTTAATGTAGGTAATGGTACATCAAAGTGGTTTGTTTTTCATTACATATTAGCTCTGTCCTAACATTGAGCTCTCAGGATTTCATCCTCTTTGGATTTACCAATTCGGTTTACCAAGTTCCTTATAACTTAAATATATATATATATATATATATTTATATATATATATATATATATATATATATATATATATATATATATATATATATATATATATATACTTTCCCAAGCCAACATACTCGGCCACAAATATGTTAAAAAAATCAAATGAAAACGGTTAAATCCATAGATGTATATCACATACGTCCATCCCAAACCATAACAATCTGATCAAAATTTAAACAATATTCATTTATTAAAAAATATTTCTTGAATATTACTGGCCCACATTTGTCTAACATGTTCTGACTGACCTTTCAATCACCTAATGAATATTCATGAACGTTCTCAAATTTGAAAGCCTTAATGAGCAAATGACACTATTACTCTTGTATATAAAGACGTGCAACAAAATAAAAATCCTTACATTTGCCGTGATAAAAGTCCCTCAGGAGATAAAATGCATCGGCTAAGTATAGTCCTCTTGTCTGTTTATTGATTCTGTTCCTTTACAGATGCACTCTATCAGAAAATAATTTACACACACACACACACACACACACACACACACACACACAGAGATATTGTCGTAATTGTTCTAGCGAGACAAGCTTGCTAACCATTACACCGCCTCGTGGTGCCTAAGATATGTTTTTGTGTATGTGTGTAGACGTATGTGTTTTTCAACATAGAAATAATAGGTCCTTGCTAGATTAAATAATCGCTATTTTTTATGTTTATATTATAGATCTGTGACCTGTACTCGATATAACTTTTGTCAAATTTTCTTGATTGCACAGCGGCCCCTTTTATAAATACCCTTCAGTTTTAGTTGACCCCTTATATCCTCTCCCTTTTTTTCCTCTCTCTCTCTCTCTCTCTCTCTCTCTCTCTCTCTCTCACATCTTCTGATCTTTAAGTATAGATTATATCGTCTATTGTGTGTGTGTCACCACAAAATGTCTACTCTTTTCCAGTGTCGATCTTTAATTTATTTTAGGTCAGCGATTCAGAAATGTATTAGACATTCGAGAATATTCATATTTATTTGTATCGCGCACGCTTAAACCGTCTTAGACTCCCCTCTTTAAAATTTCTCTGTTAAATTTTAACGCGCCCCCTTCATCTTTAGACCTTCCCGTTCTTCTCTCGTCTGTTACCCCTCCCTATAGCTTTTACTCTAACATTCGTCCCACACTCTCATACATACACTCTCACTAAATTTTATATTTTATTCCCGGAGTTTTTTTTTTTCTGTTTTCTTTTTGAATTTGTAGGTCTGATGAATTGGATCGTATTTACGATTCCAATGGAATAAATTATGACCATGGAATATTAGTGTTTAAGTCTTTTTATTATATCCTTACTCTGTCTGTCCTGGACATTGAGTTCTACCTGGATTCTATCCTCTTGGAATTATATTTTTTCACATATATATATGCATGTGTATGTATGTATGTATGTATATGTATATATTTATATATTTTAAGTATGTAAGTGAAAATATATAGAAAATAGGAAAGAACTGGTTAGGTAAATAATCCAATGTTCTTTAGTACTTTTGTTATTATTTAAAAAAAAAATAGTGCTCGATACAAAAGTAGAGCATAAATATAATTATTTATTTAAATTTTAAAAATATGATTCCAACACGCTACATAAGAGGTCTCATGTTTCAAAAAAAGAGCCGAAAACTTCAGTATAATTATTTGAATTAAATTGAATTAAAGTAAGCTCTGTTCCAACTTCAAGCGAAATTTTTTTTTGAATAACTTATTTCTGAAATTTACGTGTTTTAATAGTATATTCATAATTGAAAACAAAATTTCCATGGTAACAGCCAGGGCGAATTGTTTAAATAGGTAGGGGTGTTGGGTGTTAATAATTTGCATCAGTATAGACTAGAGTTACTTTCATAGATGTCAAGTCAAGGTAAGGTGGGGGTGTCTAAATTTAAAACGGAAGATGTTTTCGCCTAGTCTGATTTACGTGTCTATGGAGATTTATTTATTTTTTTATTTTATTTCTTTATGAAAGGGATTTGTGTATATAAAAACTGCCGTAACATTTGTTTTTTGACGACTTCATAAAGGGTTATCTTTTTTTGTAGGGTGTTTAAACTTTTTATTGGGGCTATTGATAATAAAAGTTAATTTATTGTATGTTTGTTTTTAAGCTAATTATTCAATGTATATGTATGTGTATATTAACCACTAATATCTATCTATCTATCTATCTATCTATCTATCTATCTATCTATCTATCTATCTATAAGGGGACAGTGAGGTCAACACCGAGCGGCGATAGTCAGTTTCATACTTGAACGCAATCTTCAGGCCATGAAGATTGATGATGGCCTGAAGTCTACTTTTATATTAACATAGACTCTGTCTTTGATATTGAGCACATCTATCTATGTATTATATATAACATGCCTTAAAACCATGTTTCATCATATATATATATATATATATATATATATATATATGAATGAGTGCTGGAAAACTCTCGGTACCAAGCAAACTAACCAAGTAACTCCTTCGCAACACCATAAAGGTTAAAAAAAGAAAAAATGTTTGATAATTTAGACAATATGTCGAGCAGTATACCCCTCTTATTTAATACTGATGCCCAAAAACTGTGTTCGTGCACAAGAAAAATGAAAAAAATAAAATCAACGCTGATTTTAAAGTAAAGCATGCAGATCGTTTCCATTTGGATAGAAACGCATTAATTATTTTAAGATATGCTAAATTAAGTGGATAAACATTAAGGAATTTATTGTCTATGGGAGATAACTATGTAAATTTATATATAAATTATTTCCCTTGTATTGATAAACTCAAATTAATTGTGTAATTTGTTTATTTTTATGAGTTTCTGTTTTATCTTGTATTTATCACAGATAAGTCATTGAAAAAATAAATTACGTTCACTGCTTTTAAAAAAAAACAGTGAACGTAATTTATTTTTTTCAATGACTTATATTTAAACTGGGTAAAACTCAATGAAGTAGTCAGTAGTGATTGTGTTAAAGATATATATTACCATAAACATGAAATTTAAACAAACACATGACAAGTTTTTTCTTCGACATTTTCAAAGGAAATTTATAAATTATTTTTACTTTGAAATTTGTTGTTTTTTTTTTTTTTAATTCCAATATCTAAATTTATTGACTTTTGCTAGATTTTAGACATGAAAATATTTTTCGCTCCCAAATTTTCTAGTAAACGTTATACAATTTTTGCTTTGTTTACAGTTAACTTTTCACAATATCACATTTTACATGTGGCTCTACATAAACAGATTTTTATATGAGAAGTTTCCCCAGTCTTTTTCCTTACAAAGGGGTACAAAGATTTCTAAAACTTTTATACAGATTTAGGTTCCCCTCCACGTAACTATTTGCTTCATACGTTTAAACCTAAAATTTCGCCATAAATTAACGGCAATATCTGCGATATTTAGACATTCATTCATCATATATATATATATATATATATATATATATATATATATATATATAAATAAATAATTAAGTTATAAGGAACTTGGTAAACCGAATTGGTAAATCCAAAGAGGATGAAATCCTGAGAGCTCAATGTTAGGACAGAGCTAATATGTAATGAAAAACAAACCACTTTAATGTACCATTACGATAGGTGAAATAAATTATCGTAATGGTACATTAAAGTGGTTTGTTTTTCATTACATATTTATATATATATATATATATATATATATATATATATATATATATATATATATATATAACATTTACTACTATTACTTCTATTACTACTACTACTATTACTACTAATACTAGGTGAAAAGTAGCAACACAATTTAATTAAGACTAATTAAGAAATTAAACTAAAATATACAAGGTATATCATAATAATTTGGATGGATGTTGGAATTTTTCTCTTTTTAAAATAAACAGGGTCTTAATAAAAGGAGAGACCTGAAAATCCTTTAAAGTTTCAAAATGTGTGAAATTAATAATTAATGGCAGTAGGCAGGTTCGACTATCGCCTGGTACACACTTCTTCCCCGTCTTTTGAACATGGGTAGAAGTTTATCCCTTGCTTCCTGATAAGGATTGATGTTCCGGATCCTTTTCCTAAAGTCTTCTAATTCTCTTTCAGTAGCTTTCTCTTTCCCCGTAGACCCTTGCATCTTAGTGGCATTGTTGCCTTACTTGAAATGATTAACAAAGGAAAAAAAATTAAAATTAAATTAGTTTAGGCTTTACTGTTTTAAGGCCTGTGTAAAAAAAAAAGTGGTTATTTTATGGAGTAAATCACGTGATACCCCAAAGATGACAGATCTTCAGTGTAGAAGAACTTCCCATCCTGGCTTCATGATTATTTACTGCGTCACATTTGCAACGTGAAGACTGGCGTTATCATACAACTAAGTTTCAAGTCAATTTTCTTTCCCAGAAATATAGCGACTTTAACTGGCTTTCCGCGACCAGCAAGCTAAATAAAATAAAATAAGAAAAAACAAAATTGTGGTTACGAACAGTTGCTGCTACTTTGATAAGAAAAGTTGGTGCAAAAATAATGACGTAATAATGTCGTTTTTTGACGTATTATTTAACGTCAAAAAACGACATTATTACGTCATTATTTTTGCACCAACCTAATACTTACAGAGAACGACACTTCTAACATGGATGGGGAAGAATCAATGGCGGTTCAAATATTGCCAAGTCTCGAACGAAATCTCGGACGAAGTGAATTCAGAACCAAATCTCGTCTGACGAGTTCCATATATAAGGAAAAATGCAAAAGAGATTATTTTTTTTAATAATAGGCGCAAAACGAAAGTAAATAAAGAAAGAAAGAGTCAGTTCTCCCCCCCCCCCAAACAAAGTTAAGCAAACCTGCCTACAGAGAACGATACTTTGAAATGAACTATTTGCCCACTATATCGTTGCGTAGTAATAGCTTGCACAGATTACATCTCATCGTCCTCAAACGAACACTTCTGACTACCGCTTTCAAACAATTTCCGTTATCCATATTTCTACTTAGTTCTTCTTTTCCGATTCATGTGTTATGTATTAGTTTATCGATAAAGGTCTGTCTCTTTATCTTTTCCCATATTTTAAGTTCCATGTTATAATGTGATGCCCAAATTCTTTATTACATCTCCAGCAATGGCATCTACAATCTTCTGCTTCTATGTGTCATGTACCTTCAGGACGCTGGCGATAATGGCTCTTCACAATTTCCTGTCCTTTGTAGCTCTTAATAAATTCTACCATTTTACTATCTCTCCTAAACTTGGTCCACCATTAAGCTCGCTAGGTATGAAACAATTTAGAGATATTTGGCGGCTCTGTAAAAATGTACTAAACAGCAACAAATCCTTAATACCTCCTCTATTCAATCAATTCGAAGTCCTGGTATTTACAGCAGATAAAGTTGAATGCTTTGCTTGGAAATTCTTTTCCAACTCAACACTGCTCATTTGGGGTACCCAGACTCGATTTCTCCACTAGAGCAGAGACTACACTGAGTGATACACTCAGAATCCATCATTGGTTTCAGGCATCATTTCTAAATTAAACTCCTAGAGGAGGTGACGGGATCCCAGCCATCGTCGTAAAGAAATGTTTCCCCGAGCTGGCACCAGTCCTCTCCAAACTCAACAACTATTGCCTCGCTGCTTCCTGCTATCCAGCTTCTTGAAAGTTCTTTTCTGTAGTTCCGGTTTTTAAGAACTGGCGAACCTTTGACCTCTCTAACTATCACCCTATTAGTCTCCTACGGCTTTTCGTCAAAGTATTCGAGGGTTTAATTAATGCTGAAGTGGTTAAACACCTTACCTCTCACGACATACTCTCTGACAAACAATATGGCTTCCGTTTTCCCAGGTCTACCGCTGATGTTCTAACAGCCATCACTGAATATGTATATCAAACTCTTGATAATAACGGCGAGGCTCGACCTTTGCCTCTAGGTATCTAGAAGGAGTTTGACATGGTTTGGCATGCTGATCTTCTGTGTAAGTTCAAGGGCAACGGTATTACAGAACAAGTGTTTGATTTAATCCATTCGTTCCTACCAAATCGTGAAATGAAGGTCGTTTTGAACGGGCTCGCTTCCAGATCTTTTACACACGAAAGCGGGTGTCCCCAAGGAGCAATCATGGATCCTACGTTTCTGATCTTCATAAATGATCTTCCTGATGTCATTAATTCCCAAGTAGGCATTTATGCAGATAACACTATCATATACTGTCTCATTAGCAAATCTGTCAGAGCTGACAATATTTACCTTGCCGCTGCTCTTCAAAGGGACATCCAATCAGTGGCTAACTGGGTCAGGAAACGGCTTGTAAATTTTAATGGCTACAAAACGAAACTGCTCTCATTTAAGCACCATAGAGAAACTTTCATGCCCCCTATCAGCATGGCTGACGCTAAACTCTTGGAGAACAAAACACTGTGCCTTCTTGGCTTCACGTTTCCAACTGACTTGAAGCGGAACGACTACATCAAATCAATGGCTGCATCTACTGCAAGGAAAGTTGGGTTATTATGTCGTGTTAAAGAGTTTTTTTCTCGTCAGAGTCCATCTTCTCATTGTCAAATCTGTCATTCTTCCGTGGATTGAATACTGCCGCCATATTTTGTCTGGTGCTCCTGCTATTCATCTCGAGGTTCTTGAAAAAATCCAAACATGGATCTGTAATGTAATCGATCCTGTCCTGGCATCTCGACTTCAGTCATTTTCTCACCGTCGTAGCATAGTTTTCCTCTGTCTTTTTTATAAATATTTTCATGGCAACTTCTTGGATAAGCTTTTCTTCCCTGGTGCCCCGAATACATGAATTTAAACGTGCTATTAGATTGGCATCTAGCTCCCACCCTTTTACTGCTGAAACAGTGAAATATAACCGTCACTTCTACTCCAACAGTTTCTTTTCTCGCACTTCCCGATAGTGAACCTCCATTCCGTTAACTTGCTTCCCTTATAACTACAATCTTCAAAAATTTAAATGCAACACCAATCGCCATCTTCTGTTGTCTTGAACCCCCGTCCATCTTTTGTCTTTTTTCCTCTCACTTTCACTCTCTGTAACCACCTGCGTATAAGTGGCACTCTCGCTTTGCTTGGGATGAAGTGATTAAAATGAAGTGATTAAAAAAATGCGCTGTTTTCTTCTGTCACCTTCGTTTTCAATCTGTCCTGTGGGTGTCAAATTTTTCAAGCCCTCTTTCGTCATTATATACCTTAGAAATTTCAACTCTCTTCCTGATGTCAAGTTATGAGGTTCCATTTTTTCTAAGAATTCGTCGTTGCCTACATGTTCAGTTCATGGTATTCTCAGCACCCTTCTGTAGAACCACTTTTTGTTGTTTCAAGTCTCTTCTTCATCTGTGAGGAGATTCACTATCATATGGGAGGACTGAAATTACGTAAGACTTTTTCTGTTTCTTAATATTTTCCTTAACTTTTGGAACGGGTCTTGGCCAATCCCAAACGCTACATAATACAGACATTCTATTCTTACATTCATATCAAACATTTAATTCAGTAAACATCTATCTTGAGTGGCTTTTGAGCCTTTTATTAACTGAACATTATTAAAAGAAGAAGAAAAACGCACACCCCTTTAACAGATTTTGTTCGTTTTTTTTTTGGTGGTGGGAGTCTTGTTTCTTTGTTTAACGGCATATCAACTCATTATGGGTCATTCAATGCCGAAATTTTATTTTCTTGGGAGGTTTGAAATAATAAATTATATGACATATGTTATTTTGCTTTCACAGTTGAATACATGGTAGATGATACTCGTTTTTTGTGCATATACATGTTTGTGAGAGCATATTTACTAGACGCAGTAATACGTGTGTTGTATATTGTGGTTGTGTTATATTTTGGTAGACAATTTGATTTAAGAAATGTTAGGATATTATATGGATTAATGTCTTGAAAGTTCTTTCATATTGATTGATGTATTGTTGGTAATTTTACTATAAATAGGTATTGTTGTTATTTTCTGTATATATATATATATATATATATATATATATAGAGAGAGAGAGAGAGAGAGAGATAAGAATGTATTGTTGGTAATTTTGCTATAAAATGTATTTTTATATTTCCATAATGTTTTCTTTTTGTTTAGGGATTCATTATTTGCTTATAGCTGGGACCCTAACAAGTGTTACCATCCCGGGTCAAAGTGAACCCGCGAACAACAGCAATTAAGAGGGGGTTTGATACTCCTCAAAACCTCCAATCCCTCGATCAGAAGCCTTGCTGCCCGATGTACTTTATCGTCACACCCAGGACTGTTTTTGAGTCTTAAATGAGTATATGTTGTTTCCAGCTGGCATTTAACGTCTTCAGTAAGACACGCCATTAATTGTTGAATATTGATTTGTTTTAGATGTGTGCAAATGTTTTCAACCGAAAAAAATTTTCAACTTGGTATTCAACCTTTAGTTAATAGTAAAACAATTTATTATACATTTTGTATTAAAATAATCTACAGTGGTGCTCAATCGTAATACGAATTTACAGTAGAATATTTCTAATGCGCCATTTTATAATGCACTTGGGTCAATAAGTAATTAGCTACACAATTATATACATATAGCCATACTCTGTCAATAATCTATCTATTCTATCTTATCAACCATTTCTGCGATCCACGGCCTAACCGAATTCTTCCTTTCTGATTCCCGAGTCATCTATCAGTTAATCGATAATGGTTCTCACTAATCTTCCTCTTGATCTTTTACTAGAATTTGATTCTCATTGATGCGAACCTCCTTGTTTACTTCTCGAGTGATGGCCACTAAATCACACTCGCCTTTTACAGAACGTCTCCGTAATCTTAGATAAGTTCTCTATTTGGCAGATGGTGTTGCCAGTTGACGTTCGGCCATGCTCTTAACAGTCACCCGTAAGTACTATTTACATTTATGTCCAACTATTTGACTTGTTGAAAAGGACTATTTCTATTATAGGAATTAAATCCTATAAATATTTTTATATCAATAAAATCAGATACTGCCAAAATACTTGCAGTTGTAGACCTACCACGTGTTATTTTTGGACCATTTAGAAAATAACAATAATAACTCCTTTCACTACTCCCGCAAATTGGATAAAATATTTTCGTGAGACAGTGTGTAATTATTTTCTAACTAATGAAAACCTTGTATTCAAAAAGTTCACATATCTATGTGAAATTAGATTTTGGATCTCCCTTACGGATATAAAAATAGAAGCATACTGCTTCTCGTGGTTCAAAAGAATTATGGAGGCCAGTTTGATCTATGCGTGCATATCCATATACCCACGCACACAATGAAGAGATGACAGGCAGCAACCGCCGACTAAAGCTTTTTCTACGAACTCACAAACACATTAGGCTGACCGTCATAAAGTAAGTCTCTCCACGCATCTCATGTCACACTACGAAGCGTTAATAAAACAAACTTCACTGCGAAAAAGTTGAATATTTTATTGTTATTGCATATTTCTGAAAAGAATATATAAATGTTATTTCAATTGACGTTCTACTTCTATTTTTTCCTTCAGAAAATAGCCTTTTTTATGTTTCATTTAAAAGATGTGTTGTTGTTGTTAAATGTTTGGAATACCGACACTCAGATAAGAAAAAAAAAAAATAGTCAGACAGATCCCAATACTGCTATTAAACAAAAGAGTTGCACATCCAGACATTTTCATGTTTCACCGCCCGAGTTATATTCATTTTTGATAGTGTTGTCTCTGCCATTGCAATTCTAACATCTGTGCCTTTCCTTTTTTTTTTTTTTTTTAGATCAAACGTGATTTCGAATATAATTATAATAAAAAAAAACATCCACTTGCTTTAGCTTTGCCGCCTTTGAGCGTTACAAAATATCCTTCTGCTTGATTAAAAGTCTATGAATCCTGTTTCAGTTTAATTCCTACGGAGTCCAACGTGTGCGGCAGCTGATTCTAATCTGAGAAGAAATAGTTGGGCTTGTTCAAGAGTGTTGGATTCAAGCGCTTGATCCTCTGCCAAATCTGTGTCTGTGATGGCGATTTCAGAATGTAGACAACGTCTTGTTTCTTTTCGGGTAAAACCCAACACTTTTCTCATCTTTAGTTGTAAGTTTCATTGTGCATTCAAGGGCAATGATGAACAAAAATGGAGTCAGTAAGTCTTCCTGTAAGACTCCAACGGGGATTTCAAAATATCCTGCCTCTATATCTGGCGACATTACCTGTACTACATTATCTGTGCATAGCATTTTTTAAAAAAATAATTTCACCCCAAACAAAGCGGGAATGCCACTAATACGCAGGCGGTTACACGGGTGAAAATGAAAGAAAAGGTTGGGTCTAGGGAAAGAATAAAAGATGAACGGGATTCAAGAAGATAGAAGATGGCGATTGATGTTGCATTTAAATTTATATTTTTGTAGTGAGTTAAATTTTTTATATTTTGTACAAGAATGTTTTGCTTTTTGTGCTATTAAAACTTTTATATTTTGCACAGATATATTGTGGTTTTTGGGTAATTGAAAGGTTTATAACTACTTTGCATCTAAACACTGCCTTTTTCACTTACTGTTGTCAAAGAGTATCCACTTCTCGTCTCAAGTAATGCTATGATATAAAAAATGTCTCCTTTTCAAGATGGGAGAGATAAACATGGAGTACTACTCTAAGCGTTGGTTTCTTTGATTCTCCATCAATTCATACAAGATAAACTCATCCTCCTTCTTTCAGTTCCAGTAGCTTTTAAATGCCGGTCGAAAGGCGTGCGCAGTGGCGGCTAGAGTGAAGGACAGCTGGAAAAAATGGGCGGTGCCTCGAAACTCGAGAGGCCTCAAGAAAATATCTTTAGGGGTTTAGGGAGATGGGGCTTCTTCCCAAAATGTAGAGAGCAAAATTACGAATCGGTATTTTATTGAAAAAACACGAAAGTCATTTCCAAAAGCAGCGAACCAAAATGCGCGATAAGTTACTCAGAGTCTAATTCTCGTTCCAAATCACACTCAGTCGCAAGGGTTGCCAAATAAGACATGCTCTTTAAAAAGTCTTGTAAGGTACGCTAAATCGATTTTTTTTTTGTCTCAGCATCTTCTTTTCCGATTAAGTTCAAAATAATCTGAGTGCCGGACTTCGGAAACTCTCTCTCCCGGTAATGGATGTGCGAGATGTTTCAAGTTCTCTTAAAAGTTTTCAGACTCTGCTTTTAGATCTTTTATAACCAATGTTCATTATTGAGGTTTTATGACTGGAATTAGTTTTCCCTCTTGATTCAATTTTAACGCTGTCGTTTGAATGAAATTTCTGAAAACTTCTCTGTAGATTTCTGGCATTAGCAGTAATACTGCCAGATACCAAGCTGATGTTTTCTTGAGATTTTATCACACTGTGGCCAAATTTAACCACGTAAAATATGAGCACTCGACTTTCTTATCATTTAATGAATAATAGTTTTTCATGGAAACAACCAACCAAAAAAGAAAACAACGAATAGATTAGGATGGAAAAAATATTAAAGTAATGAGAAACCAATAAGATTTTATGAGCTTTTGGGAAAAGTCGCCCCCAACAAAAAAAAAAAAAAATCATACAGGACAGCATAATAGCTTTTACAGGGTCCGATAAATGAATTGTCGTGTAAATGACACAAACATGAAAAAAATACTGAAATCACATTTTAATACACATATTAACCAAAATTACACACAAATATCTTGAAATACGAACGAGTAAATTTATTCAATGAAATCGCCATTGGCTTCAACGACGGCTTCCAAAACACTTCTGAATCACCCGCAACTCTTCTGGACAGTCTCCTTGTTTAAGTTGGTGAATGCTGCCATAATCCTTGCATTTGGTTCATCTTTGGTGTTACAAAGATTTTTGTTGGTCTCTCGTTCAACTGCGTCCCACATATAATGACCAAGGGGGTTGCAGTCTGGGGAGTTAGCTGGCCAGATGTAAGGGGTGATGTGGTCACAGAAATTGTCTGACAGTCATGACTGGGCCCTCTTGCTTGTGTAGCATGGTGCAGAGTCCTGTTACCAGACACAGAGTTTTTCAGCAGCCACCCAGGGCAGCAGTACCTCCTCAAGGCACTTGATGTAAGCCACCGTGACTAATGGAGGTATAACGTCGCCATCACTAGTGATCACTCCAAATACCATGATATTGATTGGATATCTCGTTCAACTCATTCCGAATCCTCTGCACTGGCCTCACATTGACACACAAACACTGTGAAATGTTCATATTGGAGCTTACGGTGCGAATGCCAAGCAGTACATTATGCTGTTTCCTTTTTCTGGGAGAGTGAATTGCATCATGGTGCTCTTGTTCTCACAGATGGTACCCAACTGATCCTATTGTACTAATTTTGCACATTTACAAATCTGTCATTCGTCCGTGCATTGACGGCTGCTGCCATATCTGGTCTGTTGTTGCTGCTATTCATCTCAAGTTTCTTGACAAAATCCCAAGAAGGATCTGTAATCTAATCGATTCTGTCTTGACATCTCAATTTCAGTCGGTCTCTCATCGACAGGGCGTGGCTTCCCTTCCGTTTACTTCCTTCCCTGATGACTACAATCCCCCAAAATGTAAATGCAACGTCAATCGCCATCTTTTGTTCGTCTTTTGTCATTTCCTTAATCCTTCTAATACTTATTTTTCTCTATTAATTTCATTCTATGTAACCTACCTACCTTGCTTGAGGTGAAATGATTTTGTTTTAAATGTTTAACTGTAACATATTTATATTTTTACTTTTGTAAATAAATTATTTTTATTGTTATAAAACTCTAGCTTTGATGGTATCTCTTTATTCTCCTTTTCTTTCACCTTCTCTCTCTTTTTTCTTCCCACAGGTCCTCAGATTCAACACGGAGGCCTACATCAAGTACCTTGAGGAGGTACTGCTGCCCTGGGTGGCTGCTGAAAAACTATGTGTCTGGTAACAGGACTTTGCACCATGCTACACAAGCAAGAGGGCCCAGTCGACGAAATAAAAGCAACAAAAACAACGCGCCTGCGCGAAATTAAAAATATGAAATAGCGACAATTTACTTATCGCGCTCTGTACAATTATCCAGGTGGATAACTGCTCGAGAGCCGAGTTCGAATTTCAACAGAGTTAGTTACATTAACTTACGTGGAAATAGCCTTGGGAAAGTTTGGAATCCATCTTTTCTCCCTACAGCTAAGGGTAAATTGCGGGACAGATTAGGCTCTTATAGCTTTGGTTGGCCACCGGTTTAGTTGAAGGAGAAGTTTGAATTCAAAATATCCTGGAGAACGTTATGCTCCAAGCAAGGTACGTAGGTTACATGAAATGAAATTAATAGAAAGAACTGAGTGTGGGGAAGATTAAGGAAATGACAAAAGATGAACAGAAGATGGTGATTGACGTTGAATTTACATTTTTGGAGATTGTAGTTATCAGGGAAGTAAGTAAACGGAAGGGATTTCCACAGGTGGGAATTGTGGAAAAAGAAACTGTTGGAGTAGAGTTGGCGGTTGAATTTAACTTTTTCAACAGTAAAATGGTGGGGCCTTGATGCCAGTTTTGTAATACGTTTAAATTCATGTAGTCGTGGCACCAGGGAAAAAAGTCGTCAGAGGTGTTGCCATAAAAATATTTGTAGAAAAGACAGAGGGAAGCCACGCCACGTCGATGAGAGATTGATTGAAATTGAGATGTCAAGACAGGATCGATTACATTATAGATTGTTCTTTGGATTTTGTGAAGAAGCTCGAGATGAATAGCAGGAACAACAGACCAGATATGACAGCAGGAGTCAATGCACGTACGAAAGACAGATTTGTAAATGTGAAAGATGGAATCTGTTGTGAAAAACCTTCTGGCACGACACAGAGAGCCAACTTTCCCTGCAGTAGATGCAGCTATTGATTTGATGTAGTCACTCCACTTCAAATCAGTTGAAAACGTGTGGCTAAGAAGGCGCAGTGTGTTACTCTCTAGGATTCTACCGTCAGCAATGCTGATGGCGAGATGAAACATTTCTCTATGTTGGTGAAATTAGAGCAGTTTTGTTTTTGAGGCGTTAAAATTTACAAGTCATATTTTACCATGGGTAACCACTGATTGGAGGTACTTTTCATGAGGTGCAGCCAGCACACCACTGCCTCAGTAATCGTGCCTCTACGCAGAGCCATCTTGACGCATGGGGCCCGATGGGTACTTGCTCGCGGACTTCACGAGCATAGGGGGTCCCGTGCTAATCTATGTATTTTAAGTGACTTGTGTTTCTTTAGGAAATACTAACAATAGAAATTACTACACCGAGCCACGCGTATTGCAATTGGTGAAAATATAATAGAATGATCCAATTTATTTGAGTTGGTTTTCGAATAAAAAAGAAAGTGGGAGAATGACTTAGAAGGCACCGGAAATGGCGAGGTCATTCTTCAAAGAGACCTCCCACCTATATAAATGAGAGGGCTGGTTTGTCTCGCCGGTTCAGTTCACTTGACAATCACCGAAAGATTAAATAACTGACCCTGACACCCGACGATCAGTCTTCGCACATTCCTAGCACAGACTCACCAGTAAAACTCTCATTTCAATCTTTTAATATTTGTGGCCAACACTACTGTTGACTTTCTATTGGAGACAGTATTATCTCTTATTTATTTCCTAGTTTGATTTAGTTCTTAAATTTTCCCTAAACTGAATCAATATTGTTTTAAATGTTTAACTGTAACATATTTATATTTTTACTTTTGTAAATAAATTATTTTTGTTGCCATAAAACTCTAGCTTTGATGGTATTTCTTTATTCTCCTTTTCTTTCACCTTCTCTCTCTCTCACTTTTTTTGTTGTGACAAAATGAGGGCACGTTCTAAGAAAATAAAACATGCACTGGATTCTCTATCAGCCGACAATGAACATCAAGTGAATATAAGGCGAGAGGCAGAAGGATTGAACAAAAAAAAATGGAAAACCTGGAAACAATCTTTCTCACAATTCTTTGGAATTACAAACTAGAAAGAATGAACAAAACAAGCAAGGTCCTGTAATCAAAGAATGTGAAAATACTTGTTGTCACGAATCTTTTTGAGTCTATGAAAACCTATCTTCAGAAAGCTAGAGACAAATTTAGTAAATATGAAATCAAATCCAGGTGTATGTGTTCAGATACGGATTACAATGATAGGGAAAAAACGGAAACGAAAACGAATTGTGCGTCTTAATAAAACTGATGGATCAACAGACAGAGTACTTCTCAGTAAAACCGAAAATTTCAAAGTGGAAACTTTCCTTCCTATTCTGAAGACTCTAATCTTTAAAGTGACAAAACGTGTTAAGAGACTTATTTTCAGATTGGAGATCTGTTTTCTTTCTTCAGTGAATTGAAAACCTGATGCACTAAAGAAAAAGCGTGAACAACTGGTTAATATTTATCACAAAGAACTGAATTATGATGACCTTTTATTGGGTTGGTGCAAAAATAATGTCGTTTTCTCACATAGTAACATATGTGAGAAAACGACATTATTTTTTGCACCCACCTAATAAATGAATGGGGGAATCTCAAGCACTACATGGGTTTTGATGAAAATTGAGACTCTCCCCTGCAATTGTACAGAAAAATAATTTCGGACAATTTGAAATCTGTATTCCCGAATGTTGAAATTGCAATCGGAGTGTTCGTGTACCTGATGCTGACCAACTGTACAGGTGAACGTTCTTTTTCAAAACTGAAACTTATAAAAAAATCTGCTTAGTACCACAATGGGGCAGCATCTTTTGAACTGACTTTCAATCATGTGCATGAAAAATACCATCCTATTCCTGAAGACTATTGACTTCAAGCCAATTTCATACTGTACCATCTAATCTGTATGGTTTACTGAGTATTATTGCGTTTTTCAAGCCTTGTGTATTGTTCAATTGTTTATTATGTTGATAAGTAGCGACTTGACATATGTATAACGTTTTAACACTAGTTTTGTTGAAGTGCCAATAAAATAAATATGTTTAATATTATCGACCATTTACTTTTTATTCCTGTGAGTGATTCCGGTGGAAGTCCCAGCAAACTGGTTTGCCTAGGGTCCATAACGCTGTTTAGACGGCCCTGCCTCTACGATCCTAATAGCTAACGGGACTCGTGATCGAATTAATATAGAGTTGTGTCTCATTCGACGTCGTTACTTGGTTCCAGAGGTCACGACATAGGTCGAAAAACGACTTAAGTGGAAATAACCACGCTATAAACAGCAAATAAGCACTCCCCATAGCCTATTACAGTAGTTATGATATGTACGTACAGTATTCTGAATAAAGTAATTTCCATCTTATCTTCCAGCGATGAAGACTTACGCTTAGCATTAGCACTTGCACTGGAACTTTTCTTCGGAGCCATGAGCAAAAATGTATTCTAAATCACAATCGAAATGTAATTGAAAGATCGTCAACGACAGAGCACAGATGTAAACAAGTCTGAAGTCAAAATCGGCATTGGAGTGGAAAACAACGCGTGGGTGCCGCCTGTCGCTAGGAATTACGTCGGTAGGAATTTGAAATAAGAACATCTGCTGAAAATACTTTATTATTCTAATTTTTTTGTTTTTGATGATTTTATGAGATTTATATATATGTTTATATATATAGTATACATAATATCATTTTTAAATTTATTTAATTATAATTTATAAGTTATTATTGTTATTTTAGTGTTTTGACGTTTGTAATATTTTTAATGGCCGACGTAAACTCTAGTAAAACGACTCAAGGCAAGTTTTATTTTTTCATATAATATTTAAGAAAAACCGAAAATGACTTAACTCGAAACGACTTAAGCCGAGGTATCACTGTATTATTCTCTTTGAATTTCATTAGATACAAAGAACTTTTTTCTCAGTATATTTTGTTTAGTCTAAGGATACTGAAGGTTTTCCTAGATTCTGTCACAATTTTCTTCATTTTGGGTTCTTATATTTTCTTTTTATTACCGGTGATGTGTTCGTCTAAAAGTGATATTCCTCTTTGTCAAACAGCAAAAGAAACACAACCTTTAAACGATGATACAGTTTTCTGTAAATTCATGTTCGACTTATTGCCTAGTTTCTGAATTTTTCTTAAGGATTATAAATGATGTATCCGAGTTGACTGAGCGGCTCATCGTGGAGCATTAATGATCAAGCTATTTGGTTGACTATCAGTTATGTGTAGTGTGTTCTATTCTCAATGGGTGCTCCATTGTAACATTATACAAACTAAGCTAACTAAATGACAAAAAAAGCTGTTTTCGCTTCAATTTAAAATTTTGCTAGACACTCGTTCTCAAATGTCCAGACTGATAACAACACTTGGGAATGGGATAGTAATCGTACAGGGGTAGTAATCACGGATGCGATTGTTGAACAGTGCTCTTCATGGTTTATTTGAACTATTTTCAACCAGTTTGCCATCTCTCAAAGACGACAGTTTTTTGTGTGTTTACAAACAATTGTTGAACAGAATTTTCTCAGGAAAAGCGTTCATTTTAAGTACCGCTTTGGCAACTGTGACACATTTAAGGGAAGTGGTCGAATAACTTATTTTTAGAGTGACCTCAAACTCTACTTAACTATACAAGATCTTGGGAGGTTCGTTCGCAGATAGCCCCAAGTTATAGACAGCGTGCGTGTGTGTGCCGATTTATGATGAGAGGAAGGAAATAAAAAAATAAAATAAAGTAAAAGAGTTACCTAATTTTTTTTTTTTTTTTTTCAATTGTATTTTTTTTTTTTTTTACGAGAACTTAATTTGGAACAATTTATTACGTATATGCTCAGTTATAACACCTTTAAGAAAGAACAAAATTATAAATCAAGTTGACGTCAAAATTTAGCCCTTTTTGTGTAACGTATGTTAAGCTGGATATGTTATCCGTTAATAAATTTCAACGATTAATTTTACTCCTGTAGAGCAGATTTATTTTTTATGAAACCTGGAGTCGGAAGATAAATCTTTGAACTTTCAATCATTGATTTTCTTTATCCTGTCCCTCCTGATCGCCTGAATACTGTGTTTCCTTATCAAATATTAGCCCATATAAAACTATTGGCTATGCAAAGGTGGCAGATAAGTAACTTTAATATCTATGTATTGCTCTGTTCATTATTTTCCTTGTTCATCGAGTACTGTATTGTATCAGCAACCTTATCATATTTGATATATATAGTTTGATATATATATATATATATATATATAGTTTGATATATATATATATATATATATATATATAGTTTGATATATATATATATATATATAGTTTGATATATATATATATATATATATATATATATATATAGTTTGATATATATATATATATATATATATATATATATATAAAGGTGAACATAGAAGTCAACACTTAGAGGCGACAGTCTGTTTCATGCTATATGCAATCGTCAGGCCAAACGATTGCATATAGCATGAAACAGACTGTCGCCTCTAAGTGTTGACTTCTATGTTCACCTTTATATTTACACACGCTCTATCTCTGATATTGAGCACTTTATTCCATAAATATAGCACACCTTAAGACTATATTTCTTTATATATATATATATATATATATATATATATATATATATTAATCATTTCAATTTCATCCACAAAGAAGGCAATGAAGCCACTATGACGAAAGCGATTACTGAGTGTAAGTGAAGCAAATATTATTAAGGAGAGAGAACAATAAAAGAACAGGAATTAGGAAGACACTTTTTGAAGATCAAATCAAAGTTGACTGGGAAATTAGAAACTGGAAGAGAGTTACAGAATTAGAAAGTGCGAGAGAAGAAACTGTTAGCATAGAACATCTAGCCATTTCGACTCTGAAATGATGGGACCAAGCTACCAGACCTAGTAGCACGCTTAAATTCATACAATCAAGTTATCAAAATCTCATCAGAAAAATTACCCTGAAAGTATTTGTAAAAATCGACACAGGAAGCGGCGTTACGGCGGTGGGAAAGTGACTGAAGCCGAGATGCCAGGTCAGGACCAATGACATTACAGATTCTTCTTTGTATTTTATCAAGAATCTCTAGAAACATAGCAGAAACACTAGACCAAATGTGACAGCAATATTCAATGCATGAACGAATGTTAGACTTATAAATGTGTAAAATTTACAATATATACTAAAAGTTTCTGTTTTGGCTTAAAATATGAAACTTAATTAAGACTGTTCTCTATTCATATGTGTACGTGCTATTACCCAGGATCTGTGTGTAATACGAACACCCTAATCGTTGGGGGGGATTCTGATTGGGGCCCCTGGCAGTGCTTAGTGACCTTTGCTATCTTATCAATATTTGATTTTTTTCTACTTATATTTATATACAGTGTAACCCGGATATAAGAGAGTTGTCGGAACCGGAGAAGAAGTCTCTTATATCCGTGTTTCTCTTATATCCGTTTTGGTCTATTTTGTTTAGGTATGGCTCTAATTTGGGACCAGAGAAAATCTCCCTTATATCCGGGTTTCTCTTATATCTGGGTCTCTTATATCCAGGTTACACTGTACTTTACAAATTATACAAAGCACAACTGATTTTCAAAAGGTGAAATATTTTCGCGAATTTTGACGTTATTCTGGAGTCTTTTTATTTCGTCCAAATTCGCGAATTTCTTTTGTTCGTGTTCAGCATCGTAAAACCGCGATATAAAATTCACTGTTTCTTTTGTTTTTTATTGTCCATAATGTTATTATTAAAATTCTTCAGCTTTTGAACAAGAAAAATATTAAGTTGTCGTTAAAAATTGCCGCAAAACATTTTTGATTCATTTAAGATGGAATGATCTATTATGACATGTTTCTAATTTGTATTGAGATATATTGTATTTACTTTCAGCTTTTCCTCTTGAATTGTTTACCTATAATGCATATGATCCATTACTGTGCATAATTAGGTTAAAATAAAATTTGTATTTTATATGAATACTACTTTATGTAAATTAAGATATAGTAGAGTGCCCCCCCGCACGATGTCATAGATTCGGGCGGATATGAGACCCTTGCACCGGTTTTGATATTGCCCAAAACTGTTACATCAAATAAATAGGATTTTATTAATTATATCTTCCAGTACGTGATGTATATCTTGCCTCACTTAACGGTCCTTACTTAACGTAGAGTAATAATTGCCATATTGGACATTAAAAATCAATCGATTTCTTATTCATTTCCAATCATAAAAAGTGACCTTAAAATAAATGATTGATAATAATTGATTCTATCAAAGTTTAATATTCAAAACCGCAAAACTCGTTAATTTACAGTTGAGCTGGATAGATGTAACCGTAAATTCTATGCTAACAGTTTCTTCTTTCGCACTTCTCGCTTGTGGAACTTCCTTCCAGCTCCATGCTTTTCAGCCAACTTTAAACTGTAAACATTTAAATAATGCAATGTCAATCGCTATCTACTGTCCCCGAGATTAATCTCCGCTCGTTATTAATGTTTCTGTTCCTAATTCTTCCACCACACTCTGTAACCCCCTTGTGTCTTAGTGGCTTTAGTGCCTTGCATGGGGTAATACCGATTATATATATATATATATATATATATATATATATATATATATATATATATATATGACAGCCGCAAGACATAAAGAAAATTTACACATACGTTTTTTTGTTAAATACACACTTTGTCACAAATATTAAGAAATACCTGTATGCCATAATATTTATTCATGTATGTAGTTTTTTAAACTGATAATTTATACTGGGACCTTACCCATAACTACAGAATGAACTCTTCCTAACACTATGTATACTACGCCACTGAAGAATCAAGCCGAGCTCCTCGGCTTGACGGTCGAACTCTCTGATTCTGAGCAGAGAGGAACCCGGACGAGGCTCCGACGAAGGGCAGAGTCTCGTTCGGGGAGGTTGACCAACCCGTTCCCATTTAGACGGGTTCTACGGTCATTTTTTGGCCGAGCCTAAGGGCTCGGGAAACCCACGTTAAACTCGGCCTTGTGCCATATGCAAGCTTCGTGGTAGGGTGGATAGATACCGAATCAAGCCGAGCTTCTCGGCTTGACGGTCGAACTCTCTGCCTCTGAGCAGAGAGGAACCCGGACGAGGCTCCGCCGAAGGGCAGGATCTCGTTGGGGGAGGTTGACCGACCCGATTCTGTTTTTACAGTTTCTACGGGCATTTTTCTGTCGAGGCTACGGGCTCGGGAAACCCACGTTACTACCCTTCTCCTCATCCTATCTTCTATCACTCCTATCTGATCTTGCTCTAAAGCGTCCTAGTGGCTTCCCGCCTTGCTTGGTGTGAAACGCTTAATATATATATATATATATATATATATATATATATATATATATATATATATATATATTTGTGTTAGGTGACTTTAATGCTTACCATACCAAATAGCTTAAACATTCTGATCACGTTGGCATTCAAACCCCGAACATCTAGATCGCTCAATCTCTCACGATAGCGGATGACTTCCCCACGCGTTTCCCCAGTAAGCCCGATAGACACGCTTCTCTTCTTGATGTCCTCTTTCTCTCTCTCTCTCTGATTCATATCGTACTATGCAGCTCTTCTCTCTTGATAACTCTGATCGAGCGGTTGTGTCTCTCCTACTAGCCATGAACCTCCTACCAACAGAATATCCTTGGAATATAAAACATGCACCTCTGAGGTCTCCTGCTTGAAAGCCAACATCAAAGTTTTCCTTCGAGCATTGTAATATCAAGTGAAATCAGTTTCATCTTCTTGGCTCTCCCATGAATGTTCGGACGCTATAGCCCACAGGAATCACTTCTTCCGGCTGTACCAGGCGGACATGTCTGATTGCAACAGACGTCACTTTGTCTCTGCTCGTAATGAGTGCATTTTAAAGATTCCAAAACAAAATTCCTCTCATTTAACCACCATAGAGAAACTTTTCTGCCTGTCATCAGCATGGCTGATTCTAGACTTTTGGAGAGCAACATACTGCGCCTTCTTGGCTTCACGTTTTCAACTGCATCTACTGAAAGGAAAGTTGGGTCACTGTATCGCGCCAGACTTTTTTTTTCTCGCCAGAGCCCCTCCTGCACATTTATAAATCTACTATTCGTCTGAGCTCTGAATACAACATATCTGGCCTGGTGCACCTGATATTCATTTCGAGGTTTTTGACAAAATCTAAAGAAGGATCTTCAATGTAATCGATTCTGACTTGACATCTCGTCTTCAGTCGCTTTCTCGCCAACGTGAGATGGCTTCTCTCTGTCTTTTCTACAAACATTTTTATGGCAACTACTCTGACGAGTTTTTTTCGCTGGTGCCCCGACTACATGAATTTCATCGTGCTACTAGACTGGCATATATGTCCCACCCTCTTACTGTTGAAATAACTAAATGCAACCACTACTTCTACTCCAAGTTTCTTTTCTCGCACTTCTCGCCTGCGGAACTCCCTTCCATTTACTTTCTTCTCTGATAAATACAAACTTCAAAAATTTAAATGCAACGTCAATCGTCATCTTCTATCTTCTTGAATCCCGTTCATCTTTTGCCCTTTCCTCAGTCCTCAGTCTTTTCTCTCATCCTCTGTTAACCGACTGCGTACTAGTGGCATTCCCGCTTTGCTTGGGATGAAAAAAAAAAAAAAAACACGATAAAAAACGAAACAATAATAAGTTTACTATGTTAAAAAATTACGTCCCTTACCGTCTTCCATAATTTTCCTTTCGATTATTGTAAAACGTTTCTAATTCAAATTGAAACTTTTATTATTTTATGTGAGCATGAATGCTGGTTCAAGGATAAAATTTCCCTTGATAAAGTTCCTTTATAAGGAACGAAACACGATGGCGTGGATGGTTTTCGACTTGTAAATTCTTTCTTTTTTCAATATTGCTGTTTACTGATACATTTATTTATATATTAATTTACACACAGAGACACATATTTAGATATTTAATGGGTTTCTTCATTTGCCAATATATATATATATATATATATATATATATATATATATATATATATATATATATATATATGATAAGCTAAAGAACAAATATGGAACGTTTAGCAATTTATTTGTTCTTTATCCTATCATTCTGTCGGACTCCAATTCATATTTGACCTGTATTTTACCCCAATATATATATATGTATATATATATATATATATATATATATATATATATATATATATTAGAATCTCTCATATCCAGAATCCCTCATATCCAGAGTGCCTCATATCCGGAATTCCGCATATCCACACATGATTTTCATATGTATATTTGAACTATTTGGGTGATATGTAACTGATTTGAAATTTCTCTTTTTCAGGAAATCTACTTTGGATAATTGCTTATGCTTATTTCACCCTAATGACTTGCATTTGTGCAAAAGATGATGGGAATATGAGGAAATGAACAAATCTGGAGTTATCGCAAAACGTGGGAATTTTAAACAGACTAGACGTTGGTGTAAGTTCATTGAAACTTATGCCTGAGTTCAGCATCAGAAAGTCAACATTGTGTGATATGAAATCTTCCAAAGAAACTATTCTCCAGCGTTCACACTGTCACAATGAACAAGGAATTAAAACATGATTGTGATGAAACCTGAACTGAAATTGAAAAAGCGATTGAAAAGGTTGTCAGTTTTATGACATGGAAATATGTCATTAGGCACCTCGAGGTGGTGTAATAGTTAGTAAGCTTGTCTCGCTAGAACAATTACGAATGAGTAATGAGTTCGATCCTCACTGAGTGCCTCTTACTTTCGGCCTTGTGCCACATCTAAGCTACGCTTGGAAAATCCCTATGGAAATATGCCATAAAACTATGATATAAAACTAAAAATATGGAAAGAAAGCCTGCATTCAGTTATGACGATTGCAATAAGTTTAAAAAAAAAGTCTTTCATTTAAAATTTTCAAGAACAAAAGCAAAACGAAACGCGGAAAAAGTTGAGAATGACATTAGGAGAGAAAGAATCCTTATCCAACAACAATTAAAAATCCTCGTTACATTATTTGTTTTGCATACATGGCATACTTAATTTAATGAATTATTAATTTATTTCTTTTTCCTTAAAATCAATTCCGTTATATTTCACTCACCATTAGTTTATTTTGTTTACTATAAAACATTGAAAATAAATGTTAAACCTGATTTCAGTTCTTTTATTTTAAATATTACGCCTCATATCCGGACTTTGTAAGCAATTCCTCATATCCAGAAGGCTTTCTTTGTCCAGTTGTCAATGATTCTACTATAGACAGATAGATCTGGAGTTAGTGCTGCCCTGGGTGAAGAGGGTAGCTACTGGAATACCTTATGTCTGGCAACAGGTCTCTGCACCATTACATACAAGCAGGAGGACACAGTCATTGCTTTCAGACAATTTCTACGACCGTATCACCCCTTATATCTGGCCACTTAACTCCCCAGACTGCAACCGCCTTGATTATTATGTGTGGGGCGCAGTAAAACGAGAGACCGACAAAACTCCTTGTAACTGAAGGCAATAATTATGGCAGCATTCACCAACTTAAACAAGAAGACCGTCCAGAAGAGTGGCAGAAGACTTCTGGAAGCCGTGTTTGAAGCCAATGATGATTTCAGTAATTAAATTTACCCTTTAGCATTTCAAGATATTTTTGTATCATTTTGGAAAATGTATCTGTTAGAATTAAAATTCATCCATGGCACCCTATATATATGCAAACTGGAACTGAAGCTTGCTTTGAGACGTGAAACTGACAGTCGATCCTACGTCCACACTCTCTATATCTATAAACGTTCCATCTTAGATATTGAACACTCTACTCTCATTTGCCTCTAAGTATGACGTATTATAACGCGAAAATATATGTGTGTGTATAAGAAAGAGAGATCGAGAGAGAGGGAAAGAGAGTCACTTTCCCATGGCGTTTTCAAACTTTATTACGTCTTTGTTATATCCACTTATCTACGACCATTTCAAGCGAAACTTTTCCTTCTAAGTGCTGACACCATTCTCTGCTGAGGAAACCTGGCGACACTGAGAAAGGTTTAGAAAAACAACCGGAAAAACACTCTACAATATTCTCACCGAAGGAAAAGATATATTGTTCAATGACACAAACCATTTCAAATTAAACCTAGAAAAGGAATATGCGCCATTTTTCAAGACAACACTTAAACAATTTGAAAAACACAAAAACGTAACAAAACCAGCCAGGCCCATTATATGGACATTCTCTAAGCTCTGATATATATGTATATAGTTAAAATAAAAAATAATGATTCATTTTGGTAGAAGATCCAAACAGAGATGCAGTCCGGATCGAACTCACTGGCGATGTCCTGAACTATTACTCTGCAAACGTAATGAAATGGGAGTCTCGATAACTCGAAATTTGAAACTTCATTAGTTAACATTTTATTAACTTCAATATTTCGTTACTTACTTTCAGACTGTGGTAAAGCTCTCAACCGAGAGTCGTCCGTACATTTTCCGCCCGCGACGTTAGAGAAACAGCTTAAATCATCTCTGGGACGGCAAGAGACAACTCAATCCCACCAACTCGACACCGCCGACTCAACACCGCCGACTGAGCGCCAGGACAACTCAGGACCGAGACAACTCAGCACCATAAAAAAGAACTTTTTATAACCGAATAAAAGTAATTTCTTTAAGATTTACTTTAATAAAATTAATTAAAAACAGAAAACTGGTTCATATTTTACATAATGACTTTTCAAATGCCTGATATGAAGAAAAATATTCACTAATTAAGGTTTTAATCCTTAAATTACTTTTATTCGGTTATAAAAAGTTATGTTTTTCAGGTGTTGAGTTGTCAAAGTTTTGAATTGTTTCAGTCCTAAGTTGTCCTGACGCTCACTTGGTGGTGTTCTGTCGGCGGTGCTGAGTTGGCGGGGTTGAGTTCTCCCGGATGCAGGTGTGAGGTCACGTATTTCTGCATTCGGTGTCCGGGGGTTACGCTAGGTCAAACCTCCTCCTGACTTCCTTTGACGATCTAGTGTGAAATTTGAGTGCGATGTATATTCTGGTATAATAATTGATAGACCATAGTGTATCAACTTAACTTAATTTCAGCTTCGTCTGCAAAAACGCGCGTGTAATATTCAGAATAGTGGCTAACCAAAGACGGTTATGGCATACTTGATCAAAGCAATGTCTTTCATACATTGATCGCGCGATGTAATTAAATTAATACAGGTCGTGAACCACTATACCAACTAAGGAGCTATCACATGGTGCTGATGTGGAACGTATATATAAATGCGACCAGTAGGACATGCATGGATTACTATGCATAGAACATTCTTACAGGGAATCTTTCGTCTCTACTTTTCGAGCGCCCATCACGTCGTGTTTTTGAGTGACGCTGTAACTAGCACTGTTGAAAGTGATCAGACAATTTGAAATAAATTAACCTTTGTCTTTCTCCCAGCAATTCTCATTCGTCTCTATTCTGCACCAACATTCCGAATAAACTTGCAGACTGATATTATTAAAAGACATTTTGGGCACTTACGAAGTTTTGCTTTGTCATGCGCAGAGCTTCTCAGAGATTTTGAACTATGAACTGCTTTTGTAAATAGAGTTTTAGCTATGTCATGCAATGGACGCATTTGATTAATTAGGGACATGAATTATTTTATTTGTGTGTAGGGGTGACCGACAGTAAAACCGAGATGAGAGAATTTCAAAGCAACCACCAACTGTCCAACGTAGGGAAAAGGAAATAAAATAAATAAATAAAACTTTCGGGATCAAATGACACTCAACCGGAATGTAGGGAATTCCATTCACTATACAAGCCCGTATAGTCAAGCCGCATTTCTAGAATAAGCAGAGTCAGAGTCATGGTTATTATAAAGAGAGATATGGAGTCATATAAAGACGGAGTTCTCGTTAGCTGAATGGAAGATAGAGTTCGTTAGTTTGTTGTAGGAGAAGACAGAATGATCAGTGAAGATGTGCCAAATGTTGCTTACTCTCGGAAAATGCTAGGTGAACTGATCTATGAATAAAGACGCCGTTTATCGGAACCAATAGAATTATTGTCTTTCTCCTCAAGGCGATATTTCTAGACTTAATCGGTAATCGAAACACTGGGTAGGAAAGAAGCTGACCAGTCGATAAAAAAACTGGAAAATATTCTTTGATCGAAGTTGACTTTTATGTTTAATTTAAAATAAATAATTATTTTTATAAAATTGTCAATGTCGTCTCGTGAAATGCTGTATCGCTTTCGATGTTTAGCCACCTCACAACGAGCTCGGTTTAACGGGGATGCCTTATATACAGATCAAGGACAAAACATACCCAGTCCTCAAGGTCACTATGAATGCTGGCGCCGGTAATCTACCACCCAATTCTTTAATGCAACGTGAGAGCTTCATAGTTTCCTAGCAGTAGAACTAGCAATTGATTCGATATAATCTTTCTATTTTATGCCAGTAGAGAACTCTAGAGAAAGCACAACGAATCACTCTCCTGGAGGTTAGCCTTAGCCATGCTGATGGAAGGCAGAAAGTGTTCCCACAGACGATTAATACAGATCATTTTTTGTCTTGGTGGCATTAAAACTAACAAGCCATAACATGCCGCAGTTAAACATAGAATGTAGGTCAATTTCAGTCACCTACCAATTTGACCTTTGGCTTACTATTAAGACAGGAGTAAATAGTTGTGTTATCAGCATATATACCGAATTGAGAACCGATATCTTCAGGAATGTCGTTGATGAAAATTATGAACAGCGTAGCTGCAAGGATAAACACCTGCATTAATGCAAAAAAGATCTAAAGGATTGGCCGTTCAATCTAACCTTCATTTCACGATTCGATAAGAAAGACTTAATTAGTTTTATAAGTCGTCCAAAAATACCCTAATCTTTCAACTTATGAATAAGACCAATATTTCAAACCTTTCAAATGCCTTCGAGATGTGCCCAAAGCAACAACCCAAGCTTCACTATTCTTAGCTAAACTCAATAAACTCTTTAAGCAAGAACCGAGTTAATTGAGAGAGGCGAACGCTGTGTTGCTTATCTGAAAGAAGACCCTGCGAGGTGAGATGCTTAATTCAGAGTTGATTAGAGCAATTAATACTTTACCAGAAAGAGGTAGAAAGCTAATAGTGCCTTTAGAGGGATCAGATGGTCTGCCTATGTTTTTAAAGATTGGAACTACAGAAGATTTCCAACGAACAGGAAAGCCAGAAGCAGCAAGGTACTTTTTAATCAGTTACAAAACTTAGCTTAAGTTTGCCTTGAAGCTACAAGTATGGAGCACCCACAGAAGTAATGGTCAACTAAACTCTTTCGTTAAACATTCACCAACAAAGGGCGCCTAAATTTAGTAAACGGCTGTCATTTACTAAGCTTAGTTTAATTTAATACTAAGCTATTTGTATGGGGTTCCCAATGAGGATCGAACTCACTATTCAGAAGAAACCGTTAATTAGACTAGGTGGTTAATCAGTATCCCACGTCGTGTTGTCTATTGTCTTGTTTTCTGGGCGTGATTCTGTCTGAGAGATATTTTACCAAAATTAGGTCTAACCATTTGACGCTGGGAATTACTGTATGTATTTTCCTTTTATTAATGTGCACCCAATACAAGGTCCAAGGGCCACTCAAGGTAGAGGGCTACTGTGTGGAGTTGTATTAGCGTAAGAAAGGGAAAGGTAACAGGAAAAATAGACAGCTAATTCTAAACTTGAAGAGGTCCATATTTAATTAGCGAATAAAATTTCAGAGTTCAGGTTGAGACGTTTGGAGTATAGAGTTGAAGTAGGCTTTAGAAGGATACAGAAACCCGATCCTAAACAGGAAAAAAGGGATGAACCTCTACACCAGTTCAAAAAACCAGGGAAGAGTGAAACATTTTGAATATTTGATTTATTAAAAGGAAATTCTTGAGTTCTGTATTGTTTTATAATTTATTAAGTTTATTTTTTCTGGTTCAAGGCCACGAGTGTGGGCGCCTAAGCATCAGTCATACTAGATCTCTAGCCGTCCTTTTAAACCAAATGCTCGCATGAAACCAATTGTCATTAAACTCCACCCCGTCAGTAAGTTTCTTCTTCTTCTTCTTCTTCTTCTTCTTCTTCTTCTTCTTCTTCTTCTTCTTCGTTTCGTGTCCCTTCGGGGCGTGGAGATTATGGATATCCACAGCTTCCTATCTCTTGCGACATTTAGCAGCGTTTCTGCCTTTGTCAAACTACCCCACTGCCTTCCGTTTCGCCATCCACTCACCCAGAATCATCAGGTAGATCGTCCTCTGCATCCCCTTATATCTTATGCTCTAGACACACCCTGTGAAGGTCATGTTCGCCACGCCCTCCATCCTTATTACGTCCCCAAGAAAATTTAACTGCCTTTTTTCTGATTCAGCTCCGTCCATAAAATTATCAGTATCCTTCTGTAGTAACACATTACTGCTACTCCCAGTCTACTCTTCGTTTGTGGGGAGATTGTTCGGCATAGAGGTCGAAGTGTACTACTCGAACGAATCTCATAGTGTAATCTGTGAAATATTTTTAGATGATATGATCTGTTCCATATAAATATCTAAAGTCTGGGAGTATTTTTGTGATCTGCCCAGTTGAATGAGACTCGTGTGCGCACAGCGATTTGCCCAAGCGTTGCATTTACTATTTTCAGCGTTCATCTCCACAACGTAAGTAAAGATTCTAGTGTTATACTTCGCTTCAGGGTTAATTCAGCCACTTTGGATGTGGGCTGTTTTTTTTTTTTTTCTTTCTTTCTTTCTTTCTTTCTTTCTTTCTAGTAAATATTGAATACGCTTTATTTTATCAGGTTGGTGCAAAAATAATGTTTTCTCACATTTGTTACTATGTGAGAAAACGACATTATTTTTGCACCAACCTAATATAACCTCCAAGATTGAAGAAGCTTGATTTATATGTGTGTGTGTTTGTGCGCGCGCGCGCGCACACACACACACACACATATATATATATATATATATATATATATATATATATATATATATATATAGTGATAACACTTTGAAATAGACGCAAAATTTTTATTTTTATCTTAAAATATATATTTCAAATACGAATATCCGCTATAATAATGTTTCAAGTAATTAAAAAATGTTGGATTAAAAATAAATCCTTTAATTCTTCACACACACACACACACACACACACACACACACACACACACACACACACACACACACACACACACACACACACACACATATATATGTGTGTGTGTGTGTGTGTGAGTGTGTGTGTATGTATGTGTGTGTATGTGTCAGTGTATGTATGTGTTAATTTTAGGAATGGTATAGTTGAATATATACGAGCAGTGTCAGAGGTGAATTTTCGAGTCTCAGTATAAAGTCAGGATTTCGAAAGCTTACGAGTTTAGCTAGCTCTTGCTATCTGGAACTGGCGTTATACAATCTTCCTACCGGAATGAAATCCATAGGCCACACGAAGTAAAGTTTAATAAACATCTATATATACGATGACTGATCAAAAAAAATATTGAAACTGTTGTTATGCTAACGCATCTGTTGTTTATAGCAGTTTTTGGAAGGAAAGTGTGTAGAGTGTGGTCTTCTCACCACACCACTGAGGTTCAATCAGTGATTATGGCTTGTGCATTAGTTTTGGCCAAGTTTTCCCAGCTCTGAAAACCACCAGATCTAGCTCCTAGCATCTTCTCGCATTCAAAAATGAAATCTCACTATAAAGAAACAAGATTTCCAGAGACCGAGGAAATTCGTGAGAATACGACGAGGTAGCTGTTCGCTAAAAAAAAGTTCCATGAATAAATCCATAAATGGAAACAACGCTGGACTTCAGAAGGTGGCTACTTCGAAGGAGATTAAGTGCCGAATTGATATGTGTCGTAGTTTTCTTTTTATAGCGCCGTTCACGATACATTTTGATTAGACCACACACAGACACACACACAGACACACACGCGCGCGCATACATACATGTAAATACACACACACACACACACACACACACACACACACACACACACACACACACATAGATGGATGGATTGCCATTTGTATCCGAGAATGGCCGTCTACTAGGGTGGTCAGCTAATCCCTGATACTGACGATTGTTCAGACACATTTGTCTTTGTTTAACAGCCACGGATCACATTTCTGGTTTATATAGCAACGATGCTGAGCGGGCGTTAGTTACAGTTTCTGAGGAAAAGCACGTTATCTAGCGAGACCAACAGCCTGAACAAGGCCAACATGCTCAAACCATTGGTCACAAAAGGTTCCGTCTACACAATTTCACTCACAAGGCTTGGATCAACCCGTGGTATGTTTTTCAGGCAGTTTCCACAGTCACCTTCTTTGACAAAATTGCTTTTATATATATATATATATATATATATATATATATATATATATATATATATATATATAGTCGACTCTCCTGTCATATGAGGGTCAAGCATCTAAGTTCCTAGGAACCGACAGCCAGACACCAGCACATATGATCTGATTATAGTGGTGAAGGCTTTGTGCAGAACCAGCCACACTTTTTGAAGGCCCGAATAGAGAGACCTGGTGCACTACGTGTCACAAGCTCCTCCACAGGTTTTGAATTAAGACTTGTCCTACTCCAGTTGCCATCCAAGGCTATAGAACCTAGTCTGTCCTGCTATTTACCCTTAACTGGAGGTGAAGATGAGGATTAATACCTTTGCCAAGGGTATTAGCACGTAAGTGAACATAATGGATTCGACTGGAATTCAAACTTGGCACTCCGATTCCTCAATCCGAGCCGCTATCTACTACTCCACCATATACATAAACTTTAGTAGCAGATATAGTTTCATATTACTCAACTCTGCCCGAGATCGGTGTTAGAGTTCGGGTGAAAGCCAGAATATTGAAAAGGAACGTTTTTTTCCTACACATTTTTTCGTTGAATCATTTCGCTTAATTTAGCCTAAAACTGTACACGCTAAACCCGGGACATATCGTTAGGAAGGCAGTTTTTATTAGTTCGACACAGATCGGTTGTAAATAAATAATGTAACGATCAACATCGTATTGATTAAATACGATCACAACCTCATGTATGATATCGGGTCACTGTTATCCGAGGATGCTGGTCTGCTAGGGCGGCTAGATAATCCCCATTGCAGACGCCCGCTCAGGCATTTTTGTGTTTGTTCAACACCCAAAAGCCCGACTGTGGTTTATACTGCAACAATGGTGAGCAGATATTAGTTACTGTTTCTGGAATAAAGCGCGCTATCTAGATTGAACAACATATATATATATATATATATATATATATATATATATATATATATATGTGTGTGTGTGTGTGTGAAAATAGATAGAAAATAGGAAAGAACGCGTTATGTAGCGTGTTGGAATCATATTTTTAAATAAATAATTATATATATATATATATATATATATATATATATATATATATATATATATATAAACTATGTTAGCTTTATCACTGATATATATATATATATGTTATTAGGTTGGTGCAAAAATAATGACGTAATAATGTCATTTTTTGACGTATTTTTTAACGTCAAAAACGACATTATTACGTCATTATTTTTGCACCAACCTAATAGTTCTATCACTGATACGACGAAGAAAAAATAGGAAACGTTTACCAGTCTAAAACTTTTATTAAAATTTTATCAGAGATCGATGGAAAACAGAGAAAACACATTTTCTCTGAACATGGAAACCACTTCTAAAATACAGCAACAACATTATATTCTTTTATATCAAAAAAAAAAAAATCTCCGATTATATGACTGACCAATGAGAATCGAATCACACAAATTTGAAAATACCAGAACTTCTGTCATTTTGTGTTTTTTCTCAATCTCTGAGTAAGCTTTAATAAAAATGAAACAATGTTAGATTGATAGACGTTTCCTATTTGTTCCTTATGTTGCCATCCTGTTGGATTCCAATCCATATTTTATCTACATTTGATCTTTGACTTGTTTATATGCAAGAGCAGGTATGTTATTCGTTTATCAGGTCTTTTAAATTTGAGAACGTTTATGAATATTCATCAGGTGGGTGAAAGTTGTCAAAACATGTAGAGAACGCAAAGTGCCAGGATTGAAACTCTGGTAAGACAACATTAAGCGAGTTATATTCAAGAATTTTTTTTTTATGAAAGAATATTGTTTAAATTTTATAATATAATTATTTATATAAACACGTGCGACAAAATAAATCCTACATTTGCCTTGATAAACGTAGTTCAGATGATGAAACGCGTTGGATAAGAATCATTTGTCCTCTTGTTTTTTATCCATATATATATATATATATATATATATATATATATATATATATATATATATGCGTGTGTGTGTGTGTGTGTATGATGGATACAGAATTCTTAAAAATCTGGATTTTTAATGATACTGTATTCATTATTATATTTGATTTTTTCTTACATTCATCTCTCCTTGGAATTATCCCTTCTATTTATCAAGTGATGTTTTTTATATATATATATATATATATATATATATATATATATATATATATATATATATATATATATATATTAGAGAGAGAGAGAGAGAGTTGCAATCTGGGTAGCGATGTCTCTTTAATACTTGTTTTGTGAAATAAAATCGAGAAGAATGTATTTAGTTAACTGTTTATTATCTTTTTCTTGTATACATACAAGTGTCTTTTAGAAATCTCAAAATTATGCAAACGTTTAGACAATGAACAACTTTTACATTCACTCAGTCAAGAAAATGAGTTCAGTAAATATACAAAAATAGAAAAGGATGTGTCTTCTTACTGTACTTATTTAACCTTTGCAGTGACGTTATTGTCAGTCTTTTTCAACCATATATATATATATATATATATATATATATATATATATATATATATATATATATATATATTGCGTGGCCTCGCGTCGAATTCGACGTATGAGGGTCAAGCAGATCAGTTCTCAGGAAACCGACAGCCCGACAACAGCACATTAGATTTGATTATAGTTGTGAAGGTTTCGTGCAGGACCATCCACACTTTTTGAAGGGCCGAATACAGAAACCTGGTGCACTACGTGCCACAAGGTCCCCAAACGACCCTTCGCATGTTTTGAATTCAGAGTTGTCCTTTTCCTAGACCAGTTGCCAACCAAGGCTATAGAACCCAGTCTGTCCTGCTATTTACCCATAGTTGGAGGGAGAAGTAGAGGATTCATACCTTTCTTGTATTCCTCAATCCAAGCCTATATCCATCACACCACACACACACACACGCACACACACACACACACACACACACACACACACACACATATATATATATATATATATATATATATATATATATATATATATATATATATATATAAATAAAGAATAAAGACAAAAGGATCACTTTGCTGATGTGTTTCGTCATCTGATGGATTTTATATTTTTATTTTGCAACGAGTATTAAATACAGAATTAAAAATGTTAGATTTTCATAATTTTTTTTGTTTTGAAAATATAATAAATATTCTTCAGGTTTACTGAAGTCAAGGTGAATTATGGATGATGTTAAGTGATATAATTTAATGTAAAGATTATATAAACATAAATTAAGCCTGAAAAATGAAAAAAAAAATTAAACAACACTCACAACATTATTATTGGCAGATATTGGCAGTCAAGAGGTTAACCTAGAAATATTGTAGGAGGTGGTAGCGGGAGCTAAAGCCAATAATGGTAAGTGGTGAAGATGTATTGAATAAATGCTAAAGATTTCAATGTAATCGGATAATTCGCTGACTTTTGGCAAAGTTTTAAAAACAGTTGTATCGGCTTTTTTGACGTGTTGAAAGTGCGCATGATTTTGGATGTACCTATCATCACTATAAATAAAACGAGTGGCAAACCGCGTATCAGTTTACTTCTGGCCCTTCCTGGGGATATTTATCATATAATATTAGATTGGTGCAAAAATAATGACGTAATAATGTCGTTTTTTGACGTATTTTTTTAACGTCAAAAACGACATTATCACGTCATTATTTTTGCACCAACCTAATAATAATAATAATGTCAAAATACAAGGACCTTGAAATAGAAACCTCAAAAATGTGGCATATGGGAACATCAACAATTCCTGTTGTAGTTGGAGCCCTAGGGCTGGTTGGAAAAGATTGCAGAAGAATAATTGAAGGGATTCCTGGAAACCATGCCTCAAGGAGATACAAAAAATTGTCCTGACAAGTACAGCCCACACTTTACGAAGGGCTTTATCTATGTAATTTTTTTTTTTTGACAGTTGAAAGTGTCATGATGCCATTTCTAACCTTAGGTCCTTGGGCGGGACCCGGAAAAAATGTATAAACGCCAGAAATCAAAGAAAATAAAAATAATAATAATTTTTTTAAATCAGTCAACTCATCAATGGAAAATGTCATGAAGCCATTTGTGACCTTAAGGTCACTCTTTGGGAAGAGAAAGGGAGGAAATGGGTATACAACAGAAATCAAGAAATAATAATAATAATAATGATAATAATAATAAGAAGAAGAAGAAGAAGAAAAAGAAGAAAGATGAAATTATCTTTTATTACTACATAAAAATTTCCTGACCGTTTTAACTCTTTTCTTAATATGCCTTTCAGGCTAACAGTAATCTTAGGGCAGGCGTATTTTAAATTTTAGTTAACCCCCTTTCTAAAAAGAATGGGCGCCATGCACTAATTGGCTAAATAGTTCTAGCATCGTGGCTTAATAGGAATTTATTAAACGAAAGAAAGCATGAAACTTACTGATTATTTACTCCAGGGAGTGGCCTCAAATTTTGGGACTACAGAGCGCTGCTGCTGGCGTGCGTGGACGCTGGTGCCCGCCCGCACGCACGCTCGCAAACACACAAACACACACTCACGTACACACACAGACGCACACACAGACGCGCGCACACACACACACTCACACGCACACGCACACAGGTACACACACAAATATATATAAACAATTTGGAAAAACCTATATTTGAGCATGAATCGTCTATGAATCAGAAAAATCAATTGTATTTCTTAATTTAAAATTTTTTAGAGAATTACCATTATGATGTATTCATATATATATATATATATATATATATATATATATATACATATATAGTCTTAAGATGTGCTATATTCATGGGATAAAGTACTCAATATCAGAGTCAGAGCGTGTGTAAATATAAAAGTGAACATAGAAGTCAACACTTAGAGGCAATTGGCTGTTTCAAGCTAGATGCAATCGTCAGGCCACGAGTGCTGTTTGTTTTCTCGGCTGGGAAAAATAACAGCACTCGTGGCCTGACGATTGCATCTAGCTTGAAACAGACTGTCGCCTCTAAGTGTTGACTTCTAGGTTCACTTTTATATATATATATATATGAATAAATAAATAAAACTACCATCGGTAAATTGTCACACACCGGTTCCTCTCAACTCCTCTTTCAAATCTCTCCCGACGGCAAATGAATCTCGACTCTAATTGCATAAGACTTCCCATCAAATACATTATTTTTCAGGCCTATACAAATCTCACCGCTCGACAATTAGTCTAACCACCCACATCTGCTATTTTCTTTAGTAGGCACGAATGTTTCTGATTGCTATTTTATTGTTAGCCTCTACAGGCACTAATCAAAAGTAAAAAACGAAAGAAAAAACAGAAAAAATCAAACAAATGCGACCTGCGAACCTTTCTCGGTTGAATTATTATAATAAAAAATATACTTTATGCATCAGCTTTTTGCAAATAAAACATTTTAAATCGTAGCGTTTCACGGTACTGCAGTGAAACCTACTTTAAACTGACCTTGTGTCATATTTGGTTGCGAGTCGTCGCGCCGGTAAATTCTTATATGCATTGGTTAGCAGGGGGCTTCCCCCCACTCCAGGCAGTACTTCTTTCACGGAAGGATTGGATTTTTATTATCTGGCGCATCTACCAAACGGGAAATGCCGAGAGGGATTGGGCATTTTTGTATGGTGTGGCCGATAAAACTACGTTAAACCTTGACCGTGTGTCACATCCGGTTGCGACATGGGCGCCCTGGTAAATACCTAGATGCATTGGTTAGTCTTGCAGACTTTGCTACTGAACTGAGTTAGATCCATCCCTGCTGTTCTGCAACCTACACCTTTTGTCAGAATAAGGTAAACTTAGTTCTTTTTTTGTTTTTGTTTTTGTTTTTTTTAAGCATTTCACCACAACCAAGGCGGGAGTGTCACTAGTACGCAAGGCGTTATAGACAGTGAGAGTAAGAGCAAAGAGGGGTGTTTGAGGAAAAGGTAAAGAGAAGTACGGGGATCCAAATCAAGGCATCAGAAGATGTCGATTGGCATTACATTTGAATATTTGAAGAATTTAGCTATCAGGAAAGCAAGTAAGAGGAAAGGAGTTCCACCGTCGGGAAGTGCGAGAGAAGAAACTGTTGGAGTAGAAGAGGTGGTTACATTTAACTGTTTCGACAGTGAAAGGGTAGGGACGAGATGCCAACCTAGTAGCGCTCTTAAATTCACGCAGTTGGGGTACGTGAAAGTAGATCGTCAAAGCAGTTCCCATGGGAATTTTGTAGAAAAGACAGAGGGAAGCCACATCCTGTCTGTGAGAAAGTGACTGTAGTCGAGATGCCAGGTCAAGACCTATCACATTGCATATCCATCTTTGGATTTTGTCGAGAACCTCGAGATGAACAGCGGGGGCACCAGACCATCTATAGCAATAGTATTCAATGCAAGGGCGAATGGTAAATTTTTATATTTGAAGAATGGACTCAGAGGAGAAAAACTTTCTAGCGCGACACAGAGAACCAACTTTCTTTGCTGTAGATGAAGCTATTGATTCAATGTAGTTGTTTCACCTGCGGTCAATGGAAAACGTGAGATCCAGAAGGCGCAGAGAGTCGCTGTTTTGGAGTTGAGCATCAGCGATGCTGATATGAGACAGAGAGGTTTCTCTATGGTGGGCGAATGATAGCAGTTTCGTTTTGTAGGTATTAAAGTTTACAAGACATTTCCTGTCCCAATCAACCATAGATTGGAGGTCCTTTTCGAGACTAACGGCCAGGTTAAGTTTGTCAGCCACGCCGGGTTTACTATTTGGACAGGTGTAAATGGTAGTGTCGTCTGCATAGATGCCTACTTGAGAACCGATGACATCAGGAAGATCGTTGATGAAGATCAGAAACAGTGGAGGACCCTTGGAGAACAGCAGCGTTCGTATGAAAGGAACTGGTGGAGCACCCGTGTAGGACGATCTTCATTTCACGGTTTGACATTAATGATTGAATTAAATCAAATTGGTGGTGTTTTTAATCCTGTACATTCCCACTGGAATATAGGATCATACTCTTATCGCGGTAGGTGTGTCGCTGTAGTTTTTTCGCGGTGGAGTTGTTAGCCTCCCGTGTAATCGATTTGGGTTGCGGTGTTGTCCTTCTAGACTGGTGGTCAATCGAAGCAAGAGAGACTAGTCTAACCCTTGTCAGCGAAGGTATGGAGAATAGATGGATTTATAACTTTCCAAAGGTATTTATACGAAATTCAAATTTCGGCGCCGATAACCGCTAAGATACATAGATACGCAATAAGGTAATACTAGTATTAACCGAAAAGGAATTTTGAAATAAAACGATTTCGATTTTTAATCAATTATTAAATTTGTTATTGTCTACAAGTTATTCAGGCAAGTATTCTCACCTTTGTCACTATCTCCAGAGATTTTTAAACTAATCATTTAATTTTTGATAACTTAAAATTTGATTTTTCTTTTTACCTACTTTTTCTTATGGGGTCTGTTATTCTCCGTGTTTATCTTAAACTCCGGAATGATATTTGTCCTTATTCTATGAAGTGTTTAGTTTTGTATTAACATCCATGTTATCATTTACCGAGTTCTTTGGACTATTATTATCGTTGACCTTTTTATCACTACGTTTCATTTACGCGTTCTCTAAAAATCTGGAGTTATGATTGTCACTGTACTATGGATATTAGGAAGCTATATATAAGTTGTTTAATGACAACTTCCGTTGCAGTCATATATCAGTATATTTAGTTTAGGTCTATATTGGCCTTGTGGTAATGATTAAAAGAAAATACGCAAAGTGCCGATAAATACAAAATAAGTCTTTTTATACACAATATAATAATACAGAAAGGGAAGATGAAAGTTGAAGTTTCATGACGTCAAGTTTAAAAGTCTGGGTAGAAGTAAACAAATATATGTATGTATGTAGGTAGGTAGGTATCCAAATGCTGTATCTGTCGCTTGACAATGTGGGTGAAAAAAATATGCATGTTTTAAATATATCAGAATGTTTAATCCGTATAAAGTCGTCAGCTCGTCATGCGAATATTGTATTTCAAATCTGCGTATGTTACGTTAACCTGAGCCTCGCAGAATGGACAAAAGTTATTTATCGATTCTGGTTTTGGCTGATTTTCCATCTAGTTACATAGACATCTATAGATCCGCTTCGAAAAGGAGGCTCTGTTTCTCAATGGTTTGCGACCTTATATTCTGGTTGTGAAGGCTTCCTGATTGGTTGTTCAGACTATCTATTTTTAGAGATGGTGAAATTTTGGTCTCCTTGTTATTTGTTTATTTATTTTCTTATATCCTGGTTGTGAAAACTTTCTAGTTGGTTGGTCGAACTATGGTACTGTAGCTTGGTGATTCTTATTATGCGTCTATATTTAGAGATGGTGAAATTTTAATCACTTTGTTATTATTTATTTATTTATTTCTCTATGTCCACAGTTCCACGAGGTGGAGGTGTTCAGTCTTGTATTCTCGTCTGGTCTTTCGCCTTCTCTATTATTCTATAAGACGTTGTCATTATTTTAGCCTACTATTCTTTCTAATATCTTAATTTTTGCTATTTTTAACTGTTTTATTTATTGTCTCGGCATTGTTTTCTTAAAACCAATGTGTAGACTTGAGATTGCATTTTTTAAAACCCCACATGTACAAATGTGTCTGTATATTGAAAGCCACTTATATGGAATCATATTTGCATTTTTTATAATAAATCTCAAAGAACTTTATTTTTAAAAACCACTCGCATTTAATCGTGTCTGTACTTGTTTAAAACCACTCACATGGAATTTGTTTGTCCTTTTTAGAACCCATTCATGTAGAACTGTGTCTATACTTGTTAAAACAACTCATGTGTAATTGTGTTTATATTTTTATAACCACTCATCAGGAACTGTGTATTTTTAAAAAAAATTATTTAGAGTAAGTGTCTGTCATTTTTTTTAAACCGGTTCATGTATAATTGTGTTTAAAATCACTCATGTTTAAGACAAAGCGAGCAATATCCTACTCATACAGCACTGGTTAACGAAATAAACACGTTATCTACTATAGTACCTTTGAATTGGGAGGCACGGCCGAATAATAGATGGCGGCTCGGATTGAGGAATCAGAGAGTCGAGTTCGAATTCCAGTCGAATCCATTACATTCACTTATGTGCTAATACCCTTGGGAAAGGTATTAATCCTCTTCTTTTTCTCCTCTCAGCTACTGGTAAATAGGACAGACAGACCGGTTTACCGCAGAAAGAAATGGCAACCTACTGCGGGAAAAATCTGCCTCGTCAGTCACGTATCGAAAGATACATGGTTGCTTAAGCGTGTATCACGCATAGCACATAGCTGACTGACCTTTGAATTTGATCCACATTGAATAACATTCATTTTTCCCATGTACCCGACTAAGCTACCTTGGCTATGACTCGAACGCTCCAAAGTCGTTTTTACTACCATTGTGTGCTGCGTATGTGTATATTTCATTGAAGAAACCTGAGAAAGTAAGCGGGTCATTAGCTTTCTGATGACTAAGAAGTTTTGGATATAAATTCAACTGATTACGGTTCATTTATTGGCAATTTATTTCGAAGTATTGGCATCAGATGATCCTTGGATTTAGCCGATAAGAAAAATAGCTTTAAAAAACCCCAAAAAACTACTTCTGACTGCCTTTTCCCATTAAAACCTTGAAAGATACATTTTTGAACAGCAATAAAGTAGTAATCATTTCGCAATATTTTATGTGTTTCCCCTGTTGCCTTGGATATAAATGAATTCAACAATTAAGTTCTCAACGGAGACGGACATCATGCTGAAAACGCACTTGCTTTTATCTTTACCGGCGCAATAGTAGGCGGGGTATGCACCGATTGATTTTTTTTTTAAAGCAGACACTGACACTTCTACTTGCTATTTTATTACTAGCTTCGACAGATGGTAATCAAAAGTAAAAAATATAGTAACAATGATGAATAAAGGAATAAAAATGGAAACAGATAAATCATCATAATAAAACATACTTTCAAGTTCACTTTTTACAAAGAAAATATTAGAACTCAGGTAGAACGAACACAACCATCGCTAAAGAAGCCTGGAAAATAGTCAGTTCCTTTTAGCGCTCCAAAAAGTACCGGACTTCTCCTCGTCCTTGATATAGCAAGTCCTCTGATCAGGAGGTTTTGAGGAACGTGGGACCATCTCTTAATTACTGTTGTTCCCAGGTCCACCCTGACCTGGGGTGGTAGCACCTGTTAGGGTCCCAGCTATGGGAAAATAATTAACCCCCAAACTCGGGTC
>OZ010572.1:104784855-104809855 GCA_963932145.1 Acanthosepion lycidas
AGTTCAACCGATCAGCCGGTCGCCCGACTTCAGACTGAACAGTATTTAGTCCCCCCCCACGAAGGCATCATGTGGCACAAGGCCGGTTTAACGTGGGATCTCCGAGCGCGTGGGCTCCGCCAAAAATATACCCTTTGAACCCGTATAAACGGGTTCAGGGTCGGTTTATCCCCCCCCCCCGAACGAGACTCCGCCCTTCGGCGTAGCCTCGTTCGGTTTCCTCCCCGCACGAAGGCAGAGAGTTCAACCGTTCAGCCGGTCGTCCGACCAGTATTTAGTCACCCCCGCGTCGAGGGTATCATGTGGCACAAAGCCGGTTTAACGTGGGATCTCCGAGCCCGTGGGCTCTACCAAAAATATACCCTTTGAACCCGTATAAACGGGTTCAGGGTCGGTTTACCTCCCCGAACGAGACTCCGCCCTTCGGCGTAGCCTCGTTCGGGTTCCTCCCCGCCCGAAGGCAGAGAGTTCAACCATTCAGCCAGTCGTCCGACCTCGACTGACCTTTGTGTCTCTTACTACTCATATTAGGTGGGAGAGTCTATTAACTATAGAATAGGTGTGTTTCACCATAACATTTAGATATTTCGAAAGTGTTTGACGGGACTTGGCAATGATGGTCTTCCTCGCAAGTTCAAGGGTTATGGTGTTTATGACCTTTTCTTTGATTTGATTCATTCTTTCTTATCAAAACACGTAACGGATTACGTCTGGATCGGTCACTCCTCTAAATCATTATTCAATAATGTGGGCGTCCAACTGGGCTCTATTATTGGACCCATTCTATTCTTTAATTACATCAATGACCCTACTGATATCACCAGTTCCCGACTCAACATCAATGCTGAAGACATAAATATTTACTCATATCTTAATAGTAATTCAGATATGTTCGATAAAATCAAACTGGATGCCATCCCGAAAATTACCTACAATCTGTCGTTAACTAGGGTAAAAAAAATGGCTATTTCATTTTAACACCTTTTAAACAAAACCGCTCTTTATTTAATCATCTTAAATAACCTTTTGTGCCTTCAATCCGCATGGTTGATGCTAACCTCCAACACATTGCGAATTCTTGGCTTCACGTATCCTACTGACTTGATACATGGGGTTATTACATTGAATCAATTTGCATATTACTTCTAAGAAAGTCGGTTTGCTATGTTGTGCTCGACAATTTTTTGCACGTTTATAGATCTATTTTCGTTCATAAATTGAATATTGTTGCCACATCTGGTCTGGGGCTTTTGTTTTATATTTAGAGATTCTTGATAAAATTCAAAGAAGAATGACCATTGTTATCGGTCCAGACCAGGCACCTCATCTTCAGTAACTTACTCACCACTGTAATGTAGTTTCCTTCTGCATCTTCTATAAATATAGTCACGGAATTGGCTTGGTGAACTTTTTTCATTGGCACAGCGACTTCACAAATTTAGTGAATTTTTCCCAACAGAATCTATCTTAGGCATTTATAAATGTACCATTCGTCTATACACTGACTATTGCTAGTGTCTAGCGCTACTACTATGCATTTAGTGATTCTTGATAAAATCCAAAGAACTATCTGCAATGTTATCGGTCCTGACCTGGCATTTCGGTTTCAGTCACTTTCCCACTGCCATAATGTAACTTCTTTGTACCTTTTCTATAAATAATTTCATGGTAATTGTTCTGATGAGCTTTTCCTCTTTGCCACCGAGACTTTATGCGCAGTACTAGTTGAAATGACTAGATGTAACCGTAAGTTCTATGTTAACAGTTTCTTCCATCGCACTTCTCGCTTGTGAGACCTCCTTCCGGCTTCTGCCTTTCCACTCAACTTTGGTCTTCAAAAATTTAAACGCAATATCTATCGTTATCTTCTTATTTATTGTTCTTTTGTTGTTCTCTCACCTTAATAATGTTCTTTTTTTTTCTCATATCCTCTCAAACTCAGTAATCCGTTGCGTGTTCGTGGTTTGCTTAGGGTGAAATGATATAAAAGAAAACTAAGAGCGCAGTACTAGATTGGCAGCTAGGTCTCATAATTTCGATGTTGAATTTGCTAGTTGTAACCATAATTTCTAGCTTAATAGTTTTTCTCCTTTTCTTTCACTCTGAGTAACCCCTTGCGATCAAGTGTATCTTAGTGCTTTTCATGGCGCTAACATTTAAAATAAGTAGATAAAAGAGAAATTGAAAAAATACATTTCAAGAAACTGAGTTTCTATTTAGTTACAGGGGTCGAAATGTTTCATAAATTTAAACTAATCTGTTTATAAAGATTTTTACGATAATAATTTGCGTTTCGCCTCACTCTGAAAATGACTTCTTAAACGTTTGGTTGTATATTGACACTTAACAAGGCTTACCGTAGCTGTGCACAAAGAGATAAGCGCATGCCACCCACCGGGGACTGAACTCTTTACAACAGCAATTAACTTACAAAGTACTGCTTGATGGAGTAGCAGTCAGAATTCTTCTATGTGCCGTATTCCTTCAAGAAGTAGACGATGTACCATTTTCTATACATTGTAGCTCTTAATATGTTCTGTCTTTTTGCTATCGTTTCTAAACTCTGTTCCATCATCCTTCTTGATGTTAAATATAAGTGTTCTTTATGTTTCCATTTTCTATAAAACTTCGTCGCTGCTCACATGTCCTGTCCGTGGTATTCTCATCATCCTTCTGTAGATTTACATTTTGTTGCTTCAGTTATCCTCTTCATCCATAATGAGATCGTCCAGCATTCACTGTATGACTGAATATTTACTGAAGGACTGCATATTCAATGGATGACTGAATATTTACTAAAGTACTGAATATTTATTGGAGGACTGAATATTTACTAAAAGACTGAATATTTACTAAAGGACTGAATATTCACTGGAGGACTGAATATTTACTGAAGGATTGCATATTCACTGGATGACTGAATATTTACTAAAGTACTGAATATTAATTTTCCAAGCGTAGCTTAGATGTGGCACAAAGCCGAAAGTAGGGGACACCCAGTGAGGATCGAACTCACTACTCAGTCGTAATTGTTCTAGCGAGTCAAGCTTGCTGACCATTACACCGCCTTGAGGTGACCCTACTAAAAGACTGAATATTCAATACTGAATATTTACTAAAGAACTGAATATTCAATAGAGGACTGAATATTTATTGGAGGAATGAATATTTACTAAAAGACTCAATATTCCATGAAGGACTGAATATTATTTAAAGAACTGAATATTTACTGGAGGACTGAATATTTACTGAAGGATTGCATATTCACTGGAGGACTGAATATTCCATGGAGGACAGAATATCCACTAAAAGACGGAATATTCAACGGAGGGCTGAATATTTACTAAACTTGGCGTTGTCTGTTGGACTAACCATAAATTGCAAAATGACAGAATATATAGTTGTCAAGATGTCGGCAAATGATGTCTCTCCACAACTTCCTATCATTTGTAGCTCTGAGAAGGCTTTGTCTTTTCACCATCCCTCAAATTCTCTTATTCTAACATTCATTTATACAAGCTCCTTAGGTTGTTTACTCGCTACTTTCCTTCACTGTGTCCTGTGAGTGTCAAATTCTCCAAACCCTCTTTCCTCGTGTCTATTAAATATCCAACATGGAATATCTGCCAAAAAAGGAGAAATGTCGCAAGAACCTAGACGCATATTTACTGTGGGTAATCTAGCGATGTGGTATTTAATAACAAAAGTGATAAAAACATGGCCAAAAAGAAAAAGAAACTAAATATTAGGTTGGTGAAAAAATAATGTCGGTTTTTGACGTTAAAAAATACGTCAAAAACCGACATTATTTTTGCACTAACCTAATAAAATCGTTTTTTTTTTTTTGTTATTGATTTACGATTCGTTTTCTACATTTGCAGGTCATTTAAAGAAAATGTTTTTAGATTGTAAGATTTTTTTTTTTGTTTGTTGATAATAATAATTTTTTACTTATATAGCTGGAGGTGGAGAAGAGGTGGATATACCCCTCCCAAGGGTATTTGCTCGTAAGTGAATATAAAGAACTCCAAGGAAATAAGACTTGTCTCTCCGATTGAAAATTCCGAGTTATCATCCATTATACCACCAGTACATATAAACTTACAACACCTGGTATTCTCACATGTTTCCCAATCTAGGTACGAACCAGGCTCAGAATTTAGTGTCTAGGTTAAATGAAATAGGCTAGACTATATTCCCAAAGTATACATAAAAAAAAATATTACATTTATATTTATTTGTTACAATCATATTTGTTCAAAACTGTTTATGTACATTTGTTCAAACTTTACTTATATTTTTAGTGCAGTTTAATCTCTCAAAATGCCCTCCTTCATCATTGCAACATTCCTCGAACCTCTCCAGCGAATTCGATTGGAATTGGAATTCGATTCTCCGATGAACAATTCCGAGCCATTAACTATGACACAACCTCCACATCCAGGCTTACAGCCCCTGCTAATCCCAAGCGGAGATTGGACACAGCACGACGCTAATCCTGATCTGCATCAATTTCAATCAATACATCTGCGATGTACTCTTTTAATTCGTTCAGTGTAGGGATTTTTCTCATAAACCTTGTTCTTTACCTACAACCCCCTCAAAAAAAGAGATCTATTGGGGTTAGGGCAGGTGAACGTGGTGGCCATTCGATGCTGCCCCTTTTTCCGAAAAAAAACGCTGTGGAAAGGTCTGGCAAAGATAGTCCCTTGCTGCCAAAGCATAATGAGGTGCGCCATCTTGCTGAAAGAACAGTTCGAAGAAGTTATATCTAAAACATGAAATAAATAGTGAAACTACTGTAAGCTTACTTTTGGCCCCACCCTGTATGTGGTTATGACTCATTCGAGCTCTGAATAGAGCCCCTTGTTGGAGCAAAGAAAGTCATTGTTATTTTTTTTTTATTTTAATACATTTCACGCAATCATTTCTTTTATTAAATAAAACAAGTGTGCGCTTACCTCATGTTGGATTTCCTTCACATATTAATCATTTGACAAATATTGATCACGTTTCACAAGCTCCCTTGATTTCTGGAAGCCAAACAGATTTAAGAATCAAATTTTATACGACATCTGCGAGCACGTTAAACAAAGAAACCATTCCGTGTCTAGCGGCTTCGATTTTTACTAGGTTTACCATGGTTGCCAATCTCAGCTTGGTAAATATCCCATCTGGTTTACAGGTTACATACAACTCTTGGCAAAAATTATGCCCTTACCGAATGCTCCCACTGGTGTTTTTATTTAGTTTTTGCTTTTGTTTAGTATTATATCAACATCCGTAGGTTATTTAATGCTGAAATCTAAATATTTTGTACGCAATTTTTTATTTTTACAGATAATAAGGATTTTGCGATATAAGTCTTATTAGTTAACCCCTACCTGGGAGAGAAGAGGGGGATTCATGCCTTGCCCAAGGGTATTAAAGCCAGAAAATTTTTAGATTATTAGAATTTTTTTTTTTGTTTTTACATAATATTTTTTTAGTTATATAACTGGAGGTGGAGAAGAGATGGATTCGTACAATTTTTAAGGGCATTTGCGCGTAAGTGTATATAACGAACCCAAATGAAATTGGAACTCGGCTCTCCGATTAACAATTCCGAGCCATTAACCATGACAGAAACAGCACATCCAAGCTTACAGTCCCTGTTACTCCCAAGCGGTCACACATTTAGGTATTGGGCAGGCTTGATGTTGCTTAACTTCGGTGATCGTACAGGAACCAATGTTTAAACGTGATATGGCCCGTCAGCATTTAGGCCCAAAAGTGTGCTTGAGTAATATTTTAAATGGGTCTGGAGACACCAGGAGTAGTTTAATCATTAGTTGGGGTTTCTACTAAATTAAATACTTTTTCTGTTACATGGAATTTCGAATTGCGCACAAGTGGGACTGAAATTTCTTTTTATACTAAAAATGGGCGACAATGAATAAAATGTTGAGAAACAATGGTTTAAATCAAGGTTTCCCAACGTAAGCTATATAGATACTTTTAGGGGACACAAGGCCAAGTTTCAAAAATGTAGAGCCACGGCGGAAGGGGGGGGGACAGAAAACTTAGGACCCACAAAATATATACATCGAGTATTTTGTAATTAATAATTATTATTCAAAATAAAATATTAAATTTATTATTAAGTTAAATATTGAATTAATCTAAACCATTTTGTTAACATAAATATTTATTTATTGTAATTTTTCCATCTGATCTATGTAAAATGGCCGTTTTTAGTTTTCAATTTCTTAAAATTTGAAACTCATAATTTAAAGTTTAAATTAATGTATCGTTTTCACCAACTTTCAATTTTGAAAAGCTAAATGACCTGAACAAAAACTCCAAGGAAATAACTCCACCCTGTTTTTTTCTGCAAAGATACAATTAATGCATTTAACGGGGAATTAAAGCTGTTCTGATTGAATTGGATTGGAGACAGGAGTTTGCGCAGTTTTTCTTTCCTTCGCAAATATATTCACCGAGCTGCTTGATGATAACTTAGTATCGTGAGAGCGGAACTACCTACACAATAGACTCTTCTAGGTCTATATTAAGTATGCGACACAACACTCTAGACAGAGAGACAGTGAGAGCCGCGTACGACTACCAGTATTGGACACTAACATATAGTAAGCTCCGCTTACACTATCTCTGTAACCTGTTGTTAATATATCTTTCTTACATCTAATCCGTGTTCCGTGTTTTCACTTCTGTGGTCCCGATTTAGCCCCACATCAGTGGCGACGAGGATGAGATTTGCCTTTTGTCTTTTTGAGGGGAATAGGAGGTAGATTTGCCCCTAGTATCTTCTGAAGTGCGGGGCCCTGGAAGGAAAAGGAAATTTACTCAACCGCTCGACGTAAATCCCAAGAGGAAAAAGTATTAACAGTTTTATTTTTTCTCTCCTTTTCAAAAAGAAAACTCTTGGAAGGGGGGTATTGTGAGACCGGAACTACCTATACAATAGACTCTTCTAGGTCTATATTAAGTATGCGACACAACACTCTAGACAGAGAGACAGTGAGAGCCGCGTACGACTACCAGTATTGGACACTAACATATAGTAAGCTCCGCTTACACTATCTCTGTAACCTGTTGTTAATATATCTTTCTTACATCTAATCCGTGTTTCGTGTTTTCATTTCTGTAGTCCCGACTTTGGCCCCACATCACTTAGCAGTGTATGTTGATCATTTGAAGCAGTTGCATAATGATATGAAAACTCACTTATTTGATCTACTCCAAATGACAGTGCCACGCTGGTTTGTGGACCCCTTTATTGCTGATGCATCTGAAGTAGATATCACCCTACAAGAAAGTTTCATTGAACTTCAAAATAACGCAGCTACTCAAGCGAGGTTCAAGCGTGGAGGATACCAGAATCTGTGGATGAATGAAGACATGCATATGAATTACCCACAACTCTGGAAAGATGTCATGTTGCTTTTACTCGCGTTTCCCACCATCTTACTTGGTTGAGTCTGGTTTCAGTTTGATGATGCATCTTCTGTCAAAGACTCGAAATCGCCTTGCCGTAGAAAAAAAGAGGTGATTTACGTCTCTCTCTGACGGCTTTCAAGCCAAACATTGACAATTTGGCAGCTTTGCACCAGTCACAGAGATCCTATTGAAACCATCAAGATAGAGCTGATGGTTAATATATTATAAATTTATGAGTGTCTATAATATTTGGTGAGAAGTTTGTATGCCATCAGATATTGTACGTACGACAGATTAGGGTTTTCTCTCTTTCATGCAAATAAATTGACACAAATTTTTCGAAAACAAAAAAAAAGACAAAAAAAATTTAGAGGTTTTAGAATAAATTTTATTGATAAATCAAGATATATAAATTTTACAGTATTTCTTCATTTTATAAATCAGAAGCTATTACGAGGTGTATGTGTATGGAAAGAGGAACTTGGTGCCTTTAGGTTTGTTTAAGTTATATATGTGAGTTGTTCACATTTGTAATGGAAAATAATACACAGGTGCTATTATATCTTAAAAGTTTAATCTATTTTATTGCACCTACACTAAAAATAATACATATATATAGTACAGATTATAAAATATCTTCTGTCTTATTTGATGTTAACCAAATAAGCTAGTCTATGGTCCCATCATATTGACTATGTGTGCGCATGCGTGTGAGTGTCGTTGGTTCCTTTCAATATGTTTTTTTTTCCCACTTCTATTGTAATACGACGTAGTAAATATAGTTAATTCTGTTTCCTTGATTTTCCAGGGCCATTGGCGTTAGGATGCTTTAATAAAAGGTGTATGAGGATTTGACCCCACTTAGTTTGCCAAGGCGCTCGCTAGGTGGCGCTGTTTCAGGACTATAATAGATAAACATGATATTTTTCTTTTCTTTTTAATCTTTTCAAACTAGAATGCGGTAGGTGCCGAAAGCGAATTGTACCCGCTGGGGGGAAAACAAATCTTTTCCCCTGGGCGACTGACGACTGAACTTTTACACACACAGACACAAACACACACATATCACAAGCGCACGCACAATTCATAATAGCTAAGTGTTAGAAGTGTTCTTTTTGGCTTTTCAGCTGTGTACACACTTGTATATTTTCTCTCTTTTGTTAGTCAATTATTAGTTTTATGAAAATAACTCCCTGTTGAAATTTATTCCTTTTACGTCTGAAAAATAAGGACCACGTGGAAAAAAATTGTTGCCTCCGCTTTTAGCTGAGCTCGAAGTAATAACTGCAACAGATGTAAGGAAATAGATAATGGAAAAAAGAACATTTAAACTGGTATGTTTTAAAAAAAGAATCTGTTTGAATTTTCGATACGAATGTCAAAACCAAATACGACAAAAACAGAATTTTTAAAAAGCAGAAAATTGTCTAAAAATCCCTCAGAATCAAGGCAATCAATATAGGGTGATTTGACATTGCGATATTGTGTTTTCATTGTGATATTTAAAAAAAGAAAAGAATTACAATCTTCGATCTGAGAAAAGATATATTTTAAATGCATATTTAAGATAAGATATGAAATGAAAACATGGTATGATGTTACATATACGAGGTGGTGCAGGAAAAATTACCGTTTTGATACATATCCTAAATTATTCCAACCTTGGCTTAACTTTCTTTACTCTTCTCCAGCTAGTATGCAATACGTCTGACCGGTCATATGACCCTTATCTCCCCAAATACTGACGCACTTTCTCGAAAGACAGGAGTCATCAGATATACGCCACTAATGGAAGGTGTGTTCAGCCACTCGTAACATGGCGTGCCGGACTTGTGATTAAAAGCAGCTTTTCTATTAGCTTTCCTTTTCAGTGTCGAAGTAAAGGCATATAACATTTCTACACATTGTTAGCATGTACCCCTAGAAAATATATATATATATAAAAAATCATTTACATTCATCCGACTTCTCCCTAGACATCTATTTTTATTGTTAGAAATGCTTGGGTGATTATCTGTACTGCCGGCATATATTTGGTAAACACATCAAAGATTTTTGGAAGTGGACCGTTCTGATAATTTTTGATCAATCCCTCGTATCTATCTGATCGATCTATATATATATATATATATATATATATATATATATATATATATATATATATATATATATATATATATATATATATACGTAGGTTAAATTTTGCTTGTTAATGCCATAGGAAAAAAAAATTAATGCCGCTTTTAGGAACGAACGGCTTTTTACGTTCCTTCTTTCAAATTTGGCGATCCCATCAACAAAGTCATGGCTAACTTAGATATTAAATTAGTGTTTGTGTGGATGCGTGTATTTCTTATTAGTATAAACTTTATTTGAAATTAACATCACTGTATTTTTTTTTTAAAAAACAGTCAAATTAATAACAAGCGGTCTAGATCAAGAAGTCCTATTAAAGGAAAGAAAAATGAGCATCCCAAGAGAAATCGAAATTTTTACCTGCCGAGACATAGAATTTTCCCTGCTGACAGAAATTGAATTTTGAATTCCGACAGGTACCGACTTTTGCCTCCCGACAGTAATCAAATTTTGCCTCCCGACAGTAATCGAGTTTTGTCTCCCGACAGTAATCGAATTTTGCCTACCCACAGGAATCGAATTTTACCTTCCGAAATGTATCGACTTTTGCCACCCGACAGTAATCGAATTTTACCTTCTGAAAGGTATCGACTTTTGCCAACCGACAGTAATGGAATTTTGCCTACCCACAGTAATCGAATTTTACTTTCCGAAAGGTATCGACTTTTGTCTCCCGATAGTAATCGAACTTTACCTACCCACAGTAATCGAATTTTACTTTCCGAAAGGTATCGACTTTTGTCTCCCGATAGTAATCGAACTTTACCTACCCACAGTAATCGAATTTTACTTTCCGAAAGGTATCGACTTTTGTCTCCCGATAGTAATCGAATTTTACCTACCCACAGTAATCGAATTTTACCTTCCGAAAGGTATCGACTTTTGTTTCCCGATAGTAATCGAACTTTACCTACCCACAGTAATCGAATTTTACCTTCCGAAAGGTATCGACTTTTGCCTCCCGACATTAATCGAATTTTGCCTACCCGCGTTAATCGAATTTTGCTTTCTGAAAGGTATCAAATTTTTCCACCCGACAGGTTCGAGAGGCACAATTTTGCTTTTTAGGACTTCTCGATATTGACCGGTTTTTATTAATTTGCGAAAATAATTGAAAAAAAAAAAAAAAAGAAAAAAAAAACTTGGGTAGCAACTCAAACACGGGGTCACACTAAAAAGAACGTTTATATTATAAAGAAATAATGTCGGATAAAAAAATCAATTCAACATCCACACACACACACACACGCACATACAGACACAGACACACACACACACATATATATATATATATATATGTATATGAGATTAACAAAAGAACAATAATGAGAGGTGTTCGAAAGTATATTTGAATTACGAAAATACTTAATTCGTTTTTAATAGTCGGCGAAAATTCGTATATAATATATATATATATATATATATATATATATATATATATATATATATATATATTTGCATGAATGAAATGGATTGCGAAAATGTTTTTGTACAAAGATTTTTCCCCAATTAAATTAAGAAAGGAACGTATTTTATATAAATCGTTTAATTTTTAAATATTTTTTAAAAATTGGTACAAAACATGTTAACTTGTTACTTTTTTCTTGCAGAACTAAGACAAAACTTGCAGATTGAAACTGTTTCTCAGTGCGTTACGTCTTCCACATACACACGCACGCACACATGTCTGTGTGTGCCTGTACATTTGTCTCTCTATATGTATATATACATATATATTTATCAATATATTTGTGGATAATCTTTTATTACTTCAAATGTTATTATAGTGGACACTTCGTATTTGAAATAGACGCCTCATTTGAATTTATTAAACAGCATATATTACGTCTATCGGTTTGCGCATTCGAAAAATAGTAAATAACATGTGTTCCCCCACAAGGATCGAAACTGCGTCCCCCTTTGTAGGTAAACCACCGTTTTATCCAGCGTGCTTTACGGCCTTGACTAGTATTTACTCACAACGTCACTCTACAACAGTAAGAAGGTGTAGATAAAATCTCGGTAGATTCAAACTTATGTCTTGTTTGCCTGAGGAAAGCCAGGTGAATGCCCGGCTTCTTTAGATGCTAAACTCAAAGAACTTGATGGCATTGCCGAAGATAAAATCTAATCTATAACTCATCACACTAAACCATGAGAATAGAAGAGAGAGAAACTACGCGTAGACTATAATACATCAAGAATATTTCTGAATGGATGGCAGAAAAGGAGCAAAGAGTGATGTTGATTTTTTTAACAGCTTATCGACCCTTTATGGTTTAGTTAAAGAATAATACTTCATTTGCGAAGTATTATTTTCTTTTTGAAGTTAAAAATGTTTTTTTCCAGACACAAGTCCTATTTAACCTGTAGCTGGGTGGAAGAAGATAGATTCATACTTTTCGCAAGGTTACTTGCACGTAACGAATCTAATTGAAAATCGAACTCGGCTCCGTTTTCACATTTCGAGCCGTTATCCATTACACCAGCTGCACATCCCAAAAAGTGTTACATTTGAGGAATGACAAAAAATCAGGAAGTTATGGGGTGCCATAATCGCCAACATCCTGAAATGACTTGGGACATTAAAGAAGAACGAAGAATTTTTTATATCGTAATCATCATCACTATTCAAGCTCTGTTTATTAATGGTCATAGAATTACGAACTGGGTAGCCGCGATAGTAATTAGTGAAATTAAGATGGAAGAAATGGTAATGGTGAAGGAGCCGTTTTCATACAAGAAATATTCAGCATTCAATGACCAAGCCGTTAGCGTTAAAATGGCTTACAATTTATGTAATCTTTCTCTTAAAACAGTTTTTTTTTTCCGGAAATTAGATTTGTCAAGTCTGTCATAGCTCTTTCTTTTATTTATGGGAGTTTCCTTCCTAATCTTTTGTTTAAGGTAGTGTCGAAAGTCAATATCTTGATTATATCATTGCTCCTCTTTCTCGTTATATGTGCTATCTATTTTAGTTGTTGCTGCTGTTGACAGTCTTCAAGTGATGTGGTTTTCTGTTATTTGGTTCGTTGTGATTCTGCAGCGCCAATCTATAAAATCTGGTAAAAGATTACCTTCTTCTAGATCTACAGGATTCGTTCATTTGAAGCCATTTTTGATTATTGGCCTACGAAAACTGTTGTATATACAGTGTAACCCGGATATAAGAGAGTTGTCGAGACCGGAGAAGAAGTATCTTATATCCGGGTTTGGTCTATTTTGATTAGGTAAGTATGGCTCTAATTTGGGACCAGAGAAAATCTATCTTATATCCTGGTTTCTCTTATATCCGGATTTCTCTTATATCCGGGTCTCTTATATCCTGGTTACACTGTAGGTGATAGTTTAGACATTTCTGAACGAGTTGATCGCCATGCATGATATCTATAGTCTAGAACGGAGGAGGCTATTTAAGAAGAGGACTCGAAATTAACAATTTGGTATTGTATTAGGTTGGTGCAAAAATAATGACGGTTTTTGACGTTAAAAAATACGTCAAAAACCGTCGTTATTTTTGCACCAACCTAATAGTATCTTGAGATGTTGGAAAAAATAAAACACAGCGCAGCTTATTCTATGTTCAGTTTCTTTATTTCTTATACTAAATTACTTTATTGGCACATCAACATCCTTATGGGCCATTTAATGCCGAAATTTAATTTTCTTGGAAGCTTTGGTATTTTTTACTATTAAAATCTATTGCTAGTATTTTTGCTCTATAAGTGAAATTTTATACTTTCATAGTGTTTTGTTTTCGTTTGAGAGTTCAGTATTTGCCGGGACCCTAACAGGTGTTACCACCCCTAGCCAAGTTGGACCTGGGAACAACATCAATTAAGAGGTGATGCCACGCTCCTCAACCCCCCGATCAGAGGCCTTGCTGCCGGATGTAGTTTAGCACTTTACCCAGGACGCTACTAAATTTGTTATAAGTGTTGCATAAGTATTTTAAGTGTTTAGTATTTACTAATTCTACAGCTGATTTTTTATGATGGACTCAGGGTAGGTGACATTATTGCTTTCATTCTAATTGCAGATAATAATTTCTCTTTTTTGATACGGTATTATTGTAAATATTATTAGGTTGGTGCAAAAATAATGACGTACTAATGTCGTTTTTTGTCGTTAAAAAATACGTCAAAAACGACATTATACGTCATTGTTTTTGCACCAACCTAATATTTCTTAAACACTTGGTATAGAATGTTGATTTTTTTATTAGATCATTCTTACACTAATTATGAATACCTATATCATCAACATGACCCCTCCCCCCTCAACTTCGGTAAACTGGCGTCTGTGGGGAAAATGGTAGACAAAAATGAATAATTCTTAATTACCAGTCTCATTTGTAACGTTCCCATTTTTTTAAATTATCGCTTTGGGATCGTGAAATCATTTCTGTCTGAATAATAATCCTGTTTTGGCAGAAAGCCACAACGTGGAACTGCCAGTTAGCATCGGATTGTCAAGAACGGCACCGGCTACCAAGAGTAGTTTACTGTCTATTGTGGGGTCATTTTCTATCCTAGAACAACTCGTAGAAATTTCATGTTGTTCCGACATTAATTCTCAGGTGAATCGTAATTCTTAATTTTAAAATTTAGTAAGCTATTTGCTAGTTGCAAGACTATAAAATCCCCTATTGCATCATTAAATATTCGAGTTTAACAACTTTAATGACATTGCAATAACAATCGTAAATTTGTATGCAGATCATTACTTAAAGAAGAAAAAGGGTACAAATGAAAAGATTCAAAATTGACAAAGAGTTTCTATTTCTTTGAAGCAGACATTAAACACAGGAGAGAACTATCATTTCCTATGTCTTCCCTTTCTTTCTTTCTTTCTTTCTTTCTTTCTTTCTTATTATGTAATCTTTTTTCTTCTTACTATACTCAAATAACGTTTCTGATGCATCTTTTTCTTCCGTCTTGCCTCGCAATCAAATCAAAATTCTCCATTAATTATTTAAGTTATAATCGCGGTGTAACGCACGTAACTACTAACAAAATTACTAACCAACGAGGGAACAAGCAGATTATATATATATATATATATATATATATATATATATATATATATATATATATGTGTGTGTGTGTGTGTGTGTGTGTGTGCATGATTTGTACATGTATTTAAAACACTGTTCTGGCATATTATGTCCATAATTTATTTTTTTAAATAGAAATCAATGTGCGTATCTAATTCTATGATATATATATATATATATATATATATATATATATATATATATATATATATATATATATATATAGAGAGAGAGAGAGAGAGAGAGAGAGAGAGGAGTATAAAGACAAAAGGAAAATGTAATAATTTTACTTTGCAACAAGTGTTTATAAACAAAAATTAAAAAATTTATGAAACTTGGGCACCTCGAAGTGGTTAGCAAGCTTTGTCTCGCTAGAACAAATTCGACTGAGTAGTGAGTTCGATCCTCATTGGGTGCCCCTATTTTCGGCTTTGTGTCACATCTAAGCTACGCTTGGAAAATCACTATAAATTTCAGAAACTTTCATAAATATTCATCAGTCAAAAAGAAGATCTCGGTAAGTTATGGAGGTAAATATGAATGCCTATTTGATGTCTAATAAACAAAAGTTTATTTATTTTATCTTATATAATGTAATTAATATTTTAAATTATTTTATTATGGAATTAATTGATGTTTTATCAATTATCACGTGATTAATTTATGTATTACCCATGTGACTTTTATATAGTAGCGGAGAAAACATTTTTTTAGAAGTATCCATCGCGGAAACCTGCGTCAATCAATATGACATTGTCGACATGTGGCCGACCTCAGAATGTTCGAGTGGTCAAGGTTGCTAAAAAAGAACACCAAAGAATGCCCTTGGAAAACACGTGACTTGGTGAACAACAAATACATTATTACGCTCATGAATGTACACAAACACTGTGGTCTCTCTGCCACTTGTGAGAGTTTGAAAAAAAGAGAGACGTATTCTATTCAGTTCTAGCCCAATAGATTACTCGCTCGCGCACACACACAAGCACATACGCACACACACATAAATACCTCTAAGTATAGAATAATATATATATGTGTGTGGGTATATATATATATATATATATATATATATATATATATATATATATAGTGAGAAGATTTGTTTTGGCATTAGTGCAGTCGTTATTCCTATGCCCACAGTGTTGATTCCTGTATCTACAAATCTTCTGTCTCCGATAGTGAATACTTCGTATCCATAAAGGTTGCATATATATATATATATATATATATATATATATATATATATAATAAATTAATTGATTTAAGATATGATTTTTCGCTACACAGTTCTGACCATGTTTCAAAAATTTAAGCTGAAAGATCCGAATTTAATTTTGGAGTAACTTCTTACTGTTCTTATATATATATATATATATATATATATATATATGGACTTTGACTTTGAAGTCAACGCCCAGAGGTGACGATCTGCTTATATATATATTTGTGTATTTAGGCAGCAAATCCTCATTTAGGCATGTTTGAATAAATAAATTGCAAATATTATGTGTGCTTATTTTTAGCATAATCTTTTAATATTCACGAATATTTTTCCATGTATTACAATCAAGTGCGGCAAGGAATTCTTCCCTCATTTGCTTGTAATATACGGAAAAATATTCGTGAAGATCACAGTATTATGCAAAAATAAACAGACATAATGTTTGCAATTTATTTAGTCAGACATATATATATATATATATATATATATATATATATATGAATAAACAGATTTTGAAAAATAAAATTAAAGTTCTCTTAATTTTAATTTTTGTATTTGTTTTTTCATTGGTTATGCAGACTTCACGCGAATCTGTCATATCAAGCTGAGTCCGTGGGCACAATTCATGTGTATATGTATCTTAATTCTAGTTTGTATTTGCCGGATTGTGTTTTTTTGTCTTTGTATGTAACCACAAGTCTAGTAGGTATTTTAAATTTTTGTTTGGTGCTGGTCCTCATGTTCGTTTGTGCATATAAATTTTTCTTAACTAATGAAAAACAAACAAGACAAAAATTAAAAATACTACATCTTTGTTTTTCTCCTCCATATTTCATTCTCTGATGAAGCTTTAATGAAAGCGAAACATGTCAGATTTATAAATGTTTCCTATTTGTTCCTTAGCCTGTCATCTATCTATCTATCTATCTATCTATCTATCTATCTATCTATCTATCTATCTATCTATCTATCTGTGTGTGTGTGTAAATGACAAAGTGGAAAAAATTCTTTGTAACACGTTTCATCCTTTAAAAGGACTTAATCGGACTAAAGTAATGCTCTTATTGATCGAATTATATATGCAAGTGGGGGATATAATCTTTAAACGTCGGTTATAATTATATATCAAGGAGAAACGCTGTATATGTAGGAAACTCAAATTAAGAATAATCTGGCGTCTATCATGCAGATCCCAGCTGATCTAATTCCGTTTTCCAACGTTTTGGTTTTCCATCTTGGGGTTCCTTTCAAACATCCCTCAGAGCGACAACAGAAGATTTGACAATAACCCCCCCACCAAAAAAAATGGCAAATACAAATTTACAGTGTAAGTCTCAGAAATCAGTGCACTTTCTATACATTTTTGTTTAAGTAAATTACTTTAAGAGAGGTATACATGATGACCCAGAAATCTACACTGCATAGTGACTGGCATTTTGTTTTTAGTATGAAGCGATCATCATGGGGGGTGTATGTGGTGAACAACTCATCATTTAGTGTGTTGTTTTGTTAAAGATGTTCATATAATCTTTTTTTTAAATTACTTAAGTTTCACATCTGTATTCTTTATTCTTTACCGATCATAGTGAAAATTCCACCTTTAAGTTTTAGCTTATTATTGTGTTTTGTATTAATTAATTCTTTTATTGTTTTAGATCTATACCATTTCAAGTTAAATTTGGGACTAATCAAAGTAATTTTGTGACTAAGCAAATTCAAAATGAATAGCCAAGTTCAGATTGGGATGTAGCAAATTCATAATGAAATAGCGAAGTTCAGAATGGGACGTAGTAAATTCAAAGTTAAATAAGCAGGTTTGATTTGGAACGAAGCAAATTCATAATGAAAAAAAGCAAGTTTGAATAGGGACTAAGCATATTAATTATAGAAGAATGTTTCAAACTTATTTGCCGGTTTCAATAAACAAATATCACAGATTAAAAAATCAACTGGGCAGTAAATCAGATAATTAAAATTCGCGTTGCGTACATTTTACTATCAATTCTTTAAAAGAGGCTCGTCTTGAACGGATAAATCTGTGTCAAAGAGTTTCTGGCGCTTTCATTGGTAATACAATCAGGGAGAAGATAAGAAGAAAGAAAGAGATGGATAGATTACCTATAGTTTTAAAAAAGAGATAATAAGAGAGAGTTATTGAAAATGAAATGATTTGGAGGACAACAGGGCAAATCTCGAAAGACCAATGAAAAAGCAGCGATGAAATACTGAATGCATATATCCAGACAGAGTTTGAAAAAATTGACGTATAGTGAGATATTTTAAGCGCTGAAAGTTGCATCCAAAAAACATACACCGTTCATGAATTTTCTTGATTTATTGATTGCTCCTAGAAGATAAAACATTTTAATAGTGAAGTTTAGTTGAACATTATTATTTTATCATGAAAATATTTAATTTCAAAGTCTTTTTTAGCAAAATAATTGCTCAGTCCCAAATTGAATTTGCTTAATCCCTTTTGAACTTGTTAAGTCCCAAATCAAATTTGCTTATTTCATTCTGAATTTGATTATTAGTTTGGTGCAAAAATAATGACGTAATAATGTCGTTTTTTGACGTTACGTTAAAAAACGACATTATTACGTCATTATTTTTGCACCAACCTAATATTTCATTTTGAATCTGCTTAGTCCCAATTTAAATTTAACTATTCCATTTTGAATTTGCTACATCCTATTTTGAATCTGACTATCCCATTTGGAATTTACTATGTTCCATTTTGAATTTGACTATTCCATTTTGAACTTGGCTATTTCATTATGAACTTGCTGAGTCCCAAAATGTCTTTGATTTGTCCCAAACTGAACTTGAAAGAGTATAGTTTTAAAAAACGTTATGTTGAGTTCCAATGAATTCTTTTCAATTGTGGTTGTGACAGGATAATACATTTTGATTCGTTGTGTTATCAAAATAGTATTTTAATAATTAAAAATATAATATATAATAATAATATTATCATCCTCTCACCCGCCCTCTCTCTCTCTCGATATATATATATATATATATATATATATATATATATATATATATATATATATATATATATATATGGGATAAGTGTGCTGAAAGTTATTGTCTAGATAATCTTCCAAAATCTAAATAAATGACCAAACATTAAAATTCAGCATCCCTTTACAGACACAAACACACACATATACACACACACATATATATGTGAGTGTGTGTGTGTATATAAATATAAAATCTGGCGTCTACTCAAACATGAGTATCCACAAAAAAGTTTGGAGTGATAGTAAAATAATATGGAATAAAAATTCATTAATTCCTTATATATATATATATATATATATATATATATATGTGTGTGTGTGTGTGTGTGCGCGTGTGTGTGTGCGCGTGTGTGCAAGATGTGAATGTGCGTATGAAGAATTTTACTTTACAAAATCTAAAGTATCCCATTGTAGATGTTTATACAAAATGGTGAAAATTGAAAAGTTTACATATTGTTAAGAAAAATAAATTTCGTAGGCATGCTTATGAGATAGGTATATAATTTTATTTGATTTTTTTAATCATTTTTTCGCAAATTTACGCTGCCGACTTATAATATAATGTTGATTATTTTATTGCGTTTGAGGATGAAATTTTTCATTAAAAACCTTTATGAAAATGAACTGGCTCATCGTTAATAACCTTAAATCAGCGTAGAACTGCCGTCTTGGAGTTATATTTTCATGAAATGAATAAGTGAGGAATAAACCTATCTTTTGTTTCTGTCGACGCCATGTTTGTTTTTGAGTTTTGTGGTCACGTTTGTGAGATTTTCTTTTTACTTTCTCCATCCGTCTCGTCTGACTTTTCGCTGCGAGAGGATTTTGATTCAAACGGAAATTATCCATATGGATAGCCACGATGACTTTTCTACAAAAGAGAAAAAAAAAAAAAGAAAAAAAAAAAGAAAAGAAACTAAAATAAAGAAGCAGACAGAAAGACAAAAGAAAAAGCAAACATAAATGCAAAAAAAGAAGAAAAAACCAACAAAAACAACAAAAACAAACGCGAAACAAACAAACAAAAAAAAACAAAAAACAGAAAAAACAGGAATGCATAAGCAATCACATTTGCCGATAAATATAATTTAAGACAATGATTTTAGACTTTGTCCAATTCACGTGTATTATGAATAGGAAACAATAGATAGGTTTCAGCATAAGAAGGGTAATTTTTTAAAATATATGTCTCCTTCTTTGAATTAAAGCCCTTAGCAAATGTATGAATCTATTTCTTTTCCCCCAGCTATGGGTCAAATAGTAGGATTTGTTTCTTGAAAAAACTTTGTTATCCCTCACCCCAAAAAAGATAATTCAATATTTACTCGCAAAATATCCCTCATTCTCACAATGTGTTAACATTAAAAATTAGCTGTAACAACTTTTCAACCGCCCCCCCCCCCCAAAAAAAAAAAACAAACAAACCCTATTAAACCAGAGATCAGAAATAATGTTTCATTGTATACATACTAAAAAGTATCTTTTGAGTTCATTTGACGTGGGATAAAAAGAATGTATGTATATTTTATTTAATCCCCCATCGATATATTTCCAGTATAATTAATTTCCCCCTTCCACCTCCTTCTCCTCCTCCTCCTCACCTTTTATTACATCTCACCGTCGTGCATTCATTTATTTATTTATTTTTTTAAATATAGCGTTCATAAAAATTTTATTTTTAAAAAATAAAACATTAGGAAATGAATTGAACGAAATCACCTGAAGATGCCGAAAGGTTGAAACTGAGGTAAGCAGAATCGACTGATTTCCTAATTTTCTATACTTAAGTGCTCTACATGTTAAATTCTGATCTTCTTACATGCGCATTGAGCACTTTTTAATACTACTGTTTCTTGGTCTAATTCAACTCTGACAATTAACTTCTTTATATATATATATATATATATATATATATATATATATATATATATATATATATATATATAAAATGAGGAATCTAAATGGAATAATAATAAAAAAAACGAAAGAATATTAATCTACAACCCAGTGTGTCTGAAGATTTTAATTTTTTTATTGTTCAATATATATATATATATATATATATATATATATATATATATATATATATATATATATATATATATATATATATATATATATATATATATATATATATATATATATATATATATATATATATAATTATTTGTTTAAAAATATGATTCCAACACTCAAATATTTATTTATATTATTTAAATAAATAATTATATTTATGCTCTACTTTTGTATCGAATACTATTTTTTAAAAATAATAACAAAAATACTAAAGAACTTTGGATTATTTACCTAACCAGTTCTTTCCTATTTTCTATATATTTTCACACACACACACACACACACATATATATATATATATATAGTTAGATAGATAGATATAGACATATAGATCGATAATAGGAACACGCAGAATAGGAAATATACAACCAGAATATGAAAAGGTTTCAACACACAGTGGTCTTGATGTAATTGCAGACCATTTAGTAGGTCATTATGTGTGTCTTAGTGTTTTCTTTTGTCTTGATAAGTGCCCTAAAATTGTAGCCTTGTGCCAGACTAAAAAAAATTAATAAATATGTTTGGATAACTCGCCGTCAACAAATATTTAAGAAATTAGTCTAGAATCCTGTTACTTCTGTTCAATTGTGGCCTTTTGCCAGACAAAGCTAACTTTGTGGAGATGGATAGTAAGTTAGGTTCTATAACTATGATTAATTCACTAATATATAAAGATTGTGATCCTCATTAAGTGTCCTGTACCAAGCTGAGGATAGGTAAATAGATAAAGTGTTCTTTGCTATAATATAATGGTTTGCTAACTAGCAGACCTTTTTGACTTCGAAGCTCATTTCCTGCCCGACATTCTTGACCTTGTGCCAGACAGATCTAACTTTAGTTTTAATTATAGATCTTGTATCGGGGCGGATATTTTCTTTATATTTTCTGTCACAACACTATTGGATTTTATTTACTCAGGTTTGATAATTGGGGTTAACTTTCGTAAAGAAGTTGCGTTGTTGTCTTAGAAACTATTCTGATATGACGAGAGTAGCTTTGAAAGTAACTTTTCCTACAATTTTGCTCTACGGTGTCAGAAGCAAATGTTGGTCGTTTGGCAGTAGAAGTTGAACCTTCCCACAAGTAACCTATGTTGTATTTTTTTTTTTTAAATTGATACACATAGCAGTCTAGCAAAATGGCAGGTTTATATTAAAATATATACGAAGAAGTTGTGTATCACTGAATTCATCTATGCGAAAAATTGCATTCGCTTACATTCATCGAAGTCTGCTGAACACTTACGGAGAAAAAACAGTGCATCTGAGCGCAGTTAGGCAATGTAATACGTTTCCTTTGTGGTAAACTTTTAGTGCAGGCTTTTCTTCCTCGTTGACGCAAAAGCATAGCCAATGATGGTGACTCGGTTGAAAAAGCAGTCGCATTTTGGAGATGAAAAATTTGCTATTTTCAAAAGGCTGTTGTGCTTATGTTTTTCGGAGAAATTAAGAGTAAGCATTACTTTTAGAGCGTCACTTGTACATCAACTTGGAGTTCTTTGAGCCGTTAATAATTTGCAGGATAATGAAAATATTTGCTTGAACAATTTTTGATAAGAACGCATCTCATCCGGCAAATACAAATGATAAAAAAATATAAAATAAGAGAATAACAACAACTAAAACAATAGCAATTAAAAATAATAGTAAACATAACCAATACTGAACAGTATGGCAAACAACGATAAAATGAATATCTATCTATCTATCTATCTATCTATCTATCTATCTATCTATCTATCTCATTCTCTCCAGTATCTATCTATCTATCACAGTATATATTGGTTTGGTTTGTTTTTCGGCATATCAATCACAATGGGTTATTTAATGCCGAGAAGATTTTTATTGCTCTATCTATCTATCTATCTATCTATCTATCTATCTATCTATCTATCTATCTATCTATCTATCACAGTATATATTGGTTTGGTTTGTTTTTCGGCATATCAATCACAATGGGTTATTTAATGCCGAGAAGATTTTTATTGCTCTAAATATCTATCTATCTATCTATCTATCTATCTATCTATCTATCTATCTATCTATCTATCTATCTTGTTAACTATTTAGCTCACTGGCTATCTTTCCTTATCTATCTATCTTGCTTTTCCTTTTCTATCTATCTATCTATCTATCTATCTATCTATCTATCTATCTATCTACTATCTATCTATCTTGTTAACTATTTAGCTCACTGGCTATCTTTCCTTATCTATCTATCTTGCTTTTCCTTTTCTATCTATCTATCTATCTATCTATCTATCTATCTATCTATCTATCTATCTATCTATCTCCTACTACTACAAACGTTACTTTATGGATGCACATGTACGAGTAGACGGTCTGTATATTTCAACGGTGTGAGTTTCATTCACTGGTCTGCGCACTCGTGAGATAATAAAGAAAATTTGATCACTGGCATGGTTCGAATCTGCGTTTCTCTTTGTGGGAGAAAATATTGTCTGATTCAGCGTTTCTTAGATTGCTACTCTATCACTAATGATCATAAAGCTCGAAAAATCGAGACACTTAAATTATTGTAATCTTCAAATTCAACACATTTATCACACCCTCCTATCTTGATGAGCGATATTAAGCAAAACTCTTGAGTGTTTTGTGTTAGTTATCTATTAAGCTCATTCTCCAAAATATTCTGCTAGATTTAAAATACCTTTAATTGTAGTAATTTTGATGTATTTTCACAGGTTTTATTGATTTGCGTTATATATATATATATGTATATATATATATATATATATATATGTGGTGAGGAACGGTGGGTTTGTAAACAGTGACTATTACGACTAATAATGCAATACTCTTCAGTAAATCGAGTTCTGTCAGACACTGTGCGTTTATCTAAAAATAAATACGATTAAATTCACCTTCACCCCTGTCGTGTGTCAACGGCTTAGTGGTAGAATCCCCCGACTGACGCCAGTTCAGTCTGGTTCCGAGCCTAGCTAGAGGCAACCGGACGTCTATCCACACTGTTGAGCTGTGATACAACAAAACAGTTTCATGTGGATATATATATATATATATATATATATATATATATATATATATATATATATATAATGTAACCGTATTTTACGTCATGTGGGAAGAAGTGATCGCTGATACGCAAATTCCAGGAGACAGGTGTGGTGGAGGCGGTTTCATTGCTCTTGACCAATGCATGTGCTTTGCGCACACACATCAGCCATAGCTTAAGCTGCCGCGATGAAACATGTTAAGCATGTCGAAGCAGCCCCATCGATGTTGCCTGCTTCATGACTTTAAAGTGGGCTTCTCGGCAGCCACATCAAGCCGACGAATAAGTCAAACCTTTAGGAATGATGCTGTGAGTGAACGCACCGCCAGGCCTTGATTCCAAAAGTTCAGGTCGGGAGATCTGTCCCTTTGTGATGAACCACGCCGTGGCCAGACACAGGTCCTGGATAATGAGGCTCTGAAGACGGCCATATTTTTTTTACCACCAGGTCACTGCGGACGTTGGCAAAAAGTTCTGAATGCCGATGGGGATTACTTTGAGGATTAACGGTGTGCCAAATTTTCTGTATAACTTTTTTTAAAATAAAGAAAACGACAAGGACATTTTAGGTGATATATATATATATATATATATATATATATATATATATATATATATATATATATATATCGAGAGAAAGAAAGAAAGAAAGAGAGGCTTCAAAAGTATATATATATATATGTGTGTGTGTGTGTGTGTGTGTGTGTGTGTTGTGTGTGTGTGTGTGTGTAGACGGAAGTGCCATTATATTAGATAAAATGATCCCCCACCACATATAAAAATTAAATCAACGTAATAGGTAAAGAAATAGTGTAGCTGTGACAGTGCGCCGATAGGACTGGGAAGGATTTAACACCATTTGATAGGTATGTATGTTGGTACCAGAAGGATGGAGCACACTATAGAGATAAGAATTATTGTGAATTTTTCTTGGGAAACAATAGCAAATTATACCATATATAAATTCCTAACATAGATTTACGGCACATGAAAAATGCAGTT
>OZ010572.1:104814855-104822355 GCA_963932145.1 Acanthosepion lycidas
TGAGAAATGCAATCTTTATAATATATATATATATATATATATATATATATATAATTATTTATTTAAAAATATGATTCCAACATGCTACATAAGAGTTCTCATGTTTCAAAACAAGAGCTGAAAACTTCAATATAATTATTTGAATTAAATTGAATTAAAGGAAGCTCTGTTCCATCTTCAAGCGAAATTTTTTTTTGGAATAACTTATTTCTGAAATTTACGTGTTTTAATAGCAGATTCATTATTGAAATCAAAATTACCATGGTAACGGCCAGCGCGATTGTTCATATAAATATATATGCAGGGTGTTAATAATTTGTATCAGTATACAGTTACATTCATAGGTGTCAAAAAAATAATAACAAAAATACTAAAGAACTTTGGATTATTTACCCAACCTATATATTTTCACACACACACACACACACACACACACACACACACACACACACACACACACACACATATATATATATATATATATATATATATATACGCCCCCTCTTGTAGGCTGAACACTTTGAAAGAAAGGGAATTTGTCGGCTGCTGCTAATTAACGCTAAAAGCTCTTCGCTATGAATTGAGCACTCTGGTAACCGGTAATGCTTATGTCTCGTATATAATGCGTTGTTTTCCCTTTTTCCCTTGCGTGTGCTAATAGCTTGAGATTGAGAAACTCCGATTCACTCGGGTTTCGATCAGTGCTTGAAATAATCGCATGTCTAGACACACTGATGAGTTGTGATACAGCAAAACAGTCTCTCTCTCTCTCTCTCTATATATATATATATATATATATATATATATATATATATATATATATATATATATATGACAAATTGGAAAAGTTTATTTGTGGCGCATTTCATCCGTTAGGATTTTATCGGACTGGGCTTTGCTACCACATCTACGCATGGTTACGAAACGAAAGATATTATTTTTTTCAAATTTAATTTACCCAGGCAATGAAAGGGCACTGATATTCTTTGAAAAATATTATTCCAAAATTTTTTGAAAATGTTTGCGTCTCTCGTTTCGTGGCGACGTCAACAAAGACCAGTGCGATGAAATCGTAACGGATGAAACGCGTCACAAATAAAATTTTCCAGTTTGTTATATTTTTCTAAATTCTGTTTATTAATGTATAAAATTATACCAATTTATATATCGTTATATATATATATCGTTATATATATATCGTTATATATATAATGGACTCTCCAGTCGGTTTCGACATATGAGGATCTGACAGCTTAGTTGATTCAGTTATGAAATTTTGTGCGATAATCTTAAGTGGCATTTAAGACCCACTAGTGATTTACAAAGGAGGCCACATATGGAGCAAGTGTGAGGATTGTGAGATGAGATCACTGTTAGGTTGCCTGACCTTTTAGATCTTGCTCTCGCTTCTTGAAGATGATTCAGACAAACAGATTGAAAATTGCTGAGTCCACTAAAACACGTTGATCTCCATTCTACTCGCTCCAAGGCTAAGCGCTCAACGGTGTTATGTGGTATATTGACTGCTGACAAGTTGCTTTTCACCTTGTCTTTGTATCTTAGCCATGGGCGTCCTATATTCTTGTAGTCCTGATCTAACTGGTTGTACATTACGATCTTGGGTACCTTGTCATCAGACATTTTCAAGACATGACCAGTCCACCGTATATATCGTTATATATATATATATATATATATATATATATATATATATATATATATATATATATATTGTCTTTGTATCTCTCTGACCAAAGCTTCACACGAACACATTTAATACCATTTATACCATTGTACAAGGGCCAATAATGAATTTACTCGTCAAGGGCAGGAATATGATACGTACACCCAACTGCAAAAATAGCTTTTAAAAGGGATGGGAGCACTTATTATTATAATGCAAGGGAACAACCCTTAATAACACCAATTACGAAGACAGCATAACCTTAAACCATGCCGTGTTTGGAAATTAAGTGTATTTAATTTCCAATAGGTTTTATATTATCTAAAATTGCAGTTACACATCTTTTATCTAAGTGGTAATAGAAGTTTTTGAAAGTAGCTTATAGTTTAACCGAAAGCACTCGGAATAAACAAACATTTGGAGAATTTTTACACTCATTAATTTTAGAAAAGAGAACATTTGTGTATCCATACAATTAACATATAATAGTAAAAAGTAGAAAATGTATGATGTCAGTTTTGTTTAACGAAACATGCATTAAAGAATGATTATTACTTCAAAGAACAACTTTACATCTATCTATCTATCTATCTATCTATCTATCTATCTATCACACTATTTTTGTCTCTCTGCTTCTATCTATCTATCTATCTATCTAGTTATTTTGAATATGTATAGATTTTAATATAACGTTCATCTCCAGTAAGCCAAAGAGATAGCGATTATTATGATTTTTTAAAATGCTTTCTAAGCTTCTTTGAATGTGAAATGAAACAATTAATGAAAATACAAAAGCGTACATCAATAAAATTATACTAATGTTTCATATTGAAATCTCAAATGCTACAGTAGAAATATATCCTTGGCGCCATGTACAAACTTGAGACGAGGGAAATTCTACTAAAAATGAAAGGATATAAATAACAAGTTTTTTTTTTTTTCATTTTTTCCGCTTTTATCTTCGTCATTTCGCTCTCTTCTTTTCTTTTTGTTTTTCCCCTCCCTTTTTTCTTTTTCTCTTTCTTTTTTTGTACATTATACTATTTTTCATTATTATTTTCCCCTCTTCTTTCTTCTGCTTTTTCCTGTTCTTTCTTTCCCTTTTGTTTTCATCTTTTTTGTTGCTTTCTTCTTCTTTTCTGTTTTTACACTTCTTTTTCCTTCTTTTCCCCTTTCTTTTTCTTTATTTTGCACGTTATTCTGTCTTTTGACAGTTTTGACTTTGCTTTTTCTCGTTCTCGTTTTCCTTCTTGTTTTCATCTTAACCTCTTCTTTTTTCCTTTGTTTTTGTGCTTTCCTTCATTTCTTCATTTCTCCTTTCTTTTCCATCTTTCTTTTCTTTCTCTTCCCATTTTTTTTTCATTTTTTTTTTGTACGTTGTTGTATTTTTAAAAATTTTTTTCTTTTTTTTCTTTTGCTTTTCTTCATTCTTGTTTTCTTCGTTTCCATCGTTGACTTTTGACTTTTTCCTTCTTTTCCCCTTTATTTTACTTTATATTGCACTTTATTCTGTTTTTCATTTTTTCCTCTTCCATTTCTTTTTTCTCTTGACTTTATTCGTTCTTGGTTTATTCTTTTCCTCTCCCCACGCCCTATTCTTGTTCTTCTCTTCATTTTTTCTTTTCTTTTCTTTTCCCCTCTTATTCTTCTTTTATCCTTTCTTTTTCTTTTTCTTTTGTACATCATTCTATTTTTTTTCTCTTCTGTCTTTTCCTTTTTCTTGTTATTATTTTCTTCTTTTACTCTCTTCTTTTTTTCCTTTTCTTCTTCTTTTTTTTTTTTTTACAGATGATACCATTGTCATTTTAAGTGATGCCCTACTGAGTCAACTTCAATATGCATTAGTTCCCACATCGCATGTCCAAATAGTCTGTGAAAGTATGTGACAAGCAGTCCCCACTTCTTTTTTCACATTAATAAATGCTTTTATGGTGTGACTTTTCGCTGTAACAAACATCGGTCTTATTATTTCAGTCATTTGTTTTCTTATCACTATTGTTTCTTTTTTTTTTTTTTTTTTTTCTAATTTATAAATTTGCTCCTCGTCAGTGCTTTCTCTTTTCATGTCTATGAAGTTTAGCCCGAGAAAGAAACGAAGACGAAACAAAGGATTTAGTTTATACACAATAAATATTTCCAAACTTAGTCTCCTTTGTTAACAATGCGCGTCATATAACGATTATCCATAGTGTGACGTAGGCACGATTTCATTAACCACATAGGCGTAAGGCTAAAAAGCACCCTAAAGTAAAATCTCAAATTCTAGTCGAAAATTAGTTAGATATAAAAGAAAAATAAATAAATAAATAAAAATAGATAAAATCCAATACTTTCGATTTGCGAGCGAAAATGTTCTATGATCAGCCATATCCTCCTCTTCTCTTCACAAATTCTTTTCCTCTTTACCTACTCTTCCAAACTTGAACTTTGAAGTGACCCGACGCGAGAATGAGCTGGTTCCAAAATTTCGCAGCTATCAGGCGTTTGACCATAAGTGAATTCCAGGCACCATCAGGGTCTCCTGCTGCGATTCACGTGATCAGACCATACTAAGCGTGGATTGAACTTTTGGCCATCACACAAACACTGCGTGATTTGCGCCCCAACCTCCTGCGTATCCGGTCAAGGGCGAAGGGAACCCACGTGACTGTCTTTAGGGACAGCAAAAGTCTAAAGAAGGATTTTTAGTTTCCCTCTGACCAGCGGCAGTTGAACGTCGCTGGGAAAAATCGTACCCATTCCAAATAGACTGCTCACTGAGATGAAGAAGACAGCAAAGTCTGTCGACTAGAGATGAAAGGACTGCAATGAAACTGAATCAACCCAACGAAACGCCTGTACGAAATGCTGTGGACCCCCGAACACTTGCGAAAGAAAAGGAATCCAAGAAAATCGCCGGTCGGCCAAAATATTGTTTTAGCATAAGAACTCTCGCTTCGGCGAATCAGAATTTTGTGTGAAAATATCGACTCGACTGAAAGATAAGTTGATTCTCTTGTTTGATCTGTTTTTATATATGTATGTATTCGCTCGCGCCGTCTGTTCTTTAATGATCCCCTTCCCCTTTGTTAAATGAATGTTCTTTTTTTTTCTTTCTTTATATATATTTATAAATAAATGTTTTATTTTGAAATCCATCGTCTTGTGTCTGTTCTTCGTTGACTCCCTTGTGTCGCTTCCATTTCTGAGTGAAGACCGAGAGAAGACCCCACGTTTTCCTTTTTTTTAAACGCGTGGTTCATCTATATGCTACAAGTTCGTAACAATAGATAACATAATATATACAGATGGAAACCCATACAGTAAAAATTTCAGATCCCCATTCAGCTAACTAGATCGACTCAGGTGATCCATTGACTCACTCTACAAAGTTTAGTTTTACCTGGTAAAAGGATAGTAGCAAAAGCTAGCTTGCTCAAAAATTTATGACAATGAAGGAACCGATTTGTTCGTATTCAACTTTACGAACTTTCTTCTTTTGTGCGTCGCCTCCGTTCAGGAAACGGGAGATCATGGTTCTCCACAACTTTCTAGCATTTGCAGCTGTTTTTAATATTTGTGTCCTTACGATTCCATAATATTTACCCCGCAAATTGCTACAGAACGCCAGCAATAATATGAACACTTAATTTCTGTTTCTGAATAGCCTCGTCAGATCGAGATTTTCATATCAATGTCATGCATGGTACCAAATCCATTCAGAGAGGTACTTGGTCAGTTTGCCCACAGAGACTTTGCCTACAGAGAGTTTGCCTACCGGACATTGTACCTACTAGGACTATGCCCTTCCATTCTGTAATTACTTTTTGGTTTGAAATTTGATTTTTAAAGTCTTAATTTATATATACTTTTAAAAAAATTACCCATGAATTTAAGACTGATTATATATATATATATATAAATATTAGGCTGGTGCAAAAATAATGTCGTTTTTCTTTTGAAGTTGAACGTCAAAAAACGACATTATTTTTGCAACAACCTAATATAAGGCTGATTTTATATATATATATATATATATATAGGGTTATTCAAGAATGAACCGATTTCATTACGCAATATTTTAATAAGGAAACGGAATAGAAAACTCCAGCCAAGTCACAAGTATTCTACTCACAATCAACTATTATTTCCAGTCTTACAAGTGTTCAATGTGGCCACCACCTGCAGCACGGGCAACATCAATGCGATAAGAGAATTCCTCCCAGACGCGCATTAGCATATCCCGATCCACTGAGTTGATCCCTCTTGTTATTCGATCTTTTACGTATCCCCACAAGAAAACACACACGCATACGGCGAGATCTAGGAATATTGTAGGTCAAGCACAAAGAGCAAAGTGTTGTTAAGTGCCTGAACGATGAGTAAGGTTTCAAATGTAGATGTCTTCTTAGTACACGTCAGATAGTGGATTGAGAGATCGCAAACTCACGGCTAGCTCGATTTCTAGACTTCTGTGGACTCAAATGCAGCACATATTCTCGCCACTTGTTCCTTCGAAACTCGTAGACTTTTTCCTTTATAGAGACACCCACTCTCTTGAAACTGTTTAAATCACCGTCGAATGTTCTTAGGCGAGTGCGGATTAATGTCGAATTGCCTTCGAAAAGCACGCTGCAATATAACAACCGTATCAGTTTTCCTGAACTCGAGAACGCAGAACGCCCTGTATCGGAGATACAGCACCCGTGTGGCAGCGATTCAAAACTTAGAAAACTCCTCTTTCAAATGGTCACTTACTCATTCCTTGACGATGCTTGAGAACTGAAGCAATGCGTCATGAAATCGGTTCATCTTTTTTGGATAACCCTATATATATATATATATATATATATATATATATATATGGTGAAACAAAGAGAGCCAGACAAACCTACCAAGGTTTCACCTAAGCGGAACGTCAGGCTCTACTCTACTCTACTGATTGTATTGAGCACTTTATTTAATTATTTTGCGTACTCGCATCGGGCTTTTTTTCTTTGGGTTTTGGATTTGCATGCTGGACGATTATATTCGGTTAACGTACATGTTCTTGGTTCTTTCTTTTTTATACCTTTTTTTCCCTTTGGTGTTGGCTTGTTTATTTGAAAATCAACATACCGAAGGTTTTCCGAGCGAGTATAGATTCTTATACTTATAAAATTTCTATTAATAATTATCTATCTATCTATCTATCTATCTATCTATCTATCTATCTATCTATCTATCTATCTATCTATGTGTGTGTGTGTGTGTGTGTTGTGTATTTGGGCAGCTATTCTTCTTTTATACAAGTTTCATCTAAGAAGACTGACAAGTTACTGCGATTAAGCATTTTTTCTTTTCTGGGCATTTTTTTTTTATGAATCTTGTAGTGTTACTTACCTTGTTGGCAGCACACTCGTACGAATGCGAGAAAAAATAAATAAAATGCTTAATCGTGGTGTCTTATCAGTCGTCTTTAACGAAACACACACACATTTTGTTTTCAGGAAAATATTTCAACTGTTATTCTCTGCTATAATCGGAAGAGTCAATTCAAGGTGAACAACTCCTGCTTCACAGTTAGACATATACAGCCGTTATTCTTAAATTAAGAAGAGTTGACTTAAATTTGGTCCCCAGCCGCAGACATTTATACAATAGCCATCAATTAGAATGCTTTTTTTCTCTCGTGTTGGTTTCCACTTTTGAATTGTCATCAGAGAAAATTATAGAAGCTATTAAGAAATGTTCGCAATTGAAAGATACAAAGGTTAAAAATGCGAGCAAATGAGCAATAGAAATTAAACAAGAAAGAAGCAGGCACACAAAAAACAAAAAAACAAAAAACACATTGT
>OZ010572.1:104829855-104982355 GCA_963932145.1 Acanthosepion lycidas
TGTACAGCGGTGGTAAAGGGACATTGAGGTCAACACCCAGCGGTGACAGTCTGTTTCATGCTTAAACGCAATCTTCAGGACATGTGAGTTGTGTTTTGGCTCGACTACTTATATGTTTTTCGAATGTCCATCCAATAAACTTAATAGTGATTGAAATAATATATATATATATATATATATATATATATATATATATATATATATAATGAAATGACAATTATTTTTAATATATTTTCTGTTCATACGTTATTTTTATAGATAGATTTATTTAAGTAAATGCTCTGTTTATAATATAGAGTATTAATTACATGTACTGGTCTGAATGTCCGAGAAATTTTGTAGAAAATATGTGTCCTCTGGCAGGAATCGAACCTGTGTCCTACATATCAGATCAAATGATGGTTCCGTGTAGGACACAGGTTAGAATATATATATATATATATATATATATATATATATATATATATATATATACACGGTGGACTAAATTAAATGAATATATGTGTGTGTGTGTGTGTGTGTGTACTTGGGCGTGTGTATTCACTTTTGTTGTAGCTAGGTGTTGCACTCGGAATTCTTTGGGTCAAGTCATTGGATTACGTCAACCTACGATTTTATCCAGAGTGCTATGTGTCCTTCAGGATATATATATATATATATATATATATATATATATATATATATATATATATATATATATATATATATATATATTCATGCATGTATGTGTGAGAGAGATAAATTCCATAAAACATATGCTCGGCACGAACATATGGTTTGTGGCAAATTATATATATATATATATATATATATATATATATATATATATATATATTCATTTAATACCCGTGTTAAAAAATAGTAAGGAGAGCGGATTCCTATTTTGGGGCCTGAATTGAAGAATTTTAGCCACATATCTTTTAGGCATCGAACCTTACGCTATAATCAAAGTAATCGGGACTTTTATGATGAAATCACAAACGAAAGGAAACATTATAAGTCGAGAATCTGAATTTCGGCGGCGTCAGAGCAGAAAGATAGCAAAAGCTCTCAAATGCTCTTTTGGTCGTAACTGTAAGAAAACCAGGATATAACGATGTACTTCGTGTCAGAGTTACGTAACTTAAAGAAAAAGTAAATTGAAGACTGGCAGATTGTTTAAATAACAATTTTATTTAGTCTTTCATTTAACCAACACGAAAAAAAGCTGATTAAAAAGATCCGTACTCTGGCGTAAAGCTATTCACAACCTGTAGTTGTAGAACTTGAGAAGAAAGACAGGAAGAAAAAGAAATTGTGCTCTTGCTTAAAATTGAAAATAATCAAATTTAAAATCTGTCCGTTCAATTAATTTTTGTTAATTTTATTTTTTCACCCAAGCGTAAAATGAGTTTTGTTGTGAATTTTCCACCTGCATTCAACTGTTAACCTTACATTTCTTCAGCCGAAAATAAAATTAAATATGAAACCATGTTCTGGAAAATATTTAAAATTTATTATCTAATTACTCATGCATCTTGGACACTATTATGGTTCGCGTGAGACCAATAATAAGAAATATTTTAGAACCCTAATACAAAAACAAAAAATAAATAAGTGAAAGCAGCTTTGTAGACGAGTAACCATCTAACATTAGCAGGTATGTCTTTCAGACCGCACTGTTAGCCGATATAGAGAGCTCAGTTAACACGTTGGCTCCCAAGCTTAATTTTTCTTGTTGTCTCAGGGTCCTAACACTGTATCTTAATTAATTTTGGTACAAGAGACTTTGTTTTAACATTGTTTCATATATGAGGCAAATATATTATAGGTATTATTTATTATGCATGAGAAAACGATGTGTCGTTCGGTACCTGAGTCCATTTTGTAACCCAGAGCCTCACACAATACACACGAATGCATGGCACAGCTCTGTGTATGTTAAAATAAAAAATGAATCCCCCCAAAAAGCGAAATAGAAAATCCAAAAGAAAAACGAAATAAGACAAAAAAAAAAAATCAAATATAATTAAATATGTGTGGGAAAAAATGTGGTTCTGGTGTACCATGAACTTATAAGCAATCAATCATAGCATCCCACGCCCAATAATCCTCATAGAAAAGAAATTGGAAAACGACTCACTGGAAGGTCGTTTGAGACTTGCAAACCAAGTCTAATCTATATATTGTAAGAGTCTGGACACAAATTTATGAATTGGTTGAACTAGCGATCACGGCACTTTCCAGACATTTTCGTCGTAATGGATTATTTTCTCTTTAAATCAAAGTAGCATTCCCTATGTCAAAATTGTAGTTAGTTTATTTAAGGTTAAAAAACAATTCGTTTTGTGAGTTGTTTTTTAAAATGTCCCTTTTGTGTTCATATAGTCTTTTGTTTAAACTTCTTGAGGTTTCTCCAATGTATTAATTCTAGCAATTCCCGCACTTGATAGGATAAATTCTACCTTCAAGTTTTGACTCGTTTTATTTATTTGTTGATTAAGTCTTTGATAGTTTTAGAGGTAGTTGTGACAAATTTTATGTTGAGTTTAGATAAATTCATTTCAGTTGTAGTTGTGATAGGGTTAGTGGATAGAATAATATTTGTTTTTGATACGTTGGGGTTGTCAGGAAGGACAGCTCTTTTATTTTCTCTTGTTTCGTGCGCATGTGTAGACGTGCCAACTTTAACAAAGCCCAGACCGATGAAATCCTAACGAATAAAACGCGTAACAAAATCTTTTTTCCAATTTGCTATGATATATATGGAGAAATATAGTTTAAAGGTGTGCGATATTTACGGGATAAAGTGCTCAATATCAGAGATAGAGCGTATATAAATATATATATATATAAAAGTGAACATTGAAGTCAATATTTAGAGGCGACAGGCTGTTTCATGCTAGACGCAATCGTCGGCCTGATGATTGGATCTGAGTGTTGACTTCAAAGTTCACTTTACATATATATATATATATATATATATATATATATATATATATATATATATAATATCAAAGTTATATATATTTATGGATTAAAGTGGTCAATATCAGGGATAGAGCGTATGTAAATATTAAAATGGATATTGGAATTCAACACTCAGTGGCGACAGTCTGTTTCATGCTTATATTGCAATATTGCCTTTATGCATAAACAGACTGTCACTTGCGAGTATTGTATTGACTTCAATGTCCTGTCCAATATATATATATATATATATATATATATATATATATATATATATATATATATAATTAGGAAATCAACAGATTCCACTACCTTGGTTTCAACGTTTAGGTATCTTCAGGCGATTACGGTCAATTGCTTTTAACGATTTATTTTTTCAAAATAAAACGTTATGAACGCTATATTTTAAAATAAACTTGACATTTTGTTAACATCTAAGTTTGATTTTCCATAACTTGTGTAGACAGTAGGATTCCAATACGGAAGTTAACTTCGAACTTATAATCGGTCCGACATTTGATTGGTTAAACTAATTTGTCCCCAAGCATATTATAAATTTAAATTTTTGTCCTTCCATAGTTCCTGTGAAAGTGTTGCTGCTTTTAAACCATAAAATAAACCAGTTGAGCAACACCGCCTGAGAAGGCGCATACAGTATCGAAACATGATTACATTTATGTAGCGGATTATAACGTTTTTGTTATAATTGTTAATAAATATTATTATTATTAGGCTCTACTCTGTAATGAGCACTTTTTAAAAATATTAATGTCTGAACATTGGAATTAAACTACATTACACTTATATATATATATATATATATATATATATATGTGTGTGTGTGTGTGTGTGTGTGTAAAATATATAGAAAATAGGAAAGAACTCGTTAGGTAAATAATCAAAAGTTCTTTAGTATTTTTGTTATTGTTTTTAACAAAAATAGTGCTCGATGCATAACTGAGATATTGATACAGATTATTAACCCTTACGCCACTTAAATTTAAATAATTGCTCTAGCCGTTACCATAGTAATTTTAATTTTAATAATGAATATGCTTATTAAACGCGTAAATTTCAGAAATTAGTTATTCCTAAAAAAGTTTCGCTTGAAGATTGAACAGAGCTTGGTACTTTAATTCAATTTAATTCAAATAATTATATTGAAGCTTTCGGCTCTTGTTTTGAAACATGAAAGCCCTTATGTAGCAATGGAATCATATTTTTAAATAAATAATTATAAATAATTATAAATAATTATAAATAATTATATATATATATTCTTTAAAATTTGTTGTATTTCTTGGGGAAGAGAGCGCAATGTTGGGGATAGAGCGTTTGTAGATATAAGCAATATAGATATAGAAATAAACACAACATAATGACTATTAGCCTCAGGCCTTAAGCGATTATTTAACCAGCATGCCTTTTTATCGCTATTTTCATGAAACCCACCATGCAACGTACACGCGGTCTACTCATTCTCATTCCGTTCGTATTCCATTTGTAAATAAGAAGTTCCAATCAGATAGCTTCTTCCCCAGAACTGTTACTTTATCTGAACAGACTCCCGATAGGATGTTTCCCCGATTACGATGATCTTAACTTCTTCAAGTCTCAGGTCAACTGTTATCTTTTCTACACAACCTCATAATATTCACTACTTACTGCCCCCTTTTTATCTTATTCAATAACTTTCTAGTGGCTCATGGGCATAGGATTAAAATTAATTTAAATACTAGTTGTTTATATAAAAAAAAATCATGATATCACGCGTAGGATTTATTAAACAGCTATGTGGAACTCTTTCTTTAGCTCCAATAGATTGTGTTTATAGTAATGCATTTATGTCTGTAGGAAAAAAAAAATATATATATGATTGTATTTTACGGTAGATTTAGTTTTTTTTTTTATCGTGACTCTTTGACTTGATCCTCATTCCACCTAATTTCACACTCAGATTCGCTCTTTTTTCCCCACTTTTTTTTGCCATAAAGGAAAACATCTGTTGAATAAACTAGAACTTGTACAACTTTCAACAAAAAATTTAGCGAGTTTCAACACTGAAACTCTATTCTGAATATTGAACACTGCCTATATTTCTGAAATGGGATATTTAACTATTTTCATTATTTACATTGTTTGAACTGTTGTCCCCCTCTTTATTGTCATATTCTCGACGTTTCAGCCGTTGTACGCTCCGGCCTTCTTCAGTTAATATACGTTGGAATTTCGAACCGAACTCCTTATTTAGTCCAAATGATTCAGTGAATAAAAGCATTGGCTGAAGTAATCCAGTGACTTGACCCAAAGTGTTGTGAGTTCAGTAGCTGAGGTGAACAAAAAGCACTTGGAACTAGAACAATCTACACCCGCGGACTAAATAAAGGGTTCTGTTCGAAATTTCTATGTATATCACCTGAAGAAGACCGGGATGTACAACGTCTGAAACATCGTGAATATGACAATAAAAATGAGGATAACAATTCGAATAATGTAAATAGTGTAAATTTGGACTCTAAACTAAAATATTTAACAATCGAACTGCATTGTAAATTAGAAAAAACGGGATTGTCAGAAATTAACGTAAATTGCACCGAGAAAAATTATATTATATATTTTATCTATATTTCTAATAGTTTTTATAGATAGGCTTTGAAAAGCAAATAAAAAAGGATATTTATAAATAAAGGCAAGTGTTACTGATAGAATAGTTTCATAATCTTATTGTTAATGATTTTACTATGAAAATACATTGAAATTAATAAATATAAATAACTATTACGAGTAGATGTAATATTTACATGCTTTTATATATATCATGCTTTTTTATACTGAAACATTTGAAGCAGTGGACCTTAATAGAGGGTTTAGTCTGTATAAATTGCGTTAGTAAAGTTTTGTCAATGTTCTTCTAAAAAATATAAGGTTCAAAGGGAAATGTTACTTTTCATTTACGATGTAGCCGCACAATAAAAATAAACACAAACTCATCAATAATAAAGTTTCATATATATATATATATATATATATATATATATATATATATATATATATATATATATATATATATGTATATATATATATATATATATATATATATATATATATATATATATATGTCTGATTGAATAAATTACAGACTTTATTTTTATCATAATCCTTTTATATTCACGTACATTTTTTCGTGTATTACAATCAGATGAGGAGGAAACGCGGAAAATATTCGTGAATATGAAAGGACAAGCCTAAAAGAGAATGTGCCTCCTTAATAGACAAATATATATATATATATATATATATATATATATATATATGTGTGTGTGTGTGTGTGTGTGTATATATATATATATATATATATATATATATATATATATATACATATATATATTTAAATTTGGACGCAAATATATTTCTGTTTTTAATACTGTAACTTATTTTATTCGGATTTTTATAATCATTTTATATCTAAGGATTTTTATAATCATTTTATATCTAAGGATTCTTATAATCATTTTATATCTAAGGAATAAACGGATTATCATTTTTAATCCGAAATTATTTTTGTTACGTAAACTTTATATTTTAGTGAATACACATGTTTGAGTCGACGCCATGTCTTTTTCACTCTTTGTAATTCCTCTGTATAAAAAAAAAAAACAATAAAAAATGACAGGCTGACTACTCAAACACGCGTATCCTCTAAAATACATCTTTTAAGTAATAAGAATAATTTTATCCTTTATAAAATCCAATGTCATTAAAACTGTTTATTTGCAATGTTCCATGTCTGCTGAAGTTGATAGGAATGCAGACCAAAAAATAAGCGCAGTCATCATCGCCTTTTCTGAATTAAATTAACTCTAAGCAAATTTTCGATGTGATTTCTGATTTATATTTAAACTCATTTGATTGACCAGATAAGCTTCTGAGGACGGTGTGAGAAATATTGAAATTGTGGAATTAACAAAATCAACCAGACTTTCTAGTTTGTTAATTCAGTATTTAACAGTATGGTTTTGAAGGAAGCTATCAGGATTGATATTTTATTTTTCTAATTTGAAAACAAAAATAAAGGGCTTCGAAGTGATCAAATTTTTTTTAATTTGAAACCAAAAATAAAGAGCTTCGAAGTGACCAAAATTTTCTTTTTAATTTGAAACCAAAAATAAGTGGCACGGATGGGACCAAAAATTTAAATGTTTTTTTTTTTCTCGTTATACTTTTAATCTGTAATCTTAATGAAGAAAATTCTTAAAAAATCTGAGTTTCTTTTTCCAATATTAAACCAGAAATAAAGTGCTCGGAATGGACCGAAAAATTAGATTTTTTTTTTCTAATTTGAAACCAAAAACAAAGGGCTTGGACGGAACCAAAAATTAAATGTTGTTTTTCTAATTTGAAACTAAAAATAAAGGGATTGGAAGGGACTAAAAATTTTTTCGTCTAATTTGAACCCACAAATACGTGGTACAAAAAATTTAAATGAGATTTTTTTTCTCGTAATAATTTTAACCTGTAGTCTTAAGGAAGAACATTCTTAAAAAATCTGTGACTGAAATCTAGTAAGAATCCTACAAAAAAAAAACAAAAAAAAAAACAAAAAAATACCAAAAAAAAAAAAAAATCAAAAAAGAATCATTAAAAACATTTTTCGCCACCAGAAAATAAAATCTGTGAGTGATGGACAGACACTTCTTGAATAAACGATCAAGTCTATTTGTTTTTTATACAATGTAGTGAAAAATAGAAACAAAGGCAATCATTTGTACATAACCAAAAAATTAAGAAAATAGAGCAATTTCATGAAGGTGTAGCTTTTTTTGTTATTGAAAATCAACGTATATACTTGTGTATAAGTCGAGTTATTAATAAAAATGGCGAATGTTTTGACATTCGTACACGAATAGAAGTAATAAGATCAACTGCTTGTTTCAAATAAAAACATATTGACGAGCTACTATCAGGAAAACTTAAAGGGTTAATTAATCAAAAGCTAAAGAAACTTTGTATTCAGCTGATGGAGATCACAAACTTAGTCTACACCATTATTTAATCGAAATATTTTTAAAGAAATGACGTGTATATTTTAAGTAAAATTAAAAAGAGATAATCTTTCTCCATCATCTATCTCCTTAAAAAAATGAGAGATCTTATTTCCCTTTCTTTAGTCAGGCGATATGACTCTTAATCGCTTTTTGAATAGCTTATCTTATAAAGTTAAAAAAAAGAAACTTACTACATATTCTATTTGAAGGGACATTGTATACTTACCGTCTTCTTGTGCCAAACTGTAAGCTTGGATGTGTGGGTGGTGCAAAAGATGACGGCAAAAACTAAAATGAACATAAGAGTTATACACGAACTTTTTGCTGTCCGAAGTTAAAAGTCCGAACGTTAGTTTTTAATTTTATCTGGTTAGGACGCATCACACACCAACCAGATAAGACATCTAAGTTATCGGGCAGGACACGCGAGCTAGGATCAGACATCTGGCGTTATCTGGGCAGGACGCGCCACACACCAGCTAGGTTAGACATCTGACCTTATCTGGACAGGACGCGCCATACGCTAGTCCGATCAGATATTTGACATTATTTGGATAGGATGCATCACACGTCAGCCAGATCAGATAGTCGACATCTGTAAGAGGCAATGCTCTAGGTTTCAATGTGTAACGTTCTAGCCACGGATGTGCGTCTAGTGTTAAATGTCTTGAAGTTGTAGTATATGTCATACCAAGAAATAAGTATATTCATATGGGTATACGGGATCGCTGGGTATATGAATAATGGGTCAAGGGAGAGGATATTTATTATTTATATATGTTTAAGAACCACTGATTTAATATTTTGTGGGGCTATTTTAAAGAAATGGGATCGAAATTTCATACGCCGTAGATCATAATAATTTACAATTTTGTTAAAAGTTATAATCATCTCAAGAATTTTCGGATTACTGGATCCATTTTTTGCGCCACGTTCTTGCTGCCACTGCATTTCAGCTGATGCATTCTACAACTTTCTTCTGTAGTACAATCCGAAAGGAAAAAGTAGAGCCTATCTTCTATAAATATAAGTGTTGTTAATCTAATAGTCTCCTCTATTGGAGTATCAAGCCACAGTCGCACTATGCTATGTGGTGCTACTGTACTTTTCTTAGCAAATAGGATTTTATGGAATGAAGTTGCCAGCCCATTCAGTTCTGAATTCATAGTTTTCCCTCTGCTAGACTGGTTGCTATCCAAAGATAGAGAGCCCAGTCTACCTTGATATTAGTTCCTCGCTCCATACTTTTCCAAGGATATTTGTACGATGATAACCGCTACATCAAGTACACGCCCATATAAATATTTGACGAACAAAATATAAATCGTGGCTGACACAACGGCCAGTTCAGCACATTTCCAGCAATGCGAGTTACACAGACGACAATAAGTCGAGTCGGCAGGTATATGAGCTACCATTATTCTCTATAGCCATTGAAAGATATAGAATATTTTTCTATTAAAATTGAAAGGTAAGGTAATTGCTTTCTATAGAAATCTATGTTTCCTTCCAAATTGTATACCTGTTGAAGGTAACAGAATGGAGCGACCGAAACATTGTGGTAACAAAAGGCTAGTAAAGAATGCGCTAATTAGGCTACACAGTTCTTGGAATTATTCCATTTTCGATCAAAGGTAACAGTTAGACAAAAAGTGGACCTCGACTTATACACGAGTTATGTGTATCAATGTGAAATTTATGTAAAATATGAGAATGTTTCTTTTGTTGCCGCTATCTGAAAATTATACAAGTACAAACAATCAAAGCATTTGTAATGGATAATTGGACACAGAGTAAAAATAAATTGATCAGTGGATGAAATAAATTACCACGACATGATTTTTGATGATTAGATTATTTTCATGTATTAGTCATGAACAAAAGAAATATTGGTGTCTTTTTTTAACACACAAAACAGTATTATACGATGGGATACTGAAAAATTCTGGGCTCGAACCACTTCCCAGGGGCCACTCGTATACCCCAGATTGGCTCAGAGTAACTAACGGAATATTGGAGGAAATGTTATGCAATGATATCCCGTGTTATCATTTAATCAGGCACCTTATATCGATATACACGATATCAACCCTTGAAGGTCATTGGGACTATCTCGGTGATCGATAAATATCTGTGAGTTAAAAGGGGTACGATGGGACTAATCCAGGGGTGGCGATAAATGCTTGGGGATCAAAAGGAGTCGATAAATACCTGATTTTGAAATAGAAGATACAGACACCAATTCTTATTTGAACTCATTGACAAGTCTAGGGATCTTAAAAGTTAAGTCATTGTTGAAAGGCAAAAAAAAGTTTCAGTGACGATTGGAGGAATATAAATACAACTATTAAATACTGCCACCCAAGCTTAGTGCAGCAGTTGGGTCATTTTTATTTGCTTTCCAAAGTCCGTCCAATGCTTGAAGCTGGTTTTAGCCCACAAAATGTAATACTAATTAAGTAGAACTGAACCTAGAAAAACATGGGAACTTACAACTAAAACTCGCCAATTTTGGTCTTGTTACTGTCCTTCAAAAACCCAGTTACACAATATATATTTATACAATTTACTATACTCCATTAGAACAATGAAGAGGCTATATGTATCACATGACTTGATGGTAAATAAACAAATGCACGCTGATTTGCTGTCGTTACGTATTTTAAAATCAATGCGGGGAAGAAACTAGTATTTATAATAAAAATATATTTATTATTCTGAAAGAACTTTTTCACGCAGTGTGTTAACTATGAACCCTAGTGGAACAATAAACCTTCTTTTCCCGTTTTTAAAATGCAAATTAGAATGTGTAATCTATATAATAAATGCAAATGTCCGTGTGTCACACTTTTTCAACTTTACTCCCAGAGGCCGTAGACCAATATATCATACAATTTTGGCATCAGGCCTACTCCATGAGCTAATTCAAAACATTCCGGTCCGGATCCGGACCCGCAATCCTGAAATTTTGGATTTCCAGTTTTGCATTACAGCAAGTGTTTTCGGATTCCGCCTCTTTGCTTCTCCTGATAAAAACAATTAAAGGGACACAACTCCCTAACTTTCACTAGCTCATATTCGAATGAAAAAATACTGCTCTCAAATTACAGTGTTTCAAAATAAAATTGTCCGTGTTTTCAACTTTACTCCTAAAGGCCTTAGCCCAGCATATCATACCAGTTTGGAAACAGGCCAACTGGTGAGTAAATTAAAAACATTCCAGGCCGGATTCGGACCCGCAATCCGAAAATTTTGGATTCCTAAGTTTTCATTACTGCGATTGCTTTCGTCGATATTTTACGTGATTTTTTGCGACGGCTTTTTTTATGCGACAACAATTTTTATAACTTGGAAACAAACTTGGGAATAATTGAAATTAATTGCAAAATCCAGCGAAAGTCACCCATGAAATAAAAATAATTTTGTACGGAAATTAAGGAGCTGTGTACAACAAATTGTCTTTAAATTAACTGGAGGCTGAAGAATTATCGTTGAACTTTTAAAAGTTAAGCTTAAGTATTAATGTAGTACTTAAAGGCAGCAATCAATTTTGAGTTCTTTTGTAGTTTGTTATTGTCTATTGGGGACCGATGAGAGATCAAAGTTTCCTGAAAGGGGCTAATGTTATAAAATTTGACACGTACCCTAGGTCATTCTTCGTGGTTGTCCCGAGAATTTTTCAGTAACATTTCGTATAATTCTTCCAGAATTTTTAAATGTACAATTCAAATGAACAATATCCCCATATTTGGAGCCATTAGGCTATTTGATTCTGTCATTGATATTTAAGGGTCACTCTTCAATTGATACATTATCGGGAGATATATCTTCGAAATACTCATTGTAGTGTCAATGTTTTTGATGTCGTGAAGACGCAATGAGCAAAAGTACAATTATTGTTATTAAATTGAAATTAACGTAGAACATTAAATTACATGAATTTTTTTTTAAAATTATTAAGATTTTACAATTTTTGAGTGCTTTTTTTAAATTTAAGACTAAGCTTGCCCATATAAAAACTGATAGATTTTTCTTGTTAATTACTTAATATTATGAAAAGATTACTTACCCGGTTTTTATTGTTATACTTTAATTATCACCTCCCGGTTATATGAACATTTTAGAATTGTTATAAAGATACTGCCACCTGGCAATTCTAGTGTAGGGGAGATAACTAATATAGGAATAAGTTACAAACATTACAGTAAAACAACAAAAAAAAAAAAATTAGGTGTATACCAGATACGATCTAATAGAAAAAAAAAATCCGCGATCTAATGGGAGTGGTCTGATTTAACACCCAACAGCTACCAACGGCTGTAATATATATATATATATATATATATATATATATATATATATATATATATATATATATATATATATATATATAATATTTTGACTTCTGGTCGTTGAATCTGATAAGGTAATTTAATTCATTGCCCCTGTTAACCTAAAAATCACAACGCATTTAATTTATACACAGTTGTGTCTTTCATTCCGTCTTGAAGGCGCCATACCTAGCACACGTTAGTGAAATGTGTTGTCATTTAAAAAAACATTTCCTGCTTGTCTTATATATATATATATATATATATATATATATATATATATATACATATGTGTGTGTGTAAAATAAACACTCCCGTTATATTCGACGTATGAGGGTCCAGTAGCTCAGATCTTAAAATTGAACAGCCAAACTATATTTCTAAAGAAGTAGTAGATTTTTTATTTATTAATCCATAATTTTATCCCAATAAGCGTTATTTTAGTGTATTGAATTCTCGTTTTTTTAAACTCTTTACTTATTTTATTTCTGGTTGGAATCCTGCCGTAGGACGCATAGTTTTCATTAATACAACCTCTCAAATCTTCAGACCTGTAGACTAAATTATATATACTGTTTAAAAAAATAAAAAGGGTGTCTGCTTAAATATGTTTATCCACTAAAAATAACATTTAAAGTGATAATATATATATATATATATATATATATATATATATATATATATATTATCCGATTGTCTATTTTATTCTATATATATATATATATATATATATATATATATATATATATATATATATATATATATATATTATAAATTAATTGATTTAAAATATGGTTTTTCCGCTACACAGTTCTAACCATGTTTCAAAAATGCAAGGTCCGAATTTAACACCGGATTATATATCTTACTGTTCTTTCTTTCTTCATATATATATATATATATATATATATATATATATATATATATATATATATTATGTATCTGACATAGAGCTCTACCTGGATTTATATCCTTTTCGAAATATCCATACTGATTACTAATATTATCATTATATATATATATATATATATATATATATATATATATATATATATATATATATATAGTTATATTTTCCGATTGTCTATTTTATTCTCTCTCTGTATATATATATATTTAAAATGGACGTTAAGTATACAAGTAAAAGCTGAGAATATGAGTAATTTATAATTAATAATTGTATCCTATTACGATCCTTGACCAGAATGGAGAAACTAATATATTATCCGATTGTCTATTTCATTATATATATATATATATATATATATATATATATATATATATATTATGTATCTGACATAGAGCTCCACCTGGATCTCTATCCTTTTCGAAATATCCATACTGATTACTAATATTATCATTATATATATATAACTATATAGTTATATTTTCCGATTGTCTATTTTATTCTCTCTCTCTATATATATATTTAAAATGGACGTTAAGTATACAAGTAAAAGCTGAGAATATGAGTAATTCATAATTAATAAATGTATCCTATTACGATTCTTGACCAGAATGGAGAAACTAATTATCCATTTATTTACTTATTTTTCTTTCTCTCTCAATAGGAGTAGACAGGTTCTCTTATCGTCTGGTGTATACACCTCCTTTGTCTTTTGAACAGGTGTTGAAGTTTATCTCTTGTTTCCTGTTTAGGGTCGGGGTAACCGGTTCCTTCTAAAGTCTACTACTACACTACACTTCTAACGTCTGTGACTGTTCTCTAAAATAACTAATTAAATCTTGACCCTTTCAAGTCTAGAGTTAGCTGCTATATTTCCTGTATAACCCCCATGAATTTCACTTCTTGCCCTTTTTTATGCCCACATGACGCCACACGGTAAGCCTCAACCTTGAGTGGCTCTTTGGCCTTGTATTGGATAAACATAAAAAAAAAAAATGTCCGCGAATTTATGTCAGGGCATCACTTTAAGTGTATATTCCTTTTAAATAGTTCAAATACAGAACACTTCCTTGAGCCTATTAACCAGTATCTTGTACAGGGGATTTTATTGATTGCTTTGCCACTTCTGAATTTGCTTTTCAAAGATTTTTCTCAATACGGCATCTTTTAAAGAATGACCCAATTCTACATCTATCCAGTGCATGTTTATCGTACGATAAATGAATGAATGAAATCATAAAAAATAGGCTGACAGAATCTGTACAAAAATAAAAAGAAAAGAAACAAAAAATCAAGGAAATAAAAAGAAAGAATGATACATTTACAAGCAACATGGACAAAATTCATAGTGAATTAAACATCAAATGCTTAAGTTGTTGAAGGACAAGTGTCTAGTGATTCAAGCTTTTTTCGTTTCTTCTTTGTATTTCAAAGCTGATAACATTTGTTTTGCATCACTATGTTCCGAAGTATCGATATCTGTCATCAGGGTTTTCTCTGTGTCAGACTCGTTAGATAATTCAGATCTTACAGAGTTAGCTTCATCTTTCGATTCAGGGTTAGCAATTTCAAATTCTGGAGAGTTGAGGATATCATCGTAGACGCCCTCTTCTTTATTCGCGCACTCTTTTTCCACATCGAGGGTGTTATCTTCCGGTTTAAAACGGAATTTCAGCGTATGATTGTTTTGACTCTCTTTTGAATCCTCCTGACTGTCGTCCATCGACTGCTGAATCATCTTTGGCAGACAGCTCTGTTTCTCTCCGTCTTTCTCGGGAAAAGAATTGGTGCCGTGTGACGTATCTTCTTCCTGATACTGGGTGTGCAGGGTTCGGTTTTTCGCAGTGGCTGATACTCCACCGTCTTGGTTCAGATCGCCGTTGTGGGTCGACTTGTTGAGCAGACTCGGGTGTTTTTCACTCAGCGTTGCTCTCTTGCGCTCAAAGTTGGACAAATCCGTAGTGTTCGTGCTGACCTGTTGGAAATAAAATAGCAGCTGCAATAAGAAACTGGTGATTGGCCGCTACGTATATCAAAACCGTTGATTTTGCTGAAGATGATATCACAGACAGACAAATGAACGTGACACAAATACATTGAACCTCTTGTGTATATCACTATCAAAATTCATTTTTTTTTCTTTGCACAGAGATCATTGGACAACTACATAATTATAATAATCGCAGATGTAATCTGAAAGTTTTGGATAAAGCATTATAACTATTTCGTAAATTATTCGGACTGATATTCAATGTCCCAATTATTTACTTCAGCCGGTCGGCTCTCCGGCTTTCCTTAATCCTGAAATGCAACGCTGACATTATTCCATGAATTATTCGGGCTAGTACCCAATTCTTTATTATTCCGATTACAATTTTTCGGTCATTGAGGTTTCCGGTTTTTACAGTAATGTCTGAAGTTTTGTAACGAAGTATTTTTATTTTCTGTCTGAATTTCTGGGATTTTTTTGTGGGGGGAGGGGCTCATCATTAATTACATTATTTACACTGGGACGAGTATCCTTATCTTGGTTGTTATTATTTGTAAAAAAAATCTATATCGAAAGAATGTAGTGCAAATTAACAGGTTTCCCTTCTCTTAAACGGTGTCTGCACTAGAATTCCTTCGTATCAGGGCTGAGGAGCAAAGCTAACGTAAACTAGAAAACTAAGCTTACTTATAACAAAAAAAAAAAACAAAAAACGGTGGGACCTGGCCACACCCCAAAAGACACAAAGACACACATACACACAAACATTGGTTGGAAGAAAAAAGAGAAATAAAAAGAGGAACAGTATGCGAATTCATTATATTTTCTATATGAAAAACATGTATCTGTCAATAAGGAAATATATTACCTATTTAAGCCATAATAATAGCAGCGACTGATCAAGGTCCGGCAGTAAATAAATTAAAATACTGTTTATTATAACGATGACGAAGTCAAACCAATAAATTCATTATACGCCACATGGTCTAGACTTTGAGATTCTAAAAAGATGAGGATATTAGTTTGCATAATCTGTGGAGTAATTACAGTTATTAACTCATAATCTTAGACAAGACGAGAAAGGTTGAAGTAGGCATCAGACAAACGGACGTGATAAAAACCGGCAAAAATGAGGATATTCGATCCAATTAGTTCGTGTACAATTACACAGCGAAAGAATATAGGTTTGGTTGTAACTGAAATTAATTACAGACTTAGAAGTTTAAAAATTAACAAAACATTTTAAAATTAAGACATTTTAAAAGATTTCAGACTAACAAATACAATTGCAGACAGACGTATTCGTGAATAGACGAATTTGAAAATTAAGACATTTTAAAAGACTTCAGACAAATACAATTGAAGACAGACGTATTTATGAATAGACGAATTTGAAAATTAAGACATTCTAAAAGACTTCAGACAAACAAATATATTTGCAGACAGGTGTATTTATGAATAGACGAATTTGAAAATTAAGACATTTCAAAAACTTCAGACTAACAAATACATTTACATACAGACGTAATCATCAATAGACCAATTCACGGATTTGAAAATTACCCGAAGTTTTTATAACAGACTGAAAATACATTTGCAAGCAGATGTATCTATAGATGAATTCACAAGTTTGAAAATTAACAGACCATTTTGAACCATGTTATTTTTGTTTGGTGATGTAATTTTTTAATATTTTTTATACCACTAAAACCTCCCTTAAGAAATTGCGCGTAAAATACAATTTTTTATTACTGATGAATATGATCAAATCAAGCACGAATAATGAAACTATTTACATCTATTTTTGTTTCTAAAGCACATAATCTAGGATAAATAATCTCTAGAAAGACAATTAAGTAACTCTTGAAAATTATCTTCGTTCCTAAACAGTTCATAAATAGCTAAATTTAAAGTGGCAAGCCTTTCTGAAAAATCTGTTATAATCATTACACATTTTTATTTTCAGTTATTTAGCTTTTTATAAGATCAGTGTGTATATAATTGGTTGTATATAATCTAGAGACACAACAGTATGAGTATTCATTTTAGAAGTTACGAAGTATGGATTGCCATACTTCCTAACTTCTAAAATGAATACTCATAAAAGCCTAGAGGAACTTAAGCAGAGAATCACTGAGGCGCTGGAGAATGTTACGCAAGTCATGCTACAACGTGTTTGGCAGGAGCTGGACTACCGACTGGACGTGTGTTGTGTCACAGGCGCTGCGCATATTGAATATTTGCGAAGCTTTGTGGAATCGGTTATAAAATCGACATCCGTTTGAATATCTTATCGAATTTTGATAAATAAATACTTTATTGTTCAACATGAAGCCTATTTAATTTTCTTTGCCTGGGACATGTAGTTACTCAGATATTCAAATTTTAAATAATGGCATTTATGGAGACAGCCTATATTTTACAAAAACGAAAACAAAACTCGACCCGACACCCACTAAGGCGAGAAGGATATGGTAATAAACACAAGAAGCAAATCAATAAAAAGCATACTTATTACGCACTAAGCTGCATATACACAGGAAGGCACGGCAACAATTTGTAGCTTAATGATGAAAACGTATTTTACATAACTATTTTCCAACATAATAGCCTTCCTTGTCAATGCACTTAAATTGGCTGGGAATATCAATCAGAATAAACAAACATTATATAGTAAAAAAAATCAAATAAATGTTTAGCATGAATCTATCTATCTATCTATCTATCTATCTATCTATCTATCTATCTAACAAAAAAAAGAATGTATAAACATAAAAATGTCTTAAAATAATTGTCGGACTTTGTCCATTTCATAATGTGTGACGTCATTTGTTTACATTTGATACACCATGATATATATGTACGTGAGAGATTCATGGGAGATTGAAGTTTAAATACAGTAAATTCGACCTTGCTAACCGAACGCTCCTCTGTGGCCAAATCGGTAAATGCACGTCAAGCTAAATGACGGTTCTGTATAGGATACAGGTTCGAATCTTGTCGGAGGACGAATATTTTCTGTGAAAATTTCTCGGACATTCAGGCCAGTAAATGTTGTTTAATACTGTTTATTATAAACAGAGCATTTACTTAAATATTTGTATCTATAAAAAGAATGTATAAACATAAAAATGTCTTGAAATAATTGTCGGACTTTGTCATGCTATCGACGTTGGATATTATGTTATGTATATTCACTAAGCTATAATTATACCTCTGTGACATCTCATTGAGCACTTTATTTATAGCACCAGAAGAGGAAATATATTTATACATACGTGCAAGTATATGTATATTTTTATCATACCCCACCACATTTAAAAAATAAAACCTGTCATGTAAGGTTACCGATCATCTATCACATCGTGATAGACTGTGTTCCATCGTTACATGAAGCGACGTCCGTGGGCAGACGGTTCCCTAGACTGATATCAAGGACCAGATCATTGTTTTACCTCGAAGAAATCAATTGTCATGGGAAGGAAAACACTTGTCGCCTGGATATGAATGGGTTCCGTGAGGTCTACTTGCCTAATCAACGCTTCTCATAAATGAATACCTCGTCGGCTTTCATGGAGGGAATTGGTCAGGTGCTTTGCTATGGAGCAACCCTACGATCGAATCCCGTCATGAGACTGATAATGGTGATAATAATGAAAGTATTGAAATATATTTTTTAATTTTGATGAATATCTTGACCTCTTATTTACAGCATTTTTTTCGCGGCTCACTTTTCTTTGTCTGCTAAACTCGTAATGAAATAGTTTTGAGATTCGTGTCAGCATTGGTATTTCGTAGACTAAGCATAAAATTATTCTACCATGAGTTAGATTCTCCTTTGGTACCCCATACTCGTGGTCTTATGCCAAACTAACTTAAGCATTGTAATTACCTATGGGTTCCTCGATATGGAGTAATGATGAAGAAGCTTTACTCGTAGATTATTAATATGAAATAGTCAGATCGATCTTCATCAAGTTCTCTACTCTTGTGATACTTTACCTCACTGTGTTCTCCTCACATATGACTCACCCTTTTGTTAAGGTCGAACACCCCGGCCTTGGCAGAGGAGAAAACCCTATATAAAAAGAAGCCACCTGTTTCCTTTAACTATGTTTACATATTTTATTTTCGTGCAAATCAAGATTATCTTTTCAACTCCCGTGTAAACTGGACTCATGTCTATCTTTCTGACTCTCATATAAATTAAACCTATGATTACCTTTTTGACTCTCGTGCAAATCGGACCTATGGCTACTTTTTGATTCTCGTGCAAACCGGACCTACGTCCACTTTTTGACTCTCGTGCAAACCGGACCTATGTCTACCCTTTTGATTTTCATGCAAACCGTACCTATATCTACTTTTTAACTCTCGTGCAAACCGGACATGTCTGTCTACGAATTTCGTGCAAATCGGACCTATGTCTAACTTTTTGATACACGTGCAAACCGGACCTATTTTCAACTTCTTAGCTCTTGTAAAAACAGTGCATGTGTCTTTTTCAGACTCGTACAAACTGGAGCTCGAATACCAGTCGAGTCGTTGCATTCACTGAAGCTGAAATACCATTAGGAAAATAATTAATTTCATCTCTTCTCCGTCTAGCTATGGGTTGAATAACAGGTCAGACTGACTTTTATAGCCTTAGTTGGCAACAGAAGTTCTATACACTTGGTTGCCGCAGAAAGAAATGGTAACCTAATGCGGAAAAATCTTTTGCCTAGTCAGTCATTGATCAAAAGAGACATGATCGTCCAAGCGTGTATCAGATGATATGGCACTTAATTAACTGACTGACAAACTGTATCTGTGTTTAAATTTTTTTTCTATTTTTAAACTATTCTATGTCTCCCTTTTGGTTCTCATGCAAATCGGTCCGATGTCTACTTTTTTTAAAATTTTTGCGCAGACCAAAACTAAATCTACCTTTTTGACTCACGTGCAAATCTAATGTGTATCTACTTCTTTTGTTCTCATGCAAATCGGTCCAATGACTACTTTTTAACTATTGTGCAAATCAAATCTATGTTTACCCTTTTGCCTCTTGAGAAAATCAGACCTGTGTCTACATTTTTGATTCATACTGATGTCTACTTTTTTGATTCATATCGATGTCTACTTTTTTTAATTTCGACCCGTGTCTACTTTTTTGGTTCTCGTGCAAACCGGTGTGATGTCTACATGTTTAAGTCTAGCGCAAACGGGACCTTTGTCTACATTTTCTGCCTATCGTGCAAACCGGATTTATGTCTACATTTTTAACTCAAGTGCAAACCAGGCTTTCTCTACATTTCCGATAATCGTGCAAATCGGACATATGCCTATCTGTCTACTGCTTATAAAAATGATAGAATTAAGCAGTAAGTAACCTGGCAAAAGCTGATACGCCATAAAATAAACCAAACCAAACCAAACCACCCATATGACGTTGTGCCAAAATGGATGTAAATTTATGCTTTCGTGATTCTTGAATACTATTTCAAGAAATTACCGAATAAAAAGATATTCAGATTTTATATCGACCCAGCTAGAGAAATGACTTCAAAAGCCTTCCACAGACAGCTCAAAATTTGTAGGACAAAAATTAAAGGCAGTGTATGCAGAATTAATATCAGCAATATTTATTAAGGGTGAGAAGATTGTGTTGCAGCAAACTTCCAAGCAGGGATGGCTTGCCTGAGGCTTTGAAATCGAGATTCGAAATCCTGGCTTTTTCTTCGACTAGAACATATGTCATTTAATATTAAATTTTACGTGTTTTTTTCTTCACACGGTCAGTATCTTTCTACGCAGGTTAATTGTTAATGAGATTAGTGAATTCTTTCATCAATGAGCGCCACATACTCAAAGTATGGGCCCCCTTCACGCTGTGATCATTCGCCAGATACCGATATAAAAATGTATTGTCACTGGTATGTCACGGAAATTAACGAAGAAGTAAGGCGAACGAGCGAAAAAATAATTTTCTCCTAACAAATTTATCATACAGGAATTAATATGAGTAAAGTGTTTTTAAACCAATTCTCAATGTTACTATTGTTCAGTGAATGTTAATGAAAATAATGTCATATATATATATATATATATATATATATATATATATATATATATATATATATATTATCAATCATTACTTCAAATATTATTTTTAGTGGATATTCATATTTCAGTAGACGCACCATCTACTCAAATATAAATATCCACTAAAAACAATGTTTACTTTCAACAGTAGTTTATGTCGTCTACCAACCTGAATATTCGAGAAAGTTTATTAAAGAAAATGCGTCCTCCGAAATAGCGTTTAAAATAAACGGAGTGTCTATTCAAATATTGGTTTCCACTGGAATTAATCTTTGAAGTAATAAAAATATATGTATGATTGTATGATTAATGAATAACGATCCTTTAATTCATTATGTATATACATGTATATATATATATATATATATATATATATATATATATATATATGATAAAAATATAGTTGTAAGGCATACTATATTTATGGGTTAAAGTACCCAATATGAAGGATAGATCCTATGAAAATATAAAAGTGGACATTGAGGCCAAAACCTAGCCGCAACTGTCTGTTTCATGTATAGACATAATCTTCAAATCTTCAGGCAATGAAATGATTCATTGTTTATATATATATATATATATATATATATATATATATATATATATATATATATATATATATATATATATATATATATATATATATAAATAAATAAAAAGAAGTAACTTTTTATTTATTCATGGGACAAATTCAATCATTGCAAACGTTATTTTAGTGGATACCAATATGTGGGTAGACGTTACGTTTATTTGTGAAATAGTATATTTGTTTAATTTCGTCTACCAGAATTATTCATAAAGATATTTTCGATAAATTCAGAATATTCAATAAATCTTATTAAAGAAAAATATACGCTCTCTGGGAGGATTCGAACCTGCGCCCTCCTTTGCAGGAGAAACTTTTGTTAGATCCGATGTGCTCCAGACCGACTCAATCACGTAGTGCGGCGTTGGTCAAACAAAGGCAAATTCTGCTTTATGAGGGCAATTCCTTCTCAAATTTCATATCTATCCAGTTTCGTATCTAAACGTAAATAAAGCAATTTTTAAAGAAATAATGGATTATTGATTGATTGATCCGTCAGAATTTAACACCTTAAAGGTTATTTTAATGGATACTAATATTTGAACAGACACTCCATCTTATTAAAGATAAATAAGCGTCCTCCAGTAAGATTCGAACCTATGTACCAGTTGTTTTACGTCAGAATCGAAATTGGTAATCTTTCTAAAGTCATTATATATATATATATATATATATATATATATATAGAGAGAGAGAGAGAGAGAGAGAGAGAGAGAGAGAGAGTAGGAGAGAAAGTAAGAGAGAGGTATGTTCCACGTACAAGAAAGAATGAATGCTTAATACAGCTCTCGTAGAAAAAACAATGACTTTGAACTTGGGATGTGAAACTTATACAAATATCGTGTAGATGACTTGACTCCGACTGCCCGACCAGCAGTAGATTTAGTGTTAAAAATGGCAGACTGTACTTGTCATTACTGTAAACCGGAAAAACCAGTCACACACTTCCGTGCGCATAAATACCCTGGCAGTATGTATATATATATATATATATATATATATATATATATATATATATATATATATATATATACGTACAATACATACACCGTCCGCATGAACAACATCGTCCGCACTGATACCAACCCGCAAATGTTTGCCATCATTTATCACTGAATAACCAACCCTAGTAAGAATACGGATGTTTAAAGAGAATGCCGTGCGGATATTTAATGATATGATCAACAACACTAAAAAAAGTGCGTCAGACAAGGTAAAATCAGTCAATGAATTATTGTCGAAAGAAGATGAAAAAGGAAAATGGTTGAAGGATCTTCTAAAATAAATAACCAAAAGATTATAAGACAGTCAACATTTAAATAGCATCAGATAAACAGAATACGTCATCTGCCGATCCCAAGTTATGCATTAACGAGCGAAGTCTGTTCATATCAGCCTATTTAGCTCAGTTTTAATTGAACCCTGTTTATATCACTATACCAGTTTGTTCTAATCTATCTATCTAATTGGTTCATAGCTATCTTAATTTGTTCGTATCTATCTCCCTCTCTAAATTTGTTCATATCTATCTTAATTTGCTCGTATCTATCTATATATCTATCTAATTGGTTCATAGCTATCTTAATTTGTTCGTATCTATCTATCTATCTATCTATCTATCTATCTATCTATCTAAGTGGTTCATATCTATCTTAATTTGTTTGAATCTATCTACCTCTCTAAGCGTGTTCATATCTATATCTATCTATCTATACATACACACACACATACATTTGTTAATATCTATCTGAATTTGTTCATATTTATCGGTCGATTTCTCTCTCTCTCTCTCTTTCTATATATATATATATATATATATATATATATATAAACATACACACACACATATATATATTAATTTGTTCATATCTATCTTAAATTGTTCATGTCTATTTATGCTAATTTGTTAATATCCATTTATCTTTGTCCGTATCTACTTATCTATCTTCATTTTTTCATATTTACTTATCTATTCATCTACATATCAATTTATGTATGTATATATGTAAGTATGTATGTATCTCAAATATGATTAATATGAACAATTATAGCTAGTTAAATATGGCTGAACATCGCTCTCTCTCTCTCTCTCTCTGTCTCTCTCTCTAATTCCTCTGTTAATATTTTAGTACTTGTTTCATGTTTATAAGCCTGACTGAGGCAATTGCGTGTTTATGTCTGGCTCCAAATCTCGGTGTTCAATTTCAGGTTAAAGTCAGGATTTCGGATATTAATTTCCTCGGCAGTGAGACGAAAACCATTTGAAATATTGATGCCACGCATTCTCTCTTCATCATATGACACTGCGCAAAGCAAAGCTCAGTAAACATTGATTCAGTTTTCTGTCAGTAATATTTGCACAGTAGAGACAAACAATAGCGAAAATAAGACAGAAATAGAAATCAATCCGTGAATAGAATAGAAACATGAGATGTAACAGTTCAGGCTTGTGCATTCTCTAGAAATTCTGATCCGAAATTAGTACCAAAATTGTCCATGTTGAATCAAGAGATGATAATCGATAATGCAAATAGGACTAGTGTCAAACCAGTGTTTAGATTTGACAAACAACTAGTCGTAAGGTCTCACACTAAAGTGCCAAAATGTCATGATAAAATTTGCCGACCCTCATTTGGAGAAATGCGCGTTTACAAAGCCCACATTCCATTAATTCTTGGCGACGCATTTTCTTTTAATCTAATCAAATACAAGTAACTTTTCACAATTTTTAGATCAGGGTTGCCCAAGCTTAGGGATATCACCCACCGGTGGGCGATTTCAACTGTTGGTTAGGCGATGAGCAAATTAAAAAGAAAACGTTGGGCTATCAGAAATTTTGGTGGGGATATAGGATTTTGAGTATTAAAAAGGTGTTTCAATATATGCTACCCGAAAAAATATTCAAAGGAGTTGCGCAAAGAACCTGTATAAAAATAAACAGGAGGCTAAATGGTAATAACTAGGTTACATGCCCAGATAAGATATAAATATCCGCGCGAACAAGGAATATTTGGGTAGTTTCTAAATAGTTTTCAGTGGTCAAGTGTGCTTTTGTCTGTTCTTTAATGTGGTAGTAGCAACAGCAGCCGCCGCCGCATAAGTCAGAGCTATTTGTTAATTCCATTTAGTATATTTTTACTAGATCATAAAGTCAGTTTACGAACCAGTAACAAACTTTTACCAAACAATTTTGGTATGCTTCAGAATATTTACTATACAGGTGAGCGGTGGAAAATTTTTCCATGTGAAAGTGGGTGACGAGGCATAACAGATTGGGAACCCCTGTGTTAGATTGAGACGTTTTGCTTGTTGTTGACACAATTTCTTTCGTATTGGAATCGGTATCGTAAATTATTTCTTCAAATGTTTATAATGACAGAAATTTAATCACTGTTCAAGTCTGTAATTCCATATGGAATCCATTTTCCAATCTTTGAAGAGGCACGGTGGAGAAATGGATAACCGATCCATTACATGCACTTACGCGCTAATACCTTTGAGAAATCTATAAATCCTTTTATTCCACCTGACCAACAGATATGGGTAAATAGCAAGACAGACTGGGTTCTATAGCATTACGGTCAAGGAGAATGAAAACCGTCCTGGAGAGGATTGGGCTCCATCTAGCTATCTTGCCTAAGAAACGACACTTCTACTGCAGCTACAGTATATGTGATGCCCTTTCCTTCTCGTTAGTTAACCTACTTAGGGAGTTAAAAACTTAGGAATTCTTATTCATTTGTAAACGAAGTATGGCACTTGTTGTTACAGTTTTTTGTGTATACTATGTATCTAGTGAGTTAGTTCAAATGCCTTGACTCACTTTATAGTCCACCAATAGAAGGTTAACCAATCAGAAGACGTAGAACATTCAATCCGTCGTGTATAAAGGCGGCCATTTTTGTTTACCCAACCCGAATGACCAGTGCCAACTTGTCAGGCGAAGATGAACAGAAGGAAGTACTACGCTCTGCTACTTTGCTGCGATATCCACTGCTAACCTGAACTACGCTTTCCTACTGTCTCCGAAATATTCACTGCTAACCTCTGGATTCTATACTCGAAGACGACCGTCATCTGAATAACACTTGTTCCATTGCACAAGCAATAGAAGGCATGTGTTAGTCTCAGGATAGTATGGTGATTACTAGAGTGGCTAGCTAGTCCCTGTTACAGACAACTGCTCAGGCACATTGGTATTTCTTCAACACCCATAGAACCTACCTGTGGTTTATACTGGAACTATGAGGAGCAGACTTCAGCTACAGTTTTAGGATAAGTGCACATAATCATGCGTGATCAGTAATTGGACAAGTACGCTCAAACCCTCAGTCACAATGACTATGACTTGTTGTTTATGACTATGGCTTCTAAACAGTCTTGTCTATCCTGTTTCAATCACAAGGCTAGGATTAACCTGTAGTATGGTTTTCAGGCAAAACCGTCTGCCGTGAATGACCCTTGGTCTTGTATTTAATGAATTAACAGTATTTAAAAAAAAAAAACTTTCCAACTGTCATCGTGTCCATAGCCAGATATTATTATAGAAGTCACCTCTCTGACAAACCGAGCAGGTAGAGATTTGAACTTTGAACCCTGGTCTTAGTTAATTGCCTTATTAGGCGAAAATAATCGAATATATCGACGGTAACAGGAAAGATTATAAATAATCGTCCTACTAACCTATAGGAAACTGGAAAACAACGATTCATTGAGCATATTTGGAAGAAGAAAGGCGAACTGTCATGTAAAGCACTCTCGTGGGAGCCTGAACACGGAAAGGAAGAGAGAGACCGACTAAAACATATGTTAATCAGTTAAGAAACGATACTGGTTCAAGGAGTGAAGATCAAATGAAGACAATCAGAGCAGAAAGGAAGTAGCTGGTGAAGAGTGTTTCAGGTCACTCGAAATAAAAAAAAGAATAACGAAATATTTGTGTAATTGCTATTGTTTTAACTTATTGGCATTTCGTATCTATATATTTTTGCACTATAGGGCAAAGGTCGGCAACCTACGGCACCCGTGCCACGCCAAGTAATTTCTGTTTTTTGTGTATATATATATATATATATATATATATATATATATATGTACTAGTGAGTTAGTCAAAATGCCTTGACTCACTTTATAGTCCACCAATAGAAGGTTAACCAATCAGAAGACGTAGAACATTCAATCCGTCGTGTATAAAGGCGGCCATTTTTGTTCACTCTACCCGAATGTCCAGTCCAGCTTGTCAGGTGAAGAGAAACAGAAGGACGAACTATGCTCTGCTACTTTTATCGAAATATCCACTGCTAACCTGAACAACGCTTTCCTACTGTCTTCGAAATATTCACTGCTAACCTCTGGATTCTATACTCGAAGACGACCGTCATTATGAATAACAATTTCCAATGGCACGCAGCCGCAACTGATATCACAAAGTCCGAACCAATAACTACTACAATGCAAAAAAAGATATTTAGTTGTTCCAATTTGAATATATACTAAAGTATATATATACTATATATTACTATATAAATATATTGTAGGACGTATATATTGGCCTTGACTTGTATAAAAATACGTATCCTGTTGGCACAGTGAATGATCTTAAAACTCTAAGTGGACACATAGCTAGCAAAATGTTGTCGACCCCTGCTGCAGGGAACTATCGACTACGTATGTTCAGGACTAAGTAACCCGTGGATTAACCCGTGGTATGGTTTTCAGGCAAAACCGTCTGCCGTGAGTTACCCTTGATCTTGTATTTGATGAATTAACAGTATTTAAAAAAAAAATTCCAACGGTGATCGGCTCCATAGCCAGATATTATTATTATAGGGGCTAACTCTCTGACAAATCGAGCAGGGAGAGATTTGAACCCTGGTCTTAAAAAATAACTTACTATGTAAACATGTTCACTAGTGAAGTGGTCAACTGTTTGTGCTGAATTCTAATACGATATTGACGAATTAGATCTAACTGGACAATGAGATATTGGCCAGTTAGACCAGCTAGTTTCCACTGTGTTCATCTCAACCTGGGATCCCCTCTACTATTATAAAACTTTGGGGCCTTTTTGTGGTGTTAGAACAATCTACCGAGAATTAATGAAAAAGAAGAAAGTAAAAAAAAAAAAAAAAGTCACGATATATCAGGTTACCCTCCATAGTCTTTTTTTGTCTGTGAATAAGAACCGCATTTGAAGCGTTTTGACGAACACGACTTATCTTCTCTCAAAAGGCATCAGCTGGTGACTTGTCCACCAGACTCTCGCAAAACACTAGCAGACTATCGAAATCAAATTAGCTCGAGCCAACAAGTATCATAGCACGAAATATCCTTTCATCTTTAATAAATTTCTGTCGGAATATATTTCATTCTTTCGCCATTCTGACATACAAGAATTCAACCACAAATTATAATAAAGCTACCGTGATGATCCAAGCAAAAGTCGACTCTTCCTAAGGGTAATATACGTTATGATATTGTTGCTAACTTCATAATTAGAGCATATTTTCAATTAGTAAATTATTTTTCATTTAACTAAGTCACGGAGAGTAACTATGGCGGCACAGTAATTACCTGTTGAATAGTAAAAAAAATGAAATAAGAATCTATTTTACGATAATTTCTCTTGGTTATTTTCCGCAATCACTCAATTGACCTGTTTACCTTTCAAACAGCGAATAATGTTCAAAGTTAAAATGAAAGCCTGACAGGATTCTGAAAAAGAAGAACCGGCGCAGCCATTGCGGGCATGGTGAATCTAAAGACAATAAAAGATTAAAACGAAGATCCAATTATATGGGTTAACTTGATTTTCTTTTTTCTATTTTTCTATTTAAATTTCTTTGCCATTGCAAATGGTTTCGATTATCAGGCGGGATTGAAAATGAGAATGATGCTGATGACATGCACGCATGCGCACACACACTTCCATGCAAGACCGATCAAAAAACAATCACGATGCAGCATTCGTTTCCGTTCGTGCGAAGACCGTGAAGTCCAGTCAGGAAAACCTCCTGACACTCGACCAGGTTAAAAAAAAAAAAACGCTGTAAAAACAACGGATAAATTGTCGCCATTTTATATTTTTAATTTCACGCATGAGCGTTATGATTTTGTCGAATGCACAGTATAGTAGGATCAGTTGGGCACCGTCTGTGAGAAAAAAGAGCACAATGACTCAATTCACTCCTCCAGAAATTTGGAAAAAGCATGCTTTACTGCTTGGCATTCGCGCCGGAAACTCTAATGCAAACAGTTCAGAGTGCTTGAGTGTCAAACTGTGGACAGTGCAGAGGATTCGGAAAGAGTTGAATGATCCTAATGGTGATTTCGAAGGTACGGCAACTTGGAAAACTTACTCTGATCGTTGTGATAAGAAAATAACTCCCGATTTTGTTTATGAGGTCCTCGGAGGCCTACATCAAAAGCCTTACTCTGGGTCAAAATGGTGGATCCTGAGAGATCCTATATCTGGCAACAGGACTTTGCAACATACTACACAAGCAGAACCCAGTCATGGCTGTCAGACAATTTCTGTGACCACATCACGCCTTACATCTTACGCCAGTTAACTCCCCAGACTGCAATCCCCTTGATTGATATGCGGGGTACAGTTGAGCGAGAGACCAACAAAACTCCTTGTAACACCAAAGATCAACTGAAGGCAAGGATTATGGTAGCATTCATCAACTTAAATAAAGAGACCATCCAGAAGAGTTGCAGGAGATTCCGAAGAAGCCTGGAGGTCATGGCCAATAGCGATTTTATTGAATAAATTTACTCTTTCGTACTTCCAGATATATACCTGTTAAAATGAGATTTCAGTGTTATTTTCATTTTTGCGTAATTTAGACGACAATTTATCCATCGCACACTCTGTGTGTGTCTGTGTAGTATATATATATATATATATATATATATAACATGTCACGATTTAACCTAAAAAACGACAATTTTGGAGGGTTTCTCACGATAGTAGCAGGTCATTCCACATTGGTTGCAAGTTTATCCATGTGAAGTCTACCCTTGCTGTACGGTGTGCGGGTTAAGAACCTTACAATTGAAATTAGAGTTACGCGTATTGTGGGCTCAGCAGGCATTTGTTAGCTGAGCTAAATACGCGTGTCACAATCAGCAGTAAATGCCTGTGTTGAAGCCCGGGAAGAAAGCAAACGGCATAATTTTCTCTGCAGCATTTTGGAATATTACCGAAAATCGTCATTCTCCTGAAATTTCTTCCTATCATCATTAAGCTAAACTCAACAGAAATTTCAATTATAGATGATAGTTCATAAATGTTTGAAATATAATCCACATATTACTTATATTTATGACTCGTCAAGGTTTACAATGAAAGTAACAGTTTACCGTATTTTACTGCTTATACGACGCAATTATTTTCCGTAAAATGTCTCTAAAAATACTCCGCGTTCTATACATTGAAGGTCGGTGGCGGGAGATAAGTCTGGAGTGTTCGGTGAGCGTCAGCTCCCCAATTACTCCTGATTCTGAGTTCTTGATTCTTAACGTTATTTCTGTATCCACATTTATATGTATCTAATTTAAAATTAGTGCTTTATCTTGATTTGTGATGAATTCACCACAGTTAGTGAGTATTTCAGGCTGCAATAAGGTTTCGTGTCAGTAGTTTGGTTGATTTTATTTAGCGGGATATCAACCACTATGGGTTATTTAATGCCGATTTATAAATAATTTCAACACCATTTTATGGCTTCAACTAAATATACTTTGAGCTCAACTGTATGCCTTCAACTACAGGTAAAATGTATTGTTGTTCATATATTGTCGGCCTTTGCTATAGAAAAATGTATAGCTGGTATTTTTACTATTAAAATGTATTTTTATACTTTCATACTGTTTTTTTTTGAGGGGGGTGGTGAGGAGAGGAGGTTCAGTATTTCTCCATAGTTTGGACCCTAATAGGTGCTACCACCCTGGGTCAGGGGGGACCTGGGAACAACAGCAATTAATAGGTGGTTCCACGTTCTCAAAACTTCAAATCTCTCGATCAGAGGCCTAGCTGTCGGATGTACGTGTCAGTGGTATTATGTATTCTAACTTCTCATTCTAAATAGTTACCATAAATTTGTTCCTTCCGTTCGGTCTGCGATGAATTTGTCATTTATAGTCAGATTTTTATGCTGAAATATGCTATCCAGTGGATAAAATTGGGGATAGTAGGGAGGAGTGCTAAGCGCGAGGAAGTTTCTTTTCAAGATTTCTTCCTTCAATTTTTTTTTTAGTGGACGTCTAATACATCGTCTTATAAGCATCGAAATAGATTATTTGCTACTGCCTGGAACGGTAATGAGAGTTACTGAAGTTCTCTCTCTTTCAGTCTCTCTAGCCTTAAAAAATCAAAGTATGAAAATAAGAAGACATTTGAAGGTATTTGACGACGTGAAATATTTGTGAATGTGCGGTGGTGTAATGGACAGCAACTTGGGGAGCCGAGTTCGAATTTCAGTCAAGTTTAGATACATTCACTTCAGCTCAAATATACTTGAGAAAGGGTTGAATCCATCTCCTCTCCCTCTGTTATGTGTAGATAACATGACAGATCGGGAGCTTGATTCGCAACCAATTCTGAATTCAAAACCAGGTCAGTCTGGAGAGAATTGGGCTCCATCAGGCTATCTTGCTCAAGCCACACTACTGCTTCGACTAGTGTCCCTATGACCCTATGGGACTCGCGAACGTGACGATGCGACAAGGGAAGGTCGATACATGCTTATTTAGACAGCTTCAATTGAAATTTGAAATCGGTTTGCCGATTCTGTTTTCTTCGCTTTGATAGCTGCTACGCTTATTGAGCTCGATAACTCCAAGGTAAATAAAAGATTTGCGAAAAAAAAAAAAAAAAAAAAAAAAGGATGAATTTATTTTCAACCTGCATTGAGAAAACCACGGGAATTTGGGAAGCGGGTTGAGGGAAAGCACAACTCAAGTCCTTACCGAAGTCGAAGGATCACGGACCAGTTTTTTACCCCCTGAGGAATATTCTCCATACGTATCAAAATCAACGGAACTCTTTCTTGCGGCTGATAAGGTACTTCGTCTCCGGCCGAAATATTTTCTCTTGATGGCATTTCGAACCTGTTCGAAAATAAAAGTAAAAGAAACATATTCATGATGATAATTTATGAAACTGTCAGTTGGTTAATACGACGTTCATTGTGGATAAATTACCATTTCAACTACATATCTGATCCGTCATCAAGGCGGGAGACACAAACCTAAATTCATTTCCCCAACATGAAGATAAAGTTAGCTATTATTTTGGTGCAAAAATAATGTCGTTTTCTCACATATGTTACTATGTGAAAAAACGATATTATTTTTGCACCAACCTAACAATTTTAATGAGCAAATTCTTACACATGACTCCCGAAATTAAAGGCTAGCACTTGACTTAAACCAATCTAGCGGTGGTCATGGTACGGATATCTAATGCTATTTATATGTTTAATAAAGTTTCCTCTTGTCATTTCTTTTTCTTCATTTATATATATATATATATATATATATATATATATATATATATATATATAAGTGAACATTGAAGTCAACACTCAGTAGCGATAGGCTGTTTCATGCTAAACGCAATCGTCAGGCCCGTCGCCTCTGACTGTTAACTTCAATGTTCACTTTTATATTTACATACACCCTATCTCTGATATTGAGCACTTTATCCCATAAATATAGCACACCTTAAAACTATATATATATATATATATATATATATATATATATATATATATATATATATATAGTGGAGTAAACAAATATTCGTACACATACAAATTTATTATTTATTTCCAACTAACGAGTAAACATACTTTTTATATAGTTAATTGTACACAGATGCATAATAACTAAATATGCATAGAAAACAGAAAAAAATGAAATTTGATAGAAATAGACTGTATATATATATATAATAGTTTTATCTGACCATGGAGAAACTTGAAGTCGGAAGGTGACATCTTTTGAAATGTTCTTGCAATAATGACCACTTTGTTTACAAAACTCTGTTCGTATTTAAACGCGCTAAACTCCGGGAATTTACTGGATAATGTGTTTTGTTAGGGTTTAACTCTCTTTTTTACGGCTGCACGCGCGCGAAAGCACATCCGCACAGAATACGGAAACCAAACAAAAATCGAAAAATATAAGCAGTAAATTGCTGATGCGCACCCCCGCCCCCCTGAAGAGTTGACGAACAGGTCCGCATACGAAACTCTGGAGTCGCGATGCTCAAGTTAACAGCAATCAGCTATGTGATAAACTTTTACTTACCATATATACTCGCGTATCATGTGACCTTTGAAGACGTAATTTTGAAGCTAATTTGTCTACAGTAAATGGATATATAATTTGGTCAACGATGTAGCCAGTGCCAGCAGTACATACGCTAATAATATATCTAGAGTATGAGTTTAACCCCTTAAAATTAGCTTTAAAATTAGGTCTTCAAAAATTAGGTCTTCAATAAGCTAGTATATACGATATATTAATTCACTCTCGCTATATATATATATATATATATATATATATATATATATATATATATATATATATGGTTGGATAGATGTGAGCTTGTGACCCTAGGTTTCACGCTTTAGCGATCGTCAGACAAACCGTGAAATCCAGGGTCACAAGCTCACATCTATCCAACCATATATGTTAGTTCTATCTCTGATATTGAGCGCTTTCTAATAAGTACCGCGCATATAATATATAAATAATTATACATATATATATATATTTATTTATATTTATATACACACACTTTTCACACACACACACACACACACACACACACACACACACACACACACACATATATATATATATATATATATATATAATCTACAGTGGCAGACCAATATATACGTAGTCTGACATTCAGTTTTAAAGTGAATTTGGGTCCGAAGCTTTCCATCTGTGTGTTTAATAATCATCACTGAATTAATTTCATTGACAGGGAAAGAGATTATATTGAAAAATAAATCGTTCTTTTGTAAAATGAATATTTTCTTCATCATTGGACTGTGGACTTAATGATGAGCCTACGTATCCATGTAAAGTTGTTTTAGAAAACAATATGGCAGATAAATTGAACTACTTACATCAATATTCATCATGCAGTGGAACACGAAGAAAAACAGCCCCTGTAAGTAAATAAGAAAAAAAGAAGCAATAATAATAATAATAATAATAATAATAATAATAATAATAATAATAATAATAATAATAATAATAATTATAATAATGGAAAAGTTCTTTACAAAAGGTTCCCTTCGTCTGAGATCATACGACTTTATGGGGAACACCTAAAATGCAAAACTTCAGTTGAAATAATACTACTACTACTACTAATGATAATAATATTAATAATAATAATAATGAGTTTCAAATGGATGAAAAAATGCAAGTAAAGCACAATACATCTACTGAAGCCTAAAAATACTTAAAAAAAGAAAGCAAAAGCAAATGCAACCGACCAAATACAGAAACGATGACAAGATAAACGGCTTCACTCCGCCTGTACCAAATAAGCTGATGTTGACAAACCCTGTACAAATCAGTGGCTACGTAGTGCAGGGTTAAAAGTTGAAACTGAAGGTTTTATTCTTACTGCACAGGACTAATGATTGTTAACTAGAAATTACCAAGCACACATACTAAAATATTGTGTCTGCCCAAAATGCAGATTCTGTGATAAATATCCAGAAACAATTGACCATCTTGTATCAGGTTGCCGGTATTGGTACTCGCTGAATATAATACATGGCACGGCAGAGTAGGTTATCTGCTTTGGAAAATCAGCAACTTTTTCGGAAAGGAGACTGCAAAAAATTGGTATGAAGACCACCCAGACCCTTTTACGGAGATAGGTCCTGTATCAATTTTATGGGACTTCACAATATACACAGATAGAACAATCAAAACTAATCGTCCAGACATCGTTATTAGACCGCAAACAAAAATTGCCTTTTTATTGATATGGTAGTCCCAGCAGACTGCAATGTATCTTTGAAGATACAGGAACCTTGAAATCAAAAACACAAAAATGTGGCAGATGAGAAAATCCTGAGAACATCAACAATTCCTTTTGTAGTTGGAGCCCTCGGATTGATTGGAATTGATTCCAATAGATTCATTGAAGGGATTCCTGGAAGTCCATGCCTTAAAGAAATACAAAAAATTGTTCACACTAGTACAGCCCACACCTTACGAAGGGTTTTATCTATGTAAAATATGTGGCGTCTTTTTTTTTTTTTTGTTAAATTGCTCAGTGGAAAATGTCATGATGCCATTTCTGACTTTAGCTCACTGGTCGGGATCTGTAAAGATATGAGTACCGTATTTTCCGGCTTACAAGACGCACATTTTTTTCCCTAAATATACCTTGAAAAATACGTGTGTGTCTTCCAAGACGAATGTAAGTCAACGCCCAGGATCAAGTAAGTTTGGACGGTCACCTAGTTGTCTTGACTGATAGGGACGTGGATTTGTATATTGAGTCATTACACTATAATATTAGCTATCTTTCTAATTCAGCCTTTTATATGATTTAACCTCAGTAATTTGCTGTTACAAGTATTTCGAAAACTATAGACCTTCCTGGAGCCGAGCCACAAGCTTAAACATGCTCTGTTTACTAGCAGCAGCAGGAGCCTTTCTGCTCATGACTAGTATGTCGTTGCCATACAAACAAAATCGGACGAGTCATTAATGTAAACAATACGTGACGCCAGTATGTGACGCACGCATGGTGGATGTTGTTGCATGAGTATGACTTTTTTTCTTAGAAATTTCTTTCCAATATTAGAGTGTGTCTTCCAAGCTGCAACGTTTTGTAAGCCGGAAAATACGGTATAAGTCAAAGGAAATGAAATACTACTACTACTACTACTACTGCTAATAATAATAATAATAACAATAATACACCGTGATCCTGATCGAAGTTGCCAGAATGGTGACGTTCAGACCGCTATTATCCCAGTTATCATTGGTTGAGTGATTCATTTATTTTCTACGGATTATCAACCTGTTATTTAAAGCCAGAAAATATTTATTAGATTGAAAGAATTTTTTTTTGGCGAAGATAATTCTTTAAGTCTTATTAATTAATCCATAACTGGTTGGAGAAGATGTGCTTTCATGCCTTTCCTAACGGTATTTGCGGTTAAGTGAATATAACGAACCCAACTGGAATTGGAAATCGGCGTTTCGATTAACAATTCCAAGCCAGTATCCATTAAACCACCCGTATTTCAGAGCCTGTTATAATTGGGGTGTCATAAAATCTTACTTTAAGAAGATCAGAATAAAACCTAGTCTGCCATCGCTTAAGAAGACTGTGTATCTTGGCACTATGAATATTCTACAAAAGCCGCCGTACGACTTGATGGAAAACATTCATTTTAAGGGACCTCCGGTTCAAAACCCTAAAACCGTGCTTAAGAAGAAAATAATAATGAAACTCATATTTAATAATTTAATAAAGAATTAGCTGTTCCCTTACAAGGAAACGGTCGATATTAATTGAGAAACCAGTACTACTTTCGTTTGAACTTTATGAAATTACATTTTTTTTTTCTTAATATAGCTTTTCAGGAAAACGGGTTTCTCAAGTCCATTGACTGTTATCATTCTTTCGAGTATTGATAGGGGTTTCCTTCCTAACCTTTTGTTCGAAGTAGTGTGGAATACCAACATCTTGATTATATCATTATTTTCTCTTTAAGTTACACGTTCTACCCAATGTATTTGGTGATTTTACTGAATGTCTTCAATGATGCGATTTCTGTTATTTGGCAAAGTTCGTTGTTTGTAGCGCGAGTCCATGAGATACGATGAAAGATGATTCTCGCTAAGACCTACATGTTTTATTCTCTCGAAGCCATTTCTAATCATTGATTTTTGAAAATAGTTTAATACAGCGAGCAATGTCGGGACGACTTGAGCGCTTTGCATGACATCCAGATGAGTGTCTCGACCTGACGAAACTATTTAAGAGCTTGACTAAAAAGACAAAATAAAAAAAAGAAAAAGAAACTGATTCGGTTGTCATTGTAGACCAGAACAAATTAATCAGATTCAATTATATGAGAACAAAAATAGCTGAACAACAGAAAAATACCGGCTTCTTCGAGAAAGAAAAATAAAGCTGTAAATAACATTATGGATGAATGTTTTAAGCTGGTTAAAAAAATCCAAAGATGGCGTCAAATAGTCGAGACAGTGTTGATATTGGATATAATAATAAAACTCAAACCCCCTACCATTCAATTGTAGTAAAGAGGTTAACATTTTTAGTTTTGTCGCAGTTGTTCAAAACTACCTCTTTGTTACAATTGAACGATACACCGAGGTATCTGAAATTTTTAGTATTTATTCTGAATTTGATGCTGGATTCAGGGTATGTGCCAAGATATGCTTTCATTCCAATTCCAGATAATAATTTCTATTTTGGAACGTCTTATCTTGAATAATGCGTACTGGAACACTTTGCAGAGAATGTTTACTTTTTTTTCAATATCTATGACTCGAGTCTCCACGTTAAAAACAACCTTGCGTCACAACGTGACTCAGTTTGCGTCTCTGTATGTTAAGGTGAATCTCGGGTCCCACTAGGAAGATTATACTCTGCTCATATCAAAACCGGCCACCATATTGCGCACATTTGGCTGTGATGCAAGTACCTGGTATAATTTTACTCGACTAGAATTCATGATGGATATATCGGGCTTCATACACCAGCGTCACTTGGTTGACGTTCAGTAATAATACTAATAAATGATAAATTCAGCGAAAGATGCTGCGTTCCGCATCTCTTAAAATTGCGAATTAAGACACGTCAGCGGTATTTTATTTTCAGTCATTGGCGCATGTGGGGGTGTTGGCAAAAAGGGAAAAGAAAAAAGGAATTTAGAGAACGAAAAAGAAAAGATTATTCGTTAGAAAAACCGGCAATAATTTGACTTTCTTTCTGTTTCATCTTTTATTTGTTTTGATCTAATGAGCTAAGTGAACCCGAAAGCAGAAAAGACGGAACAGAAAAAAAAGAGGGTTTGAAACTGGCCTTTTTGCAGCACACACGCACGCACACACACACACATGTGTGTGTGTAATAAAAAATAATAAAAATGACGCTGGAAAATACCGACGGAATACCAAGACAGCTATGAAATGGGCCCTAAACAGTCAGTGGGATGGAGCAAAACGGATGAGTTTGGGAGAAGGGAAAGAAAAGAGGAAAATAGGTGACCTATATATATATATATATATATATATATATATATATAATTAAAGAGCGGGGGTATGTGTATATATATATATATATATATATATATATATATATATATATATAGAGAGAGAGAGAGAGAGAGAGAGAGAGAGAGTGAGAGGGGTAGAGGGAGAGAAGCACATGTAAGCGGAAACAGTAAAAGTGAAATTTGTATGAAAACAAACATTTTGTTAGTGGGATTATTAACAAGGACGTAAAATCATGTTCATAAGCCGACCCCCATATATATATATATATATATATATATATATATATATATTGCGATTATTGATAAGTAAAACTTCCTAGTAATATTATTATTGTGGAGGACCTAAACACATCCGCCTACCGTATATATATATATATATATATATATATATATATATATGTGTGTGTGTGTGTGTGCGTATGTATGTATGTATATATATATATACATATACACGCACGTGCGTGTGTGAAAACAAACAAATGTGGTAGATTGATAAGTCATCTGAAAACATAAATGGCTCTCCCACTGATTGCCAGTATGAGAGGCTTGTTTGAGGTTCCAACTCTAGATAAAGCAACACAGCTGTTACAAATCAGGTTAAGACCAGCTATCTTGAGAGATTGCTACCTTGATTTGCATGGCAAAATGTAAACCCCACTGAAGATTAGGCGATTTAAATAGCATGTATTCAACGGAAAACTCTATTGTAATTATGGTGATCCAGGAAATGGACATTTTTTTCTTGCTTGTCCCAAATGGAATAGTTACATCAAGAGTACGTGGAAGAAGCTTCTTGATAACTAAGCGAGTTCCATTGCACAGCTATGTAAAGTTTGTGTTTAGCTTGCTGTGCATATTAACATGTTGTTGAAGCAACAGGCGGCTCAAGAGAGCAGAGGAACTCAATTGAGTTCTGAATAGACTCGCAAGTGTCAAGGACTGTTTCAGCAGATTTTTTTTTACTATTATTGAGGAAACTGTAGCAAGAGCATTGATTTTATTTGTTCGATTTCATCGATTTTTGAAACAAAAATGACTTGCTCAACGATCCACTGGTAATGTTTGTAGTTTTGGATCAGTTTTTCTGCATTTAAGCAGCTGCTAATAAATCAAGTTTAATCCTGACAATATTTGATCTTCAGTGTCACACGATGTTTTACAAACAAAACAGTAAACGAATCAAGTTTTCACAATCTAATCATAATTAAATGTCATTTTATTCCAAAACTGACCGCTGGTGACCTCCAATAACAGCGAAGGCCACCATCAACTTTCATCATTCAAGAAAGAAAGTAAGAAAGACAGAAAAAGAAAAATAGCAAAGAAAGACGTAAAGAAAGAAAGGTAAAAGAAAAAAAAAGAGAAGGAAATAAATAAATAAATAAATAAATAAATAAAGAAAGAAAGAAAGAAAGAAAGAAAGAAAGAAAAGAGGAGGAAAAGAAAAAGGAACGAATCAATGAATAGATAAATAAAAATTGCTGGATCAAAAATACCGTAAAAAATAAAGGAAGAAAGCAAGCAAGAAAGAAAGAAAAAAGAAAGAAAAGAGGAAAGAAGGAACGAATAAATTAATAAATAAATAGAAATTTGTGAATCTACAATACAATAAAAAATAAATAAATAAAGAAAGAAAGAAAGAAAGAAAGAAAAATAAAGAAAGAAAGAAAGAAAGAGAGGAGGAAAGAAAGAAGGAACGAATGAATTAATAAATAAATAGAAATTTGTGGATCTACAATACAGCAATAAATAAATAAATAAATAAATAAAAGCCAGAAAGAAAAAAAGAAAGAAAGAAAGGAGGAAAAAAAGAAAGAAAGGAGGAAAAAAAGAAAGAAAGAAAGAAAGAAAGAAAGAAAGGCGGAAAAAAAGAAAGAAAGAAAGGAGGAAAAAAAGAAAGAAATAAAGTAAGAAAGGAGGAAAAAGAAAGAAAGAAAGGAGGAAAAAAGAAAGAAAGAAAGTAGGAAAAAAGAAAGAAAGAAAGCATGAATAAATAAAAAATTGGTGAATCAACAATAAAGCAAAAAAGTAAATAAAGAGGCAAGAATAAAGAAGATAAATACTCTCTATGAGAAAAAGTCTTTTTTGTCATTAAAGTAAGGGGAGAAAATCAAGATGGGTGCCGTTAAAAAAGAAAGAAAGAGGGGAAGATAGACACTATAAAGAAGCAAATGCTGGTAAAGAGAGAAAAGAAAGAAAAAGGGTTTAAGGAAAGGAAGGAGTTTGACAAAATAATGGCGGATATTAAAAAAAATAAAAATTAAAAAAATCATATGTAAAAAAGAGAGGGTGGCTGAAAAAGAAAGACAGCATAAAACGGTTGGTCCAGATGAAGAAAGACGTAGGTGTCGATATAAATAGTTGCAGATAAAGGCAAAACAATGAAAGAAAAAATAAAGAGTGTGCAACAAGAAAGAAGAAAAAAGAAATAAAAGAAAATGTTTGCATATACAAATAAATAAAGAAAAGAGAAAATATGGTTCGAATATATATATATTAGGTTGGTGCAAAAATGATGACCTAATAATGTCGTTTTTTGACGTATTTTTTAACGTCAAAAAACGACATTATTATGTCATTATTTTTGCACCAACCTAATATATATATATATATATATATATATATATATATATATATATATATATATATATATATATATATATAAAGACAGAGAGTGAGGGGAGAAAGGGAATAAATAAAAAATTAAAAATGGCGATGGATGGAGCGGGAAATTTTAGGAGTGATAAGCAAAGGCGTATTGAGAAGGTTTAAGCCACTGAATATCATATTTGCCTAACCGCAAAGACGGGAAGTCAGAGAAAGAATAAAACAAATTGGGAGAAGAGTTAGGAAGGGTTTGTCAACGGGACCACACATGATCAGAAACCGATAAGAATTAATAGAGTTATCTGAAATTAATCTCGAAAATCATGTTTGCAAGTGATCAATATTCGATTAACAAAGAAAACTCGTTACTGAGAAGACCTTGTCGTATTGACTGCCTCTTTGCAGAACGAACTTTCTACACTTTTCATTGAACGTAACTCGTAACTCAGTCTTTATTTTAGCCATTCCACATGAGTTTATATATATTTCTTATTTATTTTTCCATTTTTCTTCTATATGCCGTGTTCCGTTCGCCATCACGGCTCTCAACAATTTTTCCTTTGTAGCTTTTATTAAAATTGATTTTCTACTATCTAATCTCCGTTCTGCCAACCATTTACACAAACACGTTAGATAGATTACGCGCTGCTTTACTCTGTCCATCTTGCCTTCAATATACTTGTGTGTATTAAATTATCCACGCCCATTTTCATCATGATGCGTCCTTGAAATTTAAAGTGTCTCTTTATGATGTTAGGTATAAGTGTCCTTTGTATTTCTGTTTTCTTTAAAACTTATTTGTTGCGAACATGTTTAGTTCACAATATTCTCAGTATCTTTCTGCAGAACGTGTGTCTTCTTCATCTGAGATGAGATTGTCCAGCATTCACTAGACATGAATTGTAGGAGTACCGATATAACGTTAACAGTTAAGTAATCTTTGTTTCTAACGAAAGTTTTCTTGTTTCTTAATACTTTGGTAGTTTTCGAAAAGCATCTTTCGCTCGCAGAGTGCTCCTTCGGATTCTGGTGTTGCATTTTTCGTCCTCTGTTAAAACATTTCCTTACTTGATTCAAATTATTTTTTTAGTCGTTATCAAAACTGGAGAGTTCAGTTAAAATTACAGACTAGTTCATTACTTACAAATACTACTGGGAAAGGCGATTCATCTCTTTTCCCCCAGCTATGGATAAAATAGTATGACTTGTATCTGAAAAATGTCATTGTTATCTCCAAAAAATTGTTACTGAAATATTGACTCACAAAAAGAGAGAAATATTCTTACAATTCCAAAAAAAAAAAAAAATTAATCATATCACCCCATGCGAGAGTGAAGTTACTTTTACTGAGTGTAAAAGAATGAGAAGAAGAATAAAAAAGAAATATTATTAAGGGGCGAGAACAATAAAAGAGTAATCAAGAAGAGAGTAGATGACGACTGACACTGCATTTAAACTTTTGAAGATAAATGTGGACTGGAAAGCATAAAACCGGACCAGAATTTCACAAATGAGAAAAGCGAGAAAAGAAACTATTAGCATAGAAGTTACGGTTGCATCTAGCCATTTCAGCTGTTAATTCATGAGACCTTGCCGCCAATCTAGTACTGCGCTTAAAGTCTAGGTACCATAGTGAAGAGTTCATCCATACAGTTAACATGAAAGGCACAGGGATGTAACAATAGGGAGATGGAAAAGTGACTGAAGCTGAGATGCCAGGTTAGGATCAATAATATTGCGGATTCTTCTTTGGAATTTATCAAGAATCTCTAAATATACAACAGGCGCACCAGGCCATACACCCGTGAGCAAATTAATTGAAACAAAACGAATAATTTACTTTTTTTCGTTTTTTTCCAATGGAACATGACCCAGTGAACATGTTAGTAATTCGTATGTCCATTCCACGACGTCGTTCCTTGTAGATTGACAACAGATTCTCGATTGGATTTAAATCAAGAGAGTTTCCGGGCCAGTCTATAGTACTTTGATTTTCTCACTGGTAAGGCTGCCAGTGTGTTCGTGCAGTGTTACAATTTTCGTACGCTTTCCTTGGAGTAATGTCCATTGAAGACATTGGTCGTAGGACAAATAATCGACAGTTGAGACAATAGTGTCTGCGCGTGAGGAAAACCTTATGCAATCACGGATGACGTAATATTTTTCAAGGCCAAACAAATTTTATCCTACACCTCAAAAATACATTCATATTAGTACAAATGACCTAATCTGAGAAAAAAATAGAAATCGAATACACCCTGTCACTTCAGTGGGTCTAAAACTGACCGTATGGTGAAAGGAAACTACAGCGGTTGTTTCAGTTAATTTGCACCCGGGTGTGTGTGTGTGTGTGTGTGCGCGCGCACGCGCGTATATATATATATATATATATGCAGTGTAACCCGGATATAAGAGAGTTGTCGGGACCGGAGAAGAAGTCTCTTATATCCGGGTTTGGTCTATTTTGTTTACATTAAAACAAGCTCTAATTTGGGACCAGAGAAAATCTCTTATATCTGGGTTTCTTTTATATCCGGGTTACACTATATATATATATATATATATATATACACACACACACACACACACACACACACACACACTAGCAGCCAAACGTATTTGGCCACCCTCAAAAATGTTTATTTCTCATCCTAAAAGTGTTATTTTTAATGAAACAAGCGACGCAATGGTTTTAGTTATTAAACTCAAACAAGTTTTCTTCGTCGGTGGTATTGTATCGGATGGACGAATTTGCGTCCGATATCGTCACCGGGAGTCTGCGACAATCCATCGGGGTCGACTCACGCAGATTTCCGTCCGGTCTGTGTTTAAGGGATTCTAGACTTTAAAATTTAAAATGTCAATTAAGTTAGCCAGCTTGAATGTGAGGTGCTTGAGAGAACGGAGTAAGGCTACCGGTCTTCTTCGTGATCTCTTGTCCTTTGGCGTAGATGTAGCTGCGATCCAGGAGACACACTCTCTTTGCGACGTTGATGCTCGAGTGCTGTCTATGGACTTTGTTGCTTATTCAGTAGGATGAGTAATAACAATTTTTGAGGGTGACTAAATACTTTTGACTCGTATTGTGCGTGTATATATATATATATATATATATATATATATATATATATGTGTGTGTGTGTGTGTGTGTGTGTAATGTATAATGTATATTTGGCTAGCAACCTTTCTTTTTAAACATATTTCGTTAAATATGACGGAAAAGGAACATTTTATTATTTTTTATATTTATTTTTTCCAGCGTTCTTACATTTTTCCGTTTGGTGGGGTGAGCGAGTACAAATACTGCCCATATCGTCAATTGTCCCAAGAGCTTTCGCCCACTTTCTTTGCCATTTTAAAGTGGCGGGGGGTGATTTTGGCGTAGTTACTTTATTTTCATGTTTTGACTGTGTGAATATATTATTTGTGAGCTATAGTAGCAGTGATTCCGAGCCACCGTGTGTGTATATATATATATATCTACAATTTTCAAAGTGTGTGTGTGTATGTGTGTGTGATTGGATGTTGTTTATGCGTTTCCACAGTTTTCATCCGATTTCGATGAATTTTTTTTTTGTTTGATAGATAATTCTTCAGTACCGGTACTGAGTCTAAATTGGCTGGAAGCAATTACAACCTTGAAAACGAAAAGTTGAAAAAACTGATTTTTACACTTTGCGCAAAAGTCAAAGGCAAAATTTAATGCCTGTAAAAAACAGCGCACAATCAATTTAGAGAGTTGAAATCTAACGCAAAAAAAATTATAAAAAAATATATATTATAAATAAAAATTATCGTATATTATTATTATGACGGCCTATGGAAGAGGTTCCTTCTTTGTAAGATTGAGAACGTAAAATGTCCCTTTTCAATCCCCACCCCCATTCAAATTGTTAATCCCCCATTTGGAGATGTGCCTGAATTGCACCCAATTGTTGCTACTAATATTGATTTTCGGGTGGGCTAACTTTAAAATTAAACTACTCCAAATGAACGGCAAAATTTCCCAGTAATGAAAGACCCGGTCGAAGACAGGTTATGCTGCTAGTATATTTTTCCCTATTTCACCTTTCTTAACTAAATTAATGCTCTTACAAACAAATATACACAACAGATTCATAAAATCAAAAGAAAATGGTTGAATACATCAACACAGTTATAATGACAATATTCTCCACACGTGACAATTACTGACGTTATTTTTCAGTTAAAAAATATGAAAATAGCGTTTCTCTACATTCCAGTTGCTAGGTACATTCTGTTTTTGTTTTTATTAGTTACTTTGTTCATTTAATTTCATTTTCGTATTTTGCTTTGATAAAGTCCACATTGGACGAAACGCGTCAGCAATTACCAGTTTTCTTATTGTCATTTTTATTCATATATATATTAGTTATTTATTCGTACGTTTGTAGCACAAGGCCAAAAAGGGGGTCGGGGAAGGACGGTCTTCTTCTGTCTTAAATCTAAACTTAGCTAGTCACAGACACGGACCCAAACATACCAATAATAGTCCTATCACCAAAACAACACATTCACTGCTACTTTCTTACTACGTCCACCATAATACCTCAATTTCTCTGAAATCATAACTAGTCCCCATATGTACATTTCAAAGCCTCTGGGGGGAGGGGAAGTAAAAAACAACAATTAAAAAAACAAAAAAACAATAATTATTTACAATGTGAATTAATACTATTTACATGAAACAAAACAAAATACGGTTAGAAATAAAATAATAATAATGGACTCTCCCGTCGGTTTCGACGTATGAAGATCTGCCAGCTTATTGATTCAGTTATGAAAGTTTATGCGCTAATCTTAAGCGGCATTTAAGACCCGCTAGTGAATTACTATATATATATATATATATATATATATATATATATATGGAGAAAAATATTTGGAAAAAACAAACAAAAATCCTTAAATGCAATTATGTTGTTTTAATATGAATGAAATGTCAACGTCTGATGTTTCGGTTTAATAAACCTTCTTCAGGACAATATTCATTAAAATACAATTAACATAATCAGTTCAACATGACAAAGACGATGGACATAAAAACAAGACTTATCCAAAACAGATAACTGAAAATTTTTAAATGATCAGCTTTCCGTTTAAGCATGGTCACGTTGTCGTCAAATGGGCGACGCTTTCAAAGCGTATTCCTAAAATTTAAGTATTTTGAATGAAAATTTTTTCCAAATATTTTTCTCCATTCTGTCTGATTTATATCCATTTATATTTGCTTATATATATATATATATATATATATATATTAATCTTTCAGTCCTGTTATTATGACTTTAGCTAATGTAATATCTTTCTATATTATGGCTATTTTTATGAATAAAACTTTTCTCTCTTATTGTATTGGTGAGTTTCCTCTATTATTTACAACATTTGTTTATACAACAAATTTATTATAATTTTCATTTCATTTAATAATAATATCTTCAGTTCAAGTTTTGATTTAATGTATATTGTAACGGAGATTGTTTTTTATGATTTATTTTCAGCAGTACGAGAATATTTTACATGATTGTAACACAATAAGCATTTTTGTATTGGGGCGTATAAACACCTCAGGAGACTATCCATTTTTGGAAATACTAGCTGACTTAAGCACGGTTATAAGTAAGAATGAAAACCATGTTGTATTTTTGACATGGCCACTTTGAACCTACTTTTTCAATACTTATGGTAAAAGAAACATTATTTTCTATTCTGCCATGATTTTTTTTCCTTTGCAGATGACTTAATATCAGTCAGTAAATTTTGTATCATTTTTGCCCTTTTAAAATGAGTTTAGATCATATATCAGACACTGTATGCTATATAAATTCAAAAAAAGTCTCTTTAGCAATATTACAGTGTAACCCGGATATAAGAGAAACCCAGATATAAGAGTGATTTTCGCTGGTCCCAAATTAGAGCCTGTGTTAATGTATATATAATAGACCAAGCCCGGATATAAGAGAAACACGGATATAAAAGACTTTGTCTCCGGTCCCGACAACTCTCTTATATCCGGGTTACACTGTAGTTCTCTTTGTGGAAATGAAAGCAATAAGCATCCGGAAATACCAATGATTGTTTAGCCAGACTCAATCGCGAATTTTCTCTCGTGAAAATCCTCACAAAAAAAAAAAAAAAAAAAAAAAAAAAAAAAAAAACAATGAAAAAGAGCGCATATCTTTAATCATAAATGTTTTCTAATTTTAAAGCCGTGTTTGCTCTTGCACAATAATGCTAGATCAAATATTGCCTGAGTCATTTGAGAAACCAAGGAATAAATATGAAAGATTTGCCTTATCCTTCTTGCGCTTTTAAACATGCTCCATTTGACTACCATCTTCTTAGATCAGAGCATCATTTTTATAAGGAAAACAATTTATTAATTGCAAAGCTATTAAAATATTTTTAAGTACTTGTTTTAGCAGCAAATGTTCAAAACTTTTACATCCGAGGGATCAACAATTTGTTATCGATAAAGTGGGGGAAATGTTATCTCGAGTTAACGTATCAAGTAAGACCAAAGAAAAATTTGTTTCTTTTTCTTCTTCAAATGCGGCAGCACTTTCTTTTCAATCTAATAAGTAACGGTAAGAAAAAGGCTTAGTGGCTTGAAATATAGTTTTTATTTACCAGTCATCGTTTTTTTTTCTTCATTTCTATTGACCACAATCCTTCGTATAAAATAGCGAGTGTTTCCCTTTTGCAGGAATTTTATCTTGACCAAGAAGTCGTGTAAACCTCAACTGGAAAAGGAAATATCTTATCAAATTCAGACCAAAGAAGCATTTGTTTCTTTTCCATTTTCACATGTGACTGGACTTTTTTTCCAACCCACTATTTAAATTAACCATTCTATTTAAGTCTATTTAGCTTCTGTATTTCTTCCCCATCACTTGATTTTAATTATTTTATTTATTCATTCCTTTTAAGTCTATTATTATTTAATCGGTTCTTTTTATTTTTCCGTAAACATCTGTAAATACGACGGATTTGGATAATCTTTCAGAAGGAAAGACGAGTCCAGTAACTATTGAAATATTAACAAAATTAAAAAAGAAACACCTCAGTTTGTTAATAAAAAGATTCTTTATCGACGAAAATGTTTTCTCAGTCACCGTTTTATTTCGAAGAATATAAATTTATTCGTAAGCCCGCAGATTTTCAAACGTTTCAATGACCTCAAAAGTGCAAGCACTTTGTAAATTGCAGGTACAGTGTAACCCGGATATAAGAGAAACCTGGATATAAGAGAGATTTTCTCTGGTCCCAAATTAGAGCCATACTTACCTAAACAAAATAGACCAAACCCGGATATAAGAGAAAACCGGATATAAGAGAATTCGTCTCAGGTCCCGACAACTCTCATATCCGGGTTACACTATGTTTTTTTTTTAAGTAAATTTAAGCTAATTAAATACTTTCACATTCTAAAAAAATATAAAACATCAAGATACATTTCTTAAAAGGATGGAATAATCATTTCTCTGCAAAATAACCAACTTAGATATTCGGAAGATTATTGCTGTTCAATATTTTGAGCGTTAAAAGTGTGCATCATTTAAACGAGAACATTTTGTCTTTCTAATCTTCATGTTTCAGTTTATATTTTACTAACTTAAATGTCACTTTTGGTGATCTCCGCTCACCATCAAAACAATTCCTATCCATAGAATTTATATAAATATTTACAAGTGCTACTTATGATCATGTTTAATCATTTTTTTATTAATTATTATTAAAGTATCACCACGATTTTGTCACTACAGCTGACGGAGTAGAATACAGACTGGTCAATTTTTTTTCCTTGTTCTTTTAATTTTTTCTATCAAGGGAAACAACTCTGTACTTAAGTAACATTTTTAAAATTGGAAATTGCCTGTTTCCTAAGGTACACTAATTAATATTTACGTGAACAAAAATTGCGTCATTAGGTGACTTTTTCACTATATATATATATATATATATATATATATATATATATATATATATATATATAGTAACAGAACTATTATAATATAGATTCGGAAAGAGTTTGACTTTCAAGAAATATAATTGCTATTAACAAAAAAATATGCATGTTGTGGACCTAACCAGTACCATCTTCTGTATCATATTTGCCTGCTCACGATATGAATATCCTGCCAATGTTAAACGGAACACTTCTCACTACTACACACGTTACACGTTGAAGGCAGGCTAGCCACAAATGTACACGAATGACAAATGTAACCTAGTCTATATGGCAACACAGCACCATCTATCGTAAACTTTTTAAAAACTTAATAACTCAAAAACGTAGGATTTTAGAACATATTTAATCGTACTTTTGTCCTTGTTTTGGTGTGAGGAACTCGTCCCCAAAGTTTGTAAAAGTATACACCCCGTATATATATATATATATATATATATATATATATATATATATATATATATAAGGAAAGAAGTTATAGTTGTTACCACGAGAGAAAAGTGTATATATCAAAAATATATATATTATGCATAATATATATATATATATATATATATATATATATATATATATTAAAATCCACATTACAACCAAAAACTTTTGCGGTTTCTCTCTTCTTTTTAATATATATATATATATATATATATATATATATAAAGGTAAAATACAATAGGAAAACTATTATTAGCCGACGCGTTTCGTCCAATGTAGACTTTTTCAAGGCAAAAACGAAATGAATTAATATGTATTTGTTTTTCATGTCGACAAATATGAAGAAAATTAACAGAATTAACCTGCAGAAAAAGAAAATATGTAGAAATGTAAAAGACAAAAGGAAATTTTTGATACAGGTTACCTCTGAGAAATTTTTCATATATATATATATATATATATATATATATATATATATATATATATATATATATATATATTTCTCTGTTAGTGTATAAATTGTAATAAAACGCTAGAGAAATAAGATGAAAGAAATACTGTTAAAATGTGAATGAAGTAAATACTTAATCTACGAAGGCTAAACGGTAGCATTCATTAAAATGTAGCAATATTCTCTCCTATTGTATGATATTTGTAAACAAAAAGAAGAAATAGTAATACTATACTTCATGTAAATCTATCGTTCTTTAAAGATTGTTGTCATATCGAGTCTGATGTTTCTGCTATATATCTCGATGTTCTTGAGAAAATTCAAAAAACCATCTGCAATGTAATCGATCATCACCTGGCATCTCGACTTAATCACTTTCTCACCGTGAGTTCCAACTTTTTCTACAGATATTTTCATGATAATTGTTCTGATGAGATTTCTTCCTTGGTACCCCATCTGCATGAATTGAACTGTGCTACTAGATTAGAAACTAGACCCAGCCATTTCATTGTTGAACTAGACAGAGGAAAACCGTCAGTTCTATCCTGATAGTTTCTTTTCTCGCTTGTTGAAATACCTTCCGATTTCTTGTTTGACAGCCACCTGACAATCTTCAAAAATTTAAATGCAACACCAATCGCCATCTTCTTCCTTCCTGAACCCTGTTCTTTTATTGTCCTTTCTCCTCACTAAAGTTTTCTCATTCTCTTTCATTTCCAGTAACCCATTGCATCTTAGTGACATTATCGCCTTGCTTACGATGAAATGATTAAAATAGCAAAGCTAACCAGAGACATGTTACTTGGAGTTTTTTTTAAGAGTCTTGTTAACTTTATGTAATATCTATAGCTGCTACTAACAAAATGTGGGATACGTTTTGGAAAAAAAAAATCGTTGTAAACAGAATTATACATAAAATATATCTATAGTGGCAGAAGCAGATTTTGAAATGTTTTAATTCCCTCAAATCCAACCAGCTGATCAAACATCAGAATTTTTTGGAAAGGCTTTTTTGACAGGCGGAGACACTTTTTAGCATACCCCTCAAACATATATATATATATATATATATATATATATATATATATATATTTCTGTCTCCATATAAATATACTTGGGTGTGGATTGCAATGACATAATTAGCAGCTGTGTGTCGTAGATTTTAGGTTAAATCAATAATCCGTCCCGACTCTGTCTCGACCCCGATCTGTGTCCTTGTCAAATTTTCTCTCATGTTTGTTATCTGCCATTTTTCTTTTCAGGAAAGAAACCTCCTTACACATGCCAACCCCACATTTCTACTCTTGGTGTCACACTCTCCAAATCCAGACATCACTTGACTTTTTATATCTCGTCTCTTTTCCTTTTTTTTCTAGACGGTCTGTTTAATTCTCTTGAATTCGCCTTTTTTTATTTTTTTATTTCTATTTCTCTTTGCTTTTTATCTAACATCGTCTCTTTTTATTTATCCAGAATTTCTAAATAAATAAGATCGCTCTTTTCTTCTTTCTTTCTTTCTTTCATTAACCATCTAAGCTTTGTTTCTTTTTTTAAAATTTTTTCATTACTTATACATTCATTCTTCTTTCTTTCTTTCTTTCTCGTTTTTACTTATTTGTATTTTCTTTTTCTCCTAAATTACGTCGTCTCTCTCTTTCTTTAACTAGCTGATTTTTCTTCCCTCACGTTTTTCCTTATTTATAAATTCTTTGTTTTTCGTCTTTTCTTACTTATACTTTCTTTCTAATTCTTACATCATCTTTCCCTTTCTTTCTTATTCTCTTTTACTCGCTCTTTCTATCATTACCATCGTTATCTTTCTTTTCATCATTTATCTGACTTTTCTCGTCTTTCTTTCTTTTTTTTTTTTTACTAGTTTATTTCGTCGTTTATGTGACTTCTGTCATTTATCCATTTCTCTTTCTTATTTTCCTTTTCTGTTGCCTTTTCCCTTTCTTCCTATATCGCCTTCTCTTTGTTTATATTCTTTCTTTCTTCCTTCTTCCTTCCTTCTTTCCCGCGCAGTCCATATATTATTCGGAGATTACGGTTTTTAATTTTTTAAAATTATGAATTTTTATTTAAAGTTGGGAATATTATTTGATATTAAACAAAAGGAGGATTACTGTTTTTTTTTTAATTAAAAAATTATTTTTTAAAACATACATACATATATATATACACATACATACATACACACACACACATATATATACATGTTATCGACTGTCTGTTGACTTCGACGGTGAGTGGAAACTTCGACTTTTCTTTCTCCTGGTTATCTACACTAGATTATAGTGCCAAATTGCATCAATAACGACACTTCATGGTTTGACTAGCACCTACTCCCAGAGAAAGCCAAAGTGTGTGTGTATATATATATATATATATATATATATATATATTAGGTTGGTGCAAAAATAATGACGTAATAATGTCGTTTTTTGACGTTTAAAAATACGTCAAAAAACGACATTATTACGTCATTATTTTTGCACCAACCTAATATATATATGTGTGTGTGTAAAAAAATTTGTTAGAAAGATTCTGTACATAAACTGACTGTATAGACTAAAATGTGTATTGAGAGAAAAAAAAAGCACCTAATATTTAATATAGTGATATTTATTTATAATATATGGACTTTTACAGAGAAGAATTAAAACTTGGTTACTTAAAATTGGATTTTTAATTGTTTTTTCTTAGAAAAATAATTTGTTGTTTTCCTTTTTACTTTAACCGGTTTTCGCTTAGCTTTTCCAAAAGTTTTTAATTGTTTCTATCTCCACCTGCCGATGCGTATTGTTTTGTACCAATGAAAAATGAAAATAAAAATCAAGGGGCGTAACTGGTTATATATATATATATATATATATATATATATATATATATATATATATATATATATATATATTATATATATATATATCGCTTATGGTGAGGGGAATTTGGTAGAATCTATTTATGCAGTGAGTTAAGCATTGGTTTGAACTTGTTGATTAAAAAAAAAAGAAGTTCTTATTCATCCGCCTTTGTTCAGTGGATCTGTAGTCGCACTGGTAGAATGGAAGGACATTAAAATTTGGCAGATGTTGTCTATATGTTAGCTAAGGGGTATTTTTCTGTTGTGGGTGTCCCTAATTTCTTGGCGATGAACTGTCGTCCTTTGCCGGAGTGACTGGCCGCTTTGGCTAATGTAATGTTCGTGGCAAACTTTGAATGTAATGATTAAATTCTCAGAGTCGCACGAGAAATCATTTTTAATTTTGATCAGTCTTTGAACTGAAATTCATGGCCCCCTCTGATAGGTAGTTGCATATCCAGCAAAGTGGTCGGTTGCATTTTTTCACCTGAGGGTCTTTAATTGCGTTCTGCAGTTTTGCACTAGTCAGTATTTTTTTTATTTATTTATTTTTTTTTTTAATGATTTAGGTTGTCGTTTACTTTTTTTATGATTGGATATTTTTGTAAGAGGCTTTTCCCTTTTTGTCCTTTTGCAGGAGTGGTAAATTTAATTGTATGTGTGTGTAGATTTGTGTTATTTGGGTTGAAATTTGAGATATAAGGATGGCCTTTTTTTTCCTTTTATTTCTCGGAGTGTGAGGATGTTAATTTGTTTTGCTTTTTCAATACTATTGTCGACCAAACTTTGTGGGTATTTTCTCTTGATGAGTATGTTTTCATCTCTTCTAGTCTGTGGTCTCTCGTGGTTGTGTTTGAGACTATTGTACATATCCGCTTGGCTAAGTTGAGTGGGAATGTTGGTACAAGTGTGTTTCGAGTAAGAAAATGTAAAAAGGAGATATTGTCGAGAGTAGGTGTCTACTTTAGTTTTTGTTATTAATGTCTAAAAAGGGAAGTTTTTTTTTGTGTGTTGCTCTACTCTACTGATTTATATTATTAATGGATGTTTGGAATGTCTTTTGTTTATCCAGACTTTCATTTTATAGATTGAAACAGGCATCTAGATATCTTTTCCAGTTTTATTTTATGTTGCAACTGAAGTCATTCCCATAGATTTCTGAGGTTCTGTCATAGATTTTTAATCCATGGTATCTCATGACCTGGTCTGCATATGTTGGCGCAACCTTTGTCCCCATGGATGTTCCTGATTTTTGTCGGTAGGGCGTTTCGTTGAACATGAAATAATTGTTTTTCTTTTTAAGATGAATTCTAGGCTATGATGAAATTTCCTTTGGTAGCTCATGGGGAAACATTTCTAGCTAGTATTTTATGGCTTCTATTCCGTATTCATGTGTGATGTTGCTATATAAGTTCACAACATCCATTGAGACCATATATGTATTTTGGTTTATCCCGTCGGGAAGATGATTCAGAAAATCTAGATCATCTTGAATGAAGCACCGAACGTGTGTGATAAGATGTTTCTACAAAATTGCTTAGACTGTGTGCCTCGCAAAGTGGGCCTTCCTATTATCGGCTTTAGTTTTAGGTTGGTTGGTTGGTTGGTTGGTGAAGGTATATCCGCGCAATCAGTTTTTTTAGTATTGCATGTTTCGGTAATGAACTTACTTTTATGTATTTTAGGTAGTCCATAAAAAAAAAAAGGATTGTTTTATATCTAATGTTTGTAAGGTAGGTATGTTCCTTAAAAGTAAGACAGTCTCAGTATGAGTGTTTTAAATTAATGAATTTTTCATCACTTTGCGAGGAGGGTATTCCCTGGCTTCTTCAGAGTAGGTATCGTCTTGTAGCATATTGTGTATGATGCTTCTATACTGTTCTGTATCTATAACAACTGCGCCTCCTTTGTCCGCTTCTTTTAACAATATTTTTGTCTAATTTTAAGTCGTTTAGTCGGTTCTATTGTCTGGTGAAGATGGACTTTGTGGTATTTCCAGTTTGTCAAATGGGAAGTTAGAAATGTAATTACAGAATTCATCAAGGGCTGAATTTTTACCTTTTGGCGGTTAATAATGCTTCTTGTTTTTTTACTAGCGATTTATCATCGTTTTCTTTTTTTAAAGAATTGTTCTGCTAGCCTGAGTCTTCTACTCTACTAATTGTATATTTAGGTAGCGCTCCTTTATGCAGGTTTCATTTAAAACGACAGACAAAGTATTACGGTTAAGCTTTTTATTTAATTTTTCTTGTGTTCGAACAAGAGCTTTCTTTTCTGGACAAAGGGTGTGTAAGAACTGTCCAAATGTTTTATATTTCCGAGGGCTTTCGGCTATACCTTTAGCCATTATCAAGGATGATTCGATTTTTTAGCTTAATTGTGTGCGTTCTGTGTATGTCTTAGTGTGTGGCAGGGATGTTTTTAATTTCCGAATACGGTTAGCACATTGTGGCTTTGTTCGTAGTTAATATTGTTAAGAGTTGTTTTTTCTTTTTTATTATTAAAGCTTCCATTATTTTTAGTTTTTTTTTTTTTTTTTGCAGGTGGATGCAGTTAATGTGTTTTTTACTAGTATGTTTCTAATGGAAATTTGTAAATTTGTGTGCGTGTTTAAATGGGTTATGGTGAACCCCATGTTGACTTTTTTTTACCTACGAATACTATATTGCTATATTGCTCACAACCATTCTTCGACGGTCACCCAGTCATAATTCACAAGAAACCGAGGAAGATACAATCATGTAACATGGAAATGGCCTTCGAGATTAGGTTAACAAATATGAACGGATATGTGCTCTTTATCGCCATTATTAACAGAGGGAATTGGTAGCATTTTGAGGAGAATCTTCCACACATTCTTTAGAATGTTTGCTTGAACTGCTGAATATAAAGTCAGTGTGTTTTTCGAAGTGACTTACCTGCAAACAGTTGAGAATAGTGAAAATGTAAGTAAAGATCAAAGTGGAACTAGCATCAATCGACAGAAAACCGAATGTCCAGGTAAGACCCAACAAAGGAAGAAGAACTGCAGTTGCTTTCAGACCAACTCTGGAATGAGAAAAAAAAAATCCAATTATATGGCTGAATCATAAATATTTTCCGTTTTTTTTTTTTTTTTTTTTTTTTTTTTTTTTTTTTTTTAATCAATCAGCTTTTTTCGTAAAATAAAAAAATAGGTGCAATTACATTTTATTCTATTAGGTTGGTGCAAAAATAATGACGTAATAATGTCGTTTTTTGACGTATTTTTTAATGTCAAAAAACGACATCATTACGCCAATATTTATGCACCAACCTAATATTATAGCGATTAGTTGTCGCTTATCAGATTCGATACAATTTGAGTAAAATTCTGGCGGTTTTACTCTTGAATCTGGTTTTCATTAGAAAGGTTTTCTCCAGTAAAGCTTTTTGCAGTTGGAAAAGGTAATAATCAGTTGGTGAAAGGTCAGATGAATATTGCGGGTGGAGTAGAACAGAACAACCGAATTCCAAAAAATGTCTTGTGTTATTCTTGCTGTTTTGTCATAGAAGGGAATAACATTACTTTTTAATCCACTGTGTACGCTGCCATTGCTGTACAAAACTAAGGTATGTTGGTGTAGTCCAAATTGAACCTGCGCATGATTAGTAGTTAGAATGATACTTTATCATTATACTTGGTTTCCAAACATATAAATTACTTATGAAACAATAATAATTACGGTAATAGATTCAAATGTATTCTGTGTGGATAGTGTAACGGTTATCAGCGCGGAAAATGGAATCAGACAAAATCGATATGCTCACTTTTGCGCTAATGCCTATGGAAAAGCATGAAGCCATCTCTTCTCCCTAACCCCAGCTATAGGTTAAATAGCAGAATAGATTGATTGATTCGCTTCCTATGGCTTATCAAACCTTTGCAGGTTATTTAAAGATAGGACATATTTTTTTATATTGTAAGGATCTTTTTGGAGATAATTATTGTTTAGTGTCTCAATAATTAACACATAGCTGGGGGTTGTAGAAGAGATCGATTCAGACCTTTTCTAAAGGAGTTTGCGCGTAAATGAATATAACAAACAAAACGCGAATTGGAACGAGGATTTCCGATGAACAATTCAGAGCCACTATTCATTACGCCACCCGCACACCCAAGCTTACAGCATCTGGTATTCCTCCACGGTCACCCATGTAGATACTGAGCAGACTCGACGTTGCTTAACTTCGGTAATCGTACGGCTACCGGTTTTTCAACGTGATTTAGATGTAAGCCCTAGAAGAATAGAGTGGACTCTCTAGCCTTGGGAAAAGTCCAGTGAAAGAAAATCGCTGAATTAAAAGCCATAGAGAAGGAAACGGGTAACTGCGCCGCTTACTTTCATAGATTATATAAAAGAAAAGGAATCTGTGGAGAGACATGATAGCCAACGTCTTGAATGGACATGGCGGTAAAAAAATATGTAGTTTCAGGCCTGCTTTCTCCTGCTCACCGACTTTATCGCCACTCCACTATGTAGGCTTAATCATTTCTATATTAAGAGTTTTGGCGGTATGAAAAACAAGATTAACCGCCGAATTTTACAAAGAAATATCTTGACCGTTTTTGGTATTCAATCCAGATATTGTGGTTGAAAATTAAGAAGAAAGAAATGTCAGTGATTATGATTTTCTACAAGGGATACTAGGGAAAAAAAAACCGCTATTACATGTTTAATGGAAATGCATTGAAAGATTTTGGCAATAGAAAAGCATTGCTTGCCAATGCTGAAGAATTAATAGACAAGTATCATAGACAAAATAGTCATACGTTTATATTTTTTCGATCTTCAATGCATTTCGACAGTAAAAAATCTTTAGCAATACATTTTCTTTATACAGTGTAACCCGGATATAAGAGACCTGGATATAAGATAAACCCGGATATAAGAGAGATTTTCTCTGGTCCCAAATTATTCCCATACTTACCTAAACAAAATAGACCAAACCCGGATGTAAGAGAAACCCGGATATAAGATACTTCTTCTCCGGTCCCGACAACTCTCTTATATCCGGGTTACACTGTATATGTTAACCATATTCGTCCATTAATACTTGTGAGTGGATGTGTGGTGTGGTGTAAGGGATAACCGCATGGAATGACAAATCGGAGAGCCGATTTCGAAATCCTGTCGATACATTCACTTATGGTCTCCAGCAAGGTATCAATCCACCTCTTCTCCCCACAGCTATGGGTTGAATAACGAGATAGACTGGGTCTTATAGCCTTGGTTGGCTATAAAACCAGTCTACCGCAAAAAGAAGCGGCAACTTACTTCAGAAAAATCTTCTACCTAGTCAGTCATGAATCGAGGGAGACATGAGCAAATACAACTGGGAAAAATATCAATCCATCTCTTCTCCCCCCAGATATGGGTTGAATAGCAGGACAGACTAGGTGCTATTGCCTTAGTTGACAATGAATCGAGGGAGACATAACTGACAAAGCGTTTATCACTTAACTGAATACTTGCAGTAATTTCTGAATGTTTTCTTTCCGATCTAAATATTTTTCTAAATGATTTCACTGTGGAAATCCGTTGGAGATAGATAAGGAAATATTTAGTAATTAATGTAAGCCTGAGAGAATAATGCTATTTTATGTGTAACGAAAAATCTATTGGTAATTATTTTTACGCTAGATACACAAAGGGTTGTTGAAAAGTTTTCATCTTGATCTGACCAAACTTTAAATATTTTGGTGGGCAAGACATTTTGGTTCGGCCGAAAATTATTTCCATTCTCTTATATATTTATTCTATCATAAAAATATATATTCAATACCTCCAAAACCAAGTTAGTATCATTCTTTCATCACTGAGCAGACACTAAATTTTCTCCTGTTATGATAATTGGTTATACTCAGAATAAGGTTCCTTGCCTTAAATGTTTACCCCACCTAATGTTTACCCCAGAACTGGAATATTTTATATACAATCTATCGCTAAAGTAACGCAGTACTTCTAATCCCTCCGTCACGCCAGTCTTTTGAACAAGAGTAAATGCTTATCCCCTATTTCCCGTTTAGGATTGTGTTTTCGGTTCCTTCTAAAGTCTACTTCAACTCTATAATTCTAATGGTTCTGTCTGAACTCTGAAATTTTATTGGTTAATTATTTATTTTGTTCTATTTTTTTTATCTCCTATAGGAGTAGATATATTCGCCTCTTGTCTGGCTCACACTCCTTCCCGTTTTTTTGAATAGGAGAATAGGTTTACCATTGTTTCGAGTTTAAGATTAGGTTACCGGTTCCTTTTGAAGCCTACTTCAACACTACACTTCTAACGTCAGCCGAAATGATGTGTGATAATTATTTATATTTTTCTTCTTCAATACGTGTAGATAGGTTCACCTATCGTCTGGTTAATTCTCCATCCCGTTCTTTGGAGAAAATGAAAGATTTATCTCTTGTTCTTTTTGTAGGATTGGGTTTATGGCTCCTTCTAAAGTTTTTTTTATTTTATTTTCTTTACTCCCAGTATCCCATTAAGTATTTGTGAATTGATTAAAAAATATATATATAAAAAAATGTGTAGTTTAGTGAAATCTAATTGTGTAGTATCGTTTACTTACCTTATTGCTGAAGTTTCTTCGGCAATTGCTCGATGAGAGGAACGGAAAGATCTGAGCATAACACGAATGACAATCGCCAGAACAACGGTGTTCAGCTGGTAGAGAAGAAAGACGTCATATTTTAATAGCAAATAAATCATTAAATTAATCACTCACCTCGGTGTAATGGTTAGTGAGCTTGTCTCGCTAGAATAAATACGACTAAGTAGTGAGTTTGATCCTCACTGCCTCCCCCCCATACTTTCGGCCCTATGCCACATCTAAGCTACGCTTGAAAAATTGGTATATATATATATATATATATATATATAGCGATTTTGTATATATATATGTTGTGTAATATTGTATATATATATATATATATATATATATATATATATATGTTGTGTAATATTGTATATATATATATATATATATATGTTGTGTAATATTGTATATATATATGTTGTGCAATATTGTATATATATATGTTGTGTAATATTGTGTATATATATATATTATATATATATGTTGTGTAATATTGTATATATATATTGTATATATATGTTGTGTAATATTGTATATATATATATATTATATATATATGTTGTGTAATATTGTATATATATATATTATATATATATATGTTGTGTAATATTGTATATATATATATATATTATATATATGTTGTGTAATATTGTATATATATATATATATATTATATATATGTTGTGTAATATTGTATATATATATTATATATATATGTTGTGTAATATTGTATATATATATTATATATATGTTGTGTAATATTGTATATATATATTATATATATATATGTTGTGTAATATTATATATATATATATATTATATATATATGTTGTGTAATATTGCATATATATATATCTATCTGTTGTGTAATATTGTATATATATATATTATATATATGTTGTGTAATATTGTATATATATAATATATATGTTGTGTAATATTGTATATATATATTATATATATATGTGTTGTGTAATATTGTATATATATATTATATATATATGTGTTGTGTAATATTGTATATATATATTATATATATATGTTGTGTAATATTGTATATATATATATATGTTGTGTAATATTGTGTATATATATATATATATGTTGTGTAATATTGTGTGTGTATATATATATATATGTTGTGTAATATTGTTTGTATATATATATATGTTGTGTAATATTGTGTGTATATATATATATGTTGTGTAATATTGTGTATATATATATATGTTGTGTAATATTGTATATATATATATGTTGTGTAATATTGTATATATATATATATGTTGTGTAATATTGTATATATATATATATGTTGTGTAATATTGTATATATATATATATATATATATATATGTTGTGTAATATTGTATATATATATATATATATGTTGTGTAATATTGTATATATATATGTTGTGTAATATTGTATATATATATGTTGTGCAATATTGTATATATATATGTTGTGTAATTTTGTGTATATATATATATTATATATATATGTTGTGTAATATTGTATATATATTGTATATATATGTTGTGTAATATTGTATATATATATATATTATATATATGTTGTGTAATATTGTATATATATATTATATATATATATGTTGTGTAATATTATATATATATATTATATATATATGTTGTGTAATATTGTATATATATATATTATATATATATCTGTTGTGTAATATTGTATATATATATATTATATATATGTTGTGTAATATTGTATATATATTATATATATATATGTTGTGTAATATTGTATATATATATTATATATATATATGTTGTGTAATATTGTATATATATATTATATATATATGTGTTGTGTAATATTGTATATATATATTATATATATATGTTGTGTAATATTGTATATATATATATGTTGTGTAATATTGTGTATATATATATATGTTGTGTAATATTGTGTGTGTATATATATATATATGTTGTGTAATATTGTTTGTATATATATATATATGTTGTGTAATATTGTGTGTATATATATATATGTTGTGTAATATTGTGTATATATATATATATATTGTGTAATATTGTATATATATATATATGTTGTGTAATATTGTATATATATATATATGTTGTGTAATATTGTATATATATATATATATGTTGTGTAATTTTGTGTATATATATATATTATATATATGTTGTGTAATATTGTATATATATTGTATATATATGTTGTGTAATATTGTATATATATATATATTATATATATGTTGTGTAATATTGTATATATATATTATATATATGTTGTGTAATATTGTATATATATATATATGTTGTGTAATATTATATATATATATATATTATATATATATGTTGTGTTATATTGCATATATATATCTATCTGTTGTGTAATATTGTATATATATATATTATATATATGTTGTGTAATATTGTATATATATATTATATATGTTGTGTAATATTGTATATATATATTATATATATATATATGTTGTGTAATATTGTATATATATATTATATATATATGTTGTGTAATATTGTATATATATATTATATATATATGTGTTGTGTAATATTGTATATATATATTATATATATATGTTGTGTAATATTGTATATATATATATATGTTGTGTAATATTGTGTATATATATATATATGTTGTGTAATATTGTGTGTGTATATATATATATATGTTGTGTAATATTGTTTGTATATATATATATGTTGTGTAATATTGTGTGTATATATATATATGTTGTGTAATATTGTGTATATATATATATGTTGTGTAATATTGTATATATATATATGTTGTGTAATATTGTATATATATATATATATATATATGTTATGTAATATTGTATATATATATATGTTGTGTAATATTGTATATATATATATATATATGTTGTGTAATATTGTATATATATATATGTTGTGTAATATTGTATATATATATATATATGTTGTGTAATATTGTATATATATATATATATATATATATATATATGTTGTGTAATATTGTATATATATATATATGTTGTGTAATATTGTATATATATATATATATATATATATATATATATATATATATATATATATATATATATATATATATGTTGTGTAATATTGTATATATATATATTAAATAGGCAGGAAAACTTTGTTCTCTGCACTTGCGGATGTAACTACTAAAATGTAGAAGAAATATCCGAATTGAAAACGACCTTAAGCAGGGATACCTCCATCTCATGCAGAAGCAAACCGATCTCTCTTAGGTTGAAGTAAGGCCTTGAGCAAGTCTTACCGACCCCTAAGCTTCCCGTGCTAAAGATACATGAAAACCAGTAACAGCAGATTGGTAGATTGCAATTGATGAGCATTGTCTGCATCACTCACTTCGGCTCGTGAATAAGTTTCCTCGAAGAAGCAACTGCTTGGCCGTACCTAGTACAATTAATTAGGTTTGCGATTTGGTTTATTTTGTTTTACAGCATATCATCCTCAGTAGGTTATTTAGTGCAAGATTTTTAGGATAGGTTCGTATGAACAGAATACGTATTCTTTGTCAGAAATCCCTTTGTAGATCAGGTTTCATTGACGAAAGAGGGTTTTTTGTTAAACGTCAAATGTATTTTTTTTTCTAAATCTATTGCTGGTAACCATTTTTTTTTCAAAAATATATTGCTGGTATTTCTATTACAAAAACGTATTTTTACACTTTCATAGTGTTTTGACTCCAGTCTGGACGTTAACTATTTGCCCATAGCTGGGACTCTAATAGATGTTGCTATCCCATGTCAGGGTGGACCTGGGAACAACGACAATTAAGAGGTGTTTTTACCCTCCCTCAAAACCTGATCAGAAGCCTTTCAGCCGGATGTAGCTTAGCATCATACCAAGCACGCCTCATTGGGAGGAGGGGTTTTACACCCCTGCAGAGATGCAGTCGGCTCATTCTGAAGCCCCAGCAAACAGGGCTAATTCGGATGCTACTGCGGGACATTTGGCTAACGCCTCCATTGTACTGCTTCGGCTTTCCATTCCATGGAATCAAGTGCTAGTCAAAACAAAGTGTTGTTTTTTGGAGGTGCTCGTCCGTATGTTCAGATACTCAACATCTCTTAACTGGGATCGATCACTTATCATTGTCCACATTAAAAACTGAAAATTGAAGGTAAAATATCGTGTTGCAACAATATTCCGAGTGGGTGGGGCTTATATGTCTTGAAAAATCAGCATTTAACATCTTGATTTTTTTTCCTTGGAATTCAACGCAGACTATTGTAATTAATAATTGCTTAGCTTTGCTTTTTATATCTGTTCTAATATTTCTTCGAGAAATTAAAAAAAAATTACACTTTGTTCTAATAACTCTAGCTGACCATTATGGTAATCAATAAATTCTGGAGTTATCGTGCAAAGTTATTTTATTAGTATTTACATCATTGTACATGCTGGGGTCTGCATCACATATACAAGTCTCTCTTATTTTAATTTTTTGCCGGTAACTATTCAGGTTTAGTGGCTGGAGGTAAAGATCTGTCTTACGATAACCCAGGGAAACTTACTGCTAAAAAAATCTACAACTTTGAACGCGGAAGAAATGGCACTGAAAAGAATAAATGCAAGAACTTACCAGTATAACCAGTGCAACTGTGGGCACAAATAGAATGAGCAAGCTCGACCCAGTCATCCAACACCTGGAAGAAAGAAAACAGTGCCATTACGTGTGCGATCATAGCTCTCCACAACTTCATATTCTTTGTAGCACACATTAATGTTTATTTTTTGTTATCCCTCCAAATCCATGATCCGCCATTCATTTACGCAAGCTCCTTAGCTAAGTTACTCGCTGTTTTTCTTTGTCCCTATTCTGTTTAATATGTCCTGTGAGTGTCAAATTCTTCAAACCCCCTGTCCTCATTATGTGTCCCAGAAATTTCAACTCTTTCTGATTCCAAGTATAATTTTTTTTATTTTTTATTTTCCTTAAAATCCCTTCGTTACTCACATATTCAATCCACTCTATTCTCAGCATCTTACTGTAGAACAGCATTTATATTGCCTCAAGTATCTTCTGAGGAGATTGTCGAGTATTAAATGCCGTCTACGAAAACAGATATTACGTAAAAGTTGAGCAGTGTTTTCTTTGTTTCTGAAGAAAATTTTTCAGCTTCTTAACACTTAGCTTTTGGAAGACATCTTTCGCTATTCCAAAGTGCCTTTCTGTTTCTGTAAATCCCTTCCAAAACATTTAGATTTTCGGACTTGCATGATTTTTGCTATTCACAATTAGTAGTTCCCATCTTGAACTGTTCCTCTTTCTAACAACCACACATTGTGTCTTCTTACAATTGCTGGTAAGCCCTTTCTTCTCACTTTGCTTTACTACCTTTTGTTCTTGAAGACGAAATAAAAAGTAAATCGTAAGCTTCTAACTAAACTTACTTTAGTCGCATACAAAGCCGCTAGTATTGGTCACCCTGTGAGAATTTAAGTCTTTGAATAATTTGCTAATCTGTATTTTACTCGAGACAACTAAGCATTAGGTTGGTGCAAAAATAATGACGTAATAATGTCGTTTTTTGACGTTAAAAAATACGTCAAAAAACGACATTATTACGTCATTATTTTTGCACCAACCTAATATTTTCAAAGCTTTCTTTAATTTGGTACAAGGTTACAACTGTCTATTAAACTAGCTTGTTAACCATTACTCAGATGTGGATGCTTCGAAACACCAATCATGTACAAGATATTTTTTAATCATTTCACCTCAAGCTAGGCAACACTGAAACAGAAACTGAGAAAACATTGTTGAGGAGAAGGGAGAAAAAAAAGTACAGGATTCCTACCCCCCCCCCACAAAAAAAAAAGAATGTTGACGATCGACGTTGCATTTAAATTTTTGAAGATTGCAATTAACACGAAAGCGGTAAGTCGGAACATTATTCGAGAAGAATGCGAGAGAAAAAAATGATTAGAATAGAAATTATGGTTTCATCGATCAAAATTTCAAGAGTAAAACGATGACACCCAGTTGCTAAAGATGTGGAGTATCTAATGAGGATCTACCTAAAAAAAAGTCGAATTCCATGGTTAGACTTACAAATACTCCTGCGTCTGGAATAGACGGGACCGGCCGGTTATTTAAATTTTGAATTTTGCCGCAGATCCACTGTTATTTCAGAAACTCTGTTATATATTATTTCCTAACATGTCTGTTTATTCCAAACGCGTTTATCTTCATGTTTTTTTTTCTTCAGAAAACAAGTTTTGAACAAAGTTTCCAACTTACCATTTTATTCAAACCTACCCTTTAAACTCCTTGCCTAGCTGTTGATCTCTTCTTTGTCATTGATCACACAGCTTAATGCGGAAAGAATTGGTTTGTAATATACAATAGCACAGAAGCTACACCAGTAACGTTTAATCATCACAAAGCAGCCCTTGTGTTTTCTCCGGTCAGGATGATCAGTTGTACCCACAATGAGTGCCTTTGTTTTGAACATTTATTGGAATTCAAGTGCACCCTCAGATCTCAGGTGGAACTCATATATAGGATCAATTGATAAAGATACTGAAAAAAAATGATCAGCTCCTTATACTGTTCCAGAAAGTACCTGACCTGCCATACTTGGTTTGATCTGTATCTTAGAATCAAATCAGATGAAATATGGAGTGTTGCTGCTATATCTGGACTGGAGTGGCTCTTGCTCTCTTTCTATCCGTGACACAGTTCAAACAAGTTTACGCTGCCTCGGAGGCAATTATTTTCCCCCTTACGTTCTCTTTCCTACAGAACGAGCCACTCGCTACTCTATCTCTATTTACATTGAAAATATTCGGACGGGTTACATAATTTAGTTCCACCAGTTCAGACATTTACATTTAAGAACCGTCATACCATTTACAAACTGACGAACCATCCTCATTCCCTCCCTATTCCATTTCTAAAAATGAAGTTCCATTTGGACAACTTCTTCCAAGAGCCGCTGCTTTGTGGAACAGACTACCGTGCGGATGCTTCTTCGAGAACTACAATCTTAAGCAATGTAAGTCTAGTGTCAAACGTTATCTATCACATAATATTGAAGTCAGCACTCAGAGGTGACAGGTTGTTTCATGCTAGACGCAATCGTCAGGCCGCGAGTGTTGGATTTATTCTCGACTATTTATATATGGGTCAGTCTTACATTGTGGATAATCTATTCTAGCGGTTATTTTGGCGGGAGTGGCTTGTTCATTTATTTGGGTTAATTTTTTTTCTATTTTCATTTATTATTTTTTCTTTTCGGAAAATAAATAAAAAATTCACTCCCGCCCAAATAACCATTAGAATGGATTATCCACAACACACCACTAACCCGTATATATATTAATAGCCGAGAAAAAATCCAATCCTGGCGATTGCGTCTAGCATAAAACAGCCTGTCGCCTCTGAGGGTTGACTTCAATGTTCACTTTTATATTTACATTTACATACGCACTATCTCTCATATTTAGCACTTTATCCCATAAATTACGCCAATCCTAACAACCGCATTCAGTAACCTCTACCTCAAGTGACTCTTGGGCCTTGTATTGAGTGAACGTTTAGTAGAACAATTCACTACATATTAGTAATGATTTTTGTAATCATTTCATCCCCAGCAAAGCGATGATGCCACTAGGATGCAAGGTGTTACTGGGAGTAAAAGACAATTAGAAAACTTTAGTGAGGAGAAAGGACGAAAAAGAACGGAAATCGCGAAGAATGAAGATGATGATTGGCATTGCATTTAAATTTTTGAATATTGTAGATGGTAGGGAAGAAAGAAATTGGAAGGGAATTCCACAGGCGAGAAGTGCGATAAAAGATATTATTAGAAAATAACATATCGTTACATCTAGCTCGTTCAACAGTAAAACGGTAAGACCTATTTGGAAGTCTAGTAGAACGCTTCAATTCATGCAAATGAGGCACCAAGGAGGAAAGCTCATCAGAACAGTTGCCATGAAAATATTTGTAGAAAAGGCAGAGGGAAGCCACATCACGTCGGTGAGAAAATGACTGAAGTCGAGATGTTAAGTCAGGATCGGTTACATTATGGACCCTCTGAAGAGTAACGAGCCTGTTTTAAACTGACGTAAGATGCTCAATTACAGTCATCGGGAGGTTGTTTAAGCCTCACTGATCAAATGGGGTAAGGTGCTTACTCAGAATGACTGAGAGGAGCAGATCTTTGTCGGTTGCAAAAGGGGTTTACTTGTTTCATCGATTTTTGTGTCTCATCATGGTATGCATTTTAAATATCTGGCGTAAAGCCACAGTCAGTGTTGCATATTTGGGGTCGGGATGTAGCTTAGGCCTCGCCTATCAAATAAGGTTCACAAGGTTAAAGGATTATAGAATAAGAGAAACACTATTTTTTTGTCTGTTCGGCATAATACGATGTATTTAGGTTATGGAATTTTCTATGGCCTTTTTATCGTTTTTGTACCTCATTATCATACAGCATACAATTTTAAAGGTATGAATATCCATAAAACTGAATATTCTACCTTAACACTCGTATTAAAAAAAACGCCCATTTTAAAAGCATACTATTTTCAATGCTCTGATTTTATCGAGAGGAAGCCAATCACTGTACGCTCGAGCTGTGCTATTTGGGATTCAATCTGAGCAGTAATGAGCAATAGAAGAAAAACATAAAGTGGAAACTCCTTTTAGAATTGGAATATTATTATTATTAGTAGTAATAACTGTACCAGCAATATTATTATTAACAGTAGTAGTAGAGGTAGTAACAGTATTATTATTAGTAGTAATAGAAGCATTAGTATCTTTAGAAATAGTAGTAGCAATAATAGTAGTAAAATTATTATTGGTAGCTGCAGTATTATTATTAGTAGTAATAGTAGTAGTAGTATTTTTATTAATATTAGTAGTAGTAGTAATATTAGTAGTAGTAGTAATATTAGTAGTAGTCTTGTGCTCATACTCGTACGGGTATTTTGCCCCGTGAATATATATTGTCTCCGCTAAAGCTTATTAAGTTGCTTAATTTTTTTTAATCATTTCAAGCAAGGTAATAAAGCCACTAAGACGCAGGGTGGGGCTACTGAGTGTGAAACAATATGAGAAAAACAAAAACATTAAGGAACGAGAACAATAAAAGAACAGGAATGAAGAAGGGGGAAGATAACGATTGAGATTGCATTTAAATAAACTTGACTCGAAAGCAAAAAGCCGGAAGAGTTTCACAAGGTAGAAGTGCGGGAGAAGAAACTGTTAGCATAGAACTTATGGTTACATCTAGCCGCTTCAATTGAAAACTAATAAGAGCTTACTGTCAATTTAGTACTGCGCTTGAATTCATAAAGTCTAGGTGCCAAAGAGGAAAGTTCATCAGAATAATTATAATCCAAGTATTTATAGAAAAGTTACAGGGAAGATACATTAGGGCAGTGGGAAAATGATTGGAGCTGAGATTTTAGAACAGGGCTATTGCAGATTCTTCTTTGTATTTTATCAAGGATCTCTAAATACATAGCAAGGTAGCAATATCCATAGAATTAACGAATGGTAAGACTAAGTTTCCTAGCACCAGAACGAGCATTTCATTCAATATAATCTTTCCAAATGTCAGCGAAAAACGTTAGTTTGAGAAAGCTCAATGTTTCTCTCTCCTTAGGATCACCCGTGAAAAGACCGATTTTCAAGAATAACATTTACTACAATACCAAAAATTAAAACAATTAGCAGAATAACAAATTCACCAAAATTTATTGAATCCAGAGGATATTTTAACGTTCATTGCGAAACGAGATTTTGATCTATTTTCTATTTTCTTTTCTTTTATAGCCACAACTACTATTTGTAACCGTTTGGTATAAAACTATAATTTCTCTTCCATTATTGATATTTAAAAAAAAAAAAAATAGTTGTGTACTTTGTAATGCAATTCTACTGGACAGTTCCTCTCCCCAAATGTATTTTTATTTTTCATAGTATTTCTTGATTCTTTTCATAGTATTTCTTGATTATTTTTATAGTGTTTCTTGATTGTTAACGGAAACAAATTAAATCTGTTTAGTTTTTGGTTACGCTACTGTTTGCTATTTATATTTTCGCAGCTACTGTAAAAACGAACATGACCAGAATCTCTGTATGTATTATTGGCTGGTGTCACTGAAAATAAACTTTAATGTACTCGAATAATTACAGTAATGTTTTCATTTTACCAAAATGGGATGTAATATGAACGTAAGAAGAAAAGTAGAAAGTTAAGATCATAAGGATATGGAGGATAGATAGCAATTGACTCTAGACTTGAAGGGGTTAAGATTGTAGTGTTGAAGGAAGCGTCTACTTGGAAACCTGTTCCACTTTTGGGTACAAGCTTCCTGTGTGAAGCATTCTTCTTACCAATGAAAAGAGGGATGCTTAAATCACGTGGGCATAGAAAGGTAGTTTTGGGATGTAAAGGTCTGTACTGGTGACTTTAAAGAAATACCTCATCTGAAAATTTACTATGAAAGTAACGATAGGCTTGCGACGTTGCGTCTGTGAGGAAGGTTTCAGGGTGGAAGATTAGTCCCGCTTCACAACGGTTTTGAAGTCTGTCAAGGCTATAATTTTTGTATGATCTGTTTTTTTTGTTGTTGTTTTTTTTAGATAAAGCACAGCCAGATCAGTCAGATACTTTATGGAGTTACAAGGAATCGACCATTTTTCCACGTGAGGTTTTGGGCGAACATGAGTCCTAATAGATGTCCAAAACAGACTGGGAGTGGAAACGTCTAAAAACCGTTCATCATGACTGGAGATAATTCAGGGTCTGCTCGGTGAGTATGAAACATTACTAAGTTGGTTTTTGAGGGTTACAAGGCAGTTTTCCCTTGAGTGAACTTCCTCTCACTTCATTGAGCAAATATTATGATTATTAGCAGTAGTAGTAATAGTAGTAATATTACTGTTATTATTATTAGTAGTAGTAGCAATATTATTATTAATAGTAGTAGTGGCAGTAATATTAGTAGTAGTAGTAGCAGTATTATTATTAGTAGTACCGCTACGGTAGTAATAATAATATTATTAATAGTAGTAATAGAAGTATTATTATTAGAATTAGTGACGGTAAGTGCGACATTGAGATCCGTACACGTATTGGGATGACCAAGGCACATTCCAAAAGCTGGGCAGAGTACGGCGAGATAGGAGGATATCTTTGGCAAAGAAAAAGAATACTGAACTGTTACGTGGCATCTGTCCTTCTTTGCGGCAGCGAATGTTGGGCGATTTCCTCAGAGATGAAGAAACTCGAGGCGACAGATATGTGGTTCTACAGAAGGATGCTAAGGATAACATGGAGCGAGCGTGTGAGCAACGATGAGGTCTTCGAGAGGTTGCAAACAAGGAGGAGGATTATACTTAATATCAGGAAGAGGCAGCTGAAGTTTCCGGGACACATAATGATGAAGGAGGGTCTAGAGAATCTGATACTTATGGTTCGAATAGAGGGGAAGAGAGACAAGGGAAAACAGCGCGTGACGTACCTGGCGGACTTAAGCAAGTGGATGACAGAACGTGGTCTAAGGGAGGAAGCAGAGGGAAGGAACTTGTTGAGAGCTGCAAGGGATAGAGGGAGGTGGAGAGCCATAATCGCCTATATCCTGAAAGGACATGACACATAAACAGGAAGAAAAAGAAGTAATATTATTATTATTATTATTATTAATAGTAGTAGTAGCAGCAGCAGTATTATTATTATTACTATTAGGTTGGTGCAAAAATAATGTCGTTTACTCACATATGTTAATATATGACAAAACGACATTAATTTTGCACCAAACTAATATTAGTAGCATTAATAATAATATAAAATGGGTATTTCACCCCGTGAATATATATTGTCTCCTCTAAAGCTAGGAGAGGCCAGGGTTACAACTTTTGGCGCCCAATGAAGATCTCATTCATGACATTAAAAAAGTCTGTGAAGCTATATTTCTAAGAAGTGCTCTACAGTGTGCGTCACGTGTCGATATTCACTAGAATAAGCTTACTCCGGGTTTGAGTTGAAATTGTGGGACACTTAATAATAAAACAAATCGGCTACATAAGCGAGTCTGAAAAAAAAAGGGGGGTGCTTAAAATTGCTCTATGGCAAGCGTCTCATGTAGATATTTACTAAACTTGGAATAGAACATGGCTTCAAATTTTGGGCACCAAACTTACAACACCTGGGAGACTTTCTCAGTAGGACTTTGCTCTGCAACACGCGCTCCGTGTAACTTAGTTTAATATCGGGCCCCAAATAATAGGATGCATAATTTGTATCAAATTATCTGCAGTTGTAAAGCCCTGCAAACAGAGCTTGTTAACCATTACTTTACTTTCGTTTTGTTTACTCAAATAACCCCACTGTTATATACGGTTTCGGCTGTGTATCAGTCAGTACGGTCCGAACTCACTCACGTAGTAATAGCTTGCAAGATTATCATGTTAACTATAACTTTGCACCGAGGTGTCCACAAAATTATGTGTTCATTGAGTCAGAAACTAGTCGATTTCATATCAGAGGATTGTGTGTTTCTTCTTATGCCAAGCATTGGGTTAAGGACAAACATTAGTCATCGAATACGCTTTAAGTAATATGACTGCCATTTCTATGCTTTTCCCACGTTAGACCGTACCCTGATTTGAACAATCAAGAATTGTCGAACGAGCGATTAATAAAGAATTGATAACTTCTTATTCAAATGAGTCAGAGGCTTACTCTTAAAAAATTTTCCAGACTTTCTCGCATATTATCAAGATTAGAGATAATAATTCCTTTTTTGTTGTGTTCAAATAGATTATTTTTAAAAATTACACTGCAAATGTTTTTCAAGTTTTCAAAAGAAATGTTTTGCATTATTCCAAATAAAGAGTGTTCTAATAACTTGGACCGATTTTAAAGTTTAAGTGTCTAATGGTTTTTTTCTTTTTCTTTCAGATTTGGCGGATATTTGGACGAGATTATTTTTCATACATAATTGCCATGACTTAAATAACATGATCCTATAGGGAAATAAATAAATTTTCACCAGTAACACTGATTTATTTACTGCTAACTTTGATCCGTCTAAATGAAACACATTTTATTTTCCAATTATTGATTTTTTTTACCCAATCAATAATAAAATAAACTATTCCATATAAATTTAGGGAAAATGATTAAAAATTTAAGAAGCCTTAACTATACAAATGAAAAGTAACGCAGATTATGTAATTCACGAAATTGTCAACTAAGGTCTTCAAAAATTAAATACACTGTCAAGCGTCAACGGTCTTTGTTTCTTTCACACTCAATAACGCCTTGAATTTTAGTAGCTTTTATTTCCTTGCTTGAGGTGAAATGATTATAAACACGCAATCCGATGAACAGAACTTTATTAACCCACAAAAATATAGTTTAATATGATTATAGTTTATGGCTATATTTCTTACCGATATTTTTTACTAATAAATCATCCGGGACCTTGAAAATACACCCTTTATAAAAGTAACAGTGTTCCTGAATTCCCATATTGCATCTTCTACCTTCAATTCTTCATTTTTAAGTATTAAAATAATCAGTTGTTGCAATGGTTACACATGAACCACTTTATCTCGTAGGTTGACTTGTCGAAACGCAGTTCACTTCGTATCATCACACCACAAACAGCCAAAAAACAACAATTAGGATGAGCAAATATTAATATATAATACCAAATACTATGCAGCACTCACTGAAAAGAAAGACTTAACATTCTGGAAGCTATTATTATGCAAAAGAAACTACCCATTTGAGATAAAATATCTTTCAGCACTGGAGATTAATTTGAATTATTGCGTTACAAAAATGCTAGAATGTAGCCAACAAAATCTTGTCTACCATACAGATAATAGTCACAATATATATATATATATATATATATATATATATATATATATATATATATATATACACACACACACGAGGTGAGGCAGATAGGACAGAAGTTTTTGAAAAAATCACATCATTAATTTTAGCTTCAAAAAGTTTTTATTGATCGATATCCCGAGACGCATAGGAGTAAATAAATTTTTTTACCCTCCCCCACCCCATAACGATAGCCTTTCCACGTGCCTTAGTATGTAATTTGGTGGTGGGGGTGTCTATAAATGCTTTCGTATTAATTGTACGGATGAGCTTTTCGTTAAGGTACCTAGATTTTATGAATTTAAGTGCATTACTAAACTGCCGACAAGGTCTCATCAGTTTACAGTTGACTATATGTAACCGTAAGTTCTCTGCTAACATTTATCGCACTTCTAGCTCGAGGAACTCTTTTCTGGTTCTATGCTTCCCAGTCAACTTTGATCTTCAAAAGTTTAAATGCAATTTCAATCATTATCTACTGTCCTCCCTATTACTTTTCTTTTGTTCTCGCTCCCAAGGAATGTTTCTGTTTTCTAATACTGCCATACCCAGCAACCGCCTTGTGACTTAGTGGCTTTACTACCTTGCTTGCGGGGAACGCAATTTAAAAAAAAATATTGGTGTTTTACTTTTCTTGCAGGCAAGTAAATGGTGTTTATGGCAAAAGTTTTCCCAAAAGCTGTGGATAGATAGTGCCAGCTAATTTTGTTTTACGATAAAACTATTTACTCAAGCTAAATTGGTTGCTGATAAAACGTATTTACTGAAGACTCCTCCCGAAAGAAAATTTTTTTTAATGCAAAACGAAGCCTCGTTGGTTTAACGAAAAGCATAATCATTTGAACTGTACCACCTGCAATGCGATTACACTTGGCAAACGTCTTATTTCCTCGACCAGATTATGTTAGCTCAGGCCTTGTCCAGTTTTACATGGAATTCCGCCATATTTTATTGTTTGGTTTGTTTTGGTTGGTTTTCACGAAGTATCAAGTCTTTGGTTCATTTAACACCAAAAGAAAAAAAAGCTTAATGAATATAATTTATTGAACACTTTTACATGAAGCACAAGCTGCTTCCTTTATTGCCCGTGTAATATCGTTGCGCCGATTAATAAAAATACGACGCTGAATGTCCCATACGTAACATTACATTTTATTTGTAAAACCGACGATAGAACGATCCTCTTCACTGACTCTACAGTTTTTGTTGTGTTTCATTTAACTGAGACAACAACCACAGGTTATCGCTGAATGACGAGTTGTGATTTGTTACCAGTCGGTCATCTCCTCTCGCTGTGTTGCAACTAGCCACGCCACGACCTTTCTTTGCTATGTTGTAACTGGTGATGTATTTACCTGTCGAACTGGATATCAGACAGGTCCGTGGTTATCATTTTAGCTGAAAACGAATTCAAATCATAATGTTGTTCTGACAATACCCACATAGTATTTATTTTTTAAGAGTTGCTATACAGTTCTCTCTTCTATTTGCTTCTAGCTGGAGTGAACACAAGTTTTTAGACAAGGACTTCTTTCTTTTCATGTATTTTACTTTGAAATGTCCATCTCAATAATAACAACTTCTTTTTCCTCTCCGTTTTTTTCTTTTGGGTCAGTTTCTTCCTTTTTAACTCAACTCCATTCTTCTGACTCCAGCGAAGAGTAATTTCTTATTTCTAATGGCCAGTGGACAAAATGGGCTTTAATGACTGAATGTGACGGCTATCAGCCAGTAAGTGCGGATGTGAAACTTTCTTTTTATAAATGTTCGAACATCGGAATTGTCACGTAGGCCTTTTCTTCAAATAATGAAGATTATCTTGACACAAACCAGATGTTATCAGCTGGCTGGGGCTGCTAGTTGACACCATAAATATATTTATTTTCTGAAGCAGGGTCGAGAGAGGGGTAACTGGAGGAACAGGAACATATATAAATAATTTTTACTCCTACGGTCTTTCGAAAAGTCTGTCACGTACAGGCAACTTTAGATTAGGAATACAGGTTTCAATTCTTACTAATTCCAATCTCAACCGTAATCAAGATTTTTTTATACGTTCTAATGAAACGCTTGGCTTGGTTTCTTTTTTCTTTATACTTATCTGAATTTCATGCGTCCGCATAATCTTTTTCATTTATTTACTAAAACTACTGAGGGTCTTAGCAAAGGTCATCTTTCTTTGAGTATTGTGGACTGGCGCTACAGAATCACAAAGAAATGTATCAAATAACAGAAAGTACATCACTTGAGGACTGCCAACAGTAGTAACAATTAAAACGGATAGCACAGGTAACTCGAAGAGAAAATAATAACATGGTCAAGATGTTAACTTTCCACATCACATGAAATAGGAAAAAAATATACACGCTTTGTAGACCTCAAAGCAGCATGTGACCCATCAATAGAGACTTCCTCTTCTCATCTGTAGTTGTAAAGAAAAGAAAAACAAGAAAAAAAATCTGTCAACTTATAGTATCAACAAAGGTTTGCAATAGATTTCTTCTGTCCCTCAACCGCAACACTTGTAGCCAAATCACATTTCAAACGATAGTCCGTCGAAACAGTCCAACAGGCAACATAGAAATGACAAAATTGGGTCACACATCCAACCTTCGCTTCTCTCCAGCAAAAAACGCATGTTCGTCCGCCAAGGTCACAAAATCTAATCCCGCATAAGCGAAATACAACGGCTTTTGTTCACCGAGAGATTTTTCTGATTGGTCACGCCATTTAGGGGAGAGAAGAACATTAGTATAGATTCTGGTCCTTAAAGTAGATTTTTGCTAACTACATTTTGGTAATTTTTCTTCGGCAGATCGCACACAAAACATGAACTCTTTTTCGAGGTAGCTGATTATCTCTTTCACTACATCATCCAATAGAAGATAACGATCCAGTTTTCCCTCCGGAAGCCAACGTACCTTATGATGGGTGGGGGGGTGCTATGCTGATGACACAGGTATTCATAGTTGGGTTAAAAATATAAAAAAAACTTGAGCCATTTTCTTAAATAGCCTCGTCAGATCGAAACTATCATATGGATGTCATGTATGGCGCCAGACCCGTTCATAGATATTTAACTTGTCAGCTGTATTCAAATGCGTCCTAAGATCAATGGTGAAAAAAGCTTTGAGCGAATGAAGCCTGAAGATCTTGACAAAGATAATCCTTTTTTGAGCATTGTGGACTGGGGCTACAGAGTTACAAACAAAGTACTGTACCAAATAGCAGAAACTACATCACGAGGACTACCAACAGCAGCAACAACTAAAATGGATAGCACATGTAATTCCAAGAGAAAATAATGACATTATCAAAATGTTAACCTTCCACACCACTTCAAATAGAAGGTTAGGAAGGAAAACCCTCAGCAATACTGGAAAGAGAGAACAGAACTACTAGACTTGAGAGACCTGAAAAATTGTTTTAAGAGAAAGATTTGATGAATTTCAACCGAAATAGTACTGGATGCTCGGTCAATGAATACCAAATGTTTCCTTGTAGGGAAAAGGCTAATACTAACATGACCATTATTTCGTTCACTCCAGCCAAGAAATGTTATTTCTCCACTACTAAAATCTTGGGCGAAGTGGTCACTTTGTCACATATTCATCAATTACTGTCGGACAAAGTGTGTGTATGCGGCTCGGGCCTTCTCCAAATGTGGACCGTCCCTGTCTGGTGGGTGTTTATATATCTGTCATTCGTCGGTTCTTTCGCACGCGTGTATATCCCAGGTGCAAAATTACGTCTTTGCGTGTCGGGGCAGTCATTGACATCGGGTGAATCCCGTGTCTCCCGTTTTCAGCTAGGAGTTCACCCCTCAGGTTAACACTAAACCTAGTTTTTCTCAATAGTCTTCTACTATGTGTTGCGTCCATTCAGAACATACGCGATCATGGCTCTCTACAACTTTCTATCCCGTGTGGGATTCCTCTATTTCTCTTAATATGCCCCCGTCAGGTTTATGTTTTCCAAGTCCTCTTTCTTCATTATGTATCCAAGGAATGTCATCTGATTTTTTTAAAATTCTGAATATGTGTTCTTTCTGTTGCCATTTTAAAAAAATGTTGCTTAATCGCCCCGTCCATGGAATTTTTAGTATCTTTCTGTTGAACCATATTTCTGATGCTTCTAGTTTTTGCTTCATTCTTAGAGATATTGATATTCGCTGCCATATAAGATGATGGATAACACACAGCAATCCAGCTGAGTGCAGAGTCTATTCTGGCAACACCTGAGGTGAGCCACACACTCCACCTAAAAGTAAGTGTAAAAAATACTTACATACTCCCTTGTCCATAATCCTGGAACGCTAAACCGACTGGAATTCCAACTATTATCAAAGGAAGACCTGAAAATAAAAGTCAGTGGAATAATATATTGGAGTAATAGAAAAAAAAAAATTCTACATAGAATATTAAAAACCAATATGGCGTAGGGAAAATCGAATTCTAAAGAATGAAACGCTAAGACTAATATTGAGTTTCAACTCCAGCTTGTTTACTATACTGACAACATCCAGTTATTGCTAATGACTGAGGCAGTTGAAAGTTCTCTTTTACGTGCTGTCCGTTTCATTCTCTCACAGATGAAGAAGAAACGTGATGTTTCTACGATAGGATGCTGAGAATACCGTGAACGTAATATATGAACAATGGAGCCTTTTTAAGGACAATTGAAAAAAAGGGATAGGACAGAGAGAGCTAACATTTATTGGGCACATAATGAGGAGTGAATGTTTAGAGAATTTGACACTCAGAAGACATATTATAGTCAAAAGGAGCAGAAGGAATCAGCGAATGAGCTGCCTAACGAGTTTGTGTAAATGGATGACAGAACAGCGAGTGGGAGAGATAGTAAAAAGACAAATATTACTAAGAGTTACAAAGCTAGGAAGATGTGAAGAGCCATGATCGCCTACATCCTGAAAAGATATGGAAAATAAAAGAAGAATAACTCCATTCAGGACATGAACAATCATGGCTCTCCACAACTTTCTATCTTGACTCCTTTTTATCCCTCTCAGATCCTGTTCAGTCATTACACATTTACACAAGCTCATTAAGGCAGATTACATGTTGTTTCCTTTTTCCCTTATTGCCTTCAGTGTGTTCTGTGTGTGTCAAATTCACCAAGCCCACTTTTCTCATTATGTGTTCCAGAAATTTCAATTGTCACTTTCTGATTCTAAGTGTCTTTTTGTTTTCAAATGAAAGGCACTGGAACAATAGAAAAAAAGTTCATTCTAAATAAGGTATTTAAAAAAAAATATGTCGTATGGAAAATCGAATTCTGGAAAATGAAGCGATGTTTCCAATTTTGAATTTCAACTCCTACCGAAATGAAAACGCACAGTTCTTCATAATGACCAAGTCGATTGAAATTACTTGTGTAAAAACAGAACAAAACGTGAATTTACATCATCGTATTGGAAAATTAGAAAAATAAAATTTAAACAGAGAGACATTGTCAGTTTAATTTAACAAAACTTGGCTCAACAATTTTTTGCTGTCGAAATACACTTTATAAATTTAACTGTAATTTTTATATTTAACGGATATCTGCATTTCAGTTTGATATTCCAGATTATTTTTAACAATATTATTATCGACCTGCCTAGCCTTATTAAGAAAATGTACCTCTCGACATAAATCGAACATGTCGTTCCGTTTAAAACAAGGCTCAGGTATTCTGTTTAAGTAATGGATATCACTGCTACCTTTCTGCTAAGGATGTGCTCGTGGTGTAATGAATAGCGACACAAAATGAGAAATCGAAGTACCGGGTTCGAATTTCAGTCGAGTCCGTTATATTCACTTATAGCATAAATACACTTGAGAAAAGTATTAACCCATCTCAACCACCAGCAATGTGTTAAATAGTAGGACTTGTATCTTGTAAAATCGTTGGAATTTTAAACGAAAATATTGATGATGTAATATGTTCTTGATAAAAAGAAGAAGTATTCGTATAACACCAAATATTATCTCGACAGAGCAAAAAATGCTTCACAACGTCAACAATTAAGTTGTTAGAGTTCTTATTCGATTTTCACGCTGTCTCAAAAACGAAGTATTTGCGGGCATATTGTCTAAATTTTCTTTAGTCCTTATTTTGGTGTGAAGAACCTGGCCCTAAATTTGTAAAAGTATTTTTGAAACACCCTGATTATATATATATATATATATATATATATATATATATATATATATATATATATTCTTAAATGTCTATAATTGGTAACAGAAGCCATTGGTTTATACCAACGGATTCCCATACTTAATACTTCTCGAATTCACTCTCGCGTGGTCATGTGTGACGTCATGAGCTGCGGTGCGATTTTCGCTTCCTGCGTCTTATATGCACGTGTTTATCGTTGCTTGGAAATCATCCATGTAAACAGAAACAGACTATCATCACATTCTTATCGGTGTATTGCTTAATATATTGTACTGTAATTGTCATCTTTGATAATGGCTTATGTAAGCTGAATATTGTAATTTTCTTTCTTCGTTTAATGATAATGTTATCAAGCTTATCAGACGTTGTGAAAAGAATTTACATAAAATAGACAACACTTGTCTATATTACTTAATGAAATATGTATGAATATATATAACAATTAGAACATATTTCTTCGTCATTGCCGACGCGTTTCGTCAATCCAACTTTATTAAGGCAAGTTTAAAAGAGAAATGTTTTGTAGTTACATCAGATTCAAAATATTAAAAAAGCAACGATCGTGCGTAAGCCTCCTTCTGGATATTGGTAACGTTTTTTTTTATACTAAGAATTTGTTTTAGTTTTCCATGTCGACATATTGTTAAATTTCTCAGAATAATTCTGAAGATAGAATAAATTGGAAAAAAAAGTCAATTAGAAAACATTTCTTAGTGATTGCCAGGCAAGTTTAAAAGCGAAATCTTTTTTTTTTTTTTTTTTTTAAACAGGAGCATCCCCTTTTTAATATCTTGAACTCGGTGTAACTACAAAACATTTCTTCTTTAAACTTGCTTTGATAAAGTCGGATTGACGAAACACGTCGGAAATGAGTAAAAAATATTTTACAATTGCTTTATTTGTCTTATCTTCAGAATTATTCTGATAAATTTAGCCACACACACACACACACATACACACACACAGACACACACACACACACACATATATATATATATATATATATATATATATATATATATATATATATATATATATATGTTTTGTGTATTTAGGAAGCAATCCTTCTTTCATGGACAGTTCATTGAATAAGACAGACAAGGTGCTTTGATTTAGTTTTTTTTATACAATTTCTGATGTGATCTAATAATTTTTCTTTTCAGATGATGAATTATATAAAAACTGTCCGAATTTTATTTTTACCGGAGCGATTTCGGCTATACATTTAGCCATTTTCAAGGTTGAAATATTTTAACTGTTAAATAAGAAATAATTTGTTGCATATATGTATTTATATAATATTTTCATTTTCAAAATACGGTCAACATATTGCGTCCATGTTCATGGTTGATATTATTGTGTGTTTTCTTTTATTAATAAGGCTTATTATTTTTTAACCTTTGTGCATGGAGACGATGCTATTATATTTGTGTTGTCAACAAGTATGTTACGAATAGGGTCCGGTAGGTCTCCATGAATATTTAAATGAGATCTAATTGAGCTATAGTCAGAAATGTGTAGAGTGAGTCTTCGTTTCAAGCATGTAGTATATATATATATATATATATATATATATATATATATATATATATATATATATATATATATATATATATATATATTCTGGTCGCCTTAAGATCGTGAAGAGCATGAAACTTGAGTAGCAATTTGAGCTGTATCTCGTTGAGTGTTAGGCGCTTAAGAAGCGATTCGATTTTTGCTCTGTCTCGATAGCCTAGGTATTGAGCACTGTTATTTACTGCTTAAGTAGGAGTTAGTTTTTTTCTGTTTAAAGTTTTTCTTGTTTTTTGCTGTTTTGTTATTAGTTTATAACTTTTTTAGTTGAAGCATTTTGTTAGGTAGTTTGTTGGTTAAGCTAACATTTTGTATATATATATATATATATATATATATATATATATATACATACATACATACATATATATATATATATATATATATATATATATATATATATATCCAAATTGTTAGCGTAACCAACAAACAATATATATATATTGTTTGTTGGTTACGCTAACATTTTGTATATATATATATATATATATATATATATATATATATATATATATATATATACAAAATTTTAGCGTAACCAACAAACAATATATATATATATATATATATATATATATATATATGTATATATATATATATATATATATATATATATATATATATATATATATATATACAAAATTTTAGCGTAACCAACAAACAATATATATATATATTGTGTATATATATATATATATTGTGTATATATATATATATATATATATATATATATATATATATATATATATATATATATATATACAAAATTTTAGCGTAACCAACAAACAATATATATATATATATATATATGGGATAACTATATATAAATTTTTCTATATCAAGAACAATTTTAGGGGAAAGATGTATGACAAAGTGGAAAAAGTTTTCTTGTGACGCATTTGGTCCTTTAGGGCATAATCGGACTAAATCTGTTTACGTTGACGCGACTACGCATGCGTACGAAAATTCCCAACGTCACTCGCTCGTGCGCATGTTTAGTCGCATCAACGTAAGCATAAACACACACAGACACACACACACACACACGTATATATATTCACGTCACGTGTTTATGGTAATATCAACGTTATCCTCGTTTTGTTTCCTTCTTATCTAAAAAAAACTGTCAGCTTATTTTACCATTAAGCTCTGTCACTTTCAAACAAAGAAAGTTATTATTCATCCTAGCGGTATCCATATATATCTCGTTTTCTCTCTCTCCGTCCTATTCTCTCACTTTCTTTCTCTCTCTCTATCTCTTTCCCTCTCTTTCTCTACCTCTCTCTCTCTCCCACTCTTTCTCTCTCATCCTCTCTCTCTCTATCCCTGTCTTTCTTTACCTCTCTCTGCCCCCACTCTTTCTCTTTCTGCCTCCCTTTCTTTCTATACTTCTCTTTCTCTATCCCTCTCTCTCTCTCTTCCACTGTCTCTCTCTTCCTCTTTTTTTCTATCCTTATTTCAGTCACCCTTTCATTTTTTCCTCACACGCTCCCATATACACTCTTGGTTTCTCTTGACTTTAGATATTTACTTAATGTCGATGTATAGGAAAGGGACAGGTAGGCGCCAATCATGCAAAGCAAAGAGGGCACGACTGCCTTGAGTATCGGTATTATAACCGTGGACTAAAAACCAAGTTTCATATGACTAACTTTGACTGAGTCTGCCACAAAGTTGAATGATTTACAAAAGATTGTGTTACGTCAAGCATTCTAGTGGAAGACGTGCTTGCTTTGATAATGGTTAATATGCCCGGACTTAAAAATGATGACAGCAGAGGTCAATGGGAATCATGCAACTTTCTCACTACCAAGGAAGCCACGCCTTATACAGTGGGCTTTATGTTTTTAGCTACCCTTGGTTACAGAAATTTTAGCTTGTGCAATAAAGTATCTTCTTTTTTTCAGACAATAGCTTGTTAGTATCAAGTTACTTTAATCTATGAACGATAGTTGACTTATATTTTGCAATGAAAGTTCGCGGAATAAGGAAAATGGCGAATTTCAACGAGGGCAAATAATAGGATGGCATCAGTGTGGCAAGTCAAATAGAGAAATTGCTAGTTTTTTCCAGGTTAATCATCAAACGGTTAATAATATTGTCAAGAAATTTCATGAAGAAGGCCATTGTTTTGTGGAACAACGTTCAGCAAGTCCAAGCATCGTATCTGATCGAACGAAAAGGGCGTTGAAGAAGAAAGTCATCAGAAACCGTGGTCAGAGCGTAAAAGATGTCACCAACAGTATGGAAATGTCGCCATATGAAAGACTCTGAAAGAGCTAGGCTATCAAAGAAGAGTTGTAAGAAAGAAGCCCCTGATTTTCAGAGGTTAATAGGAACATGTGTATAGACTGGACGAGAAAATTCGAGAGCAAAGCTTATAAATTTTGGCAATTTTTAATTTGGTCAGATGAAAGTAATTTCTGCAAATATTCAAATTAGGGACAGGGAATGAGATTTGGAACACTGAATGCCTGCAGGCAACCTTGGAGGAATTGGAGTAATGGTGTGAGTCGCTGTCTGGTTTGGAGGGAAATCTGAGCTGATTCTTGTTGAATGGTCTAAAATACTGTCAAATATTAGCGAAAGTACGACTCCCATTATTAGAAACCAATCAGATTGACAAAAATATCTACCATTTTCAAGAAGTTGGGACGCCGTTCCATACGAGCAAAGTAGCAAAGGCCTGGAAGGATTCGCAAGGAATCAAGTCACTGCGATGGGTAGATCAAAGTCCTGACATTAATCCAATAGAGAACATTTGGAAGCACCTTGATCGAAAACTTCAAGAGTGTGCAACCAAAATTACGTCAGTGGCAACCCTTAAAGAAACAATGCTGAAGGACTGGCAAAATATGGATCAGACGATTGTTGATAACTTGATCAAATCCATGGAAAATCGAATACAAGCACTGAAACTAGAAAAATTGAGGACTTACTCGATACTAGTTCCAAATACTGTTTATGTTGAGTTGGGATTACGTAATTAAATTTTGACATTGGATGTAGTTTATTTCTTCTGGCTAAAAACTTTTCTTGGTCCACAGCATATATCAGCCAACTGGTTAGAACGTTCGCTTTCCGATCATGAGTCCCGGGTTCGAATCTCTCTATGTTCGATTCATCAGGAATGTGACTTTTTGATATTATCGGCCTGGGGAGGCTGATCTCAGTGGGTAGCACCGTTGGAAAGTGCTTGAAAACCGTATCAAGCCTTGCGAGTGAAATTTGAATAGACGGAACTATTCAGAGGCCGTCCATAGCTGCTTTAGCACGAAGTCGTAAGTCATCGCGATCAAGGGTTTGAGAATACTGAACTGTTGATTGCGCTAGATAATGCGATATCTCCCGGAAACTATAACTAAGGTCCGCTCAGCATGGTTGCGGTATAAACCGCAGATGGGCTCTGTGAATGCTGAACAGGCACAAATACACCCGAGCAGGCGTCTGCAGTAAGGATTAGCTAGCCGACCTATCGTTTTTCATTGTGTCAATCTTCTAAAATGGAGGCCTGGAATTAACTTGAAAATAAGAGATGCAGTTTATGAGTGGGCTCGAACACTTGCTATTGACTCCGGCAGGAAATACGCTAAGAGCCTTAGCTACCAAGCAGGACGATTCATTCTGGCTATCTGATACTAGGTCAAAAAATGAAATGAGCAGGAGGCTGAGACAGAATACACACCCTGCAACAAAATTCTGCGTTTGTTACCCTTATTCTTGTTTGATGCGGGTGAGGCAAACACAATTTTGCCCCGAGGCATCTGACTCAAAAGAACAACATATCTACACAGTAATATATATTAGGTTGGTGCAAAAGTAATGTCGTTTTCTCACATAGTAACATATGTGAGAAAACGACATTATTTTTGCACCTACCTAATATAACCCTGTCTGTTAAATATATCTTGGTATGTTGATCGTTCGTTTATTCGTTCGTCCTTTCTTTCTGTCTTATTGTTTATTTGTTTGCTTGTTAGTTAATTTGTTTGTTTGCTTCTTTCTTTCTTTAAGGATTAACTCACATAAAAAATATTTATCTGCCTTATTTCTGTCTTCTTATTTTCTTTCTTTCTTTCTTTCTTACATTCATTCACGACCAACACATTCAAAAATATTTAACTCCATCTATCTGTAGTTGTCTTATTTGTTTGTTTGTTTCTTTCTTGCACACATTCATTTACGACTAACACACTCAAAAATATTTAACTTCGTCAGTATATATATTTTTTATCTGTTCATATTTTTTTTATTATACCCTTTTTTCTTTCATTCTTTTTCTTTCTTTCTTTTTTCATTCATTCACGACATACGCACTCAAAAATATTTAACTCCCTCTGTTTATATTTGTTTACCACGCCGTTTCTTTCTTTCTTTCTTTCTTTCTTTCTTTCTTTCATTAACGACTAAGACACTCAAAAATACTTAACTTCGTCGGTTTTTATATATATTTTTTATTTGTTTTATATTTTTTTATTATGCCCTTTTTTCTTTCTTTTTTTTCTTTCTTTCTTTCTTTTTTCTTTCTTTCTTTTTTCATTCATTCACGACATACGCACTCAAAAATATTTAACGTCGTCGGTTTTATATATATATATATATATATATATATATATATATATATATATATATTAGTTTGGTGCAAAAATAATGTCGTAATAATGTCGTTTTTTGACGTATTTTTAACGTCAAAAAACGACATTATTACGTCATTATTTTTGCACCAACCTAATATATATATATATGTATTATCTGTTTATATTTGTCTTATGTTTTTTTCTTTTTTCATTCATTCATTCATTCATTCATTTATTTATTCATTCATGAATTACACACTCAAAAATATTTAACTCAGTCTGTTTGTGTTTCTTTGTAATACGTCGTTTCTTTCTTTTTTCTTTCTTTCACGACTGACATTCCCAAAAAAGCTTAACTTTGTTTGGTACGTTCTATTTATCTATCTTTATTTGTTTGTGATGCATCGACAGAGAAAATCTTAATAAAATATGCTTCAATAAATATGTGTTAACAACTTGTTGCCAAACGAAATGATGAGAAAGCAAAAAATTAAACAGTGTTGTTCTTTGGTAGAAATATCTGAGAACGCTTTCTGAAAGATCTGAGAATTAAATATTTTAATTACTCTAATCATTATCCTAATTAGAATTCTTACTGACATTTATCACAACGTCTAACATTGTATAGCAACTGTTAGACGTCTAACATATGAGCAGTCATCGTAAAGCTGATTCTCTGCTAAAAATAGACCAGTTCGGTGCCTACTTTAGCGCAATGATTTTATCGCGTAGACTCTACGCCGTAGGACCTATTAACAGTTGTAATGAGTCTCTTCCTTAAGAGTGTCTTATTATACTGTTTCATAATGCCAGTTTCGATATAGCACGCAATTCACACCAGACCATCAAAGAAGCTGGATGCATCATGTTTTGGTTTGGATTTACTTTTAGTCACCGAATACAGAAATATGTGGCCTCGCACTTACAACCGGTTCTACGAGTATGGCAACGAGAATATTGGTAGATGAATATTTAAGCAACAGCCCCAGGGATTACTAGGGTTAGTCTCTCACAGACATCATAGGAGAATATAATGACTGCGTGTCGCACGAGGATCCAGCAACAACATATCGCAAGACTGACCGTTTGTAACTGATGAAGGGAAGAGTTGAATAAAATGAAATGTAAAACAAGAAAGATTCAAGTTTCCTCTTATTATTTAATCATTGCACTGACTTCATTGTTCTAAGGACTTTTTGTCAAACTAATTTAAGCTCAGTAAATATCTATATATATATAAGTTTTTTTTCTAGTCTCGCCAAGTTTTAGTGATAATAGTACTTTCCGTTTCATAAGGTGTGGTGTTCGTAGTGTAGAGTTGAAAAAAGAAAACAGAAAAGTACGTCTATCATCTCCCTGTATAATTAAGGAATCACCTGATACGTGGTTTAGAGATTAGTTATTATCTGCGTGACTCACGTGGATGGCAATGATCCGAACCGGACCGTAAATTAGATACGATTTCTGCTCAACATCTGTTTCTATAGAGAAACCATTTCTATCCTTAAGAAATATGCACTCAATAAATTTTTACAATGATGTTCACTCTGTGCAAGGCTCAAGAGCTACTCAAGGCAGAAAGCTACAGAGTAAGAGCGTCCTGGGTATGACGGTAAACTACATCCGCGTCCTGGGTATGGCGATAAACTGCATCCAACAGCAGGGTCTCAGATAATGTTTTCAGAAAAATAATGTTGCCAGCTCTAAGTTTTTGAAACAATAATGTTGCTAGCTCTAAGTTTTTGAAACAATAATGTTGCCAGCTCTAAGTTTTTTTTGTAAAAGAAGTAATGTTGCCAGCTATGCGTTATTTTTTGTAAAAAAAATAAAATAATGTTGCCAGCTATACGTTTTTTTGTAGAAAGAAGTAATGTTGTCGGCTATACGTTTTTTTTGTAAAGGAATAATGTTGCCAGCTATACGTTTTTTTTTGAAACAATAATGTTGCCAGCTATACATTTTTTATTCCATACAAAATAGGCATTTAAAATTCATATAAACTGGATTTGGCATTAAATAACCCACAGTGGTTGATATGCCATAAAACCCCAACAAACAAACAAACAAACATACAGAGTAAGAGGCATAGTTTATGCGGATATGTGGGGATGATAACGGTTAAGACTAGACTTGAACAAGTTAAAATTGTAGTGATCCTGGAAACATCCTCTTGGGAGTCGGTTCCGCAAAGCATCGGTTCATGGGAATAAGCTGCTACGATGTGCCTGGCATGGCGGGTAATAACCGTGAAGATTATATCTGGTGGAACTATGAATGTAGTTTGTTTATACACTTTCCATAGAAATAGTGATGAAGTAGCGAGTGGATAGGAACACCACTGTAGAATAACAATAGAATAACAACACTTACCGGCGTAAGGGTCCCAGCTAGCTTCCAGCTGGCAGACAAAAATAAAGCCGGTTGTAAAACAAACCAAACCAAAACAGTTAAAATTTATATAGAAATACCTCCACTCATGTACCAGCAGCCAATCACAGCCCAAGCAATGGACTATCCTACTTGAGCATAATGAGATGCTCCATGGCACCATAAATAGTTCTCTTTCTCAAGAGGGAGGGGTCTTTTCTCAGCTTGTTCCACAACTGAGTATTTGTCTTGACAACGTGATTGTTCTATATGGCGATGTGAACAGGATACAACCTGCTTTATTTTTGTCTGCCAGCTGGACGCTTGCTGGGACCCTCCGGTAGGTGTTGTTATTTTATTGTTATTTTATTGTTATTCTACAATCACATTTGTAAGAAAGAGATTGTAGGGCAGAAAATCACCGACAAAAGTAGAGGCTATCAGGGGGAACCAAGTATTTACTGGAGTGGTACATGAGATCGATCGGCACTTTATCCAGCATCTTTAGCGATGTATCGTATGTACGAGTTACACTTGAGGTCTGGTTTGTGTTTAAGTCCCAACAGGCACTCAAGGCACGGGACCTCTCCGATGGAACATCCGTGCATCGCGATCCGATGGGTCCGATCGGCAATGACAGTATGTCACTAATTTGGCTCTTGATGCATTGGATGTGATCAGCTATTTTTCCCCTACTGAACTGTTGCAGTTAGCTCAGAGGAGAGAACAACTGGTCATCTAGAGTTTGGAAAGTGCACCAAAATAACATATATCAGATTCATGGAAGATTGAAGTTTATAAGCAGTAAATTCAACCCTGCCTCCTTTGTGGCCGAGTCGGTTAAGGCACGTCAGCGTAAATGACGGTTCCGTATAGGATGCAGGTTCGAATCCTGTCAAAGGACGAATATTTTCTATGAAAATTTCTCGGACATTCAGGCCGGTAAATGTTATTTAATACTGTTTATTATAAACAGAGCATTTACTTAAATACTTGTATCTATAAAAAGAACGTTAAACATAAAAAATGTCTTTAATAAATAAATTGTTGGACTTTGTCCATTTCTTAATGTATATATCATCATGTATTATATTCATTAATCTGTACCATCAGTATAGATATTCACAAATGATCGGAGTATACCCTTAGGCAGATTGGGCACTTCGAGGCGGTGTAATGGTTAGCAAGCTTGTCTCGCTACAACAATTACGACTGAGTAGTGTCCGATCCTCACTGGCTGGCCCCTACTTTCGGCCTTGTGCCACACCTAAGCTCCGCTTGGAAAATCACTACTCTTAGGCAGATCATGCATGTAAAGTAGAAAGAGGGCTGAGCCGAGAGGCGTGACTTGGAGGACGCCTTCCTTGATCGGTGGGACCTCCGAGGATTGGTCGTTGACAACTACCTTCATAGACCTACCAGTTAGGAACGACTTTATAATTGAGAAAACTCTTCCACTAGTGGCATGATGGACAACCCGAAACAATCTTAAAAAAAAAGAAAAAAAAACGAAGCAAAAGCAATTATAACTCTTTATGTTGTCTTTGTTGTTTGTAAACGAACTAATGTGGTTTTCATATTGAGTATATCAAAATTGATAGAGAAACGCACACACAAACACACACACACACACAAACAACAACAACAAAAACAATTAAATGGAACAAAAAAACTTTCATAAAATTTTGTTACCTATTGTTATCCGGACAATTCTTAGAATGCTAAGTCCGTCTTCTTCTATGTGCCGAATCCTTTCCGGACGTACGTGGTTCTGACTTTCATATTCTTAATAACTCTTAGGAATGGTTACCTTTTTTACTATCTACCATCGCAATTCCTTGTTCTGCCATTCATTTACGCAAGCTATTTAGGTTGGCGAGTCATTGTTTTTCCTGTTACTTTAGCCCTCAACATTCTTTTTTCAGTATATGTCCCGGAAATTTCAACGGTCAGTTCCGAATTCTATGTGAGTTCATAAGGTCTTGATACGATTATAGAATAAAGTTTATATAAAAGTTGAGCTGACCAGTCTTCCAAGCGAAGAAAAAAAATCACACACACACACACAAACGTGAAAAATGTGGAATTGACACCTAAAAAAGTGTAACCTCGCATCTCAAACGTCTCACATGTCGAACAAATCAGTTTCGGAACAGAAAATTCGAGATGAAAATACCTCGGTTATCGAACAAAATTTCGGTTATCGAACAGCATTGCCGAACCAAGTTAATCCGAACGGAGTAATTTTTGAGTCGACCGACGTGTTGTATACATTCGTGTGTTGTGCTATGCTTTTGTTTTCCAATTTTATTGTACATTTTTTCTCTAAATCGATTTCTATTTGAAAAATAGTTTCGGTTTACGAACATTTCGGGTTACGAACATTTCGGTTTACGAACATTTCGGGTTACGAACATTTCGGGTTACGAACATTTCGGGTTACGAACATTTCGGGTTACGAACGGCCTTCAGGAACGAATTAAATACGTGAACCGAGGTTCCGCTGTATATGAATTTGTTAGTAATTATTTTTTGTTCCTGAGTTTCTGTAGAAAAAATGTCCCTATCTGTTTTTACATCTTTTTCATCTGAAGATCGACCGAGACATTTTAGCATCAACAGAAATATTAAGAACTAGCAGTAGAGCCCGGCGTTTCCCGGGGATGTAACAGTAAGAGATAGATCAAGTATCGACCATCATAAAGACTGAAAAATAAAATTGACAAAGATTATTGTTTAAGGTTGACGGACACGCATGTCTTAATTAGTTTTTTTTTTTTTTTTACGAATTGGTCAAACCCAAACTCAAACAAAAACATTGTTTTCAATCGTTATGAGTCTACCGATTGAATAGAATTTTATTAGAAACAATTGTCTTGTAAATGTAATTTTTAAAGCATTCTGAATGTAAAAACAAAGAAAAAAGTGTGTAAGACAATAGGAAACTATCTGTCAAAAAAAAAAAAGTGAAGTTTTGTTGAAATCGGTTGAAAAATGTAGGAAATCCGATCCCATATATGAACGAACACACACACACACACACACACACACACACACACACACACACACACACACACACACAAACAACCTGGGTTTTATAATAAGTGTAACTCGATAAGAGTTGTCCCCCTTTCATTCTCGCGATGCCTCTTAATCGTGTTTTCAAATTGATTTCGTGGAAAAACAATTGTGTTTTTCCAATTTTTGACGTTGTCAGAACCACCGCAAGGTAATTTTACGTATTCCTGTGAAGTTTTGTTGAAATCGGTTGAAAAATGTAGGAATTCCGGTCCAGTATATAAACGAACACACACACACACACACACACACAATCTGGGTTTTATAATAAATATGATAATATGTTTAACAGTCTCGGAATAATAGAAGATATTTTTTCTATTCGAATTCTACCCGTGAAGACGGTAATAATCGGACGAAACGTAAGACTACAAGGATTCATTCTGTTATATAAAAAAATCTCAAAATTATAGGCTATATTATTTTCTTTATACCATTTCCTTCGACTTTACACAGAACTAAGCAATTTTTATAAATATTTTCATTACGCCAAATTAATGCGGGCTTAATTGTAATACGCTCCAGATTCTTAAATAACTATTTATGGTACGATAAATTCATAATTCTAATGACTTGACTATAATGACATGAAACATCAGCAAATTATTTTAACTCAATTATTTCTTGGGTCACCCAGAAATAATTCAGTTAAAATAATTTGCTGATATTATAATATCTACGCAAAAACAAAAGGCAGTTTTATAATACATCCGCGTAACAAAATAGTGCCTATTTTGAATTGCAGTGTAACCCGGATATAAGAGACCCGGATATAAGAGAAACCCGGATACAAGAGAGATTTTCTCTGGTCCCAAATTAGAGCCTGTGTTAATGTATATAAATTAGACCAAACCCGGATATAAGAGAAACCCCGGTTATAAGAGACTTCTTCTCCGGTCCCGACAACTCTCTTATATCCGGGTTAGACTGTAGAAGCATTTCAGTCAGTGATGCACCATGCGTGATAGACGCTTAGGCGATCATGTATCTTTCGATACATGACTGATGAGGCAGATTTTTTTTTCACAGTAAGTTGCTATTTCTTTCTGCGGTAGACCAGATGCAGACTTACGTGCTAATACCCTTGGGAAAGGGTATAAGCACGTAAGTGAATGTAATGGATTCGACTGGAATTCGAACTCGGCTCTCTGATTCTTTAATCCGTGCCGCTATCCATTACTGCCTCCTAGAAGTATTTGCTTGCCTTAATATAGTTTAGCCCAAACTTTGCCAAAATTATGGGTCGTCCATCGATTATCGAAATCACGACACCAAAACAATTATCCGCCAGTTGCCCTTTACCCCGTTGCTTATTGAAATGCTGAAATGCGTGAATAGCTTGCTAACCTCTACTCGAGGGTGAGAGGCCATTCATTGCCTAAGCTCATATTTATATGGCACAAGGTCACAAATTTTAAGCGCACAGTGAGGATCGATATCACACTCGGAGTAATAGCCTTCGAAATGCTATTGATACGCATTGTTCCACGGTGCTTGCTCAGATTTATAATCATTTATTAAGCTTATCTTAGTCGGACACAAGGTCAGAGTAACGGGGCTTCAATTACTTTCCCATCACCGTAACGTAGGTTCTATAAATATTTTCATGGCAATCGTTCTGACGATCTTTCATATTTGATATTTCACCTTCATGAATTTAAGCGCATTACTAGATGGCCAGCAAGTCTTATCATTTGACTGTTGAACTCGCTAAGCGTAACGGTAAGTTCTATTCCAATAGTTTATTCTCTCGGTCTAATGGAATCCTCTTTTCTTTTTATATGCCATGTCCTTTCAGGATGTAGGCTATTATGGCTCTCCACCTCCCTCTATCCCTTGCAGTTCTCAACAAGTTCCTTCCCTCTGCTTCCTCCCCCTGACCACGTTCTGTCATCCACTTGCTTACGTCCGCCAGGTGTATGTCACGCGTTGTTTTCCCTTGTCTCTCTTCCCCTCTATTCGACCTGTGAGTATCAGATTCTCTAGACCCTTCTTTCTCATTATGTGTCTCAGAAACTTCAACCGCCTCTCCTTGTTTGCAACCTAAGATCTTATCGTTGCTCACACGATCGCTCCATGATATCCTTAGCATTATTCTGTAGGACAACATCTCTGTCGCTTCAAGTCTCTTCATCTTTGGGGATATCGTTCAATATTCGTTGCTGTAAAGAAGGACAGATGTCACGTAACAGCTCAGTATTCTTTTCTTTGTTACCAAAGAAATCCTCCTATCTCGCAGTACTCTGCCCGGCTTTTTGAATGTGTCCTTGGCCATCCCAATACGTCTACGTATCTCAGCTTCGCATTTACCGTCCTCTGTCAAGACGCTTCCCAGATGTTTAAACTTCCGCGTCTGCTTGATTCTAGTGTGCCCGACCTTCAAATCGCATTTCGGATTCCTCCTTACAGACTCTTAATTCCCTGTCTAAAATCTAAACGCACATCAATTAACATATTACTTTCTGAATCCTTTTATTTTTATTATCCTTTCTCCTCAATAATGTTTTATCAATTTCCTTCACTGTTAGTAACCTCTTGCGTTTTAGTGACTTTATTGCCTTCCATGCGGTAAAACATTAAAAAAAATCTCTTGGCAATAACCACATTACAGAAGGGCAGACACCTTCACTGAATTTTCTATACCTAATGTTCAAAATGAATTTTTAAAAATTAAAGAGCATTCTTGAATTTTTAATTCTAGCTATAACTGAAAGCTAAATGATTAAATTTACTATTTCCAGTAATCAAAATACTCTGGTGTATTTCAAATAGAAATTATATTGATTGGAATCTCAACTTTTTGGTCACTTTTTCAAAATCGACCATTTTTGACACATTTTGATATTTGTAAACAAAATTTAATTCCCGGTTTTATAAATCTTCCAAAAATAAAATATACTTTTCTGAAACTTTATATCAGGAATATTAGCTGATTTAAAGTATAATTAATCTGATTCGAAAAAAATATGATTAAAATAACAGAGAAATGAATTTTTAAAAGAAACGGTAGCGGTGATTACGCGTTTATCACCGTCGCTTGTCATTTATAGATCATTTGACAAGCGATGATAAAATCTGTCAACATTAATGTTATTCTACGGAGGCTTTATCTCCGTAGAACACGAGTGAGCGCCTTTTTTATATAATTTTTAAGTATTCAGAAATTTTTAAAATGTTGGAAAATATTCTCTGTAATTTAATTTTAGGGATGTTGAATTTAAATTTAATAAATTCATCGCTCTTATTTTGTGTTTATGTCGTGTATGATCGACTGTACTTTCAAAGTTGAGCAATTTACATAATATTTTATATACATACAAAAAATTAAAAATTAAAAAAAAATATTGATGGTAAACGATTTTTATTGATCTTTTCAATTTTTGATTCGTAAATATAGTTTTAACTTAATAACAATATCACTTAACCGGATTGAAGTAAAAGATTTATATTATAAATTATTATAAAAAAAAAAAAAATGAAAACAATTCTTGCAAACATTCATTATTCATTGAAATTTTTTTAAGACAATAGTGTATTAATAAATGTATAAAATCAATTCTTTTCTTATTAAATAATGTAATAGTTTTATTGCATTTTTTTTAAAGTTTCGGAACAGATTTTTGGGAAATGAGTAGTAGTTTGAAAAAAGAAATTGTTCTGCTTTTAACTAATAAAACAAATTTTAAATTGCAATTTAATTTTTCGAAATTTCATGAAATTAGATAAGTGTGGGTAACATGTGTAAAACAAATTATCAAGATTTTTTTTAAATTTCAAAAATAATTTCATTCATTTGTAAATAAGTCCTGAAAGTTTCATTAAATTCAGAAAATTATTTGATTTTTGCAAGAATTTCCAAATCAATGTGTTTTTCACTTGGAAAAAAAGCGCAAAAAACTAATCATACTTATAAAACCCAGGTTGTGTGTGTGTGTCTGTACGTTTATATATTCGATCGTATTTCCTACATTTTTCAACCGATTTCAACAAAACTTTACAGGACTACGTAAAATTACCTTGCGGTTGTTCTGACAGTGCCAAAAATTGGAAAAACACAATTGTGTTTGCCCGAAATCAATTTGAAAACACGATTAAGAGGCATCGCTTTCTCGGAATGAAAGGGGGCAACTTATATCGAGTTATACTTATTATAAAACACAGGTTGTTTGTGTGTATGTGTGTGTTCGTTTATATATGGGATCGGATTTTCAACATTTTTCAACTGGTTTCAACAAAACTTTTTTTTTGGCTGGTGGTGTTTCTTATTGTCTTGCACACTTTTTTCTTTATTTTTACATTCAGAATGCTTTAAAAATTCCATTTACAAGACAATAGTGTATAATAAAATTCTATTCAATCGGTAGACTCATAACGATTGAAAACAATATTTTTGTTTGAATTTGGGTTTGACCAACTCGTAAAAAAAAACAAAAAAACTAATGCGTGTCCGTCAACCTTAAACAATAATCTTTGTCAATTTTATTTTTCAGTCTTTATGATGGTCGATACTTGATCTATCTCTTACTGTTACATCCCCGGGCAACGCCGGGCTGTACTGCTAGTCGTAAGTCGACCGCTGACACAACCCTCCCCCCACAAAAACTTTAACCAAGTTTTCGATCGTGCTAGAAACGATTAAAAAAATTAATAAAAAGAACACATTTGCCTTTCCTCTTGATAATAATATACACATTTTAACAATAAATCTTTGTTTTTATTCAATTTAGGGCCTGTTTTTTCAGCAAGCAAGTGGACGTTACCTACAGAATCTATTATTTATTTACAAAGGTTAACTTAGCCTAGCAGAGAGACACTCGGTTGAGGATCGATTTGAAATGGTCTGCAACACTAGAGTGCTAACGAATTTTCTGTAGCGAGATTCCCACACGTTTTAAATTATGTCCAGATAAGCACTTGACTTATATTATAATCGTAGAGAAAACGGTCCTATCCTATCAGGAAACGTGATCAAGTAATTGAGTAATTTAAAAATTTTCTTTAAGTCTCTTTAAAGTTCATAGACGTGTTTTATTAAGTTGAAACAATCTTTGAAATTAATATCGCTGCGCAGATAACGAAATCATGTTATTACAAAAAGTTAAATTACGTTTGGGGTATGGGTGTAGTTCAAATTCCGGTCTGGTCTGTTATGTTCAATTTCTCAGAAAGGCCTAGGGAAAGTCATTAAACCATATCTTCTCGCCACCATCTAAGGGTTAAATAACAGCGTAGTTTATCTAGTTTTGGATGGCAAACAGTCTAAGGAAGGAAAACTTTGAACAAATCCAAACCGTAGAGAAGGTAGCGGAAAACCACTCCACCATATTTCCCAAGAATGCATGGTAATTCACACATAATAAAGAACGTTCCGTGGGGAGTTATGATTGTCTACGTCCTAATATATATATATATATATATATATATATATATATATATATATATATATATATATATTACATGAATCATTCATACAAAAAACAGATATAAAAGTTAATGATGTAAATGGCGAGAATACATCTTCGCAAACAAATTTACTAAAGTACATTAACCCCGAGCCAGTAGATGAATGTTAAGATCCCTGTTTATAAATTCCAGTTGCATAAGGTCTTTTTTTTTAGTTTTTTTTACAAGCTTTCATCTGTTCATACAGACATCATCAGATATGGAAATAGATTTGTTATTGTTTTTTAATTCTCGGTAATAAAAAATTTCTTACAATTAACAATAACACATTTCTAAAAACATTTTTCGGATTAAATCTATATATTTGTTGTCCTGTTATTATCAATTGAGAGCCTCTAGTACTTTGCCAAAAATAGGTAGAAGGCTAATAGTACGATAGCTAGAAGGATAAGATGGTTCGCTAAAATTGAAGACGGGAAGTGGATTTCCATCAAGAAGCAGCAAGAGTAGAGTTTAGAGAAAAAAGGCGCCTCTTCAAGAGCGCATGTATTAAGGACTATTGCACAGATACACCCAAGTCTACATACCGAAATCGCCGGAAGATACAGGAAGGTTGAAACGAAGGTAGCGGAATCTGCTGTTTTGTTAATTTTCTATACTATACTATACTATATATATATATATATATATATATATATATATATATATATATATATATATATTTAAGGGGTGCTATATTTATGGGATAAAGTGCTCAATATCAGAGATAGAGCGTATGTAAATGTAAAAGTGAACATTCAGTATTCACTTTTATATATACACACACACACATCTCTATCTCTCTCTCTCTCTCTCTCTCTCTATCTATCTATATATATATATATATATATATATATATATAAAATAAATATTTACTCAATTTAATATAAGGCGTAAAAAATAGTGCTCAATGTGGTTAAACAGAGCTAAGAAGTATATATTAATAGATATGCATATATCTACGCTCAAAGTTTCTTTGTTCTACCAACTCATCAGGCACGAATTATTACTTCGAATTTAAAAACAAATACTGGGTCTCACGGGAGGAACGCTAAATTAATATAAACTTAATATATTACTGGGGTGTAAATACAAAATGTACAGTGTTGGCAGGGGGCTATTGTAAAAAAAACCCCGAAAAGTTGTTGGCTGAGGAATCAAAATAAAATTTTGTCTCACCATTATGTTTATTTCGGTTCCAACAACTGGAAAACATACTTTATCACCATAAAATAACTCTTAATAAGCAATATGCAAATGCCACGGCACTCTCAAAACTTTACTAGGATATTAAAACAGATACTATAACATCTGTAGTAAATTATAATTTCGTTGTCCAAGCTATACCCTTTCCCGGCCGTGGCGACCAATGCAACCTGTGTTTGCCGGAAAAAAGATTCATCTTCAAAAATATTAATAACCAAAATCTACTTAATAAGCGAAATGAACTTATATTAGTTTGTAATCACAGAAAGAAATCTCTCTTAAATATTTTAATTCTGGATAAATATATTATCCGAATATATCACATGCTCTTCCCATATTTTAGGTTACATATTTGATTACACTCCATCTTTAACTATTTTAACGTCTATTATTACTTAACGAGTTATCTTTTAAACTTTAAGCTTGCTTCCTTTTTTATTATTTTTTATTTTAAAATAACCCCTTGCCTACACACTACCTTTTGTATTTACACCCCAATAATATTATTAAGTTTATATTAACTTTGAACTTTGAATCTGCGTTTAATTTAGCGTTCCTCCCATGAGACCCAGTATTTTTTTTTTAAATCAAAAGAAATAATTCGTGCCTGATGAGTTGGTAGAACAAGGAAACTTTAAGTTGCACTTCGAACATAGTATATGTATATTTTTAATATATATATATATATATATATATATATATATATATATATATATATATATATGTGTGTGTGTGTGTGTGAGTGTGTGTGTACGTGTACGTGTGTGTATGTAATTATGTATGTATGAATGTATACAAATACTAAAATATGAGCTAAAGCTTAAAATAAATTAAAAGAATAGAATATAAAATAAATTGAGTGTTCAAAGTCGAAGTTCATAGAGCGTAAATATAATATTGTATCTTATTGTATTGATAATAATAATAATAATAATAATAATAATAATAATAATAATAATAATAATAGTCATACAATAATCCCCTCCTCAGTTTCATCCGGTAACACAATCCATATATGTAGGATTGTGTTTGCACATGAAACTCTGAGTAGTGAATTTTGATATTATATATATGTATATATGTATGTGTGGGTATGTCTATTTTTTAGATAGTATATTTATTTATTTTTGCCTACCGGCATAAATATTCAAGAAATCTTAAAGAAAAATATATGCATTCCGGCTGGTTTCGAAACTGTGTTCTCCTTGGTAAGAGAAAACCATCGTTAGTTTCGACTTTGTTACGACCAGTCATTACACAATGTTGAATAGTGCCTTATACACTTATAAATTCAATAAGAACAATATACTCGTCATAGCTATTCAATGTATTATAAAAACGTGGGAAAATCCACCCGATCCCTTCCCAATACCACCTACACCAGGAGTATAGGTTGTCAAACCGCAACGAAATTACGAATTCCCCTTTCAGTTCAAAAAGCAACAGAAATGTGGTTCTACAGAAGGATGCTGAGAATACCATGTACCGAACATGGGAAAAAACGACGAAGTTTAAGAGAAACTGGAAGCATAAAGGGAAACTTATACTTTACATCAGGAAGAAACATTGAAATTTTTATGGCACATAATGGAGAAAGAGGGTTTGGAAAATCTGATACTCACAGGACAGATTGAAAGCAAAGGGGACAGAGGGAAGTAATGCATAATCTACTTAGTGAGCTTGAGTAAATGGATGGAGGAACAAGATTTAGAAGAAGTAACTAAAAAGATAAAATTTATTTAGGGATATTCTAGAAGGATAGGGTATTGTGGAAAGCCGTGATCATCAATGCTCTGAAGGTACAAGGCATATAGAGAAGAAAATATGTAGTACTAGATTTCGCTTTGAATTATTATCATTAATATCAGGTGTTACGGAGGAAATTAAAGGGTTAAAAATGTTTTTTTTTTTAGAAAAAAAATAATTACTCACCCCATCCAATGAGCGCGTATTTCTTGAGATGACTTCCGGTTCTAAACACTTTGACGAGAACTATATAAAGGTGAATGCCTTCAACTAACATCCAACAAAACATCGACATCATCGCATAATGAAGAAGAATGGCCACCGTTTTGCACATGACCTTTTTAAGAAAATGAGAAAAAGACAATTTCAGTGAAAGAAAATATCTGTCTTATGGAAGAATAAGGTAAGAGAAACGAAAGTTATAACAACATACTTTGACTAATTCTAAATGTTCTTATGATTATCATTGCTGTTCTTATAGACACGACGTTTCGACTAAGTACGCTTTCGCCATCTTCCGATATTCTTTATTTTTGTCGATATAGGATACCATACATGTTGATTTCTTTGTGAGGCAAGTGTAGTAATGGATTGCGGTTCGGATTAAGGAATTGGGGAGCCGAGTTCGAATCCTAGTCGAATTCATTCACTCACGTGCTAATACCCATGGGAAAGGTATGAATTAATCTCTTCGTCTCCAGGTTATGGGTAAATAGCAGGATAGCCTGGGTTCTATAACCTTGAGTGGCAACCGGACTAGGAGAAAGAAAACCTTGAATTTAACCTAGCCTGGAGAGGGTCAGACTATCTTGCACTACTTCTACTGCGGCTGCAGTAGATGTGGTGCCCCTACGACTAATGAGTTATCCTAGCATGTTGATTATTGTTGTGTCCTTAAAAAAAGACAAAGGTGGTACTCGAGTGAAAGGAATAGCAACACGGGCGTAGATGAAAGAAAGAGAGGATTATTATAAAAGAGAATACACTACTGAAAGACAGGGAGTCGACTAACACTTCCCGAAGCCAGTCAGACAGACTCTGGTATGGCCTGTGCACACTACATATATTACTGATACAGTCAGTCCACAATAGGTAATAAAGAGAGTAGAACATTCCATTACAACAATTATTCTGTTACTTTCTGCCTATGGCGTAATTTCTGCTGAACTAGATCATATTATTACACTATAAGACAGGGATTGAGCTCAGCACTATATCTAGTACATACAATACTGAAAAAAATAGGTCGGTTCCAAGTACCGCTCCACTGTTATCCTATTTTTTTACAATTGCCAAATCAGGCCGAAGATGGAGAACTGCTGACATATAATGGTAGAAACTACCCAGTTTTCATATTCCACTCTCGATAGAGTCTAAAAGCGTCTCCGAATCCTTGTGAGTGACGAATTATTTTCCACCCTTTTCTCACAGACGAGATATCGCAAGCCTCTTGCTAATCTATCGATTTCCATGGATAGTGTTTAGATGAACTACACTCCATCAGTTCTAACTTTCAAGACTCGCCATGTCAAGTACATTTTAGAGAAACGCCTCCTTCCTTTCGTATTCCTTTTGTGAGATGCAAGTTCCACTCAAGCAGCTTCTTCCCATGTACCACTGCCTTGTGCAACCGATACCCAAGACATCACTACGACCTTAACCTGTTTAAGTCTTCTATACATATCCCCAGACGATGGTAAATCCCATCTAGTTCCTTGGAAATCGTAACTTTTTATGTCATGTAGTCCAGGGGTATACATAGGCCCAGTGAAGAGAATGACATCGTATGGAAGATATGATTACGAAATCTAAACTTTCTCTTCGAAGGACATTGGATGCGTAGTTAAATGAATGAGAAAAATTCCTGTGGATTAAAGAAAGAGTTGCGTTTGAAGGTCTTGGAAAGTTACGTAATGCGATAAACACTACAGGGAGGTATGAGAGTACATCTGCCGAAATAATGGCATACAGACAAGAAAACTAGCCCGACGGAATCATTGTATAAAGTTGTCGATAAATTATACCCACCGGAGAATCTTTTCGGTTGATTCCAATCAGAAAGATGAGTTGGACCAGAATAATCGAGATGGCAAGATTTTCATGAATCCGGACACGATCGCTTGTCAGTCTGAAAATAAAAAGAGCGGAAATGTTTAAAATTAATTAATATTTTATTTTTATAAATAAATTTTCAGGAAAAAAAGAAAAGAAAAGTAAAATCTGTATTATATCAAATAGTAGTAAATGATCCTTTAACGCGAAGTTCGTTTCCAATGACCATAACTTAAATTCTTGATGGAATCTCAGACAGAAAAGGAAGTTAATTTTCAGTGGCAATATTCTCCCAAAATATAGACTGACAGCTTGTACTGGACTACCGACTTGACGTGTGTTGTGTCGCAGGTGGTGCGCATATGAAACATTTGCGAAACTTTGCGAAATCGTTTATAAAATCTACACCCCTTTGAATATCTTGTTCGAAATTTGGTATATAGATATTGTCATGTTCAACAGGAAGCCTATTTAATTTCTTTTCCCTGGTATATGTAGTTACTCAGATATTCACATTTCAAATTATTTCAGGTTTTTGGGCACACCCTATACATATATATATATATATATATATATATATATATATATATATATATATATATATATATATATGTCTCCGTGTGTGTGTGTGTGTGTGAGTGTGTGTGTATGTCTCTTCTCTGTGTGGGTATATGTTTGCGTGTTAAACGAAATGATGATTTAATATTTATTGAAAAATAAAAATGAAAACAAATGAACAAAAAAAAAAAAACCTTGATAAAATAACATGGTAACCAAGTTCGAATTACTGTTTATGTCGAAGATTTCTTGTTTATATACAGTAATTCGGACATTGCCCAGAAGACCACAGCTACGATCAATCATATCACGTATACTGATTCGACTCATTCTCATTCTCTTCATATTCCATTGGTAGGTGGAAAGTTCCACTCAGCTTCTTCTCCAGATGTTGCTTTGTGATAGTAAATGGAAATTTTAGAAAGAAATTACAATATAGATTCTATATGATGATATATAATATATTATATTTACAAATATTCTTTGTTAACATATTAACATCAGTCATTAAGAAATGGACAAAGTCCGACAATTTTTATTTATAAAAGACATTTTTATGTTTAACATTCTTTTTATAGATACAAGTATTTAAGTAAATGCTCTGTTTATAATAAACAGTATTAAATAACATTTACCGGCCTGAATGTCCGAGAAATTTTCATAGAGAATATTCGTCCTTTGACAGGATTCGAACTTGCATCCTATACGGAACCGTCATTTACGCTGACGTGCCTTAACCGACTCGGCCACAAAGGAGCGTTCGGTAGGCAGGGTCGAATTTACTGCTTATAAGTTAGATTTTATTCATTTATTATCATTGATTTTCAAATAGACAAGCCGGGTGGGGATTTTTGCAGGGAGGGTTGGAAAGAAAAAATCAACCCGGGCTTTCTGATGTCTCCTATTCCAGGTCTCCTATTACCAAAATAAATGAATAAATAAAAATAAATAACCACATATATTATTAAACATTCAGGAAATTTTTCCCACCATTAATTTAGGGTAAGTACGTTTTCGGAAAAAGCGTTTCATTACTTAAAAATATTAAATATAATAAAATATTCCATCTACCACTTTTATTTATTAAAAATTATTAAAACTACTAATAATAATAATTTAAGTCATATATATATATATATATATATATATATATATATATATATATATATATATATATAAACCCATACTTAATTCATTGCATAAATAGATTCTGCCAAATTCACTTTACCATAAACGACATATATAGCCCCTTAATTTTCATTTATTCAAAACATAAGCATCAACGTGTGGAGATAGAAACAGTTAAAAACTTTTTGAAAAGCTAAGCCAAACCGGTTAAAGTATAAAATGTATAAAAAAAGAAAAACAACCAATTTATTTTTCTAAGAAAAAAAACCCACTGAAAATCCAATGTAAGTAACAAAGTTTTATTTCTTTGTAAAAATGTATATATTATAAATAAATATCACTATATTAAATATTAGGTACCTTTATTCTAAGTCTCATTTTAGTCTATACAATAAGATTTTGTACAGAATCTTTCTAACAATTTTACCTATATATCTATATATCTATATATCTATATATATATATATATATATATATATATATATATATATATATTATTAAAAATAATAATAAAATATTCCAACCATAGCTTTAATATTAACCAATCTCTTCTTGGATAGGCCTAGAACTTTTCACTACCCTCTCGTATTTGTTACACAGGGCAGTATTTTCATATGCAAAATGTAAACATCCTAAAAGGTGGCAGGATGTCTCTTTCCCGGACACCCTCTACGCACCAAACCACAAGTATTCCCCCATCGCCAAAAGAAATGAATAAATAATAATAAATAAATAATTAAATAAATAAAATAAAAGGAACAGTTGGATATTTATTTTTCACGAAAGCATGGACGCTTGAGTGATTCAGTCTGTGTTCAAACAAGATCGACATGTATGCTTACATAAACGATTCCAATGCTTATTTTCAATGTCTGCATTTAAAAGTTATGTGCAATACAAAATATTTGGTCTTTTTCAAGAATAATTAAATTGTACTAATTATTAATATGGATCATTTCAATTTCTTAAGATGATTCTCAGTGTAGATAATTCTCATATTTGGCGCTATACAGTATTCCTAAGCTCCGTTTATCAAACTTTCGAAATATCAACATGAGTAAATATAAATATGACAGTATATTCCCAACGTACACAGAACAAGATCAAACTTCTTTCATGCGTCAAGTTCTAAAAGGAATTGGCGATCATATCTCTTCACAGCTTCCCGTCTCTTGTATTTTTTTTCCAGGTACATTCCGCGCTGGGATAACCTTCCTAGATCGATAATATCAAGAAGACACCTTCCTGAAAAATCGATGGTGAGATTCGAACCCGGGTCTTATAGTTAGAAAGGGAACGTTTTAACCACTTAGACATGCGCCCGTAATAAGAAGTATACATATAAGTACATAATTACACACAGATACAGACACACACGCGCATACACTCGTATGTGTGTGTGTGTGTGTGTTAATCCATTTATCAGTACTGTCGAGAATCTGATTAAGCATATTTCGCAATATGATACATGGTAATTAACTCCTTCGACAGAAAAAGGAACAAGATTTTTTTTCCCAAGAACTAAAGGGCCAACAATGTCATCAGCTCAGTGCAAGGCGTAATGATTTTATCAGCCGAGAGTTTGAAGCCATGTCTAAGCGATGCAACGTGGACAAATACTATAGCTTCCCGCCCATATGTAGACACACACACACACGCACACACATACACATGCAAACGCACACACACACATGTGCACAGACACACACACACACACACACTTACACGCATGCATGCCAAAAGAAAAGAATACATCATTTACATGCGGATATAAATTGACCAAAAAGAACGATTTCACTTTAATTACGGCCTTACAGAGCAGCGTATGTGTATACACAGGTGTACAGGCCCCCCCAAAATTATAGACGGTGTAGACGGTGACACATTTTTACAGAAACAAAACAAATGCACGTGTATCAAGACGAAAGCGTTACTAGCATGGTAATAATGATGAAGATACTCGTTGAAGCAGGACGCGTATAATCGGTGTTTTACTCTCACTCTCTCTCTCTCTCTCTCTCTATATATATATATATATATATATATATATATATATATATATATATGTAATGAAAAACAAACCACTTTAAGGTACCATTACGATAATTTATTTCACCTAAATCCTTTTTTAAGGATTCAGGATCATCAGGTAAAACTTCCAACAACGAATTGAGTGGAAAAAAATATATATATATTATAAATTAATAGAATATATATATAAATATAAATAGAATATATATATAAATATATATATATATATTATAAATTAATAGACTTAAAATATGGTTTTTCGCTACACAGTTCCAACCATGTTTCAAAAAGGGAAGCTAAAAGCCCCGAATTTAATTTTGTACTTAAATTAAAGACATTAGTTCCATTTCATCCTCAAGCGAATTTTGGAGTAACTTTAAAAATTACTGGGTTTTAAATACACAGCTAAAACAAAATTTCTTTTTCCAAGGTTACAGATAAATCTATTTTGCTAGACTAGGGGTGTCTGGGTGTTCAATATGCCTATATTTTAATGTATCAGTTATTGTTACGTTTTGGTAGTGGGTAGTGATGTATTTTTCAATGAAATCTAACATCCGTTAAAAGCGTGTCGTCTGGATTTTTTTTTTTTTGTTAACGGTTAAAATTTTAGCCTAATGTCTTTAATTTAAGTACAAAATTAAATTCGGGGCTTTTAGCTTCCATTTTTGAAACATGGTTGGAACTGTGTAGCGAAAAACCATATTTTAAGTCTATTAATTTATAATATTAATGCTCTGTAAATTTACATTGAGCACTATTTTGTAAAAATAAAAAATATCTATAAGAACACCGGATTATATATCTTACTGTTCTTTCTTTTTATTAATATACATACATACATACATACATACATATATATATATATATATATATATATATATATATATATATATATATATATTGTTAATTTGAAAGACTGATTTTGGAAACCAAAATTGCTGGTTTTTCAGTGTTTTGCTTCTAAGGAGGCATTTAAAGCAAGCAGGCTTTGTCGTAGAGTGCTCATTATCGGAGTTAGAGATACAACGTTAATAGAATTAATATGTACAAGATTTTTTTTCACTTAACTCATGTTTACTTCGGAGGTTCGTGGCTAAATAGGTATAAACAAGCGTTCCGACGAGTGTCTATACCTATATACCAATATAGCCACCACACTCCGTTTCTAAACCATATATTTTCGTGGGATATATAGGTATAAACACATCGGAACTCTGTAGCCACGAACCTCCGAAGTAAACATGAGTTAAGTGTAAAAACTTTAAACATATATATATATATATATACACTTTTCTCTCGTTGGAACTATAACCTCTTCAGTTTATATATATATATATATATTTATATATCTAGAGAGAGAGAGAGAGAAAGAAAGAGAAAGAAAGGGCAACGTCACCGTGGTGACGTGTCTGGAGTTTATGTTTGTTTGAAACATTGTACTATGCCCGAAGGATCCAATATTTTCAATTGTGGCACTAAATAGGCGGGCAGTTCTTTTCCTTCGAGACGACATGCAAAGTGTATTTGTTTTTGTAGACTTTTCCTAAAGAGAAAGGGTCTACAAGGAACCGGTGGTTTGAATTCAGAGATTTCCTTCTCCTACAATGGTTACCAACAAAACAAGAGACACTGGTAGTTTCAAAAGTTTTGAAATAATATTATTTCACAAATATGAAGTCAAAATGGTATAATATATATATATATATATATATATATATATATATATATATATATATATATATGTATGTATGTATGTATGGTGTAAAATGATTGTTGACAAAACCAATATACTACACCGCAAAAATAATAAACTGAAACGTCAAATTCTCGCGGCTCTCTATATCAAAATCAACAAACCAACACTGAACAAAATGTATTACGAATGTAGCATCAACATATTAGAGTTTATGGAACATTTAATGCCAATTTAACATTTCTACCAATTTCCGGCCAGCTCTCTTATATTGAAACGCATGTTTTGTAAAAAAAATCCATCTCTGTAAGGAATAAATTTTATATTTTTGAAATAATTATAACGGAGCACGTTCCTGCGGGTTTTTAAAAATCACCATCACAAAGGAATGTAGCTTTTATCGCAGTTACATAAAGTTTGTCTTTGTAATTTACCCTGAAGATGATCGGAAGTACTTGGACTAGAAAAAACTACGGCAGCTTCCTTGATGAATTTCATCTTAACACCAAGAAACTGATTAGACAACTGGAAAGGATCTATCTATCTAGCTATACACACGCAAAACACACGCAAAACACACACACACACACACACACACACACATATATATATATATATATATATATATATATATATATATATATATATGTATATGAGAAAGTATGGTGTTTCGTCCTTTAATGCGATATATAAACAAAAACAAAAAGTCTACTTTTAATGAGAATTAAAAAGAATTGGAATTTGTAAGACAAATAATGCGGAAAGAGAACTTGGAGAATTTGACACTCACAGGGCATACTGAGTGAAAGAGGAACAGGGGAACGCAGCGATCAGCCTACAAAAAGAGCTTTTGTAAATTCATGGCAGAACAGGGACTAGGTGGCATAGCACAAACAATAGGAGGTTGTGGAGAGGCATCATCAGCCATGTCCTTAAAGGAAACGGTAGATAGAAAAATATTCAATAGTAAAAAAAAAAAAATCATCAAAAATGTGCACGTGCTCAGGTTAGGAAAACGAGAAATGGCTATTCACCAAAACTGCCCTCAGCTCCGGGGATCGCCCGATGTGGCCTTGAATGTAACGGATCAGGACATTGTTTTTCATGTTGGCCATCACATTCACAAAGTCACACCGTCACCAGAGGGAAACAGGGAAATAGCCAACCTCATGAGCTCGTAAAATATGAATGGCAGAACGGGAACTGGGAAAGGAGAGTAATAGGACTGGCATTGCTTAGAAGTACGAATAGTGAGAAGTTGTGGAGAACCGTAATCGCGCTTGTCCTAAAGGGATACACACATAAAAAAAAAAAAATTCTTCCACTTAATTTGGATATAACTGGAAAGGAATCACCCCTGTAATAAAAAAAAGGTTCGTTTCTTTGTTGAGCGTCAATTTCTTTTTATGGTTATTGGTGTCACGTCCTTCAAGATTAATGTCTTGGATATTCCTTGAATCAAATATTGTTTATTACTTGGCTTTCGCTGTACATCACCGAATCCATTTTCCTCCACGCACCGTTTAATATGGTATAAGGTGTGCATATTTTTCCACGGAGATTCTGCTTTAAAAAATCAACCTGTGCATTATACCCCAAAGACTTGATTTAGGTTAACCCATGTAAAAAGGTCTTGTACCATCACATAAATTAGATTTTTTTTAAAAATAGAATATCTCTTAACGTACCCTAGACTGAATTATGCCTGATATAGTAAAACTATACGAAAACTTGATTGTCATGCTGAAGGAAACGTTTCTTAACAAGCCTCAATGATTTGATATTTTAAAGAGGCTAGGGCATGAAATAAAATATGACAGAGTAGGTTTGATTGGTGGTTGGGTAAAAATAAGATAAGAAAAAACAAAGGCCTCCGAAAACTCTGACCTTTAACCCTATTCTTGCTTCAAGCAAGATACCATATTAAGTATCATATTTTAAAAATGGCATAGTTGCTGTTGGTTGGCGAATAGTAGGGGACATTCTCTTTTTTATGACAAGTGCTTTAGCTGACTTTCAAAAATCTAATGTTCAACGTCTGGTGCACTTCTGATTATGCTTCCATGTTAGACACACACATTGTAGAACCATTCACAAACGCACACTAACAGATATATGGCTGTCTAATCCTAGGTAATTGTTAACAAAATTTGTTTATTAGAGTATAGTGAGTTTGATCCTCAGTGGAGATCCTATAATTAAAGTCTGACGCCAGACTTAGCTAGGCTTAGTAAATAGCCATACACATATACATGCACAATGAAATCTTTATAGACGTCCCAATGTAGGCTAATTTATGCATGAGACCCAAATGTTTGGGCATGGCGTTAACCAGTTCCGGGCAACAAGCCTAATACATTAGATTATAATATATTTGTACGATTACAATGGGTTTCAAATTGTCATTACGATACAAAAATATTATAGTGTAATGTATTAGGTTTGGTGCCCAGAGCTGATTAAGTTTATACCCAAATAGACGCCATCCATAAATGAATTAATGTGTTATTCGAATAAACCATTACTACTATAAAGTTTCTTCTTTACCGGATTTTCTACACTATTAGCATTGTGCCATACTGGGATAAGCTAAGAAATAACCGATTAAAACGTCTATCGTAGCAATTTTGAAAGCAAGCTAGTGTTGGAGACCAATTCTCTAGTGTCATGAGTTCGATAGTCACGAGTGGCATATATCTACTGGATTTCTCTCAGACTAGGCAACACTTAGTGAACAGGTATAAGAAAGTCAAGGTCGAAAGTGAGATCGTCCTTTGGGATGTTGTCAGCTTATTTTCTGCAAGTACACACACACACACACACACATATATATATATATATATATATATATTACGTATTTACGAAGCAATTTTTCAGTTATACAAGTTTGGATAAATACCAACGTAAGTTTCTTGTTAATCTTTGTTGTTTTTCGATGTTCCGGATTATTTTCTTGGCTACAGGAACATATTCGAAAATATGAAAACAAAAAAATAATCTGGAGCATCGAAAAAGATTCATAAAAAGTAATTAACATGGAACTTCTAGTTGCTATTTAACAAAACATATATATATATATATATATATATATATATATATATATATATATATATAGATATGCTTATCAGGAGGCCAAAAACGCTAACCTTTCGATGGCGTTTATTAAATTATAGGTCTTCACAAAACGTAGTTAGGCTTTAAATTTGTATTTGTTGCAGCAATAACAAAATTCAGGCAGATAAATTGTATTGGCTATCTTACTTAACATAATGAATAAACCATTAATATTTTTCCATATGTATCTTCATTAAAGGATGTTAAAACGAAAAGAAAGTTAGTGTATTATAATAGGCTAGAATGGCTTTTATTTGAGCTTTATAGAAAGAAATTTGGTATTGTTTGAATCTTAACTCCAACTTTTACCTTAATAGGAGGGCAGATTGAAAGGTTCATAGGCTATGAAGGAGTGATGCCAGCAGTGAAATCTTGCTGGCGATAATTTTAACTTTTATTAATAACAGCATTGTTTCCTTCCAGGCAAACTGTCATGTGACGTTTCAAAGAAGACATCAAAGTTACTTATAGCGACTTTTCTTGAAAACTGACAAAACTTCGCATCATGGTGTTATCAAGTACCTGCAGAAAAGGGTTTAGTCCCCAAGGACATTCAGGCATTCATGCTGACATAGTTGTTACATTAAAGTATGACGATCCAGCTTTGCAACAGGGAAAAAATGGGCAGCTGAATTGAGGAAGAAAAGAGAGAGTCTTGAAGATGGTCCAAAATCTGGACGTCCTGCAACTGTCATCACCTAAGAAAACATTCATCATGTTACCACATGGTGATGGATGAAAGGTGATTGATTGTAAATCAAATATAGTCACTGCTATTAGCATATCCCGTGAGAGAATTGAGAATATTCTGCACAATGAACTTGGCATGACGAAGGTTTCTGCTCGTTGGGTGCCACGTCTTTTGACACCTGATCAAAATCGCACCAGGCTGATCACATCACGGGAAAATCTGACATTGTATGAGACAGATCCAGCTGAATGTTTCCTAACCCAGAATGCGTGTTGTGTTCATCACTTTCAGTCAGAAACAAAGACAGTCGATCCAGTGGAAACACCCCTTCTCAACAGTGCCAAAAAAAGCCAAGGTTGTTTCAGCTGGAGAGAAGGTGATGAAGTCAGTTTTGGGAGATGCAAATATCTTAGACCAAACACACACACACACACACACACACACACACAAATATATATATATATTAGAAATAAATAAGCACGTATCCTCTTGGCGTCAGTTTAAACTGAGATCTGTTATCTTATTCGGACCATTTTCGTTAAAGTTCTTATTAATTTCAGATTAGAATTTGTAAAATTTCCAAATTATTTTAGTTATTTTGAACTTTTCGAAATTATACGTTATAATTACAATCCAGCTCTACAGAAAAAAGGCGGTTTCAAATGATGCCAAGAGGATATGGATTTGGCAAGTCATTCACCAATCCAGTTTGATATTTTTGAGATGCAGATGTGGACATTTTCTCAAATTCTTAATACACAATACGTTAATAATAATAATAATAATAATAATAATAATAATAATAATAATAATAACATCAACAACAACACAGACAGAACACTCAAACCTTATATGCTTTCTTATTGACATGTCAGTCTCTACAGATTGTAATGTATCATTGAATATCTTTAAAAAAAACTATCGAAATACAAGGCTCTTGAAGTGGAAATCTAAAAAAATATGCCACATGAGGACATCAGTAATTCCAGTTGGAGTTAGAGTAGTCGAATTGATCGGAAAAAGGTCTTATTGAAGGGATTCCTTTTAGCCCATGCCTTAAAGAAATACAGAAAGTTGTACCCTCATGTACCCTTAGGTCTCTGGTTGGGAGCCGAAAGGAAATGTGTGTACAAACAGAAATCCAGGGAAATAATAATAATAATAATAATAATAATAATAATAATAATAATAATAATAATAATAATAATAATATATTGACGTTAAATACAAATTTATCTTGAAGCGAAATAAGTTAAAGATGAGACCGTTTAATCCATATGCTTCTGGTATCTGCTTAAAATTGACGCCTTCTTTTTTTTCTTATATTTTGATCAGTTTGCTTAAAGGTTGTATTTTCTTGACTTCAGATGAAAACTTGCAAAATTTCAAACACATGTCAGTGAGAGTTATAGTTAGGGGAAAGTTTGTATATAGAACAAAAGAAAGCATCAGTTTATACTGACACCAGAAAGATATGGAGTTATGCGCAATATTTATACTATGGAAAATGAGTCACTGATCGTTGCAATGAGAACATAACATATATTTTCTTGGGAACTTAGAGTTTTGCCTCATCGACCGAATTCTGAAAGACTTACCGCTGCTGATTATCTTGTCTTTAAGTACATCTATTTTCTTTTGTTAACAATAAGCATTTTCATAAGTGGCTGTAGGAGAAACATTCAAGGAATTCACTGATTATATAAATGCTGCTGATGACAACATGGTCCATTTTAAGTGCTCGTTTTCTAATTGACAAAAGTGTTATAAAATATACCGCAAATTTTGAGCGTTAAATCAGCTGTTCCCACCAATTGGGCCGCGGACCGGTACCGGTACGGGTACCGGATCGTGGACCATTTGGCGCCGGGACGCACAGAAAGGAAGAAACACATTTTCTCCATTTTATTGACTATCGTGGTCTTGCTTATGGTACTCTACTATGCGCATGACCGACACAAAATCCCCACCTCCGTTCATGGAAAAATGTCTTGCATGACACCGGTCTGTGGGGCAAAAAAAAGGTGGGGGCCGTTGTACTTACATTATTAATTACTGACCACTGACAACCGCGTTCTTCCTGATTGGTAATATATTTCTGTTATAAAATTATTGGCAAAGTGATTACATTATACATGAAATAACGCTATATTTTCGGTAATTCTTGCATTAATTCCAGACAACCGAGAATTTTCAGTGCATTTCTGTCAGTAAAGTTTACTTTAATTCCTGACCTCAAACAATTCCTTACCTAAGTGGTTCCTAAACGGTACGACGCGACTCATAGGTGAGGCGGAAGAGGATATCAGGTGAGGCGGGAGAGGATAGCAGGTGAGGCGGAAGAGGATAGCAGGTGAGGCGGAAGTGGATAGCAGATGTGGCGGAAGAAGATAGCAGGCGAGGCGGAATGATTGAAAGACAATCAAAGATTTAGAGACAGTTTAAATAAATATGATTTCAAAATTTAAAATATTATTATAGAAGACTTGTAATTGCATGCATGAGTCCCAGTATAAATAGCTATAAATAATTATTAACCGATTTTATCATTGTGATTTTTTTGCATTATATCTAGTATTGAGAATATAGTAACTAGGCTCCGCAAATTGGAGAAGAGAGTTATCAATGACAGTGTTCGGACTTCGAATCTGAAGTTATCTCTCTTTAATCTTTTCTCTGTTTTTTTTTTATTTTTAAATGTACTTTTTATCACATAAAATTTGGTGAGGCGCGAGCAAATTTTAATTTCCAAAATGCAACACAAAAAAAAGATTGGAAACCACTACATAATTAATTACTGACCACTGATACTTTAAAGTATATTCCATTATATATGTAGTACAGAATTAACGCCAGTAGTTCGAATCGATGTTGATGTCAATAAGGAAGCCTCGTTCTAAAAGGTGTTGATCTGTGGTGATCCCAATGTCTATTGTGTTTATTCTAAGAGATAACGGGATTTACGGCCATATCACGGATATATATATATATATATATATATATTGATTTTCCAAGCATAGCTTAGATGTGGAACGTGGGTGAAAGTAGGGGGCACCCAGTGAGAATTGTACTCTCTATTCAGTCCTAATTGTTCTAGCGTAACAAGCTTGCTAACCATTATACCATCTCGAGATTGCTCAACCGTCTATATATATATATATATATATATATATATATATATATATATATATATATATTGTCTGTCGATTGCAAAAGCGTGAAATCCGGGGTCACAAACTCACATCAATCCAACCAAATATATATATATATATATATATATATATATATATATATATATATATATAAATTCAGGAATCATTCATACAAAAAAACAAATATAGAGGTTAATGAAAATAGAGATGTAATCCGAAAAAATGCTATGAAAAATGTGTTATTGTTTTGGAACGTGCGGTCGCAACGCTGAGTTTGAATTTTGAATTTCGTTGTCCTCTTATTACCGAGAAGTAAAAACAAGGTGAAATCTATTTCCATACCCGAAGATCTCTGTAGGAACAGACAAAACTTGTATAAAATTAAAAAGACCTTATGCAACTGGAATTTATAAACAGGGATCATATCATTCATATACAGGTTCGGGGTTTGTGTATATTATTGATATTGTTAGCGAAGATGTATTCTCGCCATTTAAATCATTAACCTCTATATTTGTTTTTTTGTATGAATGATTCATGAATTTATAAATTAAAATTGCAACTATAATTGAAATATATATATATATATAGGTACTGAAGAAGAATAAATGTTTTTTTCAATGTATTTCTCTTCTTCACCTAGGTATACTGGCTCTGATCCTATGAGTAATCCAGATTTTATTTTTTGACTGTGGTAGGAATAGTAGTAAATCGTTTTTTTGGGTTTACGATAAACTCTAAAATCTAATTTGTTATTGTAACGTATTAATAAGATGCCGAGGAAAAGTCGAGATTTGTCTATTTCAAATTTAAGTGTGAATTTGATGGTAGGTTCTACGTTATTACGTCTCTAGTAGATTTTTATTGTAAGAATATAATATAAGTGAATGTTTTTAGGTATGATATGTTTAAATGTGACGGACTCTAACAAATCTTAGAAAAGACAAAAAAAAAAAGGACTCTACTGATGATCCCAGATGTAAGCCTAATTTTTGCTTATATAAGTTTTTAATGAAAGAGAAGAAACAGTGATTAGTGATTAATTTGCTTTGTTGTATAATGGAGAGTTAGAGGAAGTTTTCTTTTGAAGTGGTTTCTTAATATATTGAGGTATTTTGTAACTGGCATAATGATTTATTTTTGTGATGTCAACGAACACTCGTTGCGACTTTGTGATGTCAACGAATACTCGTTGTCACTTTCGTAATGCTCGATGTAGTAGAGATTTTGTAATCGCAGATACAACTATAGTAACGCCGTTGAACAATACTGGTGTCAGACGCCTTCAAATAATCTCGTACTAATAGTACTTGCTCGATAATACTCGCTCGAATAGTAATCACTGTGTAGTAATCCGAATAGAGGAATAGTACAGTGAACATTATAGAAAATAGCGGCCCGTATAGTAATAGAGTAGAAATAGTGATCCGAATAGTAATAGAGGATAGACTAGAAATAGCGATCTACTGCCTACTTAAGCGTTTCTCCCATGGTCACGTGATCCATTTAATCCAATAATGGGATTGCCTGTGTTTGCTCACGGGCGATCTTTGTTCAAACTCGGCAGCGACACTTTATTCGTATCTAACATTTATGTAACTGTATAATGATTTATGTGTGCGTTTGTATTCGCCAGTGCTTATGTCTATGTGTATGTCTGTATGAATATCTATCACGCATAAACACGTGAGTATAAATAAATACTTATTTTAGTCCAAGGAATGACAACTGATAAAACATAATTTGATCTAAGATAAAAAAAGAGAATCGTTTTTACAGTGAATTGACAGCATGCTCAGAAATAATTACTTCTCTTTATACAATGTTATTATATTTCTTTTATTCTATTTAATAGATGTGTACAAACGTTTCCATTGTTATTAATGATAACATTATTATTCTAGCTTTAATGGAGTCTCATACTTGCTGTAGTGGTGGATCTCGTTAGGAACATATTATTATTATTATTATTATTATTATTATTATTATTATTATTATTACTGTTGTTGTTGTTGTATGATAAAGCAGCATAACAACAAGTATACGAAAGAACAATAAACCGAACATGACAACCAATATGAGTCAAGGCCGTCGCGTACTATCCCAGGAGTCTGATTGGGAGCCCCCGGCAATGCTTTGTGGTCCTTGTTATTTTAACTTTTGAATTTTTCTATGTACATTTATATACTGACTTACTCTTAAAGGATGAAAAATTTTCGCGGATCATACGTTTTTCAGGGTTTTTTTTTCTTGTCTAAATTCGTGAATTTGTTTTGCACATGCTAAGTTACAAAAAAAAAACAAAAAAAAAATATTCATTATTTTTTATCCATAATGTTAATGCGTTGAATTATGCAACGTTTTAATAAGAAAAAATCTCAAGTTGATGTTAAAAACTGCCACAAAATATTATTGATTTATTTAAGATAGAATGGTCTGTTATGACATGTCTCTAATTTGTATTTAGATACATTGGATTTATTTTCTATTTTTCTATTTGAATTCTTCGCCTATATTGCGTATGATCGATTATTGCACATAATTAGGTTACAATAAAATTTGTATTTTATATGAATACTACCTAATGAAAATTGAAATGTAGCAGAGCTGTCGGCTCACGAAATCCTTGCACTGGCTCTGACAGGAGTATACCAGACAATCACAGGCAAATATGCACAATATGTTCAGTCTATAATACGCGCGATACTTTCTGTCCATGAAAAAGCAGCACAAAACATTGCAGCCGGGGACTTGTAAATACTTTCACGTAGGGTTACCTGGTCCGCTTAGACGGTTACCGATTGAGAAAACATCTTGACACCGAACGGTGATGTGTTGCGTTTCATGCCGGCTCCGACTTTAATTTTTCAGACGTTGCATCATCGATAGCATCATCAACGGACAATTTTATTTTTACTCGATTTACTTAATGGCAGCCAAGAGTCCAAGAAGAGAGAAAGGAGAAGGTGATAGCGAGGATACATATCAACCAATTGACCAAATTCTCATCACTACTTGCTCGTGTACCTGTTTTCGTAATCTAGGTTCGGAGAGACATCTTGACGCTTCTAGTTCTTACTATTGTCTTCAAGCTTTTTTTTTTTATCAAAACTTAGACAATCTATTACTGTCAGATTTCCATGTTAACGAAGTTCAAATCACATCCACAGAATTCTGACCAGCAGTTTGTCATTTCGGACCGGTCTAATGATTTCTGTAACAGATGCTCCCGCGTATGAACAGAGATGTACAGAGGACATGTCATGTTAAGGTCAGGGAACTGACAAACAAATCTGTTGTACTAAAAAGGATATTTACAGTGATGGATTCCAAAAGCTAAGCAGATTATTAAGAAACGGGGAAAAAAAAACAAAAACAAAAAAAACATCGTTAGAAACAAAGAAAAGAGGAATGAACAATTACACGATATCTGTCCTCCTATATGGCAGCGAATGCTGGATAATCTCCTCAAAGATGAAGAAGAGACTTGATGAAACAGAAATATGGTTCTACAGAAAGATTCTTTGGATATCATGGGACAAACAACGACGAGGTTTTAGATAAAACAGAAACAAAAAGAAAACTTATACTTAACATCAAGCAGAGTTCCAATATCTGGGGCACATAATGAGGAGTGGGGACTTAGAAAATCTGATATTCACAGGGCAGATAGAAGGATAGGGGAAAGCAGTAACGTAATTGATGAGCTTGAGTTAAATGGATGGTAGAATATGGTTTGGGAGAAATAACAAAAAAGCAAACATTATTAAGAGCTACGAAGGACAAGAAAATGTGGAGGACCATGATCGCCTATATCGTGAAGGGATACGACACATAAAAGAAGATTCAGTCAGTAGTCTTATGAAGAATAACACGCCAGGAAATTCTAGACGCATCTAATTCATACGGTCATAGAATATTTTCCATCATTTCACTCCGGATAAGGCAATAAAGCCACTAAAATCAGGGGGTTACTGAGAGTAAAAGAATCTGACAAAAATATTAAGTAGAAAAAAAAATAAATGAAAAAGACAAATGATGGCTGACATTGCATTTATTTGAAGATCAAATTTGACTGAAAAGCAAGAGACCGGAACAAAGTTCCGTAAGCGAGAAGTGCGAGAGAATGCAGTATTAGCATAAAACTTACGGTTGCATCTAGGAATTTTAACAGTAAAATGATGAGACCTAACTGTCAATATGGTACTGCACTCGGATTCGTAAAACTGAGGTATAAAAGGGGAAAGGTCACCAGAACAGTTACCATGAAAATATAGAAAAACCAAACAAACATTAAGTTACGGCAGTTGGAATGTGACTGAAGTCGAGATGCCAAGTCATGACGGCTAACATTGCAGATTCGTCTTTGGATTTTATCAAGAATCTCTAAATACACAGTAGAAGAACTAGAACAGACGTAACAACAATATTCAATGTATGGACGCACGGTAGGTTTAAAAATATGTAAGATAGATTACGGCATGATAAACTGTTTAGCATGACACAGTGAACAGGCATTCTTGGCAGCAGAACTAGTAATTCATTCAATATAAATATTCCACTTCATGTCAGTTGAAAATATTAGCCGAGATAACGCAATGGGTCATTCTTCTGTAGGTTTTGTAAAATCACAGTTGATGAAATATGGTAGCTTTCGTCTATAATGAACTCTGGGTGGAAAATATAGGACAATCACAGCAAATCTTCAAAGATGAACAGATTGCAATAGATCGATTGGAAAAGATAGATAGTACGTAAGAAAGAAAGAAAGAAAGAAAGAAAGAAAGAAAGAAAGAAAAAAAGAAGTCTTGATAGGTAGATAGATAGAAAAAGATGGTATGGATATACAGATGGGAGCTACATATCTTATATATGTGTGTATTTAGGTAGCAAATTCTATTTTAGGCATGTCTGATTGAATAAATTACAAATATCATATCTGCTTATTTTTATCATCATCTGTTCATATTCACGAATATTTTTTCGTATATTACGATTGACTAAGGCAAGAAATGCACTGTAACAGTGAGAATCACTCTTATTTTTAAAGTATTTTCAATCTCTTTCTAAGATCATCAGAGGTGCAATTGGTAAGGCAAAACTATCTGTAGCCATCCATTACTGAATTTTTTCTTTTGCGGTAAATGTTACTGCTGACAGTTATGCTTTAGCGTTCATTAAAACGTGAAAAGTTATCCATTATGGAATTTTTTCTTTTATGTTTGGGATGTCATCATCGAGCTCGCATTGAAGCGTGAAAATTGTTCTTTTTATAAGTATTTTAGAACATTATTACAATATTCGTAGCTGATTCTATTGAGAGTCGGCTTCAATTTTTTTTTAATGAAGATTGCTTCGAGGATTTGTAGTTTTAATTTGTTATTTTCTTGGTGTAGGAGGATTGTGTTTCAATCAGTGAATGTGGACATGAATGTTCGCGTAAATGTCTCGCAATGTACGAATGGTCAGATCTGTGTAGAGTAAAACGTTTTGATAATATAGTTGTCGTATATCCAACATATATATTTGTTTTTTCTGTCGGAGATACATTCTCCCAAGGGACATTTGAATTGATATATAATGTTGGCTTTACATCAGATGGCGAGGAGGAGTTATTGCGAATAATTAAACTGATTGCATTTCATTTTGTATAATAAATGATTAATTTTATTTTTATTGGGATCCATGGGAGATATATTAGTACAATGAGTTTTTTTTTTATGATTTTCTCATCCTGTTTGTAGTTAGCATGCATCTGGTATATAAGAGTTTGGTATATTTAGAGTCTTTTGAGAAAGTACTATTTTCTATTTGACGTGTGTTGAGGTTTTTGATAAATCGTCTTATTTATTTACCTACAATGTGGTTTGGGAAGTCATTATAATGAGAGTCTGCTTAACTCTCTACTATAAGAGTTAATGCCCTAATTAATACAAAGTGACACTTATACAGAATTTAATTCTCCGAGCACAAATTAAATCCTACACGAAAAGATTTTCTACACTGAACTAAAAAGTACTAAGCAAACTCTCATATAGATAGATAGATAGATAGCTACATAGATTGAAACAAAGCAAAGAGATAGATAGAAAGCTAGATAAACAGACATGACGATAATTAGATAGATAAACATAAAAATAATTAGATAGATAAAGATAATAAAATAGATAGATAGATAGATAGATAGATAGATAGATAGATAGATAGATAGATAGATAGTGCTGTGGCTTACTTAGGGCCAGAAATAAAAACACGAGAGGAATTGAGTTAAACAAATATATTAACAGAAACAGTAATACAAACATATACAAACGAGTGTGTTACAGCAAGAATGTTCGGTGCCGCTGTCAGAGATGACCGATGGAAAATTCCCACACCAAAAAGGCAGCACCTGCTCCTATTTATAGCTGGGAGAGTCCATGCGTACGTGGGTAAATTACCATAACAGATAAATAGATAGATACGAAACTGCATTGGATAGATAGATAGGAAAAGACAGCTAGAAATATTGAGATTTAGATATGAACAGATTGAGACAGATAATGAAAATAATGATATATATATATATATATATATATATATATATATATATATACATAGATAGATAGATAATTAGATACAAAAATGTATATCTACATTAATAGATAGCTAGATAGACAGACATGAATAGAATTAGATAGATAGATAGATAGATAGATACATACATAGATAGATAGATAAGGAATAGACTGAAATAGATAGATACAAAACTGAATAGCTACATTGGTAGACAGATATGAATAGAATTAGATAGCTAGGCATGAATAGAATTAGATAGCTAGATAGCTAAATAAGGAATAGACTGAAATATACATATATATATATATATATATATATATGAAGAAAAATATACGGAAAAAACAAACAAAAATCCTTATATGCAATTAGGCTGTTTTAATGTTAATATATCAACGTCGGACGTTTCGGTCTAATAAACCATCTTCAGGACATATTCATAAAATATAATTAACATTATCAATTCAACATGACAAAGACGATGGACATAAGAACAAGACTTATCCAAACAGATAACTTGTTCTGTAACTGAAAGTTATCTGTTTGGATAAGTCTTGTTCTTATGTCCATCGTCTTTGTCATGTTGAATTGATAATGTTAATTATATTTTATGAATATGTCCTGAAGATGGTTTATTAGACCGAAACGTCCGACGTTGACATATTAACATTAAAACAGCCTAATTGCATATAAGGATTTTTGTTTGTTTTTTTCCGTATATTTTTCTTCATACTGTCTGATCTATATCCATATATTTGCTTACATATATATATATATATATATATATATATATATATATATATAGATAGATAGATAGATAGATAGATAGATAGATAGATAAAAGTGTATGTGAAAGAAAAATAGAAAAAATAAACAAGACACTTATATTAATGCTGAGAAAGTAACAACTGAAATTTCTTCGACGCAGAATGAGGAAGGATGGTTTGGAAGATTTGACACTCGGTAGACATGTCTAATGCAAAATCGACAGAGAGTGGTAAACGGTCACCTACCTAATGAGAAGTCTGAAGGAATTGTTGGGCACAGAGAAGTTTGAAGGAAATATTGGGAAACCAGTTCTTCATCAAGTATGGTACTTGTAGCTGTTTCCTCTTCCTTTCTACAGACATTCTCAGAGATGTAATATTTCAAATTGTTTAATCGCAAAATTTCACCACTAAGAAAACTTAGAACGTGTCTGTCAACACGATATTTCGTTTCTGGTACTTCCATTAGAAATCAGAAAACGAAACATATCTGCCCGCCGGCTTCCGTGACACGCCCATTTTCCAGATAGGGTAAGGAAATTGTCCCCGGTTCATTAGCCAGAATTGGTTCCACGTGCCGATCTTTGTGATAAGCACTGGCAGGAAGGAATTGCATCAGGAATTACGATGTTTCTCGACACCCCCTTATTAGGCATGAACATACATCCGGGTGATTCTACAAACAGTTGGAACAACACTTCTACTCCATTTTCTTTTTTTTTTTTTTTTACAGCAAATAAAAATTTTGAATTTGAAAGTTTAATTCATTTCAACGAAAACTGTTTTTCGAATAAAAGTTCTCAACACAACCAAGGCGCGTTTCAATTGCCAAAATATGATACTCCGTCATTTGGTCAGATTTTGCGAAGTGAGTCACGTCGAAAAAATTTTCAGCACGATACTGTATGGCTGAACTCTCGTTTTCGAGTAAGGCTGCCTGCTAGGGTGGCGAGATAAAATCTGTTGAAACACCTGCTCAAGTACATTCCTGCTTCTTCAGTGGATGGTCGATTTCTTTTTTACGACTTATCAACACTTTGTGGATTATTTAAAACCGAAACATATTTTGGATTATAAGAATAACACTTTTTTTGAATGAATAGAACATTAAAATTATTTTTAGAATAACATGGATTTTTTCCAGATAAAAGTCCTACAATTTAACCCATAGATGCAGGGAGAAGAGATAAGGATTGTTTGCGCGTAAGCGATGTGAGGAACTCAACTAGAATTTGAAATCTGCTCTTCGATTTCTAATTTCGACGTGCTATGAATTACACCAATGAATTATCCTCGTGTGCTTGACAGAGACGACCTGTGGTTTACACTCCAATTATACTGAACGCCAATTATTTACAGATCCTAGAAGAGAACGAATAATCTGGTGTGATCCATAGTTGAACAAAGCCAATCCGGACACTTCATGTTTAGACAAATATGGACGTATTCCGAACAGTTTCATATATATTAGGTTGGTGCAAAAATAATGTCGTTTTCTCATATATGTTACTATGTGAGAAAACGACATTATTTTTGCACCAACCTAAGATATATATATATATATATATATATATATATATATGTGTGTGTGTGTGTGTGTGTGTGTGTGTGTATGTGTGTGTGTGTGTGAAAAGTGTGTGCATATAAATATGAATATATATAATTATTTATGTATTATATGCGTGGTACTTATTAGAAAGCGCTCAATATCAGAGATAGAGCTAACATATTTGGTTGAAACCCAGGGTAACAAACTCACATCAATCCAACCAAATATATATATATATATATATATATATATATATATATATATATATATATATATATATGCTCTACTTTGTATTGAGCACTCTTTTAAGAATAGTAATTGTTGGTTATTGGAATTCATTCCATATACACCAATCATATACTTGTATATATATATATATATATATATATTGGTAGCAACCGTTCTTTCAAACATCTTTCATTAAATACAATCTATAAGAAAGTTTGAATTAATTTTTGATTAATATTTTCCATCATCCTAATATTTTTTCGTTTGGTAGAAGGTAAGGAATATAAACATTATCCATATTTTTTATTGTCCCAAGCGCTTTCGGCCACCTTCTATAGCCATTTTCAAGGCTGTTTTTCTCCGGTGTTTTTTTTTTAACTCTGGTTTTGACTCTTACGCTGGGAATTATGTTTGTATGCCTTTTTTTTAAAATGAGCCTTCATTCCTAGCTCTTAGGTAATGCTCGCGACTGGAATTCGTGTGAGCATCTTCCTATTTAAAAAAAAAAAAAAAACTTTCAACACTCCATTTCTACCATTAAATAATATAAGGTTGATGGTAGGTGAACATTGTTTGATATATAGGGCCTCTCGAATAGCAAGATGTTTCCGATAATGTGATTTATATAGAATTCTTATATTTTCGACCTTAAGTGCTCGTGTACATTATATGCATTAATAAATATATTATGGCGCTATGGTCAGATAAGTGATACGGAAAGCGTCTACTCAAGGAGGTGGTAGTGTGTCTGATATAGGTATTTGATTTGTGTTCAAGAAACACAGTCTTATACTGGCCATTGAAATTGATACACTATATCGGTCATGGCTAGCTTAAATTTAATGTGGTTATTTTGAATATTGACCACAAGGTATGCATTCATTCATTTCCTGCAGTATATTATAAATTTTACATGTTGTTTTTCGGGAATTACAACAGAAATATGGTGATTAATAATTTTTCGTATAGCGTCCTGATTATAATTTTTATGCATTTGGTTACAGTAAAATATGATGATGTTTTTTTGAGTGTGGTAATTTTTTACTGTTGTCGTGTATTTTTTTTCTAAGAATATTTTTTTTTATATCAATGACGTAGGTGGGAACACTGGATTACTTCAACCAACGCTTTTGTCCACTGAGTTTTGAATTCAATACCTGGCCACAGCAGACGTGAAGAAAAACTTGGAAAGTTGAGTTACTAAAGGGAAGTAACTGAAACTAAGATATCCAGAAAAGGCATGACACGTGGAACTAGAACAATCTACCCCGGTGAACGAAATAAAGGCTTCAAAATTCCAAGGTATATCACCTGAAGAAGGCCGGAGTGTACAACGACCGAAAAGTCGTGAATATATCAACAAAGATGAGGATAATAGTCTAAACAATATAAATAGTGCATATGGTTTATGTAATATTTAAAATCTAAGCATACCATTAACAAACAGAAAAACTAAACGTTAGAAGCAAACAAAAAATCGTGTTGAACTGTTATGTAATAAAGTCAATGTTGTACAATCCTCTCACTTATAAAAAGACACTTGAGGCGACAGAACTGTGGTTCTACAGAAGGATGCTGAGAATCCCATGGACATATAATATGAGTAACGAGAAAATTTAAAGAAATGGAAACAAAAAGACGCTTATACTTAAACTCAGAAAGGAATAATTGAAATTTCTTGTACAAATAATGAGGAAAGAGGACTTGGAGAATTTGACACTCACATGATATCTTGAAGGCAAGAAGCACGAAGAAAAGCAGTGCGTAATCCGTCTAAAGAGCTTGTGTAAACTAATGGCAAAACAGGGACTGGGAGAAATGTTGAAAAGACAAACCGTATGAAGATCTACAAAGGATAGGTAGTTGCGGAGAGTTAGGACCACCGACGTCCGGAAGGAACACAACACATAGAAGAAGAAGAAGAAGAAGAAGAAGAAGAAGAAGAAGAAGAAGAATCTTTTCGTTTTTGAACATTTTCTTGATTGTGTACAAAAGTCTCTATTCGATAAAGGCTGTGTCGACTGTCACATGGAAAAATTGAATAATCATAGAAGAACGGCCTCTTTTAAGAACGTTATTTTCGTTGGTAATTTGCATAAAATCTTTTTTATTTCAGTTAATTCGTAATTATAGTTGTCAGCAAAAACATCCCGACTTGCGAATTAAAATTTGGAGTTAACAAAATTAAACAAGTGCAAAAATTTAAATATCGAGGAACTGTCTTAAGAGAAGACAGAGAATGCAACACTGAAATCCGACTGCACGTTGGAATAGCGAATGATGTCTTCCAAAGGCTAAGCAAATTATTAGAAAAAGGAAGAATTCATTAGAAACAAAGAAAAGAGTAGTATAATAAAGTGTATTTTGTACGATCTCCTCACTTATAAAAAGAGACTTGAGGCAACAAAAATGTAGTTCTACAGAAGGATGCTGAGAATCCCATGGACTAATAATATGAGTAACGACTAAGTTTTAAGAAAACAGAAACTAAAAGGAAGCTTAAACTCAGAAAGAAACAATTGATTATATCTGATTATACAGTCTCACTCAGTTCACAGAGTGGGCCTGGGGTGTTGAATAAACACTAGTGTTCCCATATAAATATATTTACGTATAGAAATATATAAGGGAAAACACAATATAATATTAATATTCCCATTATTAAAGACTCTCGTAAGTCCAGGCCGTTAGGCATTTGCCCTATCAAAAAACAGAGATGTCTACTTAAGCATGCGTATCTATGAAATATGACGTTCATGGTAATAAGAAATAAATTCGGCTTATAAATAAAAATTCATTAATTTACTCATATATATATACATCTATATATGTATGTATGTATGTATGTATGTATGTATGTATGTATGTATGTATGTATCTATCTATATATATATATATATACATCTATATATATATGTATGTATGTATGTATCTATCTATATATATATATATATATATATATATATATATATATATTTATGTATGTATGTTTCTATCTATCTATCTATCTATCTATATATATACATCTATATATATATGTATGTATGTATGTATGTATGTATCTATCTATCTATATATATATATATATGTATGTATGTATGTATGTATGTATCTATCTATCTATCTATATATATATATATATATATATATATTACTTCAAACATTATTAGTAATGGATACTCATATTTGAAACAGAAACGATTTTTTGTTTAAACAGTGTGTATTACGTCTATCAGCCTGTGCATTCGAGAAATTTTTAATCAGGAAAAAGGTGTTTTTTCGAAGGATTATGTACATGGCTATATTATTCTGAGAAATTTTGTTTAATACAACTAATATCAGAAAGGGGACAGGTAACCTTTCTGATCTTAGATTTCTGAGGAAAACATAGCCATGTACGTAATAGACAGGTATTAGTTGATAATACAACAATACTCACACATAAACACAGTAACAAGAACCTTCAGATATTGGAGGTCATCTACATTAAAACAACCCATACTCAACAAAATTACATTTCAAACACGGTTTTGTTGTTAATATTTCGTTTTCTCACGTGGTACGACGTCATATAACCGCAACACGAATTTACGACCTTCGTCTGCTTGAGCGTTATCGTCGCATAGCAATGTTCTATGTCAACATAACAGAAGATCCTCTTTGTTGGTAATTATCTTAGTTTAAATATCCATATAGCCACTCTGAAGATGGCTCAGCGTAATAAAAAAAATATCCAAATGGACAATTTTTTAATTTATTTTCTCCCGAAATTAAAGCAGTTATACGAAGTTTAGAACGGCTCATGATCAAACATAATAGACATTCGTTGTCTGTTATATTTAAAAATATGTTTGAATCTCTCTCTTTCCCTCTGAATATATATATATATATATATATATATATATATATATATATACGGAAAACGTTTACAGTTTGTCTTACAGTTTCCCCAATAGTGTTCTTGATATCTAAAAATATATATCGTTATCTCATATATATATATATATATATATATATATATATATATATATATAATTATTTATTTAGAAAATTTATAACATAAACATGTTATAAAATCACTACAAAAATAGCCATTTTGTTTCAACAGCCCCGGTGTCTTATCAAGTGATGATGTTGAATGTAAAATAAATGGTTTTAAAAGTTTCAAATTAATTAACGATCCTTCACAAGGGGAAAACGTTGTTCCAAAAGCTAAAATAAGCAATCAAAATGCAAGTATAGGAAAATTCAAATTTATTTAGAAAATTTATAACAAAGATAGAATGGTAATTGTTGGTTATTGGAATTCATTCCGTATACACCAATTATATACTTGGGTATATATATATATATATATATATATATATATATATATATATATATATATATATATATATATATATATAAATATTGTTTATTTAAAAATTATGACGTAACTATGTTATAATATCACTACAAAAATATCCATTTTTTTTCAACACTTCTGGTGTCTTTTCAAGTGATTGTTTTGATTGTAAAGTAAAAAGTTTTTAAATTGTTCAATATCAACCACTACCCACACTATGTATATGTATATATATATATATATATGACAATGTGGTAAAAGGTTTCATGTGACGTGTTTCGTCCTTTAGGACTTCATTACTTCATTAGGATTGAGATTATATTTACAGTGATGCAGTTACATATGCGCACGAACGTTGATGTGACAACGCATGCGTCTCTCGCTTGTGCGCATGTGTAACTGCATCAACATAAGCATGAACTTAGTCTGTTGAAGTCTTAAAAGCGTCACACGAACCCTTTTTTCCATTTTGTCATACATCTCTCTCCTAAAAATGTTCTTGATATATAAAAAAATTATATCTTTAGCCTATATATACTGGGTGTAACTGCAAAATTGTCGAATTGTCTTGAATGAATCTTTTTTTTGTCTCACCATTGCTCATTTGGGAAGACAGTGGACCTGACACAAAACAATTTTAAACTTATCTCTTTTTATCTTTTTAGCTGAATAACTCAAAGGGTTTTCAGTGATTCTTACGACAAATGGTGTCAAGATGGCTAAACGTTTTATTTGAAAAACCGGAAAAAAGAAACTTAGTCTAGTGGTTTTTAGATATTAAACATTTTGTAGGATGTAATTATGCTGTTACAGGATTTGGATAATTTTACTGTTACACCCGCTATATATATATATATATATATATATATATATATATATATATATATATATATTAGGCAGCAACCCTTCCTTTATGCATGTTTCATTAAAAACTACAGACAAGGTACTACGGTTAAGCTTTTTATTTAATTTTTCTTGTGTTACTTGTCAATTAAGCTGAGAAAAAAAATCGAATCATCCTTGATAATGGCTAAAGGTACAGCCGAAAGCGCTCGGAAATATAAAACATTTGGACAGTTTTTACACACCCTTTGTCCAGAAAAGAACGCTCTTGTAAGAACACAAGAAAAATTAAATAAAAAGCTTAACCGTAGTACCTTGTATGTCGTTTTTAATGAAACATGCATATATATATATATATATATATATATATATATATATATATATATATATATACTGAGGAAATTGTAAGACAAATGGAAAAAAATATTCGTGACGTGTTTCATCCGTTAGGACTTCATCGTACTGGGTTTGTTGACGTTGTTGTGACTACACATGCGCATGAAAGAGAGACGCTGGTAGTTTTGAAATTTTGGGAAAAAATTTTTTGCGATCTATCCAAATTCATTTATATTATTTTTTTATTTATTTATTTTTCCATCATCTCTGTTTTTAAATCACCCACATTGTGATAATAGAAAATATGCCAAGAATGGTAAAACGTTGTAAGAACCTGGACGTATATTTAATGTAGCTGAACTAGTGATTAAAGCATTTTTCTAGACATTCTCGTCTTTGTGAATTCGTCTTCAGTAATTAGATTAGCATGATTTATGTCAAAATTGTGTCTAGTTTCGTTACGGTGAACAATCAACCTGTTTTGTGTATTGTTTTTTAAAAATTTCTTTCTTGTGTTCATATAGTCATTTGTTTAAACTTCTTGATGTTTCTCCAGTATATTCTTCCTGGCAATCCTTACTTTGATAGAGTTATTTCATGTTTCGGCTTGTTTTTTTTTTGTATTGATTAAGTTTTTTTATTGTTTTAGATGTAGTTGTGACAAATTTTAAGTTGAGTTCAGAAAAATTATTTTCGGTTTTAGTTGTAATAGAGTTAGTGGGTAGAATAATAATTTTTTATTCGTTAGGTTTGTCAGAAAGGACAGCTCTTCTATTTTGGAATAATTTATGAGCCTTTTGTTTTGCATTAAATATGAAATCGGGTATTAATGGTCTTGAAAGTATTTCTAATATATTTCTCCTCTTCGGGTAAATATTGAGGGCTGCATTTTCTAAGTGCTCTTAAGTCGAATCCAATGATCATTCCGGATTTTATCTTGTTGTTTTGATGGGAATAGCAGTTTATTAGCTCATTTTTATTATTTGATTTTCGGTGGAAACTAAGTTTTAGCATGTTTTCATTTTGTTTCGCGATTTCCTCAATACTGTTCTTGATAAATAAAAATATATATCGTTATCTCATATCATATATATCATATGTGTGTGTGTGTGTGGAAACTAATAATAATAAATATATTTCAACGTACACACGTTCCAAGGTTGAAGATATTTATTTAAAAATTTCGTGACGTCATCACCTCACAAACTTTCGAAGTTTGGAGAAATTAGAGAAATTTTGATTTACATCACAGGACCTGTTTTGGGAATTAAAGCAGACACCTCTATCACCATCTCTTCTACAGGTTTGTATTTTATTGCATTTTAATCTTTACCTGAAACTGTGACGTCATTCCTCCCTTCATCTATGAGTGGTGCTATTTGTTGAGGGTGAGTGGAATGACGTCATACGGAATGGACAGATTGATTCGGTTCTTGATTGCACTCGTTGTAGAAGATTGTTCAGTAATCGTTATGAATAGATTTGAAATTTCTTAATTCCTTGATTATTTCGTCACGCAAGAGAATTCTCGGTCAGTTTCCACTCCCATATTAGACGCTATGTTGCGTTAGTCATCTCTATGCAGTAGTATTGGTGTGGTCGCTAGTCGTCTATTATACAATGCGGTGTAGATAGTGTAGAATATTAGTTGGTATTAGAAGAGGAATTTGCTTCTGATGGGTGAGGTGATTCAGACGTCCTGTGGCCAGGCGGTTTGAAAATAAATTCATCCATAACGTCGTCCACTTCTTGAGAAAATTTGTGATTTTATAAATAGATTTTTCGTCTTGTTTTCGAAGGGGAGCGATATTCGCTATCAAAAGAGAATTTGTTTGTTATTTCCTTAACGGCATATGTTTTGTTCATATATTATTATACCTGTTTATCTCATAATATGAACCGAGTGAGTTCGATTTTACCCCTTTCTTTCATTTGGTGCATTTTTATTTGTAGAGTAGGTAGCACCCCTTCAGCACTCTATCAGATGGACTGACTCATAGTCTTAAATAGTCTACGATTAAGGACTTCAACAGTTGATTAAAAGTTGATATTAAACTGATTAATATTCGGACTGATCTTACTTCGTTTGGCTATACAACATTTAACCCTCCTTTATTCCGTGTAAGTTGTCTTGTTAATTGTTTTGTAACTTACTGTTCTGTGTTTTTCGTATGTATCCGTTAGCACCGGGTGCTGAATAAACATATTAAGCACTCAGTCTTCTCTGTGTATCATTCACCTCGACTATACAAGAATTGGTCTCGTTGTCTCAAAGTAGAACATTCGTACCAAAATGCAGCGTTTCATCGTTTTGTAATTATTGTTGACAGACAGGGGTGTATGGGGGTATCGTCAGTGGCAGTATCCTTGCAGCATAGTGGTCGACCCCGTTTTACTCAGGTGAATTGGGATGCGGAACTGTACTGGTCCACGGCCTACATCCAACTCTCATATATGGCTACAAAAAGTCACATGGGCAGTACATCAACTACACTCCGGTTAACGGCATCGACCTGCCAGCTAAACTGTGTGAATGTAGTCGGAAGTGTTTCCCGACTCGACCAGTGAAGGTGAACGCCTCTCCTCAAGCCATCTGTGACAAGCGGCCATCGGTAAGTCTGGGACTAGGAGTTGCGCCTTAGAAACCAACGACTTTAGCTGTGGGCGGAGGAACTTCTAAGATGAAGGATGGTGTAGCTTCAACATCTCCAGTGCAAAAGGAACCGGCAAGCCATTGTACTATTTTGCCTTGGATCTAAAATGCGTTCACTGAATAAATAAGGAATGATGTTAGTAGACAAGGAGTTCGTGGTTGACGTTAATATACATCGTCGCATCTTCTGGGATGCATTTTCTCACCTTGTTATTATTGTTATTATTGTTTGTTAAACAGCATTTTACCTGTGTACATGGAACATCTTTATACACAGGATCTGAATGTTAAATTACCTGCAGCTTGACAACTTTGTTCACGAGACTTTTTTGATCTTTAAATTGGGGGCATCATCAGTGGATGTTGCATTGGAGATTAGCAGATATCATCAAGAGAATTTAAACTTTTATCTAACGATGTGAGAATCATTTATTCATCATTCGAGTCTAAACGACGGATTGACAAGTCTAGGATTCTTAAGGTTACTATTTAAAAGGAACAATGCGCCAGCGTCATTTCTTGGAGTATTTGCCCGCAAATGAAGCTTGAAGAATAAACCTAAAACAGTGCTATGTGTGCATATACATTTCTCGAAAAGAAATGAGGCGAAAATATTAGCAACTTAGTGCAAAGAATGCACGATTCCATTGTGCATAAAAGAATTACCATGGTGTCAGACTATTAAAAAAATACCAGAACAATTACCATGTTGCCATACTGTTAAAAAAAACAGAAGAATTAACACTGTGTCAGACTACAAAAATACCATAAGAATTACCATGGTGCCATACTGTTGAAAAACCCAGTAGAATTAAAACTGTGTCAGACTACAAAAATACAATAAGAATTACCATGGTGCCATACTGTTAAAAATACTAGAAGAATTACCATAGTGCCATACTGTTAAAAAAACAGAAGAATTAACACTGTGTCAGACTACAAAAATACCAGAAGAATTACCATGGTGCCATACTGTTAAAAAATACCATAAGAATTAACATCGTGTTAGACTATAAAAAATACTAGAAGAATTACCATAGTGCCATACTGTTAAAAAATACCATAAGAATTACCATGGTGCCATACTGTTAAAAAATACCATAAGAATTAACATCGTGTTAGACTATAAAAAATACCAGAAGAATTACCATGGTGCCATACTGTTAAAAAACCCAGAAGAATTAACATTGTGTCAGACTACAAAAATACCAGAAGAATTACCATGGTGCCATACTGTTAAAAATACTAGAAGAATTACCATAGTGCCATACTGTTAAAAAATACTATAAGAATTACCATGGTGCCATACTGTTAAAAAAAACAGAATAATTAACATTGTGACAGACTACAAAATTACCATAAGAATTACCATGGTGCCATACTGTTAAAAATACTAGAAGAATTACCATAGTGTCATACTGTTAAAAAATAACATAAGAATTAACATCGTGTTAGACTATAAAAATGCCAGAAGAATTACCATGGTGCCATACTGTTAAAAAAACCAGAAGAATTAACACTGTGTCAGACTACAAAAATACCAGAAGAATTACCATGGTGCCATACTGTTAAAAAAACCAGAAGAATTAATACTGTGTCAGACTACAAATATACCATAAGAATTACCATAGTGCCATACTGTTAAAAATACTAGAAGAATTACCATGGTGCCATACTGTTAAAAATATCATAAGAATTACCGTGGTGCCATACTGTTAAAAAAACCCAGAAGAATTATCACTGTGTCAGACTACAAAAATACCAGAAGAATTACCATGGTGCCATACTGTTAAAAAAACCCAGAAGAATTAACATTGTGTCAGACTACAAAAATACCAGAAGAATTACCATGGTGCCATACTGTTAAAAAAACCAGAAGAATTACCATAGTGCCATACTGTAAAAAAAAACCAGAAGAATTAACACTGTGTCAGACTACAAAAATACCAGAAGAATTACCATGGTGCCATACTGTTAAAAAAGCCAGAAGAATTAACATTGTGTCAGACTACAAAAATACCAGAAGAATTACCATGGTGCCATACTGTTAAAAAATCCAGAAGAATTAACATTGTGTCAGACTACAAAAATACCAGAAGAATTACCATGGTGCCATACTGTTAAAAATACTAGAAGAATTACCATAGTGCCATACTGTTAAAAATACCATAAGAATTACCATGGTGCCATACTGTTAAAAAAACCAGAAGAATTAACACTGTGTCAGACTACAAAAATACCATAAGAATTACCATGGTGCCATACTGTTAAAAATACTAGAAGAATTACCATGGTGCCATACTGTTAAAAAATACCATAAGAATTAACATCGTGTTAGACTATAAAAAATACGATAAGAATTACCATAGTGCCATACTGTTAAAAAAACCCCAGAAGAATTAACTCTGTGTCAGACTGTTAAAAAATACCAGAAGAAATAACATGGTGCCCTACTGTTAGAAAATACCTCAATAATTACCAATGTGTCAGACTGTTAAAAAATATGATATTAAAAAATGTAGCATTTGCTTATTTCTGTTTTTTGTTTGTTTTCCTGATCTAAGAGTTAAAATATCATTTTTATAGGTCAATAATTATCTAAGGGAAAAGAAGTTTAAAAATTATTCTTGAAAACGTAATGTTCTCGATTATTATCCGTTTAGTGTACACACTCTGTTTATCTTCGCCTGCATTTTAAGCGCTAATATTTAGATGTAAATATTTCCCGTGTTGCTGACGCCTTTTATATGTAAGACATTTACGCTGGTTCTAATCTTCTGACAGACCTAGAGCGGTCTTTTATTGGAGTAATTTCGACCTCCTGTCGAACGGAATTATTAGTAAAATTAATATTATCAGTTAAAATAGCGAAAGTTTTCATTAGCTTCATTTTTGCATTTTATAGAAACACTATAATTCTTATTTAAATAAAAATATTTAGAAAACAAGGGGCATCTTTTTCAAAATGCTTTGTAAGGGAAATATAGTTTAAACTTTAGAGTCTACCCTATATATATATATATATATATATATATATATATATATATATATATATATACATATATACATACATATACCATACGAACGTTGAAATTTTTTCATTTTTTTTATGTTGGCTTTCATTCATCTGGATCTGTACGAAAATAAATTAAGCTTAGTGAATATCAAAAGTTAAAATTGATAATGCTGATTTTAAAAGCAAGCAGGCATGACCTCCCAGTTCAGAAGATTGGCGTAATACAGTCTTTCTACATCCATTTAGCTTTGTATTGTATCAGAACGTAAGATTTCAAATTCTGATTTTCAAAGCAGGTAGATACGTCTTCGGATTACGGAACAGTGGCGTGACGTAAGCTTTCAAATCTTATCTGACTTTGTACTGAACTCGGCTAAGTTTACAAAATCCCAAAAGCCAAGATTTTGAATTCCAGTTTTCTAAATGCTCTCTATCCACATGGAAATTTGACGTAACACGATCTTTTTGACTGTATCTCTCCCATCTGGTCTTATGCAGTACTTAACCAAACTTAGTAGATATCATTTCTTCGCACAGACACAAAGGCACTCGTTAACACCTGTGCATAGTTGTGATGACACGTTGGCGCTAACTTCAATTAAACCGTGTCTTTGATTCTTCGGCTTTTTAGTATTTGAAAAGGCCTAAAAGCCTTCAGCCGTCAGTCTTTTCTTTTCTTTGAGGGCGGCGGGAAGGAGCATCGTCATTTTTCTTTCCTTTCTATTTTTAAATTATTTTTTTTCTAATTATAAACGTCTGTCTAGTGTTTTTGGGCCAGAAGACAAAAGGCGTTGCTGAAGACAAAAAAAAAATAATAATAATAAATAAATAAAATAAAATAAAAAATAAAAAAAATAAAAAAAAATAGAGAGAGACGTTTGAAACGAAGATACATTTAATATGAACATTCTTTCTTATCGTATCATATGGCTACTGCGGATTTTAGAAACTTAATGTTAACGATAATATTTTCCATTTCCTCATGTGAAAAGTTTCAGCATTCATTGCCCGAACAGTCAATGAAACTCGAGTTACGCTTTTCTTTACTCTCTCTGAAAAAGTATAGCATATGTTCTACTCATCTTTAATGATAATGGCAGCATTAAGCGTTTCCTTATAACGAAACGTCCGTGACTAATTGGCCGAGCGAATAGCGCTGTTTCCGGTTGAAATTTCTAAAAAAATATTTCTTTATTCATGAAAAATATTTTTCTCAAATCTACTGTTATCGCATTTTTCAATGTTGATGGGGGTTTCCTTCCTAAGCTTTTGTTAGAAGTACTGTGGAATGTCAACATCTTGATTATTTAATTATTCCCTCTTTCAGATATACGTGGCATCCATTTTATTTGTTGATCAAAATAAACAAACAGGTAAGAGTGTTGCCTGTTCGATAATTAACCCCACTAACCTGTCACCTTAACAAAAAAGATTCGTTTTTCCCTTGTACAACGTAATTTCTTTAGTATTGCTATTTGATGTTTATTTTCTGGTATATAAAAAAGATTATTAAAGTTATAAAGACTTGTAAAATGGTATCTTTATTTTTAATAGTTATTTCGTGTATTTTAGAAGCACAATAACGATACATGATGTTCACGAAAGACATAGTGATAGTTTACAATTGAAAATAATGAACTGATAATTTGCTAGTTGCCAATAAAAAGCAACCAAAATTAAGAGGAAAGAGCTGTAAATGAAAAATTAATAACAATTAACAAAGCTTCATCTAAGAAATTTATAAACTATCATATCTGGTATTTATCATATCACGAAACCTATAACCAAGTAGGATCATAGAGGGACATCATATGTTCTGCAGCGATAGCAGCGGTGCGTCTAGGGCAAAATAACCCGACAGGACTCAAACACGAAACCCGTAACCAAGTACGATCACAGAGGCATCATATGTTCTGCAGCGACAGCAGCGGTGCGTCTAGGGAAAAAATAACCCGACAGGACTCAAACACGAAACCCGTAACCAAGTACGATCACAGAGGCATCATATGTTCTGCAGCGATAGCAGCGGTGCGTCTAGGGCAAAATAACCCGACAGGACTCAAACATGAAACCTATAACCAAGTACGATAATAGAGGGGCATCATATGTTCTGCAGCGATAGCAGCGGTGCGTCTAGGGCAAAATAATCCGACAGGACTCAAACACGAAACCCGTAACCAAGTACGATCACAGAGGCATCATATGTTCTGCAGCGATAGCAGCGGTGCGTCTAGGGCAAAATAACCCGACAGGACTCAAACACGAAACCCTTAACCAAGTACGATCACAGAGGCATCATATGTTCTGCAGCGATAGCAGCGGTGCGTCTAGGGCAAAATAACCCGACAGGACTCAAACCCGATTCAGTCATTTTTTTGAATTAAGAGTTTTCCTTCTCTGGGCTTGCTTCCAGTTAGTCCTGCTATTTAGACAATAGCTGAGGAGATAAATCCTCTTTAATCCTCTCACCGTAAGCAAGTTAATAAAGTCAATAAGACGCAAGGGTTTCCTGAGCGTGAAATAAGATGAGAAAAAAAAAACAACAAAAAAACAAAAAAAACATTAAGCAGGGAGAACAATAAAAGAACAGGAATTAAAGAAAAGAGATGACGACTGACAAAGCATTTAAATTTTTCAAGATCAAAGTTGACTTGAAAATCAAGAGGCTGGAAGAGAGTTCCATAAGATAAGGAGTGCGAGAAAAATAAAGAGCATATAATTTACTGTAACATCTAGCGATTTCAACTGTAAAATGATGAGACCTAACTGCTAATCTAGGACCGCGCTTAAATTCGATGTACAAAAGGAGAAATCGCACCTGAAGAATTACCGTGAAAATGTTTCTAGAAAAAAAAACAAAAAAAACAAAAAAAAAACAAAGACAAGATACGTTGCGTCGGTGGGAAAGTGATTCGGACCTGTTTGTGTGAAAGTGCGAACTTGGCTGGAATTGGGGCGATTTCTCTTTCCGTTTCGCAAACCTATTCACTAACCTTACATCCATATCTAATATTCTTCTATGTAACGTGTCTTTCCCCCTAGGTAATCATGGCTCTCTACAATTTCTTGCCCTTTGTAATTATTAATAAAGTTTTTCTTTCTTTAATCTCTCCTGTTCTGCCGTTCATTCACACAAGCTTCTAGGTTGAATATGCGTTGTTTTTCTTTCTCCCTCTTGCCTTCAATCTGTCCCGTGAGTATCATATTTTCGAAACCGTCTTTTCTCATTATGCGCCCTAGTAATTTCAGCTGTTTCTTCCCGATGTTAAGTATAAATTTCCTTTTTGTTTCCATTTTCCCTCAAACTTCGTCTTTGCTCACCTGTTCGGTCCATGGTATGCTCAATATCTTTCAATAGAACCATATTTCTATTGCTTCACGTCTCTTCATCTGTGAGGAAATTGTGCACAATTCACTGACATAGTAGAAGACTGCTGTTACGCAATAGTCCAGTGGTCTTTTCTTGGATTCTAACGATTATGAATGTAATTAAAAAAAAAAAACAAAAAAAACTACTAAACTTATATGGATGTAATATTAGGTTGGTGCAAAAATAATGTCGTTTTCTCACATGTGAGAAAACGACATTATTTTTGCACCAACCTAATAATAATTCAAAAAATGAATATTTATTGACAAGGCTACAAGATTTTTAAATAATAAAATGTCGATGTGGGAAATGCGAAAAAAGCAACTGAAAATTAAGATGGAATGAAACCATCTTAGTAATTATCTTATTCCATCCAAGGAACTCCACAAGGGGTAATAAAAGTTAAAGTAGGTTGAATTATTTGTGTATTTTTAATGTATTTCTTTCTTTTTTTTTTCGCATTGTTTATTTCGTGTTTCAATTTTTTGTTTTCAATGTCAAAACGTTCATGCAAAACGCAATGCATTACATAATGCATTACATCAAAATATTACTCATCCATTCTTTTATTAGTGTACAAAAATTAAAATCTATACTAACAATACAAAGAAAGTTATAACAATTTTAAAACAGTAGTTGTTTATATTTTTGGACCCTCAAAAAAAAAAAAAAAATGGAGTGCCTGAGGGACCAATTCCCGAAAGAAATTAGCGTGGTAAAGATTAAATAATAAAATGACGATATGGGAAATCCGAAAAAAGCAATTGAAATTAAGATGGAATGAAACCATCTTACTCATTATCAAAGGTAGAATATATTAAATAAAATCTAGTGATATGTGTGTGTCATGATGAATAGAATCCAGAAATAACGCAAGTAGCATACGTGTTAATATCAGTTAATACGTGCTAACATATATGAGAGAAAGGTGGGAGAATATCCCACTTGTCTGCCAAAGAACTTCTTCTAACAACCACTACGATCCATCGCTAAAGATATTGGAGAAATGGTCGGTTCTCTGTACCACTTAAAAAAATACCTGCTACCCTCTACTTTTACAAGAGTCAAATCAGGTTAAAAACCGAATAGTGCTACCATATATAGGCAAGAGATGCACAGTCTTCACTTTTCATTCTCGATAGAGTCCCAAAGTGACTCCGCGTACTTGTGGGCGATGAATTATTTCCACGTTAAAAGCACTTTACCGCAGGCTAAACGTTGCAACCTTCCGCTGTTCTATCGCTATTTCCATAGAAAGTCTTCGGATGAAATAGATTTCATAGGCCCAAAAGTTCTTACATTTACGACTAAGTCCAGCCATGCCATGCGCATTGCAGCGAACCACCCTCACTCCCTTCGTATTACATTGGTGAGATGTAAGTTCCACTCGAGCAGCTTCTCGCGAATTGCTTATTTGTGAAACTGACTCCCACGAGAATGCTTCCCGATCCTGACAATATTAACCTGTTCAAGTCTAATGTTAACTGTTATCATCCCAAAATATCTTCATATACTGTCTCTTATTTTATAACCCTCTAACTCGAGTGGCTCTTTGGCTTTGTACAGGGTGAAAATCATTTTACAGAAACAAAATGGCTTTGACATTGCACAGCAATTCATCTTTTTATTTTTAGCTTCAGAATGTCTCGTTCCTCCCGTGGAGACTTTTCAGTTCCAGCGAAATCTCAAGTCGCTTTGAGAATAACAAAGAAAGAACATAGTATACAATGCCATAGGTACTTAACTGCACACAGAGATATCTCATAATTCTACCAGACTAATAAAAGATACTTCTCAAAATGCTTCTCACAATCCAGAGAGCGAAAATTTCTCTTTAGTAATATTTCTTGAAAATTCAAGACTGTAGAGGAAAATAAATATGTTTAATAAATAAATGGAACGTCTACTTAAATTATGAGTATCCCCTAAAAATGAAGTTTAAAGTTATAAACGGTTATACCGTACCTATGGACTTTAATGGGTATGTCCCAATCCTCATAAATACAGTGGAATATACTGTCTGGGTGGGTGGAGGGATTAACCACTAGCGGTAGACTACACGCCGTTGGTGAATCTTACATTGCCGTTCCATTTCCAACCTTTGTTCGATATTTTTATTTAGTTAATTTTTTAGGTTACAACATGAACAATTTGGCAGATTAATAAAAATCTATTATTTTCATTAGAAAGACACAGTTCTGCCTTGCCTGATCAACTGGTTCTTTGTAGCTTAGTTTGTTACATCGTTCCAGGTCTAAAGGTAGCCTCCTTTGACGCGCGTTCGAATCCTGCCAGAGAGCGTAAATTTTTCTTTAATAAGATTTCTCGAACATTCAGGCCGGTAGACGAAAATAAAAACAATATAATGTTTGATAAATAAAGGGATCGTCTACCCAAATACGAGTATTCACTTAAATTGACGCTTAAAGTGATAAACACAATCTTTGCTCACACATTTGTACAAAAGAGGATCTCTCTCCTCGTTCACTCCTTTGTAATAATTGCTACACGAATAGGTTACCCCACCCCTTTACATAGGCATTTACTAAATTAGCTTGGAAAAAGATTGTAATTCGTCAATTATCCTATTGGGAATGGCTTGTGTGTTTTGCAAATTAGCGTGCTAAACCTGGATTTGACCGCCGACGTTTACCAGCAGTAAGCAAGCCACGTTCGAACCATTAACCTTCGGTGTACAAAATGCGAATCCTTTTCACTTAACCGCAATGGTTATGAAATATTTAAATATGATACGATGGGATGCTGGCAACAAAGCCATAAGAAAAAATAAATAAGAAAAGAATGAATATGATTGTATTTTGACTAATCCTTGACGCCAAAATGATGTCACCTAGGGAAGATTATTGAATAGAATAATTAAACGAAGGTTGGTAATGAACGATAATACTTAGGACAAGAACTACGTATAAGATGCGCCAGCTGTGAGTAGAAGTAGTAGTCAACTGCTAGAAGTGAGTCAAGTGAATTCCACATTGAAATCTCCAACTGCAGGATATCTACCAACCGCTCCACGTGGTCAGATGTGGCACAAGGCCGAATTTAATATGGGATGTCCGAGCCCGTAAGCTTAGCCAAAAAATTCGCCATAGACCCCGAATAAAACGGGGTCGGGTAGCTGTTTCTCGAGACGAGACTCGGCCCATCGACATAGCCTCATTTGGGGATCCTCTATGCCCGGAGGCAGAGTGTTTTACCAGCACAGCAGACCAACATACAGTATTTACTACTGTATTTATGTGAATGGGGACACACTCATTATCGTCCGTAGGTATGCTGCAACAAATATAACAATAAAAAAAACAAAAGAAAAAACGGTGAACAAAGATACAAGGGGTGGAAGATTTAGAAACAGAAACATTACTAATTAGCGAGAACAAAAACAGTAATCAGGAGGACAGTAGATAACGATTGACATTGCATTTAAACTTTTGAAGATTAAAGTTGGCTGGGAAGCATAAAGCCGGTGATTCTGATAATAGTACAGTACTTTCTCGATTATACGGACATCTTGAAACAGGCATTGAAAAAATATTCTGAACTCCATATAACAAAATTTCAAAAAAGAGTCTACATCATCTATATGATGTAGCCTCTGTTTGTCTGTTTGCTTCTTATCGAACTCTTCCTGGGATTTTGGAGATAGCCCCATCCCCCGCAAAAAATATATATTCTGACACTACATTACCTAGAGTACTTGGATAAGTATAGTTTATTTTGTCAGGGCAGGACAAAAAATAAATAAAAAAAGAAACTATAAAAATCAATAAAAACAGTGAATAAAGATACAAGGGGTGGAAGAATTAGAAACAGAAACATTACTGATGATCGAAAACAAAAAAAAGTAATCAGGAGGACAATAAATAGAGATTGACATTGCATTTAATTTTTTGAAGATGAAAGTTGAGAGGAAAGCAAGAAGCCGGAAGAGAGATCCACAAGCGATAACTGCGAGAAAAGAAACTTTCCACATAGAACTTACGGTTACATTATCCATTTCAAGTGTAAAAATGATGAGACCTGGCTGCCAATCTAGTACTGCGCTTAAATTCATAAAGTCTGGTTATCATAGCTGGAAGTTCATTAGAACAATTACCATGAAAGCATTTAAAGAAAAAAGACACAGAGAAGATACTTTATGGAGGTAAGGAAGTGACTTAAGCCGAGATGCTAGGTCAGGACATAAAATAAATAAGAAATAAAGTATATAAAAATAAAAAATAAAAAACGATTAATAAAGATATAAGAAGTGTAAGAATTAGAAAGACAAACATTACTAATGAGTGAGAACAAAAAGAGTAATCAGGAGGACAGTAGATAACGATTGACATTACATTTAAATTTTTGCAGATTAAAGTTGGTTGGAAAGCATAGAACCGGAAGGGAGTTCCATAAGCGAGAAGTGCGATAGAAGAAACAGTTAACATAGAACTTACGGCTACATTTAGCCAGCTTGATGAGATCACGCCACTCTAATACTGCGTTTAATTTTTTTTTTTAAAGTCTAGGTACCATAGCGAAGAGCGATATTTATTTCTGTTATGTACAGAAAATGTGGCACAAGGCCAAAATGGGGAATGAGGAAAAAGGACGGTCTTCTGTCTTAACCTTAAACTGAGCTAGCCACAAACACTGACCCAAACATACAACATGCATGGAGCCGGAAGGGAGTTCCGTAAAAACGATTAATAAAGATACAAGGGGTGGAAGAATTAGAAACAGAAATATTACTAATAAACAAAAACAAAAAAAAAAGTAATCAGGAGGACAATAGATAGCGATTGACATTGTATTTGTCTTCTTCTGTCTTAACCTTAAACTTAGCTAACCACAAACACTGATCCAAACATGCCACAATATTCCATACACCAAAACAACACATTCTTCCTTACCTTGCTCAGTACAACCACCATAATATCTCATTATGTCTATGAAAGTCCTAACTAAATCCCATATATACAATTCATTGTCCGTAGGGGAGGGGAATAAAACAACAATTTAAAAACTATCCCTGATGAGTATTTACAATATGAAAACAAATCTATTTATAAGAAACTAAGCAAAATAATAACGAAGAGCTCATGCACACAATTACCATGAAAGGATTTATAGAAAAGACACAGGGAGGCAACCTTACGGCGGTGTGCAAGTGACTGAAATTGAGCCGCCAGATCAGGACCGATAATAATGCTGATTATTCTTTGGGTTTTATCAAGGTTCTCAAGTTTATTGTAGAAGCACCGGAACATATGTGGCAGCAATATTCTAAGTATGGACGAATGGCAGACTTATAGATATGTGTGATAGATTCTAGAGAGAAAAAATTGTTTCAAACGTCACACTAAACCAACTTTTGACGTAGCTCAATATTAAAACATTATGGTTGTCACTGGGTCCCAAAGAAGGCCTTGTCTTGAAATTCATCAGTGAATCTGGATGAATTTTCAAAAAAAGACCTATTCAGGAAGGATTTATAATGGGACAACCCGAGGAATCATTAGCCGGTGGTACGAGGTATCGTTCCAACCGGAGATTTCCAAGCTGCAGCAGATGTCCAGGACTTCTACGTGTCATGTCCATATTCTGGTGCACTCGACAGCACTCGCTGATACCGTCTTCATGCTCGTTGTGCCTAAGAGATCTCATCCACTCCCGTCGCCGGGGATCAGTCTTCACATGCAATAGGTCTTACCGACTCGGGATTATCGAAGGTTTGGACCCTTCGTCTACTCTCACTCGGTTTGCCCAGCAGATATTATATTAGGTTGGTGCACAAATAATATCGTTTTTTTGACGTTAAAAAATACGTCAAAAAACGATATTATTTTTGCACCAACCTAATATAATGGTCTGAATATTAGAGAAAGGTGTCTACTATTTACTGTAATAATAATAATAATAATGATGATGATGATGATGATAATAATAATAATAATAATAACAATAATAATAATAGTAACAATAATAATAATAATAATAATAATGTAGTCCGTCGATGACGACGACGACGTCTCCTCCACCAAATGAGATGAATGAGAACTAAAGAAATCACTGGTTATGTTGACGTTGAACGTCAAACTGAGACGCACATTGCCGTCCACGGGCAGGACATTGTATTCCGACACTTGGTGGCAATGGCCCACGCACCAGGCGATCAAGCCGCTAGTGGACCGCTGGCGGAGCGCCGATTGCAACGCCAGCGGTCCTCTAGTGGTCCGACAGTGGTAATATTGCCAAGAGGAACACGCCGGCGGTCCGACAGCCGGCAACCAGCGGTAAACGCTCGTGGCATGCCACCCAGTGGCAGATTGGTGGCTTGCGTGTAAGGTTGTTGCCGGTGAAGTTCTTGGCCTTGAGTTCAGCTAGTTATTTACCCGGTTATATATTGGAAGATATGTAGTTTAACATACGCTCGAAGGAAAAAAAATTACCATGTTAGATTATTATTATCGTTATTATTATTATTATTATTATTATTATTGTTGAGCAAGTGAGCAGCACGCCAACAGAGGGTTGCCGAAGTAAAAAATATACGGAACCCAAAGTACCCATCACGGCACCCATCTAATTAGGGTATACCAGGCACTTGCCAATTGGGTGAGATATGGTGACAGGTTTTGGTAAAATCAGCACATAACCTTGCAGGCGGGGCCCAGTTACAAATACCTTCAGGCCAGATACTCCACACTTCTCAGACATTTCATTGTATTAACACGTATCTCTATCTATAAAAGGCAGGATGTGTGTGTGTGTGTGTGTGTGTGTGTGTGTGTGTGTGTAACGAATGCACGGTCGCAATTTTCGACGGATTTGCACCAAAATTTACATGCACATGCTCCAAGTTAGCGGAAAGGCCTAGACCTATTTTGCATTTACCAACTCCCATCGATAGTAGAAAAAACGATGTTTTTCAGGCTTCTACGGCAGTTTTCATGTAGTTTGCGGCCATTTTCTACTGGCCAGAGTGAGAGCCTGTAGCTGGCTGCCACGAACAGGCAGGGAGATTCTATTGGCCAGCGTGAGAACCAACAGCTGACTGACACGAATGTTAACTAGCATGCTAGCATGCAAAAAAAAATTGATAGCTTCATTCGTCACAAGTGGGAAAACTTTAAATCTGCGTGGCACTTTACTCCAATTGGCTCATTCGCTTGCTTCAACTCAACGTTGATTCTGATTCTACAGAACTGGGTTGGGTGTGAAAAAGTATTTGTTAACATTCTTTTTTCATTCAGTTTTTCCAGTTACGAGTCCCTTTTTTTTAAAGCTGATCGTTTTGTGTTCATTTTGTTTAGTTCTATTTTCGTAACAGATTTAATGTTTAGTATAGAGCTTAGTAAAAATTCGCAGTGTGAGATAGGCAAGACGTAAGGCATGTAGCAACATCAGCACGGCAAAAGGCACTCCTTTAAAGGCAAGGAAGGGCCAAGATATTTTGAGTCAAGTGATAGCGATTGCCGTATGAGCGTACGATTTTTGAATCAAGCACGGGCAAAGTCGGGCCATGCTACTAGTCTAGATATAACTCCCAAATCATCCTGACTGCCTCATTCATTAAACTTAAAAAAAAAATATAGGTCAACAATTTAGGCACCGGCTATCATATTCCACGTTATTATTATTAAAATATAAAATACTGATTTGAATATTATGATTTACATATAGAGCCGAAATATTAGTGCCATTTTGAAATTTCTTGTCTGTTCAATGAAAAGCGACCAGGAAAAGGATGATGCTGCAAACTGATTAGGCTTAAACAGCAATTTATTTCTAACCATATTTACGTTATTTCAGTGGCAAAACAAAAACAAACTAGAAACAGTTACTGTGAGCTTTCATAGATAATGTCATACTAATTACAATATCTTTTGAAGAGAAACAACAAGACGACATGTTATTTAAACGACAAGAGCACAGATATTCATAAAATAAATGAAAAAAAAAAGATATAACTAAGAAATTGCAATGTCATGAAAATGAATCAATAGCGTCATTAATGATCAATTGCTCACTTTGTTTTCGATGTGATTACAATAATATGTCAAAAATTCTAAACGATATTTGGTCCCATTAGATGGGCACATAATTGCAGAAGTAAATATGATTCTTTTATGTTGGTCATGTGATCTCAGCTAGAAAGAATTAAGCAACCGCCATTTTGAATTCTGTTCAGACAATCTAACTTTGAAAGTATTTTATTTTTTGGAAATACGATTTAGTTGGTAGATTTCGTTTAGCGGAATATGGGTTATTTAACGCCGGAATTTAAATATTTTGAAGGCAGTTGTATGCCTTCAACTATGGATAAAGCGTATTATTGGTTATTTTGCTATAAAATGTGTTAGTAATTTTACTATAAATATGTAGTATTGGTAATTTTTTTATATAAAAATATATCGTTGGTATTTTTATTATAAAAATGTATTTTTATAGTTTTATAGGTTTATTGTTTTTGTTTAGGGGTTTACTATTTGTCCATAGCTGGGGCCTAATAGATGCTACTACGCCGGGTCAGTGTGGCCCTGGGTCTAGGAACAATAGCATTTCAGAGGTGTTTCCATACTCCTCAAAAACTCTAATCTCCTGATTTGACGCTTTGCTGCCGGAGGTTGTTCATCGTCATATCCAGTTCTAGAAATATAATCTACGCCATGAGAAAATATTATTGAAATATAGTAATAGATGTATAGATCTTAAAATAGCCCCGCTCCACTCACTCACTCACTCACTCACTCACTCAGTCACTCTTTCTGAATATATATATAAATATAAAATAGCACACAGTGAGTGTTGGTGGTAATAAAACAATGTTTGATATATAATAACATGGCTAAAATTAGCAATATATATATATATATATATATATATATATATATATATATATATATATATATATAGTTAATGCAAAATTAGGTAATCCGTATGGGTAGACCCAAGGAGGATGATATCCCGAGAGCTCAATGTAAATTCAGAGCAAATATGTTTGAATAAAAAACGGACCACTTTAAGGTTCCATGTAATAAATTATTTCACCACAGCCCTTTTAAAGGGCTCTGGATCATCAGACTTTACTTCCAAAGGTTCCTCAATTCGTCTTCTCTCCCCACTCACTTCGTTAATTTACATATGCTTAATACGGCCCGTCAAAAATGTGTAAATTTCTTTTCATTTTTCATTTCAACCGCCAGGCACTGACTCTAGAATCTGAGGTAGGGAGATGTGTTCCTTTGTGATGAACTCTGCAGTGACCGGCCACAGGACATGGATGATGAAGCCTTGGCGGCGGCCATAAAGGAGGACAGCAGCCAAAATCGTGGGGATCTTACCGAACGCTCCCAGGCTTCTGATGAAACACTCAGACTTCACCTGCACCGTATAAGGAAGGCGTACAAGTTGAACAAGCGGCTACCCGATACAGAGTTGGAGGCCAATAAGCAACACCGAGTGACAGCCTGTTTCTCGTTGTTTCTCGCTACCGCAACGTACACATATTTGACCAAGTGCTTACCAGTGACGAAAAGAGTGTCCTCTATGATACTCCCAAGCGTGCCAGACATTAATTTGTCACCACAGAAACCTGTACTTCACTCCACAAGGCCACCTCTGCCACAGTTGGAACGTGTCCAACAGACTCTGATACAATCGCCAGCATTGGCTAATCGCAAGAGTGTACTGTTTCTTCATGACAATGCCAGGCTTCATGTGCACGAGTGGCCATGGATACCATACGGCGACTTGGTTGGGAGACACTGTAACATCCATCTTACTCTTCGGATCTTGTACTAACAGATTACCACCTCTTCAATTCCGTGGACAATCACCTTCGTGGAAGATCCTTGGCAAATGTGGCAAACTTGCAGTCAGCTCTCGAAGATTTCCTTGCGTCCAAGGTATTAATATGTAAAGTACATTTTCTTATTCTGAATATCTTTTGCATCAATAAAAAAATTATATCATACTTTCTACAGAATTGCATATATTTTTAAAAATATTTGTATAAAGTACTGTTTACTTGTAAACAAACAAAAATAAAATATAATGTAATTATTGTAATATGCTGGCTATTTCCATTTTGGGTGTCTGCCATATTGTATTATGTGGTTTAACTAAGTATTTGACCCATGAGTCTTCTCACAAGTCACTGATCCTGGCTAAACCTTTCAAACTAGAACTGAAATGAAAAAAAAAAGAAATATAAGACCCCATGAAAAAGGATATGTACCAAACAGTTTTTAAGAATATGCACATGCATTTATGCAAGATCGCAACCTCATAAATACTGCACACGATATGGAAGACTGTCATAAATGCAGTTCTGTTATGGAAGGAAAAAGGAAGCGTAATGGAAAAGGCGTATTTCAACCGGTTTTTAAGCGCCCACAAAAAAGGCCAAACATCGCTGTTAATTCGAAAAGCAAACCCATTATACAGATATGAATGAGAAAGTGAAATGAAAGTTACAATTGTGTGAAATTCGAGAAGAAATGTTTTATTTCGTTACAGACATGCTGCGGTTTACTACAATGACATTAAGAAATGTAACATCCGAAAAATAGAGTACCCATCGCATTAGGAACAATAGAAATATTGTAGTAGACCGAATGTTACAATTAAGATATTGTGGTAAAACGCATTCTACAGTAGAAATATTGTGGCGTGGCACATACTAGAATAGAAATATTGCGGTAGACATATACTACAAATATTGGAATAACAAATATTGTGGTAGACTGATTACTGCAATAGGTATATTGTGCTATACTCCATATTGGAATAGCAAATATTGTGGTAGACTGCATACTACAATAGGAATATTTGTGTATAACAAATATTACAATAGAAATTTTTTCGTAGACCGCAAAGTACAAAATAAATATTATTGTATACCCAATGCTAGAATAAAAAAAAAAAAAAAAAACACTGTGGTAAACCGCACACTTTAATTGCACCATAGTTTTCATTAGAAAACTTTTACTGGAAAATACCAAAAATGACCTAAAAAATGATTTTAAAATAATTTTACGTAATTAATACCGGGCGAATTTTTAAATCTAATATTTTCATCACAAATATTATAGAAAGAAAAAAGTGGGGTTGGTGCGCAAAGCATAATTCCAAAACGAAACTGAAACGATGCGCGCGATCAAATAACGAGTTCTAGAAAAAAGAGAGGGAACGATTGAGAACCTGTGAAAAAGGCGGGAAGTGATGTTTGCATATCGGGAAATTTGCCAGGATATACCTCAGTGTTTGGTGTGCAGAGCGGCTAATTCAAATTGAATTTATGAAAGAATTTCTGAAATTTTTCCACATATATTTTCATTTGTGGTCGATCGCTTGAATCCGTGAATCCAGTTACGCCCAGCCACACATCCATACGCATGCACGTCTACACATATGCACGCACACACGCACGGACACATGCACGCACACACGCATATTTTGATATAAGTAAAAATGTGTACAAAGAAAACACGTTCTAATGATCCCTTGAGCCATGAAACAGGGAATTACTATGTAGTGTTGATTTTTACGTCCACACTGTTTGTATGTACACACGCTCGACCCTTGATACTGAGCATCCTTCCTCATGGATATATCTCAATCACGAGTCCTGTAACTCATTAGGGTCATAGGAGCACCATATGTACAGCGGTCGTAGCGTGTTTTGGAGAAGATTGCCTGATGGAGCTCAACCTTCTCCAAGTTAGTTCGAATTCAGAATTTACTTTCTCATAAACTGGTTGTCAACCAACGCTATATGACCTAGTCTGTTCTGTAGGGAAAAAAAGATGGATTCATACCTTTCATAATGGTATTTGCGCGTAAAATGAATATAACAAACTCGACTGAAAACCGAACTCGGCCCATTTTATACCGCTAACAATTTCGCCACCGCACATCCACTCTATAATTTTAAACAATATAATTACATATTATTGGATACATACATCCAGACTAGTAAGTCTGCAATGTACAAATTCAAAATTGAAAAAAAAAATCATATGTCTATTTAGGCAACAAGAGTTCTTTTAAACAAGTTTGATTGAATTCAATGCTTGTTTAATTTTTTGGCAAACATGGACCTTCGTGTTCGCAAAAACCGTCATAAATACGGTTTTTCCCTTGACATCGCTAGTATTTTAACTACTTTCACTCTTCGACAATATTTATGTTATACTGGAACACACCTATTCTATAGTTAATAGACTCTCCCACCGATAATAAGTAGCAGTCGCTCAGCGAGTCGGCAGAGAGTTGGACAGTCGATGTCGGACGACCGTTAGTCGGATATTAAAGTATCAGCCACCACAACTAGATTGCTGCGTCATTAACTATTATATCAAGTTCCTAACGTTTTGTACGTCGAACCTATTTTAGGACCGACTTAGTACAAATACAAGCCTCCACTGTGAAACCAATATATAACAATTTATTTTTTTTACAAAACGATGATTTGAACTGTAATAAAACCTAAACATATGATGAAAGTGAATTTATACATTTTTTTCGTTCTTGAGAATTTACAACAGAAATAATAAACATTATTTATTTATTAGATTGTTTACAATTTATTAGATTGTTTATTATATTACTTATTGGAATGGTTGGCAAAACATCAGTTAATTGCAAGTTGATTCGAACTTTATAAAATGGTAAATATTAAGGATTTCTTTCTTATAGTTGGTTCGCATATTTTAATATTTCAATATACTGTTAAATATATATTTTTTAAATTAATACAGATTGTTTTCCTATGATTAATAGCAGCTTAGTTTATTTTAAACCGTTCTTCAAGGCGAGTGCTATATAATATTTTGGGCAAGGGAATTAGGTTTTTAACAAAGGCTCATAGCTTGTAAACACCAAATATCATTAAACAATTATTAGGTTGGTGCAAAAATAATGTCGTTTTCTCACATATGTTACTATGTGAGAAAACGACATTATTTTTGCACCAACCTAATAGTTTAAATAATTTTCTCCGTCATTTTAGTAATAATATAACTTCAGTACGCTATTCTTTCTTAATATGTACAATGTAAGGTATGAATGTAAGCACTGAAGAATTTAGATTAGCTCTCCTGATAATGGAAAATCCTTTGCCATCATTAAATCTCTTTAACTGTTATCGAAAATTCTGGCAGACGCCTCGGCTACACCTTCAGCTTTATATCTAGACCACCCTAACACTCGGATCACGTAGTTGGTCGATTTTTTTTTAGTCACTATGTTTCTTGGGCCACCGTAGATAAGCCATTTGGTAGGTCCGTTCGTTGGTTCATTGTTTGATTTTCTTTAACGGCATATCGACACCTCTATGGGTTATTTAATGCTGAAATCTAAATATTTTGAACACGATTTTATCGTTCCAACGAAATATATTTTGAACGCAATTGTATGCCTTCAACTACCAGATGAAATCTGTTGTTGGTCACTTTGCAGTAAAATATATTGTTGCTCATTCTATAAAAGATATTGCTGGTAATTTTACTAAAAATATGTATTGTCGGTAATTTGTTTTATATAAAAAAAAGGTTATAAAAAAGCGTTATCTACCCCTCAAAATGTTTACTCCCTATCACCTCCACATTAATTTATATCAAACGCCCCTTTCACGGTTATCATTTTAACAATAATTATCTACATTGTGTCGCTCTCCAGTATTTTATTGGTAAATTTTAGTATAAAAATGGGTCAATGGCTAACGAGCAAATATCTTGCACGTCATTATTAGTGACTGCGATTGCCACTGGAGGCTTTACTGTCTCGTGCCAAGCAAAGTCTCAGTAAGCTAGCCAATATTGCAGGATATTGATAGGGAATTCTATCATCAATTTTCTCAGATGCTATGACCTGTTGACAAAATAAGAATATTTTAGAATAAGCTTGACTGATTTTGTTTTGTGACGGATTAAGTGTAATTGGCAGCATTTCTTTCATTCAAATTCCAAATCATTGTTTCTGTTTTGGAAAGGTTTATTCTGAGTCCTCAGGACTGTCCGATAAAACATTTTGATTAGACGTACTTTATGTGATCTGCTATTTTCATCTTGATTATTACAGATATTATTATAGACTCGACGTTCCGACCAAGTGTAGCGTAGCCTTCTTCAGGTTTTTATTGTTTTGGTTGATATAGAATATCCATTGATTATTGTGTTATTTTGCTCCTCTGAGTTCGCGTCCAGGGCATGACGATAAACTGCATCCGGTAGAAAGGTCTCTGATCAGGAGGAGCGTGGAACCCACTGTCGATGATATGCCGTAAAACAAAACAAAGCAACACTTTGATACAATTTCTTATCTGCTCTTGCTTAATCATTGTATATTGCTTTTCTACCTTATCCAGGGATTGAACTAAAGTCATTAAATGACAATATATGTTCAAACTACTACTATATCCACAACGCCATCTTCCCGAACTGATAGGTGCCAGATGGTTTCGACATGTCAGATAGTTTCGAAATTTGCTTATGACGGGTGCTGACTACTTTTTGATAATTTTGTATTTCATTTTGGCGGAGAATAATTGTCAGTATATGGGTGGTGTAGTGGATAGCGGCTCAGTGAGAGAAATCAAAGAGTCGGGTTCGAATTTGAGTCGGGATCTTTACATCAACTTACGCGCAAAAATATGAATCCATCTCCTCTTCTCCTAGCTATGGGCTGCATAACAGGACAGACTGGATCCTATATCCTTCGATGGTAACCAGTCTACGGCAGAGAGTACTGCGGGGATTCTTTTGCTATGAATTGAAAAGCGATATGATCGCCGAGTGTTCATCACACATGGCACCTAAGGAAGGAATTGTAAATAAAATTTAATTTAGTCGAAATGTTGTTCTCAACTTGACTTGTTATAGACACGGTGTTTCGGTGAAGTACCCTCTGGCTTTTCAGACTTTTGAATATTGTGTTATTTTCTCTCTTGTTCGATTCTGCAGAACATTTTTCATAGTGAGCATTGTTTCACTACATAATCCAGGGATTTCACTCACAAACGATAGATGATGACAATAATAATCAAGGAGAGAAGAATTGTTCGAATAATCAGACAATTCTTCACCTCAGTATTTGATTAGCGACAAGGCCTCATCGTTTTACAGTTGAAA